>CM052546.1:58250783-58389532 GCA_028533065.1 Trachops cirrhosus | reverse complement strand
CTGGTGTAGCTTAGTGGATTAAGCGCGGGCCTGTGAACCAAGAGATCACGGTTCGATTCCCAGTCAGGGCACATGCCTGGGTTGCAGGCCAGTTCCCAGCAGGGAATGCACAGGAAGCAACCATACATTGATATTTCTCTCCCTCTCTCCTTCCCTTCCCCTCTGAAGATAAATAAATAAAATCTTTAAAAAAAAATTAGACATAGAATTATCATATGACCCAGCTTCTAGATATATACAAGAAAAAATTGAATACAGGTATTCAAACAAAAACTTGTGGCCCTAGCTGGTGTAGCTCAGTGGATTGAGCATGGGCTGTGAACCAAAGGGTCACTGGTTCAATTCCCAGTCAGGGTACATGCCAGGTTGCAGGCCAGGTCCCCAGTTGGGGATGCACAAGAGGCAACCACACACTGATGTTTCTCTCCCTCTCTTTCTATCTCCCTTCTTCTCTTTCTAAAAAAATAAATAAATAAAATCTTAAAAAAAAGAAAACTTGTACATGAATGACCATAGCGGTACCATTCACAATTCCAAAAGATGGGGACGACCCAAATGTCCATCAATGGATGGATGTCCATCCATGGATGGATAAACAAAATGTGGTGTACCCATACAATGGATTGTAATTCAGCCTTAAAAAAGAATGAAGCACTTATACATGCTATGGCATGGATGAACTTCAAAAACATGCTAAGTGAAAGAAGCCAGATACAAGGTCACATATTTTATTATTGCCTTTATATGAAATATCCAGAATAGGCAAATCCATAGAGACAGAAAGCAGGTTAATGATTGCTAGGGGTCAAGGGAGGAAGAAATGGGAATAACTGCTTAATGAACATGGGGTTAGTCTTCGGGGTGATGAGGATGTTTTGGAACCGGATGGAAGTGATGGTCGCACAACATGGTGAAGTTACTAAGTGTGACTAAATTGTACACTTTAAAATGGTTAAGGCCCTTGGTTAGAGCGTCGTCCCGGACACCAGAAGACTGTGGGCTGGATTCCTGGTCAGGGAACATACCTAGGTTGTATGTTTGATCCCGGGTCCGGGCATTTCCGGGAGGCAACCAATAGATGTTTCTCCCACATCAACGTTTCTCTCTCTCTCCTTTCCTCTCTCTCTAAAATCAATAAACATATCTTTGGGTGAAGATTAAAAGATAAAATAAAATATTAAGTTTAATAAAACACAATTAATTATTATAAAAGAAATACATGATCGTGATAAGAAAAATTTTTTTTCAAACAGCACAGAGTGGTACTAAGTGATCTCTTCCCACTCCCCACTTCCCCAAAGGAAATAAACACATATACTGTAATTTATTACATATTTTTCTTCAAATATTTGCTGTACATGTAGAAATGTACAACACATGTGTGTGTTTTTACACAAGCGGGATTATATCGCACCCAGCATATTGCCGTTTTTCCCTTGGCAATATTATCCATGACCATTCCGTGTCAATAAATTCTTCTTAACAGCTCCATTTTCTGAAAGGCCCATGCTTTCCTCCTGTCTCCATCCTCAGCGACCCGAGTTCCAACTCCTATTCTGCCACAGACTTGCCTGTGACTTTGACCTTAATTGTTGCCTCGTGACATGGTATTGTGAGGAGTCTCTAATACCCAGCAGGTGCCTGGCCCCTTGGGCTTTGTGAACATGAGAGCTACTCACTCTGTCCTACTCTAGGACCAGCTGAGAGTCCTGAAGACTATTGCTCGGGAGTCTAGACTCCCCCTCTTACTAACTGTGTGACCTCGGGTAAGTTCCCTAACCCCTCCGAGCCTCAGTTTCTGCGGCTGCATTGGGGATAGTAACAGTCCTGCAGGTTGATGCCCGGGAAGCACTGAGCACGGGTCCCGGTTCAGAGCCAGCGGAGTTATATGATCTTCCGGGAAGAAAAGGTGGGCCAGAGCCCTGGGTCTGTGGCCACCTGCCTTTGGGCAGGGCTCTAATGTGGGGTGCTAAGACGGGAAGGTGAGGCCGAGCTGGGCGGCCCTGGGAACCCGGGAAGGAGGCGAGGCTGGAGTGGAAACGATTAGAATGAGAACAAACTGGCTCCTGAATAGAAGCTTCTATTCCTGCCGGAGAGGGCTTTGTTCCCCAAACACGTGACACACAAAAGCCTCTACTTGAATTCGGGAACCCTAATTGGTTCTCAGGTGGGGGAGGAGAGGGGTGTCCGGATTTAGGGATTCCTTAAAGGGACAATACTATGGAGAGCTGGGCTCAGGGTTGGTTCTTATTGCCAGGGGGAGGGGTTGGGGTGGGGTGGAGGGGGAAGAGCAGGACCGGTGGGGGTGGGGCAGCTGTTCAGAAAGGAGGGGGAGGGGAGAGGAGGGGACGTGGGAAGAGAGGGAGAAACAGGGTGAAACTCTTAAGCCCTCAGTCCCTGGCCCAGTGCCTGGAAAATAGGAGGCATGAAGGGAGGGAGGGAGCGAGAGAGGGAGAGAGAGAGGAAGAAAGGAAGGAAGAAAGGAAGGAAGAAAGGAAGGAAGGAAGAAAGGAAGGAAGGAAAGAAAGAAGTCCACATTTCTTACCAGGTGCCATAAAGCCCTCCGCCTGGCTAGGGCCCTTCCTCTCTCCCTAACCTCTTCTACCCTCTCTCCCAGTGCTCCAAATGCACTGGCAGCCTTTGATCCCCACACATACCAAGCTGGATCCTGCCCCAGGGTCTTTGCACTTGCTCTCCTGCCCCCATCCCATGTTCTCAAGGACCACTTCCTCAAGAGAAGACTTCTGAGACCCGCAGGACTCCGGTCTATGACCCAACTTCATTGTCTTCAAGGCACTTATCACTCACAGAACTTACTTGATTCTCAACAGATTCCAACTCCAGGAGAACAGAATTAACAGATGATCTTGGGCTCAGCCATATCCCCAGAGCTCAGTGTAATGCTTAACACACAGGAGATGATCAAAAGACCTGAGGCTGGTGGGCTGGCTGAGTGGAGGGATGGGTGCAGGGAAGGGTAGTGGTCACAATAATGCCTGTCACTTCCTGGCACCCGGGGCCATCCTATTTAGGGTCATCTGGGCTAATGCCTCCCTTAGAAACATTCTAGCTGAATGACCTTGGGCAAGTTACTATGTCTCTCTGACTTCACTGTATTCTTCTTCAAAAAGTTCTAAACCCATTTCACAAGGTGTTATAAGGGTTGAGTAGAGAATTCTAGCACTGAGCAGAGACTGGCATATAATAGGCACCCGATAAACAATAGGCATGTTGGTAGAAATGCAGTAGATGTTTCTAAAGAAAGCAGAGACAGGACTCCCATTTCGTGAGCCCCAGCTATGTGACAGGCACTCTCATTTTGGCAAATGCTTATAAATATATTAATGTTTGAAGCAGGTTTTGAGTGTCCCCATTTTACAGATGAGAAAACTGAGCCTCAGATTGGTTAGGAGACTTGCCTAAGATCACACAGGTGAGAAGCAACAGTTAGGATTCAAACCCAGCTCTCTCTCTATGTTCTGCCCATACTAACCCATGCACCCCTTTTGACTTGGAGTGCTAGGTGGCTGAAGGGGCAGGGAGAGAGGTTCAGGACCCTGAGGGTGGGAAGAGGCAGAAGGAGGACCCTTAGGGACCTGCAAAGATGGGGCTGCCTCAGTGCCCTCCATTAGCACCCAGCCTCGGCCTTGTTATATCTACAGATATGGTCTGATTTCTGGAGCCGCAGGCTCTGTGCTTCAGGTAGTTATTTGAACACCTACTCTGTGTCAAGCACCAGCATACAAGTATGAACAAGACATATCCCACAGTGTATGAATGGGGACAAGGACAGAAATAGGAAGCATGGTGAAATCCCTGGTGAGGATAGTCATTTTCCCCATGGCCTGAGGTGGTAGCCTTCACACTTTGTCAGAGCTGAAGGTATTGCCAGGGTCCTTTCCTGCTCCCAGTTCCAGCCTGGGCCCTGGGTGCAGGGGCCCTTTAAGAAGATTGTGTGCCCCCCCTTGCTCCCCCCCCCATAATTAGCCAGCTAAAGAAAGGGCTGGCTGGAAATGGGATTGTGCAGACCCAGCTTTGGGCCCCGAGGATGCTGGATCGGGGATTGTTATGCTAATCGCCTGAGATCAGCAGTTCCCGTGCCCTTCAGATTGCAGGTAGCGATGCGGGCTCTGCCCAGCGGCTGTGGCTGCAGTTCTGCCTCCTGCTTCCTGTCCCCCACCCCGCCCCACCTACCCCGTCAGACTCGCCCTGCCTGTCCTCCCACCTGACCCGTGGCTGGGAGGCTTGGCCTCTCCTAGAAATGTTCAGCCCAGCTCCTTCTAGTCTCCAAAGAGAAACCGGGTCCTAAGCCAGCTGCTTGCCTTCGGGTTGGGTGCTACTGGGGGACACAGGCAGAAAGCAAAAGGTGCCCAGTTCCTCCTTAGAGCCTGCTCCCTTTTCCAGCCACGAGTCTCATCCTTCCTGGGCCCCTCCTGGCCCCCAGCTCTGGACACCACACTGGATGGTAGCTTTGCCGCTTACTAACTATGCCATCACGAGCAAGTGGCTTTGCCTCCCAGGGCCTCACTTTCCTCATCTGAAAAATGGGTTGGCAATAACAGGACCTACCTCAGAGGACTGAAATGAGGATGGAATGGAAGCAGCCCTCTAAAATGCCCTGCTCTTCAATTGCTACTGCTGGTCCAGCGTTTGATGGAAGCTCTCACAGGCAGCACCCACTACAGGCCAGCTCTGTGTTGGATCCTTTCATACGTCATTAGCCCAGTTCGCCCTTAGACCACCCTGTGAGGTCACTAACATCATCACTCCCATTTTACAGATGAAGCGAGCAGGGCTCAAAGGGGCTAACTCACTTACCCAGGATCCACCTTGAGCTGTTCTGCGGTTTGGCATTGACTGTGCAGAAGGTGAGCTTGGTCGACTATGAAGATGCTCACATAAATCTGTGTAATAGTTATATATTTAATGTGCAGGAAAAAAATAAAACTAGCATTTCAAGTCTACAAATCTATAAATAGTATTGCTCAGGTTAAATATATTGAAGTCCATACAGTGACAAGTACAAGTCTGATCCTAACAGCTTTGTTCACGGTAGCCACAACCTGGGGACAGCTGAGACACCCACCAGTGAGAGAAAGGACGCGTGACTGGGGGCAGCCGTACCATGGGACACTCCTCGGCTGGCAGTGAAAGGGAATCAATGACTGACCCAAACCACAATGTGGACGAATCTCACAGACCTAACATTGAGCGAAAGAAGCCAGACTCAAGAAGAGTACATACTACATATATACGATCCCATCTATGTGAAGTTCAAGACCAACTGAAACCAATCTATGGTGGCAGAAGTCAGAATAGTGGCTGCCAGGGGGGCAGAGGCCTGGCAGGGGAGCCACCCAAGGGACCCTTCTGGGGTGATGGGACTCTTCTCTGTCTTGACCTGGGTGCAGTCACGTGGGTGTCAGTCACACAGATAAAAAACTCACCCAGAGGCACACTTGATATTTGTTCAGCTGGAGGTATGTAATGTATGCATCAGTTAATAATTTGAGTTTTAAAAAAATATTCATTTCACGAAAAATGGCATCTACACAGTAGTTCAAGGGGAATGCAGATATGACCCAAAAGCAACAGCCAAGAACAAAAACAAACACAAAAACCTTCAGCAGTTTAAGTTGGGAGACCCAGCAGATCAAGGGCTGGGGAAAGGAACTTTATTTGCCTTTCGTGCTCATACGGTACTAGACAAAATACAGGACTCCTAGTTAAATTTGAATTTCAGATTTAAAAAACAAATACTTTTTTAGTATAAGTGTGTCCAATGCAATATTTGGGACATACTCACACTAAAAATATTTTTTGCTTTTGTTCATTGTTTATCAGCAATTCAAATGTAATTGGGCGTCCTGTATTTTTATTTGCTAAACCTGGCAATCCTACCCTCTCTACCCTCCCGGGATCCCGCCCTGTCTCGCAGCCCGGTACCCACCGCAGGCGGGAGCGCCCTGCACGGCGCAGTCACGCCGGGCGCAGCCTGGCAACGCCGCCACAAAGGGAGCCCGGGAGGCGGAATCTTTCCACATGCCTGATCAATGGGGGCGCAGAGACGGCGGCGCAAACAGGCCTGAGACAGCCGCACAAAGAGGAGGCCCCTCTGCCGCTCCCGCCTTCCATTGATCCCGGTCCTTTGTGGCTCGGACAACGGGGGTGCAGGAGGCGCTCTCAGGGACTGGGCCCATTCTTATTAGGGGGAGAAGGTCCGGGAGAACCCCCTCCCGGCTAACCTGCCTCGCAGTTCCCGCTCCAGTAGGACCAGGCCAGGGAGGGCCCTGTATTCCAGAAAGGTGTGGAATCTGCCTTTGGGGCCAGCCGCCCAGATCCGGCCTTCTGAGGACCCCCTCAGTCTGCCCTGGTGGGCCTTGTCTACACTGCCTGGTTACAGGCAGGCCTTGCACAGTCTTTGTTTATTTTTTTTTTTATTTATTGAGCAAATATTTATTGAGCATTTGCCCCAAGCTGTTCCCACTATCTCCTGCGCCCAAAGCCATTAAAAAGCAGTCAACTCTTCCTCCAAGTGTCACCCCTCTGGGAAAGGATCCCTGACCCCTCCCCCACCCCCAGGGTGGGTAGGGAGTCCCCTCTCCCTCTGTGTGTGCCCCCCAGCTCCCTGCTCTTCAATCGTCACAGAAACAGCTAACAATTCTCGAACATTTGCTATGCATCTATGCGCGCTGTGCTAGGCATGTGACATCCTGTTTTCTTTCTTCCTCACAAGGGCTCTCTGAGTTGGAGCTACTATGATTTCCACTTTCCAGAGGCAGAAACTGAAGCTTGGTATGGTCAGGTGATCACCCAAGATCATACAGCTTGGCAGAGTTGGGATTTGAACACCAGGACCATCATGGCCTCAAATTCCAGGCTCTTCGCAGGATTCATTACTGTGTCCCAGCAGGTGCGTGCTTGATGTCACATTTAACCCCATCAGAACATATACGCACTGTGTTAGTGTGTCTATTTGCCCATTTCCTTCTTTCTTTCCCGCCAGACTGATTGCTCTGTGGGCTCAGTACAGAGAAGGTGCCCAGGTGCATTTGCTGACCCGAAATACTGGGTTTGAGAATATTTTGCTAGGCCCTGGGGCTGGGAATTGAGGGGAGGACCTAAAAATGAATCTGATACAGTTTCTGCCCACTAATGAGCTTGAAATCAGACACTCAAACAATATAAGAAGGTTTGCAGGACTCTGAGGTCCGGCACGCAGTTCCCCTCCTCCCCTCTGTAAAGGCAGCTTCAGTGAGATATAATTTATATGCGACGAAATGCACCCATTTCAAGTGTTCAGTTCAATGAGCACTGACAACTGAATACACCCCTGTAACACGCATCACTGTCAGACATACAACATTTCCATCTTCCCAAAAAGTTCCCCTGTGCCCCTTGGCAGTCAGTGCCTGCCCTCCCTCCCAGTTCCCAGGCAACCACTGGTCTGCTTTCTGTCACTATAGGTTCGTTTGCATTTTTCTAGACTTTCACATAAATGAAATCATACAATGCGTACTTTCTCATGTCTGTCTCTTTCTGCTCAACAGTCAAGTTTGGAGATTCATTCATGCTGTTGACCGATCCCTTCGTTTCAAATCCCTTCTCTACTCCTGACCTTGATCTTCAACATCTTAATCTATAAAATGGGGGTGAGTGCTATGAGGTTTCGAGGAGAGAATGTCTATGGAGTACATAGGACCTGTACACAGCAGGCACACAATAAAAATTCTAGGTTAGGATAGCTTTCCGGGTAGACTGCAAGCCTCAAGATGTGGTAGGCACCACATGGTTATCAGCATAACCTCTCTGCTACACTATAAGCTCCATGAGGACTAAGACCTTATCTGTTTCATTTACTACTCTTGACTAATGATGGCAAGGGGCTACCATTTATTATGGTTGGTGAACCGGGAGGTTCAGAGAGGTACAGCAACTTGCCCAAGATCACACTGCTAGTAAGAGGCAGAGTTGGGATTGAAGCCAGGCAGCCTAGTCCGGGGGTCCTTACTTTTTAAAAAGTACTATTATGGCTAAATATATGGGTCTCCACTGTTAACCATTATACCAAACTCCCTCGCGAGTCATTTTTCTCCTTTCCCACAATCTCCCTGACCCTTCTCTTTTTGTCATCCTCATCCTTTACCGACCTCCCTGCAAAGGCAGTGTAATGTGAAAAATAACAACCATGCTATTGCCAATATGTAGTTTTTGAGTTTCGTGCCAGGCGGTCCTCGAAGCACTTTACAATATGAATTCAGGTGATTCCCCGATCCCGCTATAAAGCTCCTGTGTTTCTCCCCATTTTACAGGTGAGGCAATGGTGAGGTAGCCCAAGAGGCTGTGGCTTTGGAATCAGGACACCCTCCTTGTGGAGCCCATTTTGGCCACACTCTCCCTGGGGCTTCAGGGAGTGTGCTCCCCACCCTGGCCTGCCACTTCGTTGGACACCTCTCTCCTCTGACCCCTCGGCAAAGTTTCCTTTTCCTGCCTGTTCTAAGTTTCTTTCCCCAGTCCCTCCCCAGGCCTTGGCAGGCCCAAGCTGCAATTTCCGAAGGAGTTGAGTTCCTTCTGGAAAGGGGCTGGGACCGAGCCCTTCCTCTCCTGTCTTTTCCCATAAATACCCCCTGTGTGCAGTGCCCAGGGGCCCCAGGGAGCCAGGCGGCTGACCTGTAATTAGAAACTTGTCTCCCTTCCCCAGCCAGGAGGAGGGAGCGCCCCAGTCTGTGCCAGCCATTTTATCGGCCATGAATCATTCAGGAGAGGGGAAGTGAAGTTGAGGGGGGCCCCTTTGATGACCAGACACCTCAGGCCCTGCCCAGAAGCAGCCTAACCCACCCGGCCCTGTCCCTTTCACCCTTTCAGACCCAAAGAACAAACAACCCGTGGGCCAGGCATGCTGACAGAGGAGGCTCTCACGGGACCTCGTGAGGGAGGTGTGTTCTTCAGCTGAGGAGGGTGACGGGGGACTTACCCAGGGTCACAATGCTAGGAAGAGGACAACTGAGCTGGGATTTGAACCCAGGAGCCATGCTGGACAGAGGAGGCGGAGGGGAAGAGGGCCCAGGAGGCTGGCCAGGAGAGGCGTAAGGCGCTTTCCTTTCTCCCCTTGCTGTGCCCCTTACTAAATTTCTGGGGTGAGGACAAGGGGGATGATGTGGAGAATGCTAACTCCTCGGGCGCCGGCTGGGTGACAGGCAGGCATTATTCTGCATGCAGTGCCATCCTCACAACCCTTCGAGGAAGGCGTTATGCTCATTTTGTAAATGTGGGAACTGAGGTTCAAAGAGATTAGGGGAGGTTATTAGAAAGCACATACAGTTGTCTAGAGGCAGAACAGGGGTTCAAACCTAGCATGTCCCTCCGTGGCACACTCCTCTGCCAACATCCTGGTGGGTAGGAAGGCTGAGACACCGTGGAATCCAGTCTCTCAAACCCACAAAGACCCTTGGATTGGACTCCCCTTGTCGAACCTCAGGGTCCACAGGACTGGGTCCATGGCACTGCCCCAGGACCAGCCCTCTGAGAGCCATACTCTCTGTCATTGCACACTGGGTAGCCTTTGCAAGGGAGCCCTTTGGAAGGCTCAGAACTTTCTCTTTGGCAGAAAACTGGAAATTCTGAGGTCAGCTCTATATGTAGTTAGTTCCCAGAGAAGCCCGGAGCACAGGATTTGTGGTTTCACTTCTTACTCTCTGTGCAAGCTTGGGCCAGTTCCTTTCGTACTCTGAGGACCAGTTTGCCCATTGGTAAAGTTAGATGATGATAAGAAATAAATATGGGGAATAAATAAGATAATGCATACAAAGCATTTAGCATATAATTCTTGGCCCCTGGTGAGTGCTCAACAAGAATTAGCTATTATCATTGTTTATTATTGTTGTTGTTGTTATTCCTGATGACAGACTCTCCTTAAGCTTGGTTAAGAGAAGCAGGAACCACCAGATGGTGAACATGTATCTTCTTCCCAAAACAGCACCCAGTTTCCCGGGGGAACTCTTCCTTTACCAATATCAGTACTCTACCTCAGATGGAGCCCAGCTACTATGATAAAGCCTGGCCACAGGATTGCTTGAAATACAGGCATGTGACCTAATGAGAGCCAATCAAAGGGAAGCCTGAGATTTTAGCTGGATAGACAGTCTCTTTTCCACTCCAAGAGGGAAGCAAGATTGGAGCTTCTGAGGTCCATCTGGTCAGCCTGGCAGGGAGTGTGTCTGCCTGAGAACGAAGCCACAGAAGAAGCAGAACCAAGATATGGCAGGACACAGACCGAAATCTTTGAATGCTTGGATCCAGTTGTGAGCCACTAAGTAATAATTATGATTAACTGTTAATATTTTGTTTGCATCTGTTTGAGTTGAGTTTTCTGTTGCTTATGACCAAGAGTTCTGACTAAACATGCCAAAACTATTCTCTCTCTATATATATATGTATACACACACACAAATATATATATATATATATATATGCATACATATCTTGGATTAAAATGACAGTGTACATTGAAGACTCACTTCTAATTATTACTTTTGCTTTACAAACTTAGGTCAAGGGAGAATGTCCAGTAAGACTTTAAGATTCACAACACCTAGGTACAAATTATGAGCCTTTAACTCACTAAAACTTATACTGTCATGGAGTCACAGACTTAGAGTCATGGCTTGGCTTTAACCATGGTTTTCCTTTCTGCTTTCAGGAAAACATTTAATTTCCACCCTGGGCGTAGTCTATCCTGGCTTCCTTGTGGTGCGCTGTTTCTGTCTGCCTTTTGTCTGCGTGCTGGTGGCGGCAGAGCCGGTAACTATCTGTTTACAGTTGCAGAGAGAAGCATTAATTGCCTTTTGAACCTCCCATTTCCCTCTAAGAGCTCCCTGCTCTCCTGTCTTCAACTGTCTCACTTGTGTTTCTTTCTCAGTTGTGTTTCTGCACAAAGAAAAATGTCTTTACAAAAATAAAGCCTGACCGCCTGCAAATCCCTGAATCGCCTCTCTCGAGTAGGGCAACATGAGAGAAACACAGGTAGGCAGCCAGCTAGGTGCGTCGCACAGAGTTTACAGGACAAGCTGTCACAACCCAGAAGTTTCCAGGCCAAACAAGGAGACGGCTGTGCGGTGGCAGGAAGAGCACTGGAAGGAGGATGAGATCAATATTGGAAATCTGGTTTTGTTACTCCCTTGCTGTGCGGACTGGGGCAAGTCACTTTATCTTGCTGAGCCTCTGTTTTCTCATGCATAAAATGGGCACGCTAGTACCTGCTTCACAAGGTTGGCTAACACAGCTACTTGACAAAAAGCACTTTTCTCTGGAAAGGCACTTTCTCTGCCCTTTACTTGTCTAGTATGGGTTTGGAATAATAATAATAATAAAACCAGCATTTATTGAGGACTTCCTACAGGCTCAGCATTATTTCAAGTGGTGTTTAGCCTTACAACAAACCATGTGAAGGAGTTCTATTAGACTCCCACTTTA
Organism: Trachops cirrhosus; assembly: GCA_028533065.1. NCBI lineage: Eukaryota > Metazoa > Chordata > Mammalia > Chiroptera > Phyllostomidae > Trachops > Trachops cirrhosus. The sequence continues at coordinate 58,378,060 of CM052546.1, read as the reverse complement.
CAGGGGAGAAGAAAGTAGAGGATCAGAGAAGGTAACTAAGTTGCTGAAGGCACACAGCTAAGAGGCTAAGCTGGGATTCGAACCCAACAGTCTCACTCTACAGCCTTCTCCTACCCATGAATACAAGGCCCCCATTGAGGTAATAGAACCCAGGCAACCCCTGGGAGCCAGGCAGAGCCAAAGGCTGGGATTGCTGCCTTTGATGCAAAACACACTATTCTCTGACTTCCCCTCCCAGCTCACCACTCTGCTCCACAGAGAGCTTGATGTTCCAAGAGTTCAGACCCGACTTACTTTGGGGAGACACAGTGAAAACTAGGAAATGGCAATTCAGCTTCCGAATTCAAACCCTGCCCTCTCCCCCACCCCATACCCACTCACACCTCCTGTGTATGAAGGGGAAAGAGGAGAAACCAGGGAGACGGGTCCTGTGGGAACCTGAGCAGCGTCTCCAGATGCACAGATGTCCCCACAAGCCTTGCTCGGTCACCCTCATGCCAGCAGAGCACACACTTATATGGGCATGTGCCCATGCGGTCATGCTCAGTGAGAACACAGGTACATCTGTGCACAGGTGTGGGCCCACCCGCATCTCCCTGCTCCCACCTCCACCCAGCCACCTCCTGGCTGAGTTCCTGGGCTTGGTCTGAACCCCCTTAGGCAATGTGTGTGACGGTCAAGTGCACAGACTCTGGCTCCTGACTGCTGGGTTTGATTTCTGGTTCTGCCACATACCAGCTGTGTGTGTGACGTCCTGCAAATCCTCTCGCCTTTCTGTGCCTCAGTCTCTCCATCCGCAACCAGGAGTAATAAATAGTTTTTACTCCCTGAAATTCATGTCAGGAATTACATTTATATGGCACGTGTGAACAGCCTTTAAGAGGTTTATCTTTTATTCAGCAAGTCCGGTTCTATTACTCAGCAATAAAAAAGAATGAAATCTTGCCATTTGAGACAATTTGGATGGACCTGGCAGGTACTATGCTAAGTGAAATAGGTCAGACAGAGAAAGATAAATACTGTTTGGTTTCACTTGTATGTGGAATCCAAAACAAAACAAAACAAACAGAAACAGAAAACAAACTGATGATTGCCAGAGGGGAGGAGGGAGAGGGGATGGGTAAAAACAGTGAAAGAGTGTCCTGACCGCTGTGACTCAGTTGGCAGGGCGTTGTCCCACAAAGCGAAGGGTCACTGGTTTGATCCCCGGTTGGGGCACGTGCCTGGGTTCAAATGTGCCCTGGGGGGCACATGACCTAGCAGTTCATTCCCCATTGAGGTGCTCACGAGAAGCCACTGATCGATGTTTCTCTCTCCCTCTTTCTCCCTCCCTTCCCCTTTCTCAAAAAATAAATAATATCTTTTTAAAAAGTAAAAGGGAATAAGAGGTATAGACTTATAGTTATAAAATAAAGAAGTAACGAGACATCGTGCACCAGGAGCATAACTGGCAATACTGTAATAACTTTGTACCATGACAAATGGTTAGTAGACTTACATGATAATCACATCATAAGGTATATAAATGTCGAATCGCTACGTGGTACACCTGAAACTAATATAATGTTGCATGTCAGCTATATTTAAATAAAAGCAAAACTAAAACAAGTCAGGTTCTCTAGGAAACAGACGCTGAGGTGGAGAGTAGCACGCAGACCCTCATTAGAAGGTGTTCTTGGGGTCAACGCCTGTGGAAAGGAAAGGAAGGAGGCGGGGATGGGCAGAGGGAAGAGGGACTGTGATGCAGCCGCCGGAGCCTCAGCCAACCGCACCTGGAGCTCTGAAGCTGAGTTGGTCCATCGGCGTCGTCCGGAGTTGACATGAGGGGCTTGAGTATGTTTACCTGTGTTGACCAGTCTGAGGATATGACTTGCCCTGAGAAGAGGACATGACCTTGGTGCCACGGTTCCCTTCAGCTGTGGGAAAGCCACAGAGAGAGTCTCACCTGTGAGCAGTCAGCCATCCACACCTCCCACAGCTGGGGAAACGCGTGCCTCAATCCTAAAGGAGGAGCAGGGCAGTGCACCGTGGCATTTGCTACACAGCCCCCCAGACCACAGCCAAGGGGTCCATTCTTCCCCTTCTCTCACCTCTAGACTTCCAACCGGGACCCCAGAAACAGTGAATCAAGGAACAGGAAGCTCAGCTTCCCCGGACTTGGACTCCAGACCAAGCGGTTCACTTTTGCTTCTATTTCACAGCACCTGATTCAAACCTCAGGACCCAGTTACTACCTCCTTAAATAATAAGTGATGCTGACATTAACAAATGTGATCAATACATAGGAACTAGTTCTAAGTACTTTAAATGGTTTAACTCATTTAACACAAAAATCCTATGAGGTGTGTATAATATCGTTATGAGGTAAAGAGGAGAAAACTATGACACAGAGAGGTTAGGTAATTTGCCTAAGGTCACACAGTTTGTGTACATTGGAACCAGGATTCCAACTTGAAGAGTCTGGTTCCAGACTTAGTCCTTAGCATGTCCCTGTGGTCAGTGGTTAGTGTTAACGTGGATGATGGACACTCATGGATGGACAGAAGCGTGGGTGGATGGGTGGATGGAGAGAAAAACTGACAAGTGAATGGAAAAACCAATGGCTATATGAATGGATGAACGGATGAATGAATATGTGGTTAGATGGCTGGCTGGCTGGCTGAATACACGGATGGATGGATGTGTGGATGGATGGATGGGTGGATGGATACTTAGTACCCTAGCCCCCCTGAAATTTTCCATCCTCCTAGTTGCCTCCCACCCTTGGCATCAGAGCATCTGGGTCCACATAACAGAGAATATGTCCCAGCTCTGAGCAAGGAAGGCAGGTCTAGATTTTTCACCTCCTGGGGCTCTGGCCTTCAGCCAAGAGATGACAGGACAGGGCAAAGAAGGAGATCTCAGAGGCAACGGCAGGATCCCAGGCTTGCCCTCTCTGAGGCCTGGGGAGCACATCTCTCTCTCTCTGCATTTCAGAGGCCTCCCCTGTAAAGTGCAATGGCTGGAACTTCTACGCCAGACACCCTACGATCCTTTGAGGTAGAAACTCAGGCTAAGGGCATTTAGTCCTCTTTCATCTCCAGGGATGCTGAGTCCCAGTGCACTTCTTCCAGGCACCATCTCCTTCTCCACCACCTGTTTGTGCAGCCTCCCCCCAGAATGTTATCTTTCTTTGGGCATTTTTCTTCTCTTCTTCTCTCACTGCTTTTCTGTTCATTTTAATACTTCATGCTCCTAACCAGGGAATGGCCATGGCTGAACATGCACTGGGGCTGCCCGATTTCCTCTCTGTCTGGGCATGTGGCTGCTTAACTGCTATTTCCTTTTTTTTTTTTTTTAAATGACGGACAGGCAGCACCCAGCCCTGGAGGGGAGACTCACAGCTGGGGCTCTGGTTCTGAGAGACTCTGAATCTTATTGGAACCCCACAGCCCCACAGGAAGGTTTCCCAAGTCAAAGAATTTTGGAGCTCCTGCAGTCCCAACTCTCTGGATTAGTGCCCTGGGACCAGGGAATGGGAAAAATTCCAGTAATCTGGGCTAGGTGCTGTCTCTGACTGGGTAACTCTCATCCCTTTCCTGCCTTAGTTTTTCTATCTGTAAAATGAGAGCTTGACCAGTCTATACATTCGAGCAAAGGGAATCAGACCACTTAGTTCATTTCTCAGCTGCACCACTTACCAGCTAACTTTCTCTCTGTAAAATGGGGTTCTTTTGAGATGTCAACGAGATCATGTCTGGGGAATGCAAAGCACAGTAAAAGCTCGGTAATTGTTGGTGTTACTCCAATGTTAGAAAAGAGAAAGTGGAGAGCGGGCAGCAGACAGGCAGAGATATATATTTATATTTTCCAGGTGTGCCCACCCAATCTTGCCACGCCTGACCCTCCCCTTCCCATCTTTTCTCTCCCTCCAGAATGCCTTGTACCCATCACACAGAGAGATAGACAGGACCTCTTGTAGATTGGGGGGAGGGATTTAAAGAGTAGTAACCCTTGAGAAAGGACTTGACAATGATTTTTAGCAGCCTGAAAAAGAGGTGTACCCTTTAGCCCAAGAATGCCAACTACTGAGACGGAAGGACCTTATTAGATACAGAGGAAAAGATGTTAAGTATAAAGCGTTCATCTGGCTGTTTGTAATCACAAATGCTTGGAAACAACTCAGCAGTCATTAAGAGACGAATGTTTGAGTGAAGGCTTTTCTTGTTTATTTGCAACTCATTTATAATAACATGGAAAGGCATATGAAAATAAGCAAATGAATAAAAGGAGAACACAAATTTACCTACATAGAAAGAATGGTGTTAAAAAATGCCAACACCGCTCCCCAAAGAAAACACTGCTGAGAGGCATTCAAAGTGTATATGCTAAAATGTAAACAGTGGTTCTTTCTGAGTCCTCGAGTTTGAGTGGTATTTATTTTCTAACTTTTCTACAAATGTCATTTGTGTATTTTTTGTTAGTATATTTTTAGGTCAAAATATGTTTATAAATAAAACTAGAAGGAAGTAAAGCAAAATGTTAACAGCGGTTGTCTTCGGGTGGTACAGGGTCTTTCACCAACACTCTGTTCCTTTAATGGGTTTGTGTTTATTTGTGAACATTGTATTTTCTTTAATGAACACATATTAGAATTATATATACACACACATGCATATATATAATAGCTAAACTACATTATTATTAGCTAGCTTAAAAAATTTACAAATATAATATATGCTCACATTAAAAGAAAAATTCAATCAGCATACAAAGGAATAAAATGAAAAGTAAAAGTTCTTGGCCCACCTTTACGCCTCAGTCTCCTTCCCCAAAGTAAATGTCACTAGTTTCGTGTCTGTCCATGTATGTGGGGTGGTGAGGAGGGGGAGAGGGAGAGAGATTCACACAATATGAATGATTCTAAACCTGCTTTGTTATTCAGTGCTTTTTGGGGTATCTTTGCATGTGTGATATTCTGTTCTAGTTGCTGTAAAACATCCCCACTGTGATGCTACATGATGACTTATTTAATTTGCCCTGTACTAAGTGATGGTCAAGGTTGATAATGAACACTAGGCTGTTGCTAGCCTTTGCGCTTATGAACACTGCTGCAGCAAACATATTTGTCCATGGTGTTCACCTGTTCCCATTCATGTGAGTGTATTTGTGAAGTAGAACTTGAGACGTGCAGTCGTGGGAGCCCAGGGGTGTGTTTCAAGATTGTGCTATCCAGCGCTGACCGGGTAGATCAGCTGGTTGGAGTGTCGTCCCAATAGTCCAAGGTTGTGGCTCCGTGTGGGTCAGGCCACCTATGAGAATCAACCAATGAATGCAGAAATAAGTGGGACGACAAACCCATGTCTCTCTCTCTCTCTCTCAAAATCAATGAATTAAATTTTTATAAACAAAAGTTTATTAAAATATAGCTATCTAGTCACATAAATATACCTATATGTAAAACACATGAAAAGACAAAGGAAAGAATACCTCAATGGCTATGTCAAAAGAATTCATGCAGTATAAGCATGCAAAACACACACACATAAATATAAGTGAAAAACTTTGCATAGAAATAAACCATCCAATAGCATATACCTACACATTCAGTGACTTTCCTTCGGTAGGATCATGGTGGTTTCATACTTTATTTTCTCACTGTTTCACACTGAATATGAATTTCTTTTCTACTCAGAAACAGCATCACAGATATGAAAAACATCTCTTTCTTTTCTTTTTATTGATTTTTAAATTTATTTATTTATTTTAGAGAGAGGGTGGGGGAAAGAGAGTGAGGGAAACATCAATTCGTTGTTCTATGTATTTATACATGCTTTGGTTGTCTTGTTTGTGCCCTGACTGGAGATGGAACCCACAACCTTGGCATATCTGGAGGACACTCTAACCAACTGAACTACCTGGCCAGGGCTAAAACTTCTCTTTTTTTTTAATTACAAAAGGTAATACACAGTCATTGCAATTAGTCAAAAATGAATTTACGCAAAAAATGTGAATACTGCCCCTCTCCCCAGATTCAATCCCTGGTAAACAGTGTTGGAGGTCTAGTGAGACGACTTGCGCTCTTTTCTAGGGCATGTTATTTTTACACCGGAAAAGAAAGAATGAGTAAAAGACCTTTTCAAGAAAAGTTTTTGTTGTTAATTTAAAGCCTCCCCTGTCCCTTTCGCTGGCCAGCCCCTCCCTACCTCCCTCTCTACCGAGTCGTTTGCCTTCTTTCTGCGTCCAAACATCTTGCCCTCAAGGGCATCCACTTGGGGCTCTGCTCCCTAAGGCACCTGCGCCGGTGCCTTGGCCCGGGTTCAGCAGAAATCAAGGCCAAGCTTAGGAGGCACCCGTCCCAGCCCCAGCCGCACCGGGCCCGGGAGAGCCAGAGCGCCCGGGCCAGGGGAGTGAGGGGCCCCGGGACCGGCGAGGCGCAGGGCTCCGAGCGAGGCCTCCCTCCCACGGGGTAGAGTCTGAACCCGCTCCCTCCCGCCCGCCGGCTTTCTCTAGGAGTAATTAAGAGTGAAATCCTCCTCCTGGTGACCCCGGTGCTCCCGGCCCGGGCTGATTTACACATGAAAGGTCTATGGAGGGCCCGGGCTTTCTCCTTTTCACATTCACAATGAGGAGCGGCCTATAAATAAAACCTCTCTGAGAAACAAGAGGCTTCAAAAATGTCTTTGTGCGTGTGTGAGTGTGTGTGTGAGTGTGTGTGTGAGTGTGTGTGTGTGTGAGAGAGAGAGAGAGAGAGAGAGAGAGAGAGAGAGAGAGAGGAGAGGAGAGGGAAGAAGGAGAGGGATCCAGGGACCACCTAATAGTCGCTGGTGTGTCTGAGCACTTGCTGCTCTCAGGGAGGCAGGCAGGCATCAGGCATCAACCTTGCCAGAGAGACTTGAGGGTCCCTGTTTTATAGATGAAGAAACCGAGGTTCAAGGAGAAGAAGCCCTGCAGTGAATTAGTTCCCACAGTGACTTAGGGGGAAAGTACAGACAGAAAATGGGTGAGCCTAAGATGCAAATGATGTGCTGTGTCTCTATTATGACAGTGGTTACAGGACTGTGTATATATTTGTCATAGGACTATAATCTAAAAAGGGACAATTTTACTCTATGTTAAGCATCTTGCAATAACCTTGACCTTCAAAAGTAAAATATTATACAATGGATACTAGAACCGAAGACGCCAATGGGCCATGAGTGGGGGAGGTCCCCTAGGTGGTTGGAGACAGTCCGTGTCCTTTCCTCTAGCAAGACTGTCTCCTTATTCTCTTCTGAATCCTCAGGGTTGGGGCCTGATGCCAGGGAAATGTAGATGCTCAGGAAATGTTTGCTTGCTGAAATGAATGCGCTAAATAATTCTCTCTGGACCTATTTCTCTATAAAATGAGAAACTGAGTAAACCCAAAGGCTAACTCCTCCCAATCAGCTCAGAAGTCACCTCCTCCAGGAAGCCTTCCAGAATCCCTCCCACTTCCAGATTGGATCAGGAGCCTCTTCTGGGCTCTCAGAGCCAAGTTGTATGCCCATCCCTGCACTGATCATACTGTATAGATTAGTCTGGTTCTGCCTGTTCTTCATGTGACCATTCCAGTTCTCGGCAGTAGGATCTGTGTTTGTTTTGCTCATCTCCGTGCTCCCAGTGCCTGGCACATAGCAGGTGGGCTATCTGGTGAATAATGAATTAGTGCATTTATTAGTTCTGGTCTGAGGTTCAAAACTGAATTGTGCTGGTGTTGGCTGGAGCCAGGCTAAGGTCCAAGGCAACAGAAACGGGCCAGGGGACAGAACCAGGAAATCCCTATGCAACAGAGATGAGTTGAAAGGCCTGACTTCTAGAGCATGAAGAAAACAATCCTGCTGTGACCCCTGCAGGAAATCCAAGCTCCCTCCTGCACGGGGCAGGGGGCCCAGAGGAGAATAGGCAGACTCTTGAGGGCAGATGGTTGGGGGGGATGGGCAGCACTGGGAACTGGCAGTCTGCCTGCATCTATTTGAGGTTGGGGGTGGGGTGAGATGCGTGGGGCCCATGAATGTGGTCAGGTCCCAGCTCTTCTACTTCTTCACTGTCAAGTGGCCTCACCAAGCCTCAGTCTCCACACCTGTGTAGTGGGTAGCGAGTGTGAGTAATTATACCTACTTCAACACACTTAGAAGGAGGGCAAAGGGGCATCTGAGGTCAAAGTGCCTGCCATTGTGTAGCTGCTCAGAGAAAGTGTGACACTCACTCCCTAACATTGCTTCTCTTTTCTCCCAAATGTTTTGCTCCCTAATTAGAGCTGCCGCCCTTGAGTTCCTACTATTAATACTAACTATTCCTAACGTCTACTGGGTGCCTGCTATGTGTCAAGCACCGTCCTGTGCACTTTACCTGGAGTACCTCATTCCATCGTCACAGTCACATTGTAAGGTAGGGTTGTCGTTATCATTTTCCAGAGAGGAAACAAGGTCAGAGAGATGCCGTGACTTATCCAAGATCACTGAGCCTCTAAGTGGTAAACCTGGGATGTGAAGCATCTGTTTACCTGGAAGGAGCACCATGATCCCTGGGAGTGCTTGTTCGAAGGCAGATTGCTGGGCTTCACCTCTAAGCTTCCGATGCAGCGAGTCAAGGGTGGAACCTGAGAATCTGCATTTCTAACAAGTTCCCGGGTGATGTTGCTCCCGCTGGTCCTGGAGCACACTTCGAGAACTGCGTCCTAATACCGAGATTTCTCCACTGTCATTATCCTGATTAGGCGTGTAATGTCACGTCCAGACTATCACAATAGGCTCAATTCAAAGAATTTGAAGTGTAGTTATAGTTCATTTAGCACTTGGCACACATACTTTCATCCATTTTAAAGGTGCAAAAATAACTAGAAACTATAAATGAGCAGGAAGAAGGACAGAATTAGCTCTAGTCGCACCAATTACTCAGAGAGATGGCTTTTGTTAGACACCACTGTGTAGTAGAAGCTTTCTAAAGGAAGTACTGTAACTCACTGGATTAAGAAGTCACTGGAGCTGGCTCACTGGACTAACAGGCACTCGCCTTGTCCACTGCAAAAAATTCAGAAAGATGTAATGCCCCGGAGCAGCTGCTGGACTCATCTCGGCAGTGTGGGCAGCCACTAACCCCTCCTGCTGACGTGGTGATGTGACCGCGTGTTTACCAAGAGTCAGCTGGGTTGGTTCTCCAATCAGTTACTCTTGTTATTAAATCATATAATTGTATCTGACAAACAGATGACATAGGAGTGGGAAAAGAAAACCGATGATTCTATAGATACAGTTGAATGCTTTGGAAAGACTCTTCAAAAGCGAGTTGGTGCATGCTATCACAAATTTGTCCAAACCCATAGAATGGACACCACCAAGAATGAACCCTCATGAGAACTATGGACTTGGGGTGATAATGACATGGCAGTGTGATTCCTTCATTGTGACAAATGTCCCACTCCAGTGGGGGGATGTTGAGAATGGGGAGGCTACGCATGTGTGAGAGTGCAAGGTATATGAGAAATCTCTGTACTGCTTGTTAATGTTGTGAATGTACAAATGATCTAAAAAGTGAAGTCTAAAAAGAAGAGAGGAAAAGGAAGGAAGGAAGGAAGGAAGGAAGGAAGGAAGGGAAAAGGGAGGGAGAGACGGAGGGAGGGAGGAAGGAAGGAAGGATGGAAGGGCAAAACCATATCCTAGGAGCCAAAAATAAACTTTTGTCATAAGCCACTGGGGGTGGGAGGAGTTAGTGGCCTAGACAACTAAATACTATTGGGTAGGGATGAAGGTGAAATGTTAATCATCTGGACAACTAGAGCCTTCAGATCTGCATCAACTTTTAAGAAGTCCAAACTAGAACTCTGGGGAGTGGTTCATGCAAGAAAGATGCGAGGGGGATGCCAACCAGCTGACTCAGATCAGGCTCAAAGAAAAGGCTTTGGCCCTACATCAAAAGATCGGTGAATTAATATAGAGCAATAGGATTTTAAGTTAAAATGGAATATTTAGATCCTTTTATAGTTCACCACGGTAGTGATTGAGTGTTCACGCTCCTATGTGAGCTTGGCCTCCCTCAAACCTCGTTAGGACATTAGCACATTACCTTTCTGATGTGAAAAAAAATTTAAAGGTTGTATTTTTTAAATCATTTTCTGCTTTAGTGGACTTTTTTGGTAAGCTTACCAACTAACTACTCCCCTGATCAGAGTGTATAACAAAAAATCCCTACTGTAAGTTTTTTAAAATTGAAAACAGGGAGGGGATGGTGCAGTTCTTAATTATTTATTGATTTCTGTTTCATCTCTCTCTCCAGCCAATTATATCTAACTAATATTAGCACAGCACTTTGCAGGTTATAAAGCACTTTCAAGTCTATTTTTTCCCTTTCATTCTCACAAGTCTGGGCAGCAGGCATTATTACCCTCGTTCTCTAGGTTGGGAAACTGAGGCTCAGAGAAGGGAAATAAAGGTTCGAGGAAAGCTGCCAGTAAGGCATTCAACTGGGGCAAGAACCTCGACTTACCTGTGGAAGTGCCTAACCACCTCCAGGGCATGGTGTCCGCAGAAGAATTCAAATAAAACACCAGCCCTCCCAGCTGAGGAGGAGGTGCCTTGGGGCAGGAGTTAGGAGATAAGGAATAGAGGCTAAGATGTGACTCTGTCTGCATCCTGGCACACAGTAGGCCCTCAGGAAATAGTTGGTGCTTGGTGGACAAAACAAGGCGTGAATGAACCTAGGAATGAATGAAGCGAAACCGGGAGCCAGACCGCTTCCCTGTCTGGACTCAGTTTTCCTGTCTTTAAGTAGTTGAAAGCTAACATTGTCCTCCTTAGGACAATGGACTGACATACATAATTTCATACTCTGTTTCCAGATGTTCCGAGACTATCCTTTTGAATGTCCACATCCATGGAACCCTCAGTGGGGATCCTGTGAATACAAGGATCTGAGGTTTCTTCCTGCTCCCATGTTGATGGTTGCCATGCCAATAACAACAACAACAATAACGGGACCCAGAAGTTTTGGGATGCCTACTCTGGACCAGGCACGATGTTAACAGCTCTGCCTCATTTAATCTTGTCACGGCTCTATGAGGCAGCATTACTAGCATTTCTGTTTTGTGGATGAAGAAATCGAGACTTAGAGGGACTGAACTTGCTCAGGTCACACCGCCAGGAAGTAGGGTCCTTGGTTTCCAGTTGAGCCCTGTGGACACCAGAGCGTGGACACTCCCCTGCCTCCATTCCAGGGAAGTAGAATCATAATCCATGTGGCTCTTTCAAGGCCAAACTCCAGTTGCTGTATTTGGAGAATGTATTATAATGCTGGTAGCCACTCATTCATTCAACTGAAATGTTCGAACACCTCCTATGTTCCAGGTACAGACTGGCTAACAGGGGCTCATTGTAACCATAGTCCTTGCCTTCCTTCAAGCAGCCCACCGTTATTGCATCGTTCCTCTTATGCCTCCCACACCAGATTCATGGTGTGAGTGGTCACAATGCAGATTCTCAGGCCCTGCTCCAGACCCAGAATCAGACACTGTGAGGTTGGAGCCTGGGAACCTGTCTTCCCAAGCTCCCCAGGTGACTTAGAGACACTGAGGTGTGGGAACCCCTGGATGGAAGGAGGGGTGGCCTAGACAAGCAAAAAAGCAATTCTTACACACACACGCACACGTGCAAGCACACACACACACACACACACAAAGTGTTCTATACAGATTATGAGGGTTGCCAAGGAAGGCCTTTGGGAGGAGGTAACCTCTAAGATGAGACCTGAGGGGTGAGTAGAAGTGAAGATGCCAAGGGTAAGAGGAGGAGGGTAAGAGGAAGAGACACAGCCCAGATGAAGCCAGAGTGAGGGCAGGGGGCAGGCGGGGGAGAGCAACAGAGCAGAATGATGCACCAGGCAGAAAGAGGCCCCTGGTGCAGCCTGGGGAATCAGGGGAGACTCTTGAGTTTTCCAGTGCTCTCTCAGGTACAAGCTTTTCAACTTCATCTCGTCTTGGATGAAGACAATGGGTGTGGAAAGGAACCAGGGCTGGCAGGGAGGAGGTGTGGTCTCCCAGGAACGTTAGAAGCCTGTTAGAAGCCTCTTATCAGCCGACTAATGGTGGGCGGAAGCCCAATCTTCCCTCCTCTAATCTGGATGCTGTTTTCACCTTCATTGTCAATGCTAAGCCTTTGTTTGAGCAAAGTTCTACTATCTAGAGTCCTTAGTGCCTGCAGTAAATGGTGACATTTGAATAAGTGGAGGGGAATCGCTTTGTAATGGGACCCGGAGAACACCTGCTTCTTAGATCCACCTATCACAGAGGAATTGCAGGTGTTCTTCCTTCTCCGAATGATGCTCATGGCCACCAATGGTGACTCAGCCTTGGGTGGTAGTAGGACTTTGGCTAGCCTGGATTCGAATCCCCTCTCAGTCACTTTCTGTCCCCTTCCAATACCTCAACATCCTTTTGGGACCAAAGAGGCTAACAGTACCTACTACATCCAAAGAGCTATTTGGAGAATGGGGTGAATTTTCCTATGAAATGCTTAAGAGTGTCTGGCACACAGTAGGACTGGCTGATCCCCAGGCTGGGCTGTGTGAGTATTTCTTCAAAGGGCTCACTCTCAAGCACAGCTGGGAGCCTTTGGAGCCCAGAGGCCTTTAAGGGTCCCCTGTGGTACCCCTAGTGTCTGGCTTCTGCCAGAATCCCTCCCTGAAACAATAGGGCATCCTTTCAACCACCCTGGAGTCCTCTCCCATGCATTGGACCAGATAGAAACAGTAAAGCTTTTTGCAGAAAAGAAAAGAAAATAGAATGTTGGGTATTAGGCCTCAGAGAGAGTGCAAAGTGCTGAAGATACAACAACGAAAGAGAAATGAAATGTTCTAATGGAACTTACAGTTTAATGAGAGAGATAAATAACAAAGTAAATTAAGGAGAAACAACAACACAGATGATGATTTATGCTATGAAAAAGTATGGCACTTGCTATGAAGAAAGAGGGTTCCTTTAGAGAGAGTGACCAAGGAAAGCCTTTCCGAGGAGGTTGATATTTTGGGGGGAGCCACACTACATGACAGGCAGGGAGGAAGAGGGTTCTGGGCAGAGGGTACAGCAGTTGCAAAAGCCCTGGGGTAGGAATGAGGCTGGCTTGCTCCAGGAACTAACAGAAAGCCAGTATGGCTGGAGTGTGATCCTATCCTTGCTATCTCCATTTCACAATGAAGAGAGGAGGCCCTGGGAAAGCAAATGACTTGCCCAGCGGCACACAGGAAGTGTGGGAGGCAACATTTGAACCTGGATTTAGTCTGACCAGGAATGTTGTCAAATGTTTTAATGTCACCATTTCACATCAGGGTTCAAGCTCATTCAACATTCATGAACTTGAATGGAGAACTTAAGTCTGATTTAAACCTGAGAGCAGGCTCCATCACTGGCAAGGTTTTAATAGGCCTCCTCTCACCCCGAGTCCTTGTGCCAACACCTGCCGATTTCAACACTGACAATGTATAGTGGTAGGGTCAATGCTACGTGCATAACTTGGGGGCGGGGCTTAGAAATTAAGGAGAGAAACTGACTGTCCAAGGCCAGGCTCACGGGCAGGCCAGCCTCCCTCTTCTTCCTCTCCTGCTAAGTCTGCAAAGGAAAACAAGGTCACAGGTGCCGTTTAAATCTACAGTAGCTCTAAAGGGTGAGCCCATGGAGCACTCAGACCTTGTAATGTATTTGTATCTGAAGTTTTTACAACAAGACTATTTTCTTCTGGCATCAGAAGAAGAACAACAGCAGCAAAATAAGAATAGAAATATTTAGTGCAAAAATATTTTAGAACAATTAGTGTTTATTACTGTGCAGCCTGTCATGAGAAATGCAGACGTAGGGTTGTAGTGATTACCTGGGTGTAACCGTGAAGCACATAGGACTGTTAGCTTACAAACAGAAGGCATGACATTATATTGCACGTGTTATAACTTCAAGAAGCAGAATCGCCTCGCTGAAAAAATATTGATTAAGCATCTGGTTTGCGTCAGTCACTGTGTTGGGCACTGGGACAGAGGAGTAAGCAAGACAAACAAGGTACCTGCTCTCACGGAGCTCCCAGGCCACTTAGAAGCTAGTGAAATGACGAGTGGGAAGAGCACTCAGGAGAGAACAGCATGAGCAAAGGCCCTGAGGTTGGAAGGGGCTTGACCTATTTCAGAAACAGAAGGCTAGTTCAAAGGATGAATGAGGCTTCCTTAGTAAAAATGGTGGAGACAGGCAGGGATTGTACCTTGAGGACCTTGGAGGTTGGAGTAAGGCGTTTGGGTTTCATCCTAAGGGAGCAGACAGCCACTGAAGGTTTGCAAAGAGGCGTGGTGGGATGGTAGATTTGCGCTGGAGAAGGGCCACCCTGGCTGCTGTGTGAATAGGCTGGAGCCGTAAGGAGAGAGACCAGCCTGGAGGCCACTGTGAGCATCCAGGGGAGAGAGAAATCCACTCGATGGTTGACTGAATGTGAGAATGAAAGAGGAGACAATGAGAAAAGCGGACTCTTAGTTTGTTAGCTTGGGGACTGGGTGGCACCATTATAAGGCCACCCACCCAATGACAACAGATGCCTGAAAGTAATAATGCAGTCAGGAGAGCCAGGCATGGAGACAACCATTCACCTCGTGTGGTACAACGAAGTAGCTAAAACAGAGATGCTGGCTGGGCCTCTGGGGGCAGGGATGGGGGAGGGGTAGATGCTGACTGGGGAACAGGGGAAGAGATCACAGTAGATGGAGGAGTTGGAGAGAAGCTGGAGACAAGGGGACTGTAAGGATGACGGCATGGTACAGAGTTTGGAGAAGGCCTGTGAGGCCGACACATAGAGTGAGCGGAGGTGCCCTGGGGAGGCCCTACGTGCCAATCCGAGGAGTCAGTGAAAAACGACTTCAGCTCCAGGTGAGGAGAGCTTGGTCCTTCCTGTATTTTAGAAAACCGGTGGTAAGTGTGTGAGAGGCAGTAAATTAGGCGTTCGTCTCTGTAAGAGATATCTCTAGAAGGTTCAGCAGAAAACTCTAGGATGGTAACCTTTGGAGTGAACCTGGCTGGCCAGTGGATAGGGATTAGGAGGCTTTGCCTTCTTTAAATTTGTGTGTGTGTGTAACTTAAACCGTATAGATGTATTATCTAGTCAATACTTTAATACTTAAATATTATGAAAAATGTACTGATTGAAAGCAAAGACTTTGGGGTCATTCAACATGCATTGGAACCTTGGCTCTGTCAGGCTTGTCTCTAGCTGTGTTAATTATCGCTTTGCTGAGTTTCTACATCGGTAAAATGGGGGGTTTTTTGGCTTGTTTTTGGTTTTGTTTTGAGAGAGGGGAAGGGAGGGAGGAAGGGAGAGAGAGAGGGAGGAAAACATCCAAGTGAGAGAGGAATATGGGTTGCCCTCTTGTAGGCGCCCTGACTGGGGGATTGAATCAGCAAACTTTCCTTTTGCAGGACACCGCCCAGCCCACTGAGCCATGCCAGCCTGTGCTGGAAGGTTTAAATGAGATAATACACGTCAAGTGCCAGCACTGCAATAAGGACAGACTAAATAGGTACTATTACTATTAATAATTAATAATGGTTAGTCAGATGGGCACACCCTCCAAGGAGGTCTCAGCTGACATACCAGGGTGGGTCAAGGGAAGGGATTTGGAGTCAGACACAGCTGAGGTCTGATTCTCTAAACGAGCACTACTGCGCTAAGCCACAATGGCCCTCTTATGCAAAATGGGACGCTAACATACCTCCCTCCCCAAATCGGGTGGGGCAGTTAGTCAACTGCCCAAGTGCATTGCCCTGTGAGTTATGTTATGAAGATAAATATTTTCAGGACGGCCTCTCTTTCTTTGTCTCCCAGGCCCAGATGGCCTTTCAGTCACTCCTCTCTGCTCCCCACTGGGTGTGTGTGTGTGGGGGGGCGGGGGGGTAAGGCAGGGTGGAGGAGTATTTTCTAGGAAGAGGAGCTTTCTCTTCTTGTTCTAATCTAGGGAAGCTTCAGGAGAAGTCTCAGAGGCAAGGCCTTAACAAGGAGTCCCTGAGGTCCCGCCTGACTCCCTCTATTCCTCTCGGAGTTTCCACCGCCCTCCCTCCTTCAGGGATCCTGAGACCAGACAGCCACGTTGAAGGTCGCAGGCACCACTCATCTCTCTAGCCAGACTTGTGGGCGGCGCCCGCACATGTGGAGCCTGCCACCCACAGGGAGAGAGCGGTACTGCAGGCGCGGGCGCCAGAGAAGCCCCCATGCTGTGCAGTCACCTTTCCGTCAATACTGACTCAGTGCCTTTTCTGCGCTAGGCCGCCAGGAGGAAGAGGTCCCTGCCCTGATGGGTCTTACAGTCTAACGGGACCAATACCAACAACGGAAGCGGTAGTAGCAGCTTCATAAACTGCTTTTTGGTGAATGCCTTTGTTCTTATAACACAAGTAGTATATAGTCATTGTAGAAATTTAAAAAATATAAAAAGAAAATTAAAACCCAGACATAACTTTTGTTATCATGAGAATATAACCCTTACAGTATTTTTCTATGCATTTTACATAAACGAAAATAGCCCTGGCTGGTGTGGCTCAGTAGATTGAGCACCAGCCTATGGACTGAAGAATCTCTGGTTCAGTTCCCAGCTACGGCACATACCTGGGTTGCAGGCCAGGTCCCTAGTTGGGAGCTGTGTGGGAGGCAACCAATCTATGTTTCTCTCACACATTGATGTTTCTCTCCCTGTCTTTATTCCTTCCTTCCCCCTCTCTCTAAAAATAAATAAATCAGTCTTTTAAAGAAACCAAAAATTTACATGTCATAATATTTTCTAGCATGCTTTGTAGTGTTTAACAGCTTTACTGAGATAGATTTTTCATACTAAACACTCACTTTGTTTTTAACTTACTGTAACAGTAGATGATGGATAATAATATGATGTGAATTGCTGCTATTTGTTGAGCGAGGTGCTAAGTGTTTTTACACACATCATCACATCCAGTCCTTCCAACAACCTTATTAGGTAAGTGCTATAATTTTTCCCATTGTCTGATGATGAGGTAAAAGTATCTTCAGACCAAAAACAATGGAAGCAACTCCATAAGATATAAACATTTATAATAAGATAATTTACCTCCAGGAATGTAGGGTTGGAGTAGACAGATGGCCTGACAAGTCTGCACAAAATATTCTCCGCTACCAGACCCCTGTTAGAGTACTTTAAAATTTTTTTGTTTTAGAGAGAGAAACATTAATTCGTTGTTCCACTTGTTTATGCATTCAATGATTGATTCTTGCATGTGCCCTGATGGGGGATTGAACCCACAATCTTGGCAGATTGGTGATGACGCTCCAACCAACTGAGCTACTTGGCCAGGACATTTTTTAAAAAATAGAATAACTTAGATACTAATGATGGACAAGACAAAGGGACAAAGAATGCAGCACGTGTCAGGTGCCATACGTCCTGGTGGTCTTGGATGCTCATAACCAATACCATCACTTGTTTGATATTTATCTTGGTTGTCATGCCAGTCCTCTGTTACTAACAAAAATATTTATGGCTACATATTTTGGAACACAGATAATCATCAACTAGAAGGCTTTCATGTGTTTGCTAAACACAGTGAGGTTGGTCACAGGTCACAGCATAAAAACTTGAAGATGGAAGAAATCTGGGAAAACAAAGACAGGGTTAGCTTTGTTCACATCTATATCTGCACACCCCTTCTTCAGATGAAGAGACTGAGGCACAGAAAGGTAAGCGATCTGTCCAGCAAAAGTAGCAGAGCCAGCATTTTAATCCAGCTCTGTCTGAAAACCTGAGTTCTTAAACATTTGTTATGACTGCTCTGTGCCAGGCTGCTTCGGATGTTAGAGGAATGTGAAAAAAAAAATGAGTGTGTGTGAAGGGGCATCTCCTAGAGCTCATTGCAGAAATTGAAAAAACAAAATGGAATAGTCCTCATAAAAGGTTTAGTGAGCTTAAACATCATCAGGGGCGCAGAGGCCCGGGGGCACAGTGTAACCAGGAAAGGCTGCCTGTAGGAGGTGAGGACTGGGTGAGGTATGTGCAGACTGAGATGGGCAACAGAGTGGGAAGGGCATTTCCAGCCAAGAGGGGCCAGCCTGAGCAAAGCCTCAGGTCTAGACAACTATATGAGCATAAACAAGAACCAGAAACGGAAAATAATTGAGCACCAAGTTCTATGATGTTACACAGATGGATGATGCCTAGGGTCTGTCCTCCAAAAACTGACAGTCATCTAGGGGAAAGGCTGTGGGGGAACCATAGAAATAAATCATAGTTACCCTTCACTATGCACCCTTCACATGCCAGGTTCTCTGCCTATACTATACTGCTATCACCTTATGCTCACAACAGCCCTGGAAGATTGGCAGTTATGAATCCCATTCATAAATGAAGGAGTCTCAGGAAGTGGCTTGGTCCAGGTCCTCCGTGCAGGGAGAACTAGGGCTGGGAGACGCAACCCAGGAGGCTCAGCGACCAGGTCTGGTGCTCTAACCTGTACCAGTACACTCTCCTGCCTGCTCTGAATGGCCCTGTCCCACCCCAAAGAAACAGATCGTCACACCCAGACCCCCTACACAAAGCCTCTAGGTGTGCCACAGCCTGGGAGCTTTCAAAATGCAAAGCTGACCACCTCTCTCCTTGCTTCAAACCAAAACTCCTCAGACTCTGAGGATAAAATCCTAACTCAGCAAGGCTTGCAGGGACCCCTTAAGTTCTTGCTCCCTCCCTCCCCTCATACCTCCAGCTTTAAGGCGCTGTTTGGGACTCTGGATATAGCACCCAAATATTTTCTCTGTGGTGATGTCTGTCTGGAAAACTCATCTCCCTCCCAACCAAAACTTGTCCCTGACTCACTCATATTTATATGGAGAGACATGCCCATGACTTTGATATCACCTCCTACAGGAAGCCTTTCCTGGCTGTCCCTCTGAAGTCCAGCCAAATGCCCCTCTGCTCTGCTGCCATAGACCCTCTACTCGCTCTACCCTGTACTCATTTTGTGCCAAGCATTGTGCTAAGGTCCCTTGAATTATTGAAGCAGTATTGCCTAGTGGTTAAATGTACAAGCTTTGAGGCCACACTTCTGGATTTGAATACTGGCTTGATCACTTAAAGGGCTGTGAAATAGGCAAATGACATAATCTCTCCTTGTGCCTTGGTTTCCTCATCTGTAAAAGGGGGTAAAAATAGCATCTATCTAATGGGAGGGTTGTAATGACCAAATGAATACATGTGAAGGGCCCAGTACATAGTAAGTGCTTAATAAATGTTAGCTTACACCTATTGGCCTGTTACGTCCTTGTGATAACTTCAATTCATAGGTGAGATCTAAGAGATGACTTGACTTGCCCATGAGTACATAGCTAAGTAGCAGAGCTGGGACTTGAACTTGATGCCAGGGTACAAGCTGTACTGCCTCCCATTGTCAAACCCATCACACTGGTTATAATAGCTGTTTACTTGTCAGTCTCTCCCTCCAGGCTGGGTGTTCCATGAGGGTCACTGCTATCTTGTCACCCCAGCCCAATGACACATTTGAGATTCTAATTGGATGAATTAATGATGCTGTGCAGCTCAGACAAGTTATTCAGAAGATTGAGACAGTAGTCATAACACCCTGGTTTCCCCTGCAGCCTGCATAGAAAAATGCCTCAGTGCCTTCTCCTAGGATTAGTCTCTTGGTAGACAAATATTCCCTGGTCCAGGAACTAGAGGTGCTCTTAGCTGGGAGAAACCACAGCAGAAGTAGCAGGCTGGATGCGCCAGATAAGCTTTCCCTTAAGCAAGCCCTGTCCTTGGCTATGCAGCCTCCCCCAGTCTTGTTCCAAAACCTCCCCCATCAGCAGCTGTCCCCGTGTTAAGGTGCCCACCCACCAGCAACCTGCTTCAAGGAAATCAAGACTCAGAGAGAACCTTAGTGGGTTCAGTGCGAACATAAATATCATCAGCCGCCAGAGAGGATGACGCCAAATCCAGGGCTGGCTGGCTGTGGCCTTGGGGCAGCTCCCTGCACAGAGAGGCCTGATGTCCTGGGGGTCACAGTGGTGGTGGGGGTAGAGGGTAGGGTGCAGCACAAGCTCAGAACTGCCAGCTCAGTTCCCTGAGGCCGCATTTCATGGTTATGTCCATTCTCAAGGACCCAATGATTTGGAATATTTTTCTTTCTAAACCCAGTGAAGTCAGAAATTAAATAGTTGTTCCTTTTCTTGCTAATCCATGTTCAGAGCATCCAATCAGCATGAACTTGACAGGGTGACCTCTTGGAGTTGGCATTACTCTACCCAAAACAAAGTCTGCGTGGCTGTGAGGTTAAAAGAATTGACTCAAGTCCCAGAATGCCTGGGTCCGCCGCTCATCTAAAGCTTTGTGATCTTAGGCAACATCCTGCACATCTCAGAGTCTCGGGTTCCTCGTATGAAAAATGGGGAGAATAGTATCCATCTCACAAGAGATAACATGTTATGATTAATGTATTTGTAGTGAGTGTCTGTCCTGTGCCAAGTGCTGGGGTGACACCAGGGAACAAAACATAGTCCGCGAAGAAGGCAGGCAATAAACCAATAAATATTTAATATGTCAGATGGTGCTAAGTGCTATGAAGATAAATAAGGCACAGTAAGGATAAAGTGTCAGGATTGGGAGGAGTTATTTCACTTCAGGATAGTCTAGGAAGGCCTTTCTGGTAATATGACTTCTGAACAGACCCCTGGTTGAAATATGGACGAAATTCATAGGGAAATCTGGGGGGAAACTCTTCCAGAGAAATGAACATGTGTCAATGTCCTGAGGCAGGGAAGTGCCTGGAATGTTCAAGGAAAGGCAAGAAGGCCAAGGTAGCTGGAGTGAAGTGGGCAAGGAGATGAGTAGAAGGCGTGATGTCAGAGAGGTAGCAGAGGGCAGGGTGTGTAGGGCCTAGTAGCCCACCGTAAGGACTTTGGCATTTACTTTGAGGGAGATGGGATCCATTGGAAGATTTTGAGCAGAGGAGGAAGATGATCTGACAGGTTTTAAAGGGTTGCTCTGGCTACCATGTAGAGAATAGACTGTAGGGGGACCAAGTAGCAGGAAGACCGGTTAGGAAGTTGTTGCAGTTGTCTAGGTGAGAGATAACATCTTTGATTGAACTGGTAGCAGTAGGTGGTAAGAAGTGGTCAGATTCTGGATGTCTGAAGGAAGAGCTGTCACGATATGTAGACAGATTGTAATGTGGTGTGTGTGTGTGTGTGTGTTTGCATGTATGATCGTGAGAGAGAGAGAGAGAGAGAGAGAGAGAGAGAGAGAGAGAGAGAGAGAGAGAGGGAGAGACAAAGACAAAGATGACTCCATAGTTTAACTTGAGGAACGGAGTGGGCATTTACTGAAGTGGGGAAGACAATTTGGGCACAAAATAAGTGTTCAATAAATACTAGTTATTTTCTGTATTGATGATTTTGGCTTCCTAGGTTGTCTACACTCAGTGACCCAAAGCTTTGCAAACATTGAGCATACCTGGCAATAACACCAGAGGCATTATGCCTGAGCAGGTACTCTGTGCTGAGCATGATACACAGAATCTGATCCATGTTACCCTGCATGGCATAAGAAAACCCAATGAGAAAATGAGCATCTGTTGCATTTTTAACATATTCTAGGCATTGAGCATGTTTCATTTCCTCCTGTCTCCACCACTATCATGTAAGCTGCATGAGAGAGAACTTATAGCTCCCATGTACTACTGCGCATGCCTGGAACATACTGGGAACATTGTTTAATATTTATCAAATGAAACTTCATTATTCTAGATGGAGGGTGAATAACTTCCTAAGGTAGAGCAGAGTTTTAATAAATATTTGCTGGATAATAAATATTTGTTGGATATAAAGGAGTGTTACATTCCCATTTTAGAGAAGAGGGAACAGCAGGTGGCAGAGGAGAGATTTGACTCAGGATTTCCTGATGCCTGATGCTTGGACCCTTTCCATGGCCGCAGTGTAGGGCCTCACCTCATATACCTTCTGGCTGCATTTGAATAACATGCAAAAACCCAGGCTACTCAGAGAAAGATCTAATGTTCAGTCAGATTGTGGAGCTCTGGTAATATGATCCCAAATTTTTGTCTTCATAAAATGCATGACCTTAAAGTATTCGTTTAATCTAACTTACCCAAGGTCACACAGGCTATAAGGGAAGAAAACAAGATGTGAACACAGTCTCCCCACACCAGTGTCCCTGTTTGTTTCCCTAATCAGGGGTTCTTGACCTGGGGCACAAGGACTCTTTAGGAGATCCCCGGATGTACTTTACTACCTTCTTTCCCCCAACACTGTCTGCTAAACATGTGTGCTTAGGAGCAGGTGCATTTTGGGGGGAAAGGGTTTATAGCTTTCATTATATTCTTTTTTATAAAGATCTTAGAGAGAGGGGAAGGAAGGGAGAAAGAGAGGGAGAGAAACATCCATTGGTTGCCTCTTGCACGACAGGGGACCTGCCCTGCAACCCAGGCAAGTGCCTGGACTAGGAATTGAACCAGTGACCTTTTGGTTCACAGGCCAGTGCTCAGTGCACTGAGCCACATCAGCCAGGTCCTTTCATTATATTCTTAAAGTTGCCTATGATTTTTAAAAAATTTACTTTTATCTGCACTGGCTGGCGTGGCTCAGTGGATTGAGTGGGGGCCTGTGAACCAAAGGGTCTTGGGTTGTATTCCTAGGGCAGGTGCCTGGGTTGTGGACTGGATGCCCAGTATGGGGCATGTGAGAGTCAACCACACATTGATGTTTCTCTCCCTCTTTCTCCCTCCCTTCCTATGTCTTTAAAAATAAATTAATTAATTTAAAAATTGAGTTTATAATATGTATCTGCTTTTTAAACTTTTATTTTTAAAACTTTTTAGATGAGTAGGAGAAAAAGGAAGAAATGGGGGTGGGCAGACGCCAATTTTTGTTTCCCGTTGTTGTTTATTCATTCATTCACTCACTCATTCATTCAGCAAATTTTTGTTGAGCACCTGCTATGTTCCAGACACCATTCCAGAGTCTGGGAATGCTCCAGTGGGGCAAACTCTTGGCATCAGAGTTTATATGTATGCTAACAAGGGAGACAGACAAAATAATAAGGCTTTTAACAATTATGTCAGACGCCATGAAAAAAACGCGGGGTCAGAGGACAGAGGACTGGCATTTCAGATAAGTGTTTTGTGCAGTCCATGGACCCCCACAAAGGGAACAATCACGGATGCCAGAGTGCCATCTGTAACTTGTCTTTTGCGCTTAGCTTCAACAAGGTGGGGACGTAGGGAGGGAGTAGTGCACACAGAAGGTGCAGGGCGCATGTTCCCTTCGGCTTCGGGGCTCAAGAGTTTTTTGACCGGGACTCGGTCGCGAGAAGGAGAGTGCGCAGGTTTCTCTGGTTAAAAGGCACCGCCCAATAGGAACTTCCTTTGAGGTTGGAGTCCCGCCTCCACTCCTTCTGCTTCCGCTTCCGGCGTTGAGGAGGTCTTGGTCAAAAATGGCGGCGGCGGCTGGGTCTCGGGTTTCTGAGCTGCTAGGTCGTTTCCGGCCACAGCTAGCACGGTCTATGTCAAGTGGTGCCCACGGCGAAGAGGGCTCAGGTACTGGGGCTGCGGGCGGTGGGGCGGGCCTCAGTCCAACTGCAGCGAGACGGCGTGGGGCCGTGACCTTGGCTTGAGGCTTAGGGGGAGGGGAATGAGACCGGGCGGGCCCCGACCGCAGGCCCGAGCCGTCTTGCCCCTCCGCAGCTCGCATGTGGAGGGCCCTTACCTACTTCGTTGCGCTCCCCGGGGTGGGAGTGAGCATGCTGAACGTCTTTCTGAAGTCGCATCACGGAGAGCACGAAAGACCCGAGTTCGTTGCCTACCCCCATCTCCGCATCAGGTCCAAGGTACGCCTTTGCATTCTTTTGGAGTGTCCGTTCTCCGTTCATTCCAAATGCCCTTGCCCAGGTTCTTAATTCTCTAAAAGCGTGGATTCTGGGCGTGTACAATTCCTCATTTAACAATACCAATTTTTATTTTCTCCGGTTTTACGGAACGGAACCTGAGACTGGGGCGGGGAATGTCTGTCACTTCTCAGTTTCTTCTTTAAAATCTTTTTTTTTTAATTTTATTTATTTATCTTCAGAGGGGAAGGGAAGGAGAGAGGGAGAGAAATATCAATGTATGGTTGCTTCCTGTGCATTCCCTGCTGGGAACTGGCCTGCAACCCAGGCATGTGCCCTGACTGGGAATCGAACCGTGATTTCTTGGTTCACAGGCCCGCGCTTAATCCACTAAGCTACAATAGCCAGGGCTCAGTTTCTTCTTTAAAGTCATACAATAGGTGCCCTTGAGTTTTCCTTTTCCGATTCGTAACACCTGCTGCCTTCCGGTACTGTTCTAAAACAGCTGTCGGTTGTTTAAAACTTGGAGGTTTGGAAAACTTTCTTAGAGTGGCAAAGTCAAACGTGGTTCACTTTCCTAGGACCTGGACACCTGGCAGGTACTAGCTGCAGTGAAGAGACTGACACCTTCAATTCTCCTTTAGGCTATATATCTTCTCAACTGTTTTATCCTTTGGCTGTTGATGTAGTTATAACGTCATTGGTTTTTAATTGTTTGCTGTATTCTTAACAAGAGCCTCTTCTGGTTCTTTAATGTCTATTACATCATTTAGTCCAGGTAGTACTGGCCTCATAGACACTTAGGCTTGATTCTTACGTTCAGAAAGAATTGGACTCTTTGATACCCACTCCCACCCTAGTACAGTAGCATTAGAAGCCATAAAGCAAGGTTTCTCAACCTCAGTACTATTTGACATTTGGAGCTGGATAATTTTTGAAGGGACAGGCTATTCTATTCTATTCTATTCTATTCTGTCAGTTGTAGCATGTCTAGCAGCATCCTTGACCTCTACACACTAGATGCCAGTAGTGCCTCACCCTGCCCCAGATGTCTCCAGATATTGCCCAGAGTCCCTGGAGGGGAAAAATCATCCTGGGTTGGAAACCACTGCCCAAGAGCAATGCTTTTCAAAGGTAGCATGTGAGTATCTTCTCCCCAGTACCACACCTCTGCCTGTCCAATACAGGAGATTTGAGGATGACACTTTCATAAACAGCACTGACATATACCAGTTACCAGGGACTTGAGTTTGCTTTTCCTTTTATCTACTTTAAGGGCTCTCTTGGAAGTTATCAGAGCTCCCTTAAATTATGGTAAGGCTGAAGTATGCCAGTTAAAAAGACTGATTTCCACTTTGTTTTATGTATTATCTGTCACCATTTTAAGCAGTTCATGGCAGTGCTGTCTCTGAACTATTTTTTAGAATGGCCTAACTGACATCTTCACTCCACAGCCCTTTCCCTGGGGAGATGGTAACCATACTCTGTTCCATAACCCTCACGTGAATCCACTTCCAACTGGCTATGAAGATGAATAAAGAGAACCTGGACCACTGCCCAGTGGGGACCACAACACTGGTTTGGACCATTACTCTGCACATGGACCAGAAAAATGTATGGGACCTTAAGCTGACCTTCTTTCCTAATATCAAATGATGACTAAAGTATACTAATCTTCCATCTCTTTGCTAATAGCAGGAGGTGGCTTAAATAAATAACTTAGTCATGAGCTCAGAGTTGCATTCATTGGTGGTGTTTTTCCCTTAGAAATGAGCATTGATGTTATTTCTGTTTCTGCAGCGAAGATCTGTGGCTGCTGTTTAGTTTCAAGTCCAATTCAGGCTTCTGAATAACAGCGCCTCTCCTTGGTCTCTTGTACCTGCAGTAGGTAAAGCAAAGGGAGTGGAGCTAATCATCAAGATCAGGTCCTGACAGACACTGTGCGGCCAGTACTTGCCTTTTTTTTTTTTAAGTATTTATTTATTTATAGAGGGGGGAAGGGAGGGAGAAAAAGAGGGAGAGAAACATCAATGTGTGGTTGCCTTTCACACGCCCCCTACCAGGGACCCGGCCTGCAGCCCTTTGGTTTTCAGGCCAGTGTTCATTCCACTGAGCTGCACCAGCCAGGGTGCATGGCCAGTAGTTTCATCTAAAAGAGGTATCTGGGATTCTCAGGAGGAAGTGCTTCCTCTGTATCTCAGCTTTCTCCTGTCCCATTCCATCAGCATTTGCTGCAGAATACTCCCTGTAATCAGATCATTTTCTGCCCTTGGAGGTTGGAAGGGTCGAAAACCTTTGGAGAAATAAAGGTATTATCTTTGAAGTAGCTGAGATAGTTAGAGGATGAAGTCAAAATAGCATGAGGAACAACAAACCAAAATTATTCTCTCAGTAGCAATTACAATAAAAGAACTTCGTTGGTTTGGAGCTGATTTTATTCTCAAGGCTCAACCAGACGGTTATGTGGTAAGATTCAAGAAGCTACAAGGTTTTGGTGTTAGCACATACAGAAAACTGGTACTGCGCAAAAGGGAGACACATAGAAACACAGGGTGTGGAAACCATTTACAGTCAAGAAAGAATGCCTGTTGTCTTTGCCATTTTGTGATCTAACCACAGCCTACACTTCCCCGTGGAGCTGCTGTGCTGAGGCCCGTCTGAGTTCAGGACAGATGTGCTCATCTTCATGCAGCTGGCTGTCTGGCCTCCCTCAGCTGGGTTCCGAATAGTCTTTTACAATCCTTGTAAAATTGACCTTAAACAGTCAAAATATAAATGCAGAATGTTTTGAAATGACATTAGGGACTCGTTACATTAAACTTGGAGTAGTAATTGGTAAAGAATAACAGAATTGAGGCTTTCTTTAAATCAAGTTTCATACTATTGAACCAAATTAATGAAGATAAACAGTTGTGGGAACTACATGGCATCCTAAAGGACGTAAGTGCGCCCCTGATCCTGACTTTTTGTGCCATTACATAAACATTTTAAGATATCCGTGTAGCCTACTATAGAAATAAACTTTACAAGTCAGTGAGGTTTCCAATTGTTACGCCATACAATCTAGCTTAGATAAATCATAACTTTTGATTCACCTTTACATTATAAAACAAGACTCCCCCCACTGTATCTGTAGGACATGTGGGGTATGGGGTAATAGCTGTTCCATAAAGTGTACCAAGTTCCATGGGGCCAGTATGATAGATACTAAATGTTACAGTTTATTTCATCTTCATGATTACAGACATTACAGGGCAGGGTGGGTAAACAAGGCAAATAAAGCAAACTCCTTTCTCCTGTTTGACCAGATACAGCATTTTGACATTTTGATGATACACGGGTTGACTTAATTCATTGACTTAGGTTGAAAAGCTGGCAACAGCAAATCTTTGCAATTTAGGATCTTCCTCCAGTGATCTTAATGACTGAACTACACTATGAGCTCTGAAATGGTGTTCACTCTAACATTCTTGAAGCTTTCATGTCTTGATCTGAGATCTTGACACCTCTTGTTAAGGCAGGGAACTGTTAAAGGCCTCTTGGCTAATCCAGTCACCATCAATCTTAACAGTTAACTTATTATATGAAAGTAAAACTGCTCCCAAGCATTGACTGGAACTGCTGTGCTGAGACACCTTTTCAGAGAATTAGCTCCCAGAGAGGAAAGAGGCCCTAACCACTATTTCCGTGAACGATGACGACCGCCCCCCACCCCACCCCGTTACAGTTCACCTACTGTCCTTGGAAGTGTAACTCAGGAGGTCAGGCAACCATGATCGTCCGACAAGTTTATCAGTATTTACATACAATATATTTAAAGCTGATCCCAGATGAAGTATTGCAACCATAACCCCCTCAAAAGTAATTCAGTTTTAGCGCAGCGAGTTCCTGCAAAATGCCAGTGCAAGTGAGAAACCGTCCCAAAGTGAAAAGTAATGGTTCGTCATCTTTTACAAGTGAGAGGAAAACATCTAGAAGGAGGGAAACACCCCCCACACACACACCAAACTCCTCATTAAATTGATGGCTCTCTTCACAGTCTTAACACAATCCAGAGTGCTCAATTTCCTGATTTGAGCAGTCCATTTTCAAGGTGACTGTCAAGGTCAAGAAGAGCTTTCAGGCTTTTCTCTACCATGGCCCATGAACTCCAGTCCTTCAATGGGGATCTCTTTCTCCTTTATTGCTTTCTGATGAGAGGAGAAAAACATTATAAAGGTCAATATGAAGCTTACTGGCTTTGAGCAAGCCTCACCTCCTGTATGCAGATAGGATAAAGACAGCAACAACTGGAGGGAGGAAGGGTAGAAGGGAAAACAGACCAATGAAGGGATAATAACAAAAAATGAAACCATAATGACTGACAGGTCAGAGAGAGGCTACCACCCAGCCTCGCTTCCAAACAATGGTGGAAAAGTGTACCACCGCAAAAATCAAGGCAACTTGATTCTAACGAACTTGGCCTAATCACTTCCTGTTTCTGGGCGTGAGTGTTCCATTTTTCAAATACGAACTATGCCTCCTTCGCAAGTTTCAGTTGAACACCAAGTGAACCAAAGAATGTTCCTGTGCTCCGTAAAAAGTAAAGCGCTACAAAACATTTAACTTTGTCATCGGGAGAGACACCAGGCAGCCTTGGTGGTGACGGCAGGAGAGAAAACTCCTGCCCCCTGCCACTGGCCTTATTGACGAGACTTTTCTCCACCCTCCCGGTCCCAACCCCCGCAAGATACGAGGCGTGAGGCCGGTGACACGGCGGAGAACGCAGGGTCGGGGGTAGGGACGACGGCCGTGGCTCACCTGAACACACTGCTGGTAGCGTTTGAAGAGCTCGGTGCACGGGTCCCCGGAGGTGTCCCCCTTGAGGAACTTCTCGGCAAACCACCGGTTAAAGCACTGATCATACTCGCGCTTCATGTCAGTGCATCCCTCCCCTACGCTGTTCATGGCGGCGACAGTGGCGGCGCACTGATGTCATCATTCTTAGGCAAGTCGCTCGGCTTACGTAAAGCACGGTACGGAGGCCGAGTAGAGGAGAAATGTGGGCGCGGGTTGCGCGGCTGGTTTTTCGGGCCTGGGTGGGCGGGCGCCGGGGCTTGACTTCCAAAGCAGATCCTCAGGTAAAGGCTGGAAGGTGGGGGTGTCTGCGCTCGTGGTGAAGCGGATCTGGAGGCGCAGCAGGCCGCACCCGTGACCCACACCCTGTTTTACCCGCCCCCCTCCCCAGGGAAGTGGGCAAATCACCGCAGATGTGATCGAACACCTGGAGCGTCTAGCGCTTGTGGACTTCGGCAGCCAAGAGGCTGTGTCACGGCTAGAGACAGCCATCGCCTTTGCCGACCGGCTCCGCGCGGTGGACACGGACGGGGTTGAGCCCATGGAGTCAGTACTGGAGGACAGGTAAACTCGCCGCTGCGGCCCCCGAGCCTTGCCCGAGGCGCCTTCGCAGCCGTTGAGGGTGGCGATTAGTGTCTCATTTCAGAGAGGGAGAAAGAGCTTTAGGCGAGATGCAGGAACTTGCCCACGATCACCCCGCGGGTAAGTGGTTTCACTCTTCTCCTTGTGTGTCCTATCGCTCTCGTTTAAATTCTTCAATTCTCGCTTAAATTCTCCCAGTGTAACTAGGAACAAAATCCGAACTGCTTATCATCCTGAAGCTTTACCTCGCAGATTCGCTGCCTTCCACTGGGACATGCTGCTTTTATCAGTTCAGCCACATCGGCTTCATCGCTGTCTCTCCAACGCGCCAAATTATTTCCTTCTCTAGGATGTTTGCACGTGCTATTCCTTTTTTCTTGGACAGTCTGTCTCTTTGGCAGGTCTTAGTTTATCTCCTCTGAAGGGCTTTCTCTGACCACTCCAAATTCCCTATTCCCCTTCCTTAGCCTGTTGGGTTTTCAGATATTTTGCTTGACTTATTTTTGATTTGTTGTCTCTTGTTATTAGAATGAGTTCATGTCTGATTTGCTTACTGTTGGATTCCCGTCTCAAATTTTTATTTTTCAAATTTTTAAATGTTCATATTTTCTGATCTAGGGGTTCCCTGTGGAAATATCTGTGAAAGTGCATCAAGATGGGTGCACAAGGTGTCCCGAGTATGCAAATCTGTTCGTAGTAAAAAAACAAAAACCCAGAAACAATCTAAGTGTCCTTCGTGGCTAAATACCATCATCATATAATACAATGGACTATTCAGCAGTAGTTAAAAATAATGAAACAAATAACTATATATGCTGATGTGGAAAGGTCATTAAGATATACTTAATAAAAAGGCAAAAGTTCAGAACATTGTGTACAGTATTATTAATGCTTTATGTGTTATCTATTTTACATATGCTGGTGTGTATGCATTAAATTTTCTTTTGTTCCTTGAAAAGGCATTCAAGAAACTGTTACCAACAATTAGTTTAAAAGAAGGTGGGAATGCAGAGGGAAGTTTTAACTTTTCATTTTATACCAAGGGCCAAAACACACATGCCTCAGGGCGCGGAGGAATAACGCCAAGTGGTGAAGTGTAGTGTAAGGCAGTAAGGAGGGACAGGGTCTTTGACAGACTGGCTTGACTACTAAGAGGGCACAGCTTCTACCCATTTTACCAATTAATTGTTGCCTAATCTTATTTATTTTTATTTTTTAAGAAAATGTTCTCGGAAAAGAAGACTTGTTTGCTGTTTGGCACTGCAGCTTTTTAGTTAGGATGGATATGTAGTCATAAAAATAGGGGTAATCTACAACTTGGTTCTAGACTTTGCTTGATGGAATTTTTTAAAAAAATAAACTAGTTCAGGTAGGAACAAGATCAGTGCCATTAATGAGCGCCAATTCGGACAGCAGACCCATCTGTAACCGTAACCTCTGAGTAAACTGCTTGCTGGCTTCCTGTTCTGAACTCGTCTTTGATTCCTTCAAAGCTTTTCTTTATTTTGTATTTTGATGCTCAGGTCTATAGAGTTTAACTGATTTGCCCAAAGTTACACAGCGGTTCAAAACAGGAGTCTGATGTTTCTTCTACCCAAACCCTTCTCAGGTGGGTTTAGTTTAAAGATGAAAGCCTCACTGCACAGGCAGGGCATCATTTAACTGAGGCCCTGCCCACCTCTCCAAGACAATACTGTCCCTTTCAATTCCTCTAGCTCTGCATTCTTTTCTTCAAGGTCCTTGTCTTTACCCACCCACCCCACTCCTCTTTGTTGCCTTATTTCTTTCTGAAGATTTCAACTGCAGCCTTCTCAGGGCCTGTAGCTCTCATGATTTTCAGTAATGCTGAACTTTACATGTATTTCATACATCTATTTGAGTGCTTCTGGATTCTCTGCCTTTCTGCTCCTGTTCATCCACCTTCCGGGCAGTGTGTTGGCTATTGCTCATCACGTTCTCAGCATTTAGCATTGAAGAGCACTCAGTAAATGTTCGTTGACTGTTCTTTACTAACATCTTTGGAAAAGTAGGGAATAGAAACACAAGACAGTCAGAATTTCCCAAGTCACCTAGAGAGTAAAGAAATGCAACTATTAGTCCTAGGAGAGTTTGTGGAGATGATGAAGGGGATCTGGGTCTGATAGCTGGAATAGTGACTTGGTATTCAGTGATCTGCACTCTTGCCATAAATTTGGAAACCAGTCTGACTTATGATTCCATTTCAGAGATGTGACATTGGAAGGACTTTAATGTTTTGAACATGTTGCCTACCATTTAGTTTGAACTAAAAAGCATTACCATGTTTACATGCCAGGCACTAATGTTTATATGCATTAATTCAGTTATCACAACCCTGGAAGGCAAATACTAGTATCTCTTTTATAAATGAAGAAACTGAGGGTCACAAAGGTTATGTGACATGTCCCAAAGTTTCACAGGGAGTCAGAGATTTCAAAGTTTGGCACTCAAAGCCTTACTGCTTTACATAAGCCACCTGAAGTCCACCCCTGGAAACTTTTATCCTCCTCTCAAATCCAGAGATTGTCTCTGGATGATGTCTCTGATGGCAGGCAAATATTTCAATGCTTAGAATGTCCCTCAGAGCCTTATTTGAATAAAAAACTCTTAGTCAAAATGATTAGCATTAAACTAGAAAAAAATTAGGAGAGAAAAGGCTTGTAGGTGATGGAAGTAAGGTGGTGTCCAGAGTAACAACTCCTGGCAGCCTGAATCCAGGGAAGGGCAGAAACTACAACAGCAGAGATGTCCTATTGTCTGCCCAAGGGCTGGCATAGCCACCTTTCTTTCCTCCGTGCTGCTGTACTGCTTTACATTAAATTAAGTGCTTTTTATTATATTTGCATTTCCCACAGTTACTGGTTTAAATATCTATGAGCTTTGTAGGGCAGAGATTTCTAGTTCACAGTCAAATTCTTTCTCAATCAGGATTTCTCATCTGAACCAGAACAGAAAGATCCAAGTGACTCTCTTCAATTCTCCCAAGGATAGTTCCTAAGTAATATTAGCCCAGATATACAGTTGATTGTAAAAATGGCTGTCCTACAGTACCTGGACTAAATTCTCTTGTCGAACTTGGACTGAGAAAGATGAGGTGAGGTAGGCATTTAGTCAGTCAGTGATTCACAGACACCTAAAGAGTTTATCAGTTCCTGTTCAGTGTTTTAAGCATGATTCTGAGGTCAATAAAGGTTAAGCGACTTGCCAAGTGAAGGGTCTACATGGTGTGCCACTCTCAGAGACCCTGGGTTCAGTAGCCTATGATGAAGAAAACAGGGCAGTGTGGGTTTATTCTAGATACAACTTCATCATAAACAGTAATTAGGTGGAAAAGTGTGACATTTCAAGGGGTGAATTTTGTTTTTCTGGAAATGTCACACAGGAAACCTGGTAGCAAAGTGAGTAAATAAATCAGTTGTTATTAGATCAACTCTCGGCAAGCAGTAGCTTTGAACCTGTTGGCAGTAGAGGTCTTCATTAAAATCTCCCAGGGGCCAAGAAAAGTTAGCATCCTTCCAGTCTGTAGGGCCTAGGCAGGTTAAGCATGATTATGGCAAGTTAAGTACCAGTTACACTCTGAATGAGTAGTGGGGACTGAGGTGTACTTGGGCTGTACTCACTAAAAAGGAGCAGTGCTATTCAGCATCCACCTCCTACTGACATTATCATATCTTAAACATCACTTAATCTTCCCAGCAACTCTATGAAGCATTCTACAAATAAGGAAGCTGATGCATGGAGAGGAAAAGTAATTTACACATGGTCCTGGCCGGGTTGCTCACTTGGTTAGAGTGTTGTCCTGACACGCCAAGGTTGTGGATTTGATTCCCCAGTCAGGGCACATACAAGAATCAACCAATGAATGCATCAATAAGTGGAAAAACAAATCAGTGTTTCTGTTTCTCTCTTTTCCTCCTTCTCTAAAATCAATTTAAAAAAATGTTTTAAAGTAATTTGCACATATGCCACGTGAAGGTGGCTGTGGCAAAAACACTCATCGCTGTTTGAATTCAGCTGTGATTCAGGAGCCCACGCTCTTGTCCATTTTGTTTTAATGCGCAACAGAAATATAAACTCCAGAAAGTCCAATGGTCACCTTCATGGATATTTATTTTTGTTCTCCAAGTTTTCTTAAATAAACACATAATCCTTGTATGACTAACAAAAAATTACTAGTGCAACCTTCACTTTTTTTGGCAAAAAAACTTCAGGTCTGGAAACATCACACAGTTAAGACAGTGCCAGATCCTGGAATGGACTCCAGCTGTCCACTCTTCATACTGTGCATCAGTGTTTACTGTGTTTAGCCTTAGGCTAAGTGCCACCAGAAAAAAACTAACCCCAAAACACCCTAGTCCTTTCTTACAACTTAGCCCTCTAGGCAGCCTCTGCCCAGATGTGCATGTCACATCCTTGCCCCTTTGTCCCATTAGGTTTAGCCCTAGGTCTATGCCTGGCTCAGAGAAGAAATAGCTTGGCTGCTTCCCTTTTCAGCGATTGAGCAGACTGCTGGTTTTTCAGTCCAAACATCTGGAAGCAGGCTCAGACCTCCTGTCATGCACTCCTAAACCTTGAAACAGTAGCGAGGCCTCATAGATATGTTCATCTCCTGTTTGGCTTCTCTAGTGTGCCATCTGGATACTCGAATGAAGCCATTAGGCCAGAATAATGGGAGATTCCTGAACTGTCTGTGGTACATCTTGCAAGGGAGGCAACTTTATCTCCACAGGTGGCTGCATTGAAGAAACGCCCTTGTCTTATAATACCAGAACTCAGCACAGATCCCAGTTTTATCTCCGAGGAGCTAGTACCCTTAAGTCACTTAGAACCACTCCTGATAAGTTACCTGTCTGTAAGTTCATTTCCCATCCTCCCAATCCAGCTAATCTCTGCCCATCCTTTAGCTGTGACATCACTTTTTCTGGGTCCTTTGCTTTACCCAGGCTGTCAGGCGTCCTACTTATTCCCTTGGCAAACTGCGCTTACCTGTTAGACTTAACACACTGTATTTAAATTGCCTTTAATAACCTATCTCCACCAAAAGCAGTTTACCCTTAGTAATTATCCAAAAATATTTAAACATTATCAATCCTGAGGAATAACACTTACCGCACAGGTTGTTGGGAGAATCTAGACTGCAGACTATAATTTGATCCAGTGTTGACCATAGGTCTCCACCTTTGAGCAGTGACCAGCACTCAAGAATATGCTGCTCCCTTGTCCTCCCACTCCTGATCCTCTCCACCCATGCCTTAGAAGTCCTGTTCTCCGACAAGGTAACCTTAAGCTTCTGGTTTTCTGTAGATGTCTTTACTTGAGATCCGACAACGTGGTAGAAGGTAACTGTGCTGAAGAACTACTACAAAACTCCCGTCGAGTTGTGGAGGATTATTTTGTGGCCCCCCCAGGTACGTGTTTCCTAAAGTGGTTTAACAAGATTGTTCCACAGTAAACTAAGAACATAGGAAGAACTGTGAGGCCCAAATCTGCTATGTGAAAGCACTCTGAAAAGTATAAACTAGAATTAGATGAAGGTGGTCAAAAGGTACAAATTTCCAGTTATAAATAAGTCTTGGAAATGTAATGTACATGATGACTATAGTTAACAATACTGTATTGTATATTTGAAAGTTGCTGAGAAGTTCTTAGAAGTTCTCACAAGAAAAAATGTTATGTGAGGTGACAGGTATTAAATAATCTCATTCTGGTAACTGGTAATATATACATGTATCAGATCATTATGTGGTACAGGTTATATTTATACAATGTTGTATATCAATTACATTTCGGAAATCTGAAAACAATAAAAACATGTATTAACAATTTAAAAAAGTATAAAGTGCGTATTGGTGCAGCATTAATGGGGTCATGCTCATCGCTAGGGGCCAGTCGGTAACAAGAATGAGCAAACAGAATTGGGCCGGGGAGGAGTGTGTTCAGTAGCAAATCTAAAGTTCAACCTATTTCTAAAGGGGCAGCTGGCATTCACTGCTTCTCATTCAGTGCCAGGCCCATTTCCCCAGAGAATATGGACATCTGGCATTTTGTGTAGTACTTCCCAAATTTTAGGTACTGGCCACCAATTCAAGATTTAAAAAAATAAAAGACCATGCAAATAAAACATACCTGCAAGCCAGATGCATCCTGTGAGCCATCAGTTTGTAGCTTTAAATCTCACTGCAACTATTTTAAATGGAAGCTTTAAAACAACTCTAGGCCAAAAATGAAATCCAGAACCTTGGGTGGGTTAAATTATTTTTATCTCCTCTATAGATAAGTGGGTCCTCAGAGCTTCTGCACACCTCTAGATATTTGGGAATGGGACTAGCCTAAGCACTCAGGTAGAGACGGCTTTCCAAATGCCAACTTCAGGTTCAGGAGATCCACTCAGAGGAAGACCTTTCTGAGCAGCCTCCAGAAACAAACATCAGCCCTCCAGCTCAGAGGTAACCTCTTTGATCAAGGTCAACCAGTCAAAGGAAAGCTCTGGTTGAAGCAAGGATGGGAAGGAAAGCTAAAAAAAATTTGTGAACTCTACTCTTAACCATGCCTCTGATTCACTAAGCCACCTCAGTTAACTGTGGAAATAAGATCTCGAAATCCATCTCAGAGCCAGATGGTTGTCACTGTTGCAGCAGACATATCCATTGATCACATGCTATTTCTAAATGGAACCTTCTGTCAGGCTTTGCTTCTTAGGACAAAGTGAGTTCACAGTCAGAGTCTTCCTTTCACTCCTGTATACATACAGATGGTTAATTAACCTATCTCTGCTCCTTACTGAAAAGTGCATTAATTAGGTTTCACTTGTGATTGTGATTCTTTCAGATATTCATGGCGAGAAAAATAGGATAATAGCTATTCTTATTTCCTTTGCTTATTTTCCATGACAAACCAAGTGATACGTTAGCTCAGTAGAGCCAGTTGGGCAGCAGGCTCAGCTATAACATTCTTTTGCATTATTGTTTTCAAACAGGTAATATCCCTTTGCCAAAGCTGGATGAACAAGAGCCCTTCTCACAGAGCTGAGTAGCTATTCCAGGAAGGGGTATCCTGTGAACACATGGAAGCATGACAGTATTTTGTTATTATGAACACTAAAGTTCCCACTTCCTTCAGTAATCTGAAAAAAAAATGATGGTTAAGTATTTTTGGTAACTAACTCTTCTGAAGACAGAATTGGGAAAGATCTAGCCCAAACAAGGCAATGAGTTCCTGACACTAAAGGAAGTAAAAGGTACTGTCGATTTCCAAGGAAATGTTCGGTTTGGAAGACATCGTCCCCCTTTCTGTCCTCCCATGAGACTGTCTATCCAACTGCACTTGAGCGAATTTTTCTGTTTCTGTAACTGTTGGACAATGCATCTGATCACACTCAGTGACAACCGGGGCTGTCCTTTTTAGCTGCTGTTTCCGTCAACCTGAGCAGTATCTCATCTTTACTGAACATACTCAAATTTTTCCTGGGTACCCAGTTTGTTCCAAACACAGGGCTAACTTCTTGCTAAGGTCTGAAGAGTGTTCATAGGAGACTATAGCTTTGGAACTCCTGGACCTAGAACCATCCACCATATCACAAAGTGATTACATGCAAAAGGGATTATTAGCCGCACCTAGTTTCTCTTTTTAAAAACATAAAAATGGTCCTGCAATAGCTAACAATCTTTATTGTACATTAAAAATTTGCTGAGGGTGGATCTTAAATGTTCTTACTACATATGGGATAGATATGATTATGGCCTTGGTGGTGGTTTCATGGGTGTATACTTA
This sequence comes from Trachops cirrhosus, assembly GCA_028533065.1. Taxonomy (NCBI): domain Eukaryota; kingdom Metazoa; phylum Chordata; class Mammalia; order Chiroptera; family Phyllostomidae; genus Trachops; species Trachops cirrhosus. The sequence continues at coordinate 58,340,986 of CM052546.1, read as the reverse complement.
ACTCCAAACCCATTAAGTTAGATATATTAAATGGTTTTTTACATGTCAGTCATACGCCAATAAAGTGTTTTTTTGTTCTTCTTTAATATAGCCCTAAGCCTGGGACAAAGTAGATCCCTGCCCCCCATGATCACTGGATTGAGTAGAATCCAAGATGGTAAGGGGAGGGGGAGGTGTTTCTCAGGTGTTTGTTGTTTTGTTTTTAAGCTCACATGGCTCACTGAGAATGAAATGGTTGTGGGGCAGGGGGACAGTTCTGGGACTGGGTAAAACGGTGACGGGATTAAGCACTAATTGGTAGTTCAAAATAGGGGATGTAAAGTACAGCATACATAGGGAATCTGGTCAATAATGTTGTCATAACTATGTATGGTGCCAAGTGCATACTGGAAATATTGGAGGGAACACTTTGTAAAGTTTATGATTATTTAACCAGTACGCTTTACATCCAAAACCAGTACAAAATAATATTGAAAGTAAATTGTAATTGAAAAAGAAAACCCATGAGGCAAGGATAAATGAGACAGATTTAGAAAAATGATAGAACCAGAACTCAGAAATCTTTTCTTTTCTAACCAAATTGGCAAAACTGACTTTGGCTAAGAATTTCCCAGTGATCTTTATGCTGCTGCCCATTTATAGAAGTCTGTTTTTATTCTTCCCACTCCCTGCCCTATCTGCAGTGCTCACTTTTTTTTTTTTTTAAGGCAGCTTAATTTACAAGCTTGGTCTTGAACTATAAGAGAACCCTGAACCTGCCCTTGGGATGGAAGTTCTCAAACCACCATAAGAGCAACTAACTTTATCCACAAATCAAGTTATCCACTCCTGCTCCTTACCAACTGGGTGTAAGTTGTCACTACAACTCAGAGATGTATATTTTTGTAGTCAGTGTGCCTGTTCGGTGAAATCTATGAACTTTAATCAAGGACAACCACACATGTCAATTACTAAACATTTAAAATATATTTCTAAACAGAATGGGCCCACTCAGTCACAGAAACTGCTGATCTCAGAGCAGAGCAACCCACAAAGACAACACTGATTTTTCCCCCATAATCAGGGGTGAAAAATATACAAGTTGTTTCTGAAACAAAACCACAATTTCTGCAGTTGAAAATGTTTCACTGCTAATATGGCCCTGGTAGAAATTATGTAGTTTTATTTCCTTAAAAAAAAAAAATAAAAAAATTTCCTAAGACACTAAATCATCAATCTGGAATGTAAATTCTGAGCACAAAGCAGCTCAGTTTGCCTAAAAAATAAAGAAAAAGTTCCCATCACCTGTTTCAGTAGGGCCTGAAAGGAGAGAAGTAGTGTGGGGAACCCCTGCTTTGGTATGGAGAGTCACGGCCTCTTGACCCAGACCGAGACCGTGAATAGCCATAGCTGGTGCTTCTCTCTGGATAAACTCGGATGTAGGAAGTTTCACCCTGAAATTCGAACACAAAGAATAGGGGAAAATAAGACCCAGAAGAATAAAGCACACCAACACCTAGCATGGCTGTTTAACAGTAATGGTTAAGGACTGAGCACCAACTATTTGCCTGGCACCATGTTACTTCATCAAGCCCTCACAATTCTAAGAGGTAGGTACTCTTTAATAGCCCATTTCAAGAATGCTATCAGCTCTGAACGGTGTGGCTCAGTGGGCACCATTCCACAAAGTGAAAAGTCGCCGGTTCGATTCTGTCAGGGCATGTGCCTAGGCTACGTGTGGGTTCAGCTTCTAGTCAGGGCATGTGCAAGAGGCAAGTGATCGATGTTTTACCATATCTGAATTATTGCCACTAACCCCCAGAACCTAAGAACTGAAAAGGACCACAGAGATCATAAATACATACACACAAGGTGCAGCAAAAGTGGGTTTACAGTTGTTCATGTGGAAAATAATAAAAATACAAGAATACACCTGTGTTTTACATATTCACAACTCTAAACCTACTTTTGCCCCACCCTGTATAGTTCAATCCCCTGCCACCTCATATGCATCTTTTGAAGAGCACCTATGGAAGGAGTTAACCTGTATTCAGCATCTCCCAGGTGTCAGAACCTGGGGGTAGATGCTCTAGTTATTTCCATGTTTTTTTTTTCCTGGGAAGTCTTGTAAGACAGTGCTATTATTGTGACTATCTTGCATATGGAAGAACCAGGATTGAGAGTAGCTCAGCTAAGCAGCAGGAATCATGTTTAGGCTGGCATTTTTCCAGGCCCTTTGCCTTCAGCCAGCATTCTCAGATCTAAAGATGCTAAAATGAAATAAGCCAGATGCTCTCCCACCACGTGAAGTTAGTAATTGGATTTACCCTGTGGCTCTGCTTTGCAGTGTATCTTGACCAAGTGCTATTTTGTTTCTGCTCCAAATTCAAGGCCTTAGGCAAAGGCCTTGTTAAGCCATACAGCCTCCAAGCCATAAAATTAGGGAATATGTGAATCCTTAGTAAAAGAAATAGGCCTAGATATTCATGTCCCCAGACAACCCTAAACCCCAGAGCAAGTCAGGACAGGACAACCAGAAAAAAACAATGAATGTCCAATTGGTGGTCTAGTGTGTAGTATCTAATGGTATCAAAGGGTCAGTCAGAATCAGACAGACTGAGATATCCAGGCCAGCAGATGCCTTCTTGAATAGAAGGACATCCAAGAAGGACATCAAGACCTAAGCCCCAAGGGTGAGGTGATCAACCACAGGAAAATTAACAAGGTGGCTCAGGTTTCGAAAAGGATCCTGCACTACTTTGGGAAAGAAAAGTGAAGTGACGACTCAGCCCCAGTACCTAGAAGGGATGAGATGATGAGGTTAGCTTCAGAGCCCAGACTAGACCCAGAAGAGGGACAGCCATAATATTTAGGTTCACTAAGAGACACTGCCAGTTATGAAATGGATGCTATTACAACAGCTCACCACATTATGACAGATTGCACCAGTATTCTCTCCAGGTTAAAAATACTATGCAGACTTCTCTCTGCTATGATCCTGCAGGGCTTAGTCAAGATGAATTCCCTGGCTCTGTCCACTTAAGATAGATCTTAATGATACTGTCAGGTCATCAAATGGCAAATGCATGACCTACTGGTACTTCTGCTAGGTCAGCTTTAGGTGCGATGAACTGGGTACGAGCTCTTCAAAAGAAGGTGGGGACCCACCTCATGAGAGCGGAATTTGGTGTCATCCAGTTTACGCAGGGCATACTCCATGTCTTCTTTTCTGAGATACTCAACCATCCCCATTCCATCCTTCTGTACATCTGCATAACAGACGTCCCCAGCTTCTCGCATGTGATCCTTCAGGTCCTGCCAGCTTCCTGAGGGAGGAAGTCCTGGGCATGGAGAACATAAGAGAAGATGCCATGTCCTTCAGCTGTGTTAACTGCCCTGTTTAGAGCCAGCAATACCTAGGGTCCCTTCTCCATCAATCACTTTTTAAATCCTGAAAGTCCCCAAATCACAAATCTTGACAAGGAACGTGAAACTAGAGAAGAGCACTAAAGTATGTGTAGTAAACCACTTTAAGAAACTAGTCCCAGGCTAGTCTTCCAGAACAAGCCTTTCCAACACAGCAAGAACTCCATCTCATTACAGGTTTGCATCTCTTGAGAATTCATAGCCTCTCTTTGTCCTTCATAATTAATACCACACTCTCAAGACTTTCAGTTCTTTTTTCCATATGAAATTTATCAACACCAATGATTTCTTGCCTAACTAGGTTCCCAAGACATGGGAATTTGAAACCATCCAATGAAATAACCAAAGTGTAATAGAAGGTAACAACACAACAAAAATCTAAAGTTTGTTTGCTTTTTTGTTGGTGTGATTAGCTGACAAACTGGACAAAATACCTCTTATAAGATCACCAATATTCTCCAATACAGTGTGGGGGGGGGGAGGTAAGACTCAGATGCTAAAACTAGTCGGGAGTCATACACCCCTACCTGATGTCATGAAAGGGAAATGTGCTCCTGCTCTCAAAGGCTGTGCTACCGTTCACAGCTCAGGACTGCAGCCATTTCCTAATAGTTTTCTAAGCAGGGTTTCAGAGCAGCATGGAGAGAGAAAAAAATATGACATCCTGAAGGAGTGAATAGAGTTCTAGGGTTAAATTAATTACGAAGGGACACAAGATAGGCAGATACTGATAGTATCACTCTTAAGCACCAATGGGAGTCGGCTTTGACTGTAATATTCACATCTAAGCAGGTGCCAGGTTCCTCAAGACATTTCACTCCACCAGGGCCCTAAAACACCCCTGAATGTACAGAAGCACCCCAGGTCTTTACCAGGTTAATATTTCAAAAGATGCATAAACCTCAGAGCTTATCGTTTCATCACTGGTCAACACTAGACATTTTGTTCTACACTTTGAAATACAATCCCTAAGCTGCCAAGTTGTTTTTTTTTGTTTTTACATATGTCCAAAAACACAAAAACTGGCCTTTTTCGGGATCCAAGTTGTTTAAGCCTGGCTCCTGGAAAGTCTTTTCTATCTAGTCAAATACCATGGAACATTCCAAAAGAAAACATCTTTAGAACCACCTTCAGTTAAGGGGTTTTTGCCATCATCTTCCCTTTCAACATTAGAAAACTCTTTTATAAAAAACAAGTTTGTTAGAACAAGGTTGCACTACCAGTGCAACTTCATTTGCAAGATACCTGCCTCATTGGCAAGACAGGCGGGGCTTTAGACTGTCAGTGTGCATAGGCTATAAAAAAGCCCCATGTATGCCATGTACTGAAGAACAACAACTAACATTTCTTGAAGGCCAGACTGTACTAAGTATATTCTACATTCATCATCTCATTTGGTTTTTCAAAAGAACATACCTGAAACAAGAACTCGGAAATCAGATCTTCTTGTAGGAGGCCCATTCCTCCCGCCACGGGGCCACCCACCGCGACCCCCGTAAGTTCTGGGGAACTCCACGCGAAGCCGACACTGGCCATAATCATAACCATTCCTTCCATAAATGGCATCCTCAGCATCTCTGCAAAGAAAAGTTTGGCATTAGTACTGCTCAGGAGGCTGAATGAGTTCCCAGTGCGGGGCATGAGTAACAAGTATCAAAGGGAACCTAGAGTGAGAAAATAAAACAAACAATCTTTGATGCGATACTGCTTTGGTCCGAAGACCTTACATGATATTGGAATTCAGCTTTACAGCTGTCAGGTACAGGGTTTTCTAGATATGAAATGATAATGAATGAGTTAACAGATTACTTATAGAAGGACTAATTCGGAAACAAAAAGGGATAAATTAACCGATAACTGCTTTTGCAAGTAAAAGAGTGTTTCTCTAACTTTGGGGGACAGTTTCTCAAAATGCATACCACACATTAGTCCTTTAATACTCTTTCTTCTACAAGGCCTAACACCACTGAGTCTATAAAAGGAAAAACCCATTTAAAAAGAAGACTCAAAACACAAATGCAATTTAGGGTTTTGTGAGACTATAAAACTTTCTCAAGCATATGTTTTCAGCATGGTTTGGAGAAGTTGTCAAAACCACTATCTGGGTACAGTTTCTCCAAAACTTTTAGTCTTTCCTAGGGCTCTAGGAAACATAAAAATGCCAGTTGATTCTCCAGTACTGGATGGGAGAAAGAACAGCCTGGGTGGACAAGCAGAGCTGGAGGTATGCTAGTAAAAAAGGCATCTTTCAATTGTCGTAGGCACATTCATTTATCAAGGTCTTAGTTAGAGGATTAAAAGCAAGGAGGACCACATCCAGTGGAACCCTGGCTATATTTATAGTGCAGTGGGACAGAGGCAGAGCTGCTAAGGTTTAAAGCAGACTTTGAATAAAAATTGACTCGAGTTCAAATCATTCTTCTGCTCTTCACTAGTAGCTGTCTCTGGAAGAATCAGTAATTTTTTGTATCTCTAAATGTAACTAATGTCTTTCTCACAAGGTTACTGTTAGGAATAAATAACGTGTGTGCAGTGCTTTGCTTGAAACTTGGAATCTAGTGATATCAAACAATAGCTTTTCTATTATTAAAGAAATGAGGGTCCTGGCTGATGTGCCTCAGTGGATTGAGCGCCTGTGAGCTAAACACCGGTTAGATTCTCAGCCAGGGCATGTGCCCGAGATGCACGCAGGTCCCCAGTATGGAGTGTGCAAGAAGCAACCACACATTGATGTTTCTCTCCTTCTCTTTCTCCCTCCTTTCCCCACTCTCTAAAATTAAATAAATAAAATCTTAAAGAAAAGAAATGAGGGAAGAGATGACAATATATTTGTATTCCAAAAGGGCAGAACAGGGGATTCAAATCCTACCTTGATCCCTGATCCCTTTTACCAACTCTCTAAATCCTTAGTTTCCTCATCTGTAAAATATGATTAACAATACCTACATCTTTAAAGGCTGAAAATGCTAAATAACGCACAGCATGGTATAAAACACACAGAGACTGCTCAAAAACCACACGGGAAATGTTACTAATTAACAGAGGTGCAACCTTCTCCAGTTTAGGTGAGAAAATGCCTAGTTCCATTTTTTGAGGCAAATGGCAATCAGCGCCTCAGGGCGTGTCCTGCCTCCCCACCCTCAAATGCTCTTCTGGCCCGGTACCACGGCACCAGATAGACAAGACGCCTAAGGTTCGTCCTAACCGTGAAGCTTGCAGAGCCAAGCGTTCCTGAGACAATGCTGGAAAACAGAGATCAGGCTCCAGTTTACCCCGGGTTGAGTAACCAGCACAGTCGGGTGGCTTCTAAGAACCTCCAACCGCAGTTTTGAAAGTTCCTAAGTCTTTTCCGGGGCTGGACCGACAATGTTTGCAAAATCACAAAGACCCCTCTGAACCGGTTCAGGGACGGAGAACTTCCAAATCCTCATGTCCCTTAGCATTTAGCCGCGCCTCCCTCATCAGAGGAGAGGAGTGAAATCAGAGACCCCCCTCAGCCAGTTTAGGAGTTTTTCAAACCCCCGGGCTTTTGGAAGGACGAGGTCCCGGCCTTGCGGGGCGGGGCGCGCGCCGACCGAGATCTGTTCCATCGCTGAGACCCCTTTACGACCTCCGAAAGCACCTACAGCCCCGCAGCCTGTGTCCCCCTAGACGGCGCGTTCGAGGGGGGAGCGGGGTGTGGCGACTGGCCACCCCTGCTCTTCGCCGAGTCTTCTCCCGCTGGTTCAGGACCCAAGGTCCCCAAGCCTGGGCCGCTTCCCCTTCAGGGTGCATTTCCAGCCATGAGGAAGAGAATGATCATTCGTTCATTCGTACCATCCCTGAGGCCGATTTAGGCGGGTTTGGGCCCTCCGAAGGCCCAGCTTTTGTGTTTTTAAGTAAACGAAAAAGAAAACCCAATAATAATAATAGAGGAAATGACGCTGGCGCAAGGGACGGCCCGGAGTCTACGGTGAGAGGAGGCCACAGCCTCCACCCGGGGGCGCCGTGAGGGGTCTGTGCTGAGGGGGGAGGGGAGCGCCGGAGGGGGAGGGGGAGGAGGACGAGGGAAGGCGGGGACCCCGGGGCCGGCGGGCGGATGGATGGAGCGGGGCCTCACCGAGGATCCTCGAAACGCACGAAGGCAAAGGGCACGAGGCCGTGCCGGTTCTTGAGCTCGATCTCGCGGATACGGCCGTACTTGTAGAACAGGTCCTCCAAGTCCTTCTCGCGCACGTCTGTAGGAAGGTTTCCCACGTAGATGCGCCCGTCGCCCTCGCCGCCGCGCTCGTCCGCCCACCCCGACATCCGCACCGCCCGACGCCGCGGGCCCGCCGCAGCCCACGTCGCCGCCGCCGCCTCCTCAGCCGGGGCTCCCCCGCAGCGTCCCCGCGGGCTCGGAGGCGCTCAGCCGCACAGTATTATGGGAACGCGAAGCGGAAGCGAAAGGGTCGGAGGACGCAGAAGGAATTCTCTTAAAGGGGACGCGGCTGTGAGGATTGCGCGTGCGCTTGGGCGGTCGGCCCCCTTAGGTGCTGGAGGATCCCTGGGCGCCAAGAGGGAGGTTGTGGAGTCCAGCTACTTTGGTTTAGTTCCCGAAGGCAATTCACTCAATGGCTGCATGGACTTGGGCAAGGGTTTCAGGCTCCCTAGGCGTCAGTTTTGTGCCTCTGTTGCACCGCCTACCTCACAGACGTTTGTGAGCACTCACTGAAGTGACAAGGGTAGCGCGCAGAGTGTGCTGCGCGAGCTGTCAATCGGCGTGCGGGGCTTCCGGGGGAGGGAGTCTGGCCGCAGGCTCACCAAGGCTGCACCAGAAAAAGTCCCGGATCAGCGATCCGGCTGGGCGGGGTCATAGCAGCGCTCAGTTCTCAGGTCAGTAGCCCTCTGGACCAACCCGTTCCCATTTTACAATTGCTTAGAACTGAGGGTGTAAGACGGACAAAGATGGATGTAAGAGGGCTGAGATGGGCTCTATAGCTTGGACTTGAAGTTCATGGGGTATAGGGAGGGAATAAAAGAATCATAAGTTTGGCAACTCTAGTTATAGAGTGCTTCCTGTGACTTGTGCGTTTAGTCCCTACCAAGGATGGGGGGATTCCACTGTTACAGGTGAGAAAACGGAGGTCTCATTAGTGGGATCAGGATTAGAACCCGGAGCCTGGCTCACAACCTCTGTGCTGAGTCCTTCAGGAGCTCCGATAGCCTCCCACCTCCGCGCTTTTCGCATATATATAGTGCAGGGTATCGAATCTGGCGACGTTACAAAAGTGAAGCCTTGTATCAGAAGAATCTTGATCTAAAAAGATTGGTCATATTAAAAATGAAACCTCTAGGGTAGATACAAGAAAGCAAATACAGGGGAATGTTAACTCTGGAATCTAAACGGTAGGTGTAATCACTGTGTTCACGGAACCATTCTTTATACCTTTCTGGATGATTGAAAATTTCCTTAATAAAACGTGGGGGAAGGGTATAAAACTTGCTAAAAGCAAATTCTGGCCCTGGCTGGTGTGGCTCAGTGGACTGAGCGCTGGCCTGAGAACCGAAGGGTAGCCAGTTCATTCCCATTCGGGGCACATTCCTGGGTTGCAGGCCAGGTCCCTGGTTGGGGGTGTGCAAGAGGCAACCTCACACTGATGTTTCTTTCCCTCCCTTTCTCCATCCCTTCCCCTCTCTCTAGAATTAAATAAATAAAATCTTAAAAATAAACAAAGTTTGTTAGCCTGGCTAGGTAGCTAGTTCAGTTGGTTAAAGCAGTCTCCCAAAACACCAAGTTTGCAGGTTCGATCCCCCATCAGGGCACATACAAGAATCAACCAAAGGATGCATAAATAAGTGCAATGGCAAATCCATGTCTATCTCCCTTCCTCTCTCCCTCTCTAAAATCGGTAAATTAAAATTCATTTAAATGGTAAAAAAAAAAAAAACTGTTAATACTAGCATTAGGAAGGGAATAAAACCAAACATCTATTCTGAAGGTAGTTGACTTTAGTTATACCACCTTTTAGTCTTTTTAAATCCAAACAAACAAAAAACTTAGACACATAACTACTGAGTGTATCATCTTTTTGGAAGGTAAATTGAATGGTATACAACTGGCCCTGATAATATATACATTCCCCTTGATCCAGTAATTCCACTTGGATTTTATCATGAGGAAGTAAGAAATCCTCACAATAAATTATTTGTGTTCATTGTGTCTGGGAGGGGGAGACTTCCCCTACCACTTGAGTTCTTATGGCTGGACCAATAATAAAATTGACGTTAAGACCAGATTAACAGGAGAAAAACCAATTTAATATGTGCACATGGGAGATCATAAATAATGATGCTCCCTGGAATGATGAACCAGCCAGCTTTTGTACTTTCTAAACAAAGAAACAGTAAACTTGTGAAAAAATGACAGGACAAAGACACTTAGGTTGGATGCTTATTCCTGAGGAATCTAAACAAATTTTGGGTTTGGGAAGTAAATTAGTGAAGGAGTAACAAGGTTTGTGTATGCAGTTTTTGGGCCCCAGATTCCAGTAACTCTAGAGATACAGTGTTTCTCCTAGTCCCCCTGCAGCAAGGAGGGCACCTTGACAGGGGAAATTTATTCCTGCACTCAGGGAGACAAGGGAGGGTCCATGTGCCCTCCCTGCACTGACTGCTTGTCAAGTAACTTTATTTTAAAGTAATTAATGTGGGATGTTTGGGGGCAGCCTGCCCTGGGCCCCTACAATTGCATTCTGTGAAATTAAATAAAAATTAAACTCCTAATCATAAGGGAGTGGTTCAACACAATGATAATGAATCTTACACAATTCCTGAATGATGTTTTAAAGATATTAAGGTCACGCTAATTTAGTTTTAATTAAAGTGAATTAAAAATGGTGTTTTATACACACACGTATATATTCTGAAGGAATCTAGTTAACTGGTTAACACCAGTTGTCTCTAAAGAATGCAATTATGGGAAATTTCACTTTAGATGTCATACATTTCTGTGAAGTTGAAGGTTGTTATTTCAACTATATTTCATTTTTATATTTTGAAAAAACAAAGCAAAATTTATGAATTATCCAGTTCTATACAATTATGTGTGTGTGCACATATATATATATTCATAGCTTGCAACAAGAAAACATGGAAGATAATAACCTTCCAAATGTTTGTGGAGATAATCTCTTGATGGAAGTGATTTCTATATTTTTATTGTTATTTATGCTTTTCTGCATTTATCAAATTGTCTGTAATTATCAGGTACTACTTTTGTAATTGAAATAAAACAACAAATTATTTTTAAAATAAAACAATCAGGACTGTCTGTTGTATTCTGGATTGTATAAAGCTTCTAGTTGTGAAGACAAGCAGGAAAGAGCCCTGGTTCAGTCTTGAGTCTAAGTGCACAGTCTTACAGGTGCTTATGTATCCTAAAGGCATCCTAACGTCCACATGCCTCCTCATTTTGGGGGATATTAACAGCACCTTCTGAGTTCTACCACTCCTACATTGTTGTTGCCAGGAAAGACAAAAAAAAAAAAATGCTATTGGAGACAATTGGGTATTCTTCCTAGGGAGAGAGATACATGGAACCAGCTAAGTGACCTAACAGGACTCTAGGTGGAAGACTGCTTATGAATAGTCATGATTCAGCTTGTACTGTGCACAACCTTGCTGTATGCAGTCACCAAAGGGGTTCATACCTAATTGAGAACGTATTGTGCCCAGATATGGAGATGTGTCAAGTACAGCCTTCCTGATGAGCAGGAACACAGCTAAATGGCTAGGAGGCATTTGTGATCATCCATGGAACCACAAAGGTGGGTTTTGTTCCTATGAGCCCAGGTACTAACCTTTGCAGATTAGAACACAAACGAAGCCAAAATTACTGCTTCATGCTCAAGGGGCCCATTCTCTGCTAAGGCCACAGACCCTAAGCAGGGATGCCCTTTTGAGCTTTTGCTCATCTACTTATTCAGCATCATCAAGTGCATGCTATAGTTTAAGCCCTGTATGAGGCCAATGGTGTATGTATAGTCAAGTTGCTATTCAGTCAATTACAGCACAGTTGTGATAAGGGTCAGCCTCTGTGAATCCAGCTAATGCAGTCTTAGAGATTATAAGAAAGGCCTCCAGGGGTACATGTGTAGATTGAGCCCTGAAACACCAGCAGGAGTTAACCATAGGGAAGCAGGGAAGAGCTTTTCAGGCAAAAAGGACAGCAACAGCATGTATGATTGCCCAGATAGAAGAGAGCATGGCAGACCAGGGGCAGCTCCCACTGCCCTACAGTTTGGCTAGGGCAAGGTTAAGGGGGGAGAAGGAACTGAGGCTGGAGCTTCAAGGCCTAGGAAACCATTTTATGGAGTTTAGACTCTACTGAGGGCAGTGAGTAACCATTGAAGGGTTTTAAGGAACCCAACATAAGGAATTATGTTGGGGTGAGAACTCTGTAGAAGTGATAGGGAAATTGGGGAGGAAACTGAGAGCTAATTTTACTAGAGGGCAGCTGCAGGACAGTAGAAGAAAGGAGAAGCGAGTGAGCTATGTGGCAGCACTGCCATTATGAGGGAACTTAGGGGAACAGGAGAGATGATTGCAGTGTAAAACCCCTCCTGTGACTTCATAGATTACTTTGTTAAAACTACATTATCCATTAATAGCCCTGGCTGGTGCGGCGTAGTGGCTTGAGTGCCGAAAGGTCGCCGGTTTGATTCCCAGTCAGGGCGCACGCCTGAGTTGTGGGCCAGGTCCTCAGTTGGGAGCGTGCGAGAGGCAGCCAATTGATGTTTCCCTTGCACATCCATGTTTCTCTCCCACTCTCTCTCACTTCCCCTTTCTCTAAAAATAAATAAGTAACATCTTTTAAAAAGCCCTACATTATCCATTAATCATTTTAGAGTTGGATTCTATTTGTTCAGGGAAGATATACAATGTGTTCAGATTAGCCTGAAGGTGAGTGCAGGTAAGAACAGGAATAGCCCCAGATGGCCCAGGTACTGGCAGGTTACACGGTAAAGTAACTTGGGAGTGGGTAACTGGAATACTCTAGCTAGGAGACCACTGCCGTCGCCCAAGCAAGAGATGCCAGTGACCTGATGCAAGGTGATAAGAGGTAGAGATACTAATGAGATTAGATACCCCAAGAAGATGAAGTCATAGGACTTGGACAAAGACTGGACACAGGGGCAGAGGAAGGAGGGGAAGTCCAGGTTGATTCCCAGGTTCCTGGCATGGGGACCTGAGTAGGCTGTGGTAGCATTCTGAGACGAGGAACAAAGCAGGTGGAAATGAGCTGCAGGGGATGGATGATGATAGGTTCAGGTACTCGTGGAGGACGTAAGGAGGGAGAATAAGAAGTGGGATGACTCTAGGTTTTAAGTGTCCTCTCCACTGAAGACGGAAATCCAGGCGCGTGACCTAATGGTGGTGGATGGGCATTGGAGTTAGTTAGATAAATGGGATGGGACTGCCCTTCCTGCAGAGATGAGCTTTCACTTAAAAGATAAGAGAGTTCAATGAAATTCATCATTCCCAATAGATGATAAGAATGGCATCAATGGGCTCATCGTCAGAATGAAAAGAAGCCTTTGACCTTGGCAACCTGTTAAGAGTTAATGCATGTCTCACAGCAAGCCATTTACTCCCTTTTAGGGAGTTGGGTGGTGCCCTATTAAAGAAGTAATAGAACAATTAACAGTGGAGATAAAACATTCTCTGAACCTGCCCATCTGGTTTTCTCCCTTTCACTATGACATCAGTCCCCTCTGGCATTCCAGCAAAAGGATTTCTTCTCTGCCAGTCTCAGTCATGACCCTGGCCCTTGGGAGCAGTGGGCAGCAGAGGAAGTGATGGGAGTGGACCATCAGTGGGAAAATGAGTCATCTTGGAGAAACTAGTCTAGGCTGGCAGGGGAGCTGTGGGCTGGGTTGCTGTGGAATGTGTTCCTGGGCACAGCACCATGGGAGCTTTCTCTCTGTCCTTTGCCACTATATTTGTGTGATGGGGAAAATAAAACATCTGCTGGAGAGCTACATAATAAAGCACTTGCCGTGCAGGGGAGGACAGGGAGCAGCAGCAGCAGCAGCAGCAGAGCTAAAGGGTTTGGAGAGGCTTTGGAATGGGGGTGTGGAGAGTTTTCAGGAGGCAAATGCTGTGTGTGGGAGGATGAAGAGAGAAGATGGAAGAGATAATGCAAGAAGAGTTGCAATGCATTGTGAATATTATTCCCCTTTGGTGTTTTCTTAAGAGACTGCAGAAAATCTTTAATATTGTTTTGCAAATTATTTTTGGATATTGAACTAATGGTTTGTTGTTTGTTTGTTTGGTTGGTTGGTTGTTTTTTTAATGGGGCCATACAGGTAGTAACCCAAGGGCCTGGTTTTATGTGAGGTTCATATAAAGCAGCATCCTGAGTTTGTGGCAGCTCTATTGCTCAATTTTTGCCAACTTGCTCTATTCTGATGGAATATAGCTTGTCGTATCAGGGCTTCCTTTTCTTGGATTCATGGGTTTCCAGGGTCAGTGAACCATTGCCTAAGCAACCAGCCCCTACCCCAACCCTGCAAAGTTGTACAAGTTGTGAAATTGGATTCACAGTATTGCCTGTGAGCAGAAAGGTCTTTATTGTGGGAGAATATGCATGCTGTGTTACCAACAGAACTTTGGATAATGATGGGAACATTCTATACCTGGGTTCTATGAGGGTGCTTTGCTGCATGTAGCCATTAAAACACTCAAAATGTGGCTTCTATAACTGAGAAACTGAACTATTAACTGTAATCAATTTTAATTTAAATAGATAGCTATGACTAATAGCTACCACATAGGACAATGCAGTTCAACATTCTCAAAGGTGTGTGAACCACACCCCCGCACCCCCCACCACTGAGACTAATCACTTCCCTTTACAGCCCTTTTGTGTTGGCACATAGTAGGTACTTAAAAAACACTATTGATTTTATTAACTAGTACTTAAAGAAGAGTTACTCTAGTTCTAGAAAAAGGGAACTGGGGTAGAAAAGGACCAAATGGGCTCCTAAAGTTCACCATGTCTTGTTTTCTAAGCCCCAAATTCCTTACCCTCAACCCAGATCTTTTCCCTAAACATTTTCCACTCTGTCACATACCTTGGAAACTTACTTTACAGCAGAGTAAACCAGAAACACAAGCAAAGGCTTGAAGGGGTGCAAAAAGATTAATGACAGTGCTAATAACGTTTTATGAGAGAGGATGCCTTGATTTAACAGAATCCTAATGTTTTTGGACTCAAGCCAATTTTTTACTAAGCAGATTTTTAATGAACTGTATTAATATAATTTGGCAATGGTAGTTTAAAAGTAAACATTCCTGCCCTGGCTGATGTGACTCTGTGGATTGAGCGCCGGCCTGTAAACTAAAGGGTCGCTAGTTCAATTCCCAGTCAGGGCACATGCCTGGGTTGCCGGCTAGGTCCCCAGTTGGGGGCGCATGAGGGGCAACCATATATTGATGTTTCTCTCCCTCTCTTTCTCCCTCCCTTCCCCTCTGTCTAAAAATAAATAAAATAAGATCTTTTTTTAAAAAAGTAAACATTTCTTAAAGGTAAAAAATATATATATAGGAAATATCTGGAGATTGTTTTAAAGTTAAAAAAAAAAAAAAAAGAACAGAGAGCCAAGAAGCTTGCAAGCTGCACATCCCCCGTGCTGACACATGCACAGCTACTGGAGTTCCTTCTGTCTGGCTAAGGCTGGTTCTCCCCTTTGGACAGCACATGGGCAGGGCCTCTGTGAATGTCACATTGACAAACATTTCCTGCAGCTAGGCAGCTGGGGACGTTTTTTAGTTATTGTGTCCTTCTCAAGGGCTGCCAGTTTGTCTCTCCACAGCACACTCCTTGACGGGGCCTGCAGGGGCCAAGGTTTTTTTCCCCTCATTGAATGCTTCAACTCCAGCTCTAAGAGCGCAGGGTTTCTTAACTGGCATCTGGGACTTTGGTGGCCTCCCTGCTCCTTGTCACTCAACATGTGTTCATTCATTCAACTTTTATTGAGCTACAGAACACCTGGCTCGGTGCCAGAGATACAACAGTGCACAGGACCCTAATTCTGCCCTCACACCTTTCACAGGCAACTCAAAAGACAGTTACAACAAAGTGAGATACGTGCTATGAGAAATACAGGGTGCTGCTGAATCTCTTAACCAAGACTGGAGTGGAGTGTTCAGGGAAGAATTCCCGGAAGGAGTAGCTTCTAAGCCAAGATCTGAAAAATCAGCTGGTGTTAGCTAGGTAAATGAGGAGAGGAAAAGAAAAGCATTCCAGACAGAAGGAAAAGCAAGTGCAAAGAAAGCTGGGAGGACAGGAAAAAAGCTTGGTGCTTTGGGGAAACTAAATAGCTGAGCACAGTGAGGACGTGGGGTGGAGGGAGGGTGTTCTTTCTCACTCTGCAGCCACAAGTGACTTAGGGTGAGATGCCCTCATGTCAATCAGAGCCTGGCTGGACTAGATCATACATGTAAGTTCTAAGTATGTCAGCTGCTCAGTGGAAATCAGTATAAGCTTCCTTTACCATACAAATATTTCTTGTACGTCCCTGAATAGGATGCTTATAAAGGGGATGAGATACTTAGGCAGGGCGGGAGGGGAGAGCCTGACGGGAGTACAGCCTCACAGTCTCCTAGAGGAGCTGTGAATAGCAAAAGGGTGCTTGTTTGGAAGCCAGTAGGAAAGCAGAACAGGACTAAGCAAAAATCCAGTGATCCCACCCAGGCCTGAGGAAGAAGGGCCACAGCGGACGCTGTGTTCAAAATGCTAGAATGTTTATTAATAATAACTATGAGTCCACCTAAAACTGGAAAGGGCCTCAAGGTCCATCCAGAGGAAGCTTGTTACATGGGAAAATGTGCAGTTCGGAATACCACACAGACGTTAAAGAGACCAAGTCTGTGCACACGCAGGCATGAAAAGATCTCCAGACTGTTTCTGGAATGCCTACTGTGTGCACTGTGCTACATGCTAGGGACAAAGAAGTGGAGGAGACTAAGTTTCTGGCCCCCTGGAAAGAACCCATCTTTACCCCTTTATCAGCCCTTCAAAATTTGCCTTTACCAGCCTCTCCTTATCTTTTACGACTCCTCTGCCAGCTTCTCTAGGATCTGCTTTGTCTGAAGCCTGTACGAGGTCTTTGCAGGGGCTACTTCTCCTTGGAATGCTGGTTTCTCCTCTCTGCCTCTCCAGCCTTTTGCCTGGCCACACCCTCCTAGGCTTTCAGATCCGGTTTAGTGCAGAGTTGGTGTTCAGTGGTGCCAAGACCTGTGTGACCCAAGTATAGAAATTTTCTCTTAGTTGTACCTCTGTAGGGCCCAGTTACCCTCTATTGCTCCTTTCATTCCCCCTGTATTTTTGCTGGTTGATTTGCCTAAGCACATTCTAGAACCTCTTCATCAAGTTCTGTGTGGCATTTTGTTGGTATTGTAACTGGAATGGTGTTAAATCTATAAATTTGCATGGGGAATTTTTTATTCTTGCTATATTTGGCCTTCCCATCCAGAAGCTTGGCATCACTTTCCATTTATTCACATATGTTTTCTATTTGTGGCTTATACTTTTTACATTTATTGAAGTCTGTATGTCTAGCAGTGTGCTTAATACTCAGTGACTTCCTGTGGTGTCTTTAAAAAAAAATTTTATTTATTTATTTTCAGAGAGAAGGGAAAGGAGTAAAAAAGAAAGGAAGAGAAACATTGATTGGTTGCCTCTCCACGCCCCCCAACTGGGGACCTGGCCCACAAACCAGGCATGTGCCCTGACTGGGAATCAAACCAGTGACCCTTTGGTTCTCAGGCCAGTGCTCAATCCACTGAGCTACACCAGCTAGGTATAGCTCTCTTTTGATATCACTTCTGACAGTAAAGGTGTTGTTTTTGTACACCAGTTTCCAAAACCAACTCAGTGTCCAACAATCTGATTCCGGCACTGTCCAGAGTTCGTGCAGACGCCCTCAGGTTAAGGGCTTAGTCCCTCCCACAAGACTTACCATCACTTCAGACACTGGCCAAAAGCGAGGTTCTTAGTCTACCCACACTTCCTCCTGACTGACTATAAATTTGGGGGTTCATATAGACTGCATGTTTATGTATTTCCTGAAATTCATATGTTGTCCCAGTTGCCACACTGGCCCCTCTGGTCCACCCTCCTCAGTGACCTTATGATCATTTGAACCCCCACCTGTAGTCCTTCAGGGCCAGTGGTGGCCTCAGGACAGAATCCTGTGTCTTAACTGGTTCACAGGATGCCGAAAGTCTGGCTGCTGCCGACCCATCCAGGCTCATCTCTCCCATTCCCCCATCACTTCCTGTAGCCAAGTTGGCCTTCCTTCAGTGATCAACCTTCCCCCAGCCTTCAGGCCATTGAGCATGGCATTCTTTTCATCTAAGAAGCTCCATACATCTCTCCTTAGCTTCTGTTCCTGTTCCAGTAGATTGCTGCTGAAATGTGACTTCCCAGGAAAGCCTTCCCTGCCATCTAGGCTAGGGCAGAGCCCCATTAACAGCTCTCATACCAGTCTACCTTCTCTGTCATAGTATTTGTCACAACTGTAATCACATTATCATGTGCATCTTGTTCAGTGTCCACCTCCTCCACATGCAAAATGTAAACTCAATTAGGACAGGAGCCGTGTCTGACTTACTCCCTTCATGTCCCTAGTGCCTAGATTGGGGCCTTGTATCAAGTATCAAGTAGGTGTTCGATATCTGTTGAAAAAAATGAGTAAGTGAGTAAGAGGCAGGACAGGAACTATCAATGTTTATCATCTAAGTGGTCAAAGCACTTAGGTAGGAAAAATTAAATAAGTAATGGAGTGTCTCTTGAGTCTCTGGACCTGACACCCAGCTCAGGCCCCAACCCATAGTAAAAATTCAGAGGATGTTGCTAGCTGGATAAGCATTCCCTCTTCTATCTGTTCATACTCCTCCCTTGGTGGTGATCTCATTCAGTTTCATGGCTTTAAATGTCATCTATAAGCTGATGACTCCCCAGGTTATAGCTCTAGCCTGGACCTTATCTCAGAACTCATACATCCAACTGCATATTTGACAACTCCACTTGGAATGCCTACTAGGCATGTCAAATGTAACATGGCCAAAACAACTTTATGTTTTTGTTTTGGTCAGCCATTCTCCAACCCAATCTATTCTTCTCATTGTTCAGGCTGCAAATCTTAGAGTCATGTTTGACTCCTCTCTTTTCCTCATGCCTTGTATTAAAACATTTAAAAAATTTTAAAATATTTTATTTATTTTTGGAGAGGGGAAGGAAGGGAGAAAGAGGGAGAGAAACATCAATGTGTGGTTGCCTCTTGAGTGCCCCCTACTGGAGACCTGGCCCACAACCCAGGCATGTGCCCCGACTGGGAATCGAACCAGTTATCCTTTGGTTTGCAGGCAACTCAATCCACTGAACTACACCAGCCAGGGCAAAATGTTTTTAATTTTTTTAAATTTATTTTAGAGAAAGGAAAGGAGAGAAAGAAACATTGATTTGTTGTTCCACTTATTTATGTATTCATTGACTGACTCTTGTATGTGCTCTGACAGGGGATCAAACCCACAAGCCTGGCATATTGGGACAATGCTTTAACAAACTGAGGTACCTGGGCAGGGCTCCCTTGTATTAAATTAATCAGCAAATCTGTCAGCTTCACCTTCAGAATATATCCAGAATCCAACCACCTCTCTCACCCTACCTCTGCTTGGTCCAAGCCTCCATCACCTTTTGTCTGGACATTGCAATAGCCTCTACCTGGCCTCTCTGCTCCAACTGGCTTCTCTACACTCTGTCCTCTACCTAGTAGCCAGGACATCAAATCTTGACTCAGATGGTACCTTTACAGAGAGGCCTTCTCAGAAAACTATTTGAAATAAGACCCCTTGCCTGTCACCCTTGGTCTCTTACTTTGTTTTTATCCATTATAATTATCAGGGTTTGACATTTTTCTTGTTATCTTTTCTCCTGATAAAATATAAGTTCCACGAAGAAGGGACCTTGCCTATTTTGTTCTCTGGTGTATCCCTAATAGAGTTCTGGTCACCAATTACTATGTGTGGAGAGGGGCAGGGTTTCTCTCACACCAGAAAGCAATTCTCCAGGCACTAGCTGGGTGTCCTACAATTTCAGCTCAATTCTGACACCCAGAGACAGCATCAGATTACTTAAGTTAAGGATCCGGTCCTATCAGACTACCCCACCTGCCCCCCCTTCAGACTCCAGTCACAAGCTCAGGTTGTCACCTGTACTTCTGACTGAGTGGCTATAAGCCAGAGGTTCCCATGATCCCTTCCTCCGGCTTGATGAATTTGCTAGAGCATCTCACAGAACTCAGAGAAACATTTTACTTACTAGATGACTGGTTCATTATAACAGGGTGTAACTCAGGAACAGCCAGATGGAAGAGATGCAAAGGGCAAGGTATGGGGACAGGGTGCAGAGCTCCCACGCCCTCTCCAGGCACGCCACTTTCCCAGCCCCTCCACGTGTTCACTAACCCAGAAGCTCTCTGGACCCGTCCTTTTGGGTTTTTGTGGAGGCTTCATTACATAGGCTCAGTTGACTAAAACATTGGCCACTGGTGATTGAACTCGATCTCCAGCCCTTCTCCCCTTCCTGGAGACTAGCCCCCATCCTGAGATGCCTTCCAAAATCACCTTATTAACACAAGCCCAGTTGTGGTGGGAAGGGGCTGGTTAAAAATGGCATGACACCCATTTCACCTTATGACTTTGAAGAGACTTCAGGAACTGAGGACAAGAGACCAAATATTATGATAAAAGATGCTCCCATTCTCTTATTGCTCAGCAAATTCCAAAGTTTCGGGGAGCTGTGAGCCAGGAAGTGGGACAAAGACCAAATTATATTTATTATATAAATCACAATATCACAATCCTCAGCACCCCAAACAGTGCTCTCTCAAAAATCTCTCAGCAATCACGAATGAAACCCTAAGTTCTTGAGAGTCAGGTTTTCTCCCAGTCGGTGAAAAAGAACGGAGAGGCCAGAAGTCAGATACCAGCTACCTGTCTCTTTGTCTGGGGCCCTAGAATAATTGTGATTTAACTCAGGCCCACTTTTCATATAATTAAAGGGTGACACAGAGGTCACCTAGTGAGTCAGAAGAAGCTCATTGACTCCTAGAGCAGAGTCAGGTCCTGCCTCTTGGTCCAAGCTGGTGGGGGCCGGGGGAGCTTGTTCTGGAATTGTTGGATCTCCCATCCCTTCCTTTGTAAGTAGCCCTGCCTGCCTGGTGTTCTTTATGTGATGCTGTGAGTTTGGGAACTGTGACATTCGGACTTAGTCCAGGCTACCTAGGGCAGTGATTCTCAACGACCACCCTCCAGGGGACATTTGGCGTTGTCTGAAGACATTTTTAGTTGACAACTGGGCATGATGTACAATTGGCATCTGGTGAATAGAGACCAGGGATGCTGTTAAACATCCTCCAATGCACAGGTCATCCCCCCACGACAATAAATGTTCTGGTTCGAAATGATAGTGCCAAGGTTGAAAAATCCTGGTTTTAGAAAACATGCTAGCATCATTGACTTTTGCCATGTTCTAAGTTCTGCACTGCGTGTTTTACATGCACCATCTCAATCACCAAATTGTTCCTGAGAAACAAGGACTATGAACAGTACCCATTGTATGAGTGAGGAAACTGAGGCTCAGAGAGGTGGACTCACTAATCTAAAGTCACACACCTTACTAGGGTAGGTCAGGATGTAGACCCACGGCTGCCTGGCCCCACTGTCTATACTTTTAGCCTCTGCTCTGGGTTGTCTGCCCACTGAGGAGGATCTACTAGGCCTCTCTGGATGTGCCTGAATTTACCTATTGCCCCCATGGACAGGAGTCTGCGCACTGAGCCTTCAAAGATATCTGTACACTCAGGTGAGGCTTGGCTATTGGCCAGAAGGGAGATTTTCTTCCCTGAGTTGTCCCTGCTTGTCTGACCTCACTGTCCCTGCACTGCAGTACAGTACTTGGCTCCAAAGCTCAGTTCTCCTGCCAGTCCCAGGCCAATGCCAGTCCTTCTCCCATCGGAGGAAGCTTCTGTTCAGACCTAGGAGGACTCTGCCATAGAGCCCCTCCTTTCTGGGAAGAGGTCTTTGAGTCAACTCTAGGGGCTGCATCTCACACTTTCTTTCAGGTGAGGGAGGGCTGGAGCTGCTAGGTTGGTGACAAACTCCTGGTCCAAGAAAAGGCTTGAGGTCCCAGAAAATCTTGAAAAGTGATTGGTGGCCAGGGCAGGGAACAGTGCGATCCTGGGCTAGTGGCAGGGTTGAGGTGGAACAGGCTGTGGTCCTTCCTAGCCTGTTTGCGGGAGGGTACAGCTTCAAGCCCTACAAGGAATGCCTTGGCCTGCTTATGAACAATCCCAAAGGGCTTTCTTAAGACCCTAGGAAAATCTGTTGGCTAAAGTACAATGGTAATTTGTCCAGGGAAACTCAAGACAGTCAAGGACCAACCCAGGGTCAAGTTTGGGAGGAAGCAGTACTGAATAATTTTGAAATACCCACCCTTCTTTTTCCTATCTATCCATCCATCCATCTACCCAACATATATTTAGGGAGCTCCTGCCAGGGGCCAGGATACTGAGAGCCACAGGGGCACACATCATCGTTGTCTTTGTCTGGGAGGTAGGGCAGCCCGGTTTCCATCCACCATGTGGGACTGTGGAGTCAGACCAGAGTTCAAATCCCAGCTCCATCATTTCCTAGCAGTGGGATTTTAGACAAGGGACTTCACCTCTCTGAACCTCATTTTCCTTATAGAGTTGGGAGACGTCATTGAAGTAATGTGTACCCAAATCCTGGCACATAGTAAGATGTCAATACATAATAGCAAGAGCTACCATTTTTTTTTTTTTTACTATTGCTAGGTCCTTAGATGCATTATTTAATATAATCCTGGCCACCAGCCCATAATGAAGGTCTTACCTCCATGAAAACAGGAATCTGCCCCTCTGAGAGGGTAACTAACTTGTAAGAGGTCACACAACTTAGGCTTTTCCCCAGTCTGTCTGATTCCAAAGCCTATATTCTCAGAAATTTTGACTCCCTCTAATTTTGATTTCCTGTGGGTAGAAGATGCGTGTTTTCAAGCTCAGAAGGGTTTTCTAGCAAATTTAGCAGCTAGGAGTGGAACAGAGTGAGTTGCCCAGACTTGATGCTATGGAGCCCCAGATGGGCGAATTCAGTTGGACCTGGTGAAGGGATCTTACATCCATTCCAGGAGTGTGGTTTATTCTAGATCAATTAGCCTTTATCCTTCTTATGTTTTGAATCCCTTAGTGCATCTGGTGGAAGCTATGGATCCTCTCCCTGGGAAAATGCCTGTAGGCACACTTTACACATGGATTCCAGGGGGCTTGTGGAATCTTTGGAATCCATCTGTGGACCCTTTTTAAGAGCCCTCCTAAGGGCAGCACTTCCCAAACGTGGGACACATATCACTAGTGGTGTCCAAGATTAGTTTAGCAATATGGGAACAAAATGTTTTATATTCTAATATTTATATTTTATAGTTACCTTCTTTTTATGACAACTGAGACTCGTTCTCCATTTAAGGTGATGATATAAAATTGCCTTTAAAACTACACTGATTTTAAAAAGTAAAGGGAGTTTAATTAAAGAAAAACATTGAATCAATACTAGTAGAGGTAGGGTGCAGGTATGGCAAAAAATCATGAGAATGATTTAGAAAATCCTCTGGGGTTTCTACTTGGTGGACTCATCCTGGGTCTCATCTGAACCTCCAGAAGACTCTGGAAATGACCCATTCTGAGGCTCCCTAAATCTGATGGGATGGTTCTGATCAACCAAGAATGCAGTTGAATCTCCACTTCCTCCCCTTCCTCCCCTTCCTCTGGAATCCCTCTAGTGCCTGTGATGAGCTGAATCCTCCCTGCTGCCTATCAGAACTACACCAGAAGCAGTTTTCATGCAGCACTAAGTACAGGCATGTTGGTGCTATACCAATTCATTTATTCGGCATTCGTTCTGCAAACATCATGTGCCAAGTGGCAAACATAGGCCATGCTCCACTGACTCCCAGAAAGCATGAAATCCTCAGCGCGGAAAGATAAGCCAACCTGTCTGATGTGATGGGAAGAGCACAAATTTGGAGTCAGACCAGGATCTTATAGATCTGGCTCCATAACTCACTAAGTAGTAATCAAGGGCAGGTCCCTTCCCCTCTGTGGTTTTTTTCCAACACCACTTCTGATACTAAATGTTTTTTTCCCCTCTCCCTAACACCAAATACATATTTTCAACCAATTCTCCAACATTAGCTGGGTGTCCAACAATTCAACTCAATTCAATTCTGATACTGACTCCGAGTTAGGGCAGACCCCACAGGCTAATAAGGGTTCAGTCCCACAAGACTGTCCACACTTCTGATGCAAAAGGGGTTCCCAGTTACCCTCACGTCATCCATCTGACTACAAATTTGGGGGTTCCCACAACTTCCTCAGGCTCGATAATTCTCTAGAATGACTCACAGGACAGTGTTCTACTTACTAGTACAGATTTATTATAAAGAATACAACTCAGTAGCAGCCAAGTGGAAGAGATCATAAGGCAAGGTATTGAAGGTGGGGGTGGCACCCAGGGAGACAGGAGGAAAGGGGTCCCAGGCACAGCTGTTGTGAGGAATAACTGAGTGAATGCAAAGCATTTGGTGGTAAGCAACCGCCAATAAACAGCTGCTATTCTTATTACCTCATCCACTTTACTCTCAGCATATGTATATGTGTGTGTGTATGAAAAGTAAAGGCCCCCAAGAGAGATTCCAGGTTCTGGTGTCATTGTTAGATTCCACAACTCAGAATCACGTGCCCAAGTCATGTAGAAGTGCTAACCCAGCCTCGCTCCCAACTTCTTTCTCAGGAGTGACTCTGTATAGTACTATTTTAACTCCTCAAACCCATAATCTGAGTATTGGAAACATGGACCTTGGAAAAGTCTCTCAAATGCTTAATTTAATTGATATACATATATTGTACCTGAGGTTCTCATTGTTCCCACCTCCTTCTCTTTGGAGTTGTGTGCCTCTGGTCAAATTGTAAAGGGGTCTGGGTTCTTGAGAGTAGATGGTCAAGAAGAAAAATGCAGAAGTGTAAACAGAAAGCTCTGGTTAGGTGATTAACCTGATGAGTTTACAGAAGTTAAAAAACACATTATAGGCATTTAAGGATTGGTTGGTTCAAAACCTTGCGGTGACTCCCGGGACAGTTCCATAAACTGACAGTTATTGATAAGATTCACTGATTCCTATATTCCACATGTTGTTGAGAGCTTCAAAGGCATCACTTGAATACTCCCAACATGCTTATGATGTATCTCCTTTTATATTTATCCCCCCTTTACAAAGGGTAAGAAAACTGAAATTTAAATGAGAGTGCTGGGATTTAAATCCAGAGCTGACCCTGCTCCCTAACCTCCCAAGACCTGGCTTTTTTAACCACTTAGAGGTTAGGTTAGGCTCTCTATGCCAGAGGAAGTATCTCTGAGGGATGCCTTTCTAATCATTAGGGCACCTCAGCCTTAGAGATAAATCCTCAACCAAGAAACTCCCACACAGGAAAGACTGCCTCATCCAAGCAAGATGCCCCACCCTGGGTACACACACCCAAATCCGCCCAAGCGTGCCCCCACCCCCACCTCCACCCCTTTAAAGGACGTCTGAATTGCCCAGCAGGAAGACCCAATTCTGCGGGGCGGGGGAGGGGGGGGGTAATTCCTTAATTCGTAAGGAAACCTTCTCTAATTCCTAAGGAATCTCTCTCCGATATTTCTGAGGAGGACAGGCTACATAATTTGCGGGACCCAAAGCAAAAAAAAAAAAAACAAAAACAAAAACAGAAGGAAAGAAAGAAAGAAAGAAAAGAAAAAAGAAAATCTGAGGTCCCTTGCTGAAAAATAAAAAATAATTCAAGAATGAGACAGTAGAGCATTAAATCAAGCCTGAGATTCCCTCTTCTGCGACTGGACTACTCTATTTGCCCAGGTAACTGACCCTGCTTCAGAGATTCCCTTTCAGTGAAGCGATTGGCCAGCTCAGAATCCGTAAATCCTTCCGACCTGGGGTGGACCCGACTGTCTATCATTCGAGAACAAATCTTGGAACAATGTCGGTAAACTTGGAATTACTTTCCATGGCTTGCGCAGAACGTTCCCTCGCACCCCTCTAGCCGTTCGGCGTTCTAGATAGCGCGCCCCAGCTCCCCCTTCGGGGTGTGTGGGCCTCACCGCGTGCTGCCCATCACCGGGGCAACCGACGCTACGAGCAGTGCATTGTGGTCTGCAACAAAATGCAGGAGAAAGATCCTGCGGGAACCATTGAGCCCGTGGACCAATGGGAGAGTCGTAGGGGTTGCATCAAGCCTGTAGGAATGTTCTGTGAGGGCGGGCCTTCAGGAGCAGGGCGGAGTCTAGGCAATAGGCGGTGGTGTCTGGTGTGGTGCTCCTTAGATGCGCCACGGCTTCGGTAGCGACGGCTTCTCCTGCTAGGTGTGAGCTTCGCCAGCCCCTCCCCCAGGAGACCGTCGCAGTTGGCCAGCACCTGCTCCACTGTGAGAATCTTGGGGCTCCGGGGGACTTCGCTACCTTGTTTTGTCCCTCCCCGGACTTCTTCCGCGGTTGGGTCTGTGTGGACCGCGCTCCCTGAGAAGTGGTCTGGGGGGCGTCATCCCGGGACGGCGGGGAAAGGGCAAGGGGTACCTGGCGTTTTGCAGGCGCATGCCGCACCCCAAGTCCTCACCCTTTGTCTTGCCCCCGTCCCCCAGGTAACCATGTGCGACCGAAAGGCGGTGATCAAAAATGCCGATATGTCGGAGGAGATGCAACAGGACTCCGTGGAATGTGCTACTCAGGCGTTGGAGAAATATAACATAGAGAAGGATATTGCGGCGCATATTAAGAAGGTAAAGACGGGGCGCTGGCGGGGGGCTGAGGCTGAGGCTGATACCTTTCATCTGGAGCGAGTCGCAACTTAGTTTCTTCTCCGGGATGATGCATCCCTACAGCACCTGGTAGAGATCCCTGAAGGCACGCAGGGCAGCTCGTGTGTAGAGGTTTCCAGAAAGAACGCAAGTGAATTTTTCGCTCCTCTTGGGAAGACCAGAATCTCGGAGCCCCAAGTTTTTTTTTTTTTTTTAATTTATTACCCAGCTCTGATGGGGAAAGCGCCACCTAGCAACGGTTTCCAGGATCGGGGAGCAGCGGTTCCCCGTTCTGCACGATTCCTGCGCCGAAGATCCATCTGGGTGTTCGGGAGGGAGGAGTGCGTGGGTGTTTCCAGCCAGGCCGGAGGGAGATATTGCCAGCCTTCCAGTGGGGAGTTTAGCCGCCAGTTGAGAGAAAGTAGGTGGCAGTGGTAGTTGGGAGGCTAGGATGGGGCTTGGTTAAGTGACAGTCTGTAGACAGCTGTCAGAATTGCCAGCTGCTCCAGCTATGTTTTCTAGAGGGGAAGGAAGCTGGCAGCCTAAACCGTGAGAGGCTTGCAGTCGAGAATGGGAAGATAAAAGACTGTAGATGAAATAGAAATACTTTTTTTTTTGACAAACGCAGCAGTGTGTTCCTGTAGCTTGTAAGAATGTTCTCCTTGATTAAAAAGATGTTAATGCTGCATACAATATAAGAGGAGCCAAATCACAGACTTTTAATAATTTTATAGATAAGGATTAGCTGTGGCCTCTGTCTACAGTAACCTAGTGAAGAAATTAACACGGACATTCTAGTTGGTCCCCAAGCCTCTTGGAGTGGGGGAAATAGAGGGAAAGTGTTTCTGCAGAATATCAGCCTCAAGATAGATGTGAAAAGGAGGGCTATTTAAATTATAATTAAGGATAAAATTTGACCAAGTGGCTGTTAGATTCTGCTCCCAGCATTCTTTGTATAGGTGCATTGGAGTGCCCAGTGTCTTGTCTCCTTAAATTAAAATTTTGATCCACAGTGGTTATGTGCTAATTGAGACTTTGTCCTTTTGCCAGTCTTTTGTTATCAAGGATACTGGAGTGGAGTTAAGGAACGAACTATAATGGGGTATTCTGGGCTAAAAATCATCTTCTAGGATTTGGGGGGTACATGACTGACATATAGTAGGACGACTGTTCAGTTCTGTTTACACATGAGAACAGGATAAGCTGGAATTGACAATGTCACCTATCAATGATTACAGGAGTTACGAAGGTGGAATTACCACGATAACAAAGTGCCTTGTCTTTGAGGCTGCCCTTTCTGCTTTTTACATCCCAGCCCATTCCCAGCTTAGCTCACACTGCAAGTATGTTTGCATTAATGCACTATGTAGGCGACTTGGAGCTGGGGAACATTCTTTCGTTCTAAGAATCTGCAGATGCTAACGTTCCTCATTTTTACCCCTGCAGGCTCTGCCTGTCCAGGAGGCAAACTCTGACCTCTGGTTTACCACTAACATTCTAGTGTTCTTTTTCTCTCCCCTCCCCCACTAGGAGTTTGACAAGAAGTACAACCCCACCTGGCACTGCATCGTGGGGAGGAACTTCGGTAGTTACGTGACACATGAAACCAAACACTTCATCTACTTCTACCTGGGCCAAGTGGCCATTCTTCTGTTCAAATCTGGTTAAAGTGGACTACACCACACCCCCAGTGGTCCATCCAAAAACGAGGATTGCAGCCTAAATTCCAAATACCAGAGACTGAAATCTTCAGCCTTGCCTAAAGGAACACCTTGATCTTGAACCTTTATTGTGTTGTTTTGTACAGGGCATTCTCTGTACTCATTTGTTGTGGTTATAAAACAATTAGCAAAACAGCTTACATTTGTATTTATTTTCTATTCCATACCTCTCTGCTCCATGTTCTTCCTCCTCAAAATCCATTCCTTTGCCCCCAAAATAAATCTGTTGAAGAACTTTGTGTTAGTTACAGTTTGTTCAGCTAATCTCAGGTTGCTGAAGGTGGTCCATACCCATTTAGGTTAGTGGCTTGAATCCCTGGAGTAAGCTTCTGTGGGATATGGTACACTCACCTATTCAGTACTCTCAGGTCTGTCATTCTCAACCCATCTGCAGCTGTCATGCATGGCAGAAGAAAACTCAAAAGTGCACATCAGAAATTTCTGGATTAAGTCTTATACCTAACATGGTAAATGCTGTCCTTTTACCATGCTGTGCTCATTAAAAGATGTTGCTATAGAATGTTCTGGGCCTTAGGCCTCAAGTGGTCGTGGTGATGGGTGTGTCGTAGAACTCCTTTAGATAAGCTCTCTGTGGCTGTGGAATGGAAATACGCTGATAACTAAGTTGGGCTAATGAGAAATTTGGTCTCTTTCAGCTATCCCCACTCCCTTGCCAGGCCCCAAAAGATGAAAGGTGGTTTTAAAAGGATGAGCAGCAGCCCTCTATGTGATCCCTTAGGAATTTTCGGGAATTTAAATGTGTGAGCCTGCTGTGCTGTGCTTCAGCTGCAGTCAGAAACCCAATTAACAAATGTGAATTGTTGTCATTAACAGACCCAATTAAAGCTGGTTAGTCAGTCTTCATTAAAGGTTTCCTGCTATCAATTTTAGAAGACAAGTCTTTTAAGACAAGCAAGTACGGCAGACTTGTCTTACAGGTAGAAAGGAAATACTCCAGAGGCTGAAACAGTCCACAGCCATCTTGGGAAGTTGTAAGAGGGCCTGGTGCCCCAGTTACCCTATGCTCAGTATTCACATGAGTATGGATTTTTGTTTTAGCTCTTGGACTTGTGAGCTACAGTTAGGATTTCTGAGCAGCCAGGTTACTGCTACCTCGAAGGGGTGGCAGATTTGAATTGATAGGTGATGCTCCATCTTAAGAGCAGCATTGGGTCTGTAACATCTTTGGAAGATTGTTTTCCTTCACTGGTACTTGGGGTTTTAGGAGTCCTAGTGAAGTTGAGCTATTTTAGGACCAGAACATTTTCAGTCTGTTCATGTAAATACCAGCAGCTGGACATTGGGGGTTCTGACTTGATTAGGCCCTTATCTACTGCCAGGAAGTGGCAGCTTTTAATTTATTTTTTGATTCAAATGTGAGGAAACCACATTGCTGTGAAGATAAAACTGGGTCGATGGTTTACAAAGTTCCAGTGCCTGGTCCTTGTTAATGTCAAAGGCTCATAGGCTCCAGCTAGCTGGAAAAAAAAAGTAAGCTAAAGTCTTTCTGAGGTTTAGCATTGTATTAAATGCTCCTGGTTGCTGTCTTTCAGATAGCTGCATATAGATCGCTATAGCTGAACACTTACCAGTGACAGGGCAAGATCTTACCAGTGAAGGTACAATAAATGACCCCTCCCGTGCTGGGAAAAGAGAGCATATCGAAAGCCTTTTCAAATAGCTCTGTCTTAAGCTAATCTACAATTAACAAACCGCCAGGCAAGTGGTTGGCTTCTGCAATTTCATACTTAGCAAGGCCCCACAAAAACCTTAAGCTCGAGCCACAATTCAAAACAAGCCTCATTTTAACACCAATTACTGTATTAAGGATATAAGAGCCCTGAAGACTGGAGGGGGTTAGGCTAAATAGTTTTCAAACTTTTTTTTTTGCTATAAAAGCCTTTCTTCAAATGTGTTCTGACAAAGAAGCTCTTTATATGACTTAAACGCAGGAGTCTGCTGGTACATTTATTCTTTCGAGTTGCTGTTAAGTTGCTTTCTTCATGACAGGCATGGAGGGCACAACAGTGGCTTTGGTAGAAAGAGGAGCACTGAATGACGACAAATGTATTTCCCTCAAGAAAAAATAAATCACAAATACCAAACAAACTGTAAACTTTTTTAGTGGTTCAGTACATGATTCTGGTGGCGATCATTAGCCCTCTGATGGGCCTTGGCTCTTGGCCTTCTACCAGTCCTAGGATGAAAGGTGGACTCGGGTACAGTTAGGAAGTTCTCTGGTTCAAATCATTAGATTCCAGTGATTCACTGTCCCTCTGGAAGTCAGCACCAGCAGAGAAACTACAAACACGTTTCAAAACCACCTTAGTGCTGGTTTTACCTACACAACACGCTGCACAGCTGAGGAAAAAATAGCAGGAACTCGGCAAAAAATACAGACACAATAATACCTCTGGGAGAAGGCCTGAAGCAGTTCCTGATGAAAGGTGAAATCAAGTGACAGGAATTTGTTTCTTCCACTTAGTGAGATTGGTCATATCAGACATGAGTCCAAGGCACATATCCTTAGGAGGGGATGTTCTGTTGCTGGTCTCACCAGCCGGATTATCCTTCCGCTGCAGCCTCCGGACAGGCTGTGAGTGCGTCACGCTCCAGGACTGTAAAGGAGTTAGAGTTTGAAGCCAGAATGAATGGCCACGATGCCCGATGTTAGACTTTCATAAGTCACCTTCTGAAAGCCTGCATCTTCTATCATCTCCTTGAACTCCTCCTAAAACACAAAGGGAGACACAGCAAGGGTCACTGGGACTTCACCTTTAGGGCCTTTGTCGTAAGCTACAGAAGTTTTATACCTGACATGGGAACCGTCGAATACTCTCCACAAGGTACTGATAGGACTTCCAGTCTCCTGCAATCACTTCTCCCAGGACAGGAATGACCTGGAAGCTGTAGAGATCATAAAGCCTAAACAAAAAGGCCAAAGATGAAGGTTAGAACATGCCTGTGGTAAGAAGCAAGAAGATCTAAGCTCGGGGTCATAAACTCTAATGCCTATAGGGGTCAAGCACGTACCTAAAACAAGTGAAGTGAGCCAGGTGCAAGAGCAGCGGGGACCAGTGAGGATGTGGTCACAGGTACAGTTAGGAAGTGCCATAAAAGTGGAGGAGGGGTACTCACTACTCAGCTCTGGCCACGGCCATGTAGGAATATGGCTTAGGGCTGCCTTATTATCGATTTCTCAAGTGAAGGTGGAAATCCAGATTTTTAGGTAGACTTCTGATTTTTAAATATGGACATCTAAATCAACTTTTTAAAATGCCAGGTGTCAAACAAAATCTATAGACAGACTGCAGCCTCTGATTGCTGATTTGAGGAGGCTCTTCTGGCCTAGACGATGTCCTTCAGCAGTGGCTGACATCTGAGGTGGTACTATCCCTTGGGGAGTCTGTGAATGAACTATGAGGTTCATGCTTACTGCTTACTGGCTACTTTCTATCCATTGCTGGGACGGGAATCCTTGGCTGAACGATGAGAATCAAGCCCTGTTAACAATGCCAACCTGGACACAAGGGGATTGTTGACTTGGCTAAACTCCAGGCAGAGAAACCGTCCTCCTGGTTTCAGGACCCGATGGGCTTCCTGAAGTGCCTGAGTGAGAAAAGGAACAAAGGAACATTCCTCAGCAGACTCACTCAACTCCGTGAGGCCGAGGCAGCTTCAGCTTCTGTCCCCAGTGGGGGCCATGTAAGAGGCAACCACATCTCTCCCTCTCTTTCTCCCTCCCTTCCCCTCTCTCTAAAAATAAATAAAAATAAAATCTTGAAAAGATAAAGAAATAATAAACTGTGGCTACAGACACAGGACAGGTCACAGAAACCAAGCTAAAGACCACTGTAAAGGAAGGATATCCCAACCAGAGCAGAAGAATCAGGTACCTGGAGCCCGTATTACAAAAATGAAACTGATGATTTACAAAAATGAAACTGATGCTTTGAACATTGTCTTCAAGTGCTATGGACAGAATATTAAAAAAAGTGGAAATAAAGAAGAGTTGCATCAGATTAAGAGCCAGATTAAGAGCCAGACATCCCCTTCTCTCTGTAGAAAACCATAAATTGACTAGCTACCTCCTGCCAAAATGTTTGAGTGCCTTTTTCTGTGTCAGCCTCAGAAATGCCCCCAAGTTTCTGCAAACTCACAGGGTCAGATGGCTTCTTGAGTGAGAGGAAACTGGTGGTGAAATATCTGAGCAAGACTGACAGTCTCAAAGATTTAAATACCAACCCAAGCAACTAAGGCTTCTATAGGGACCAGCTCTATGGTCCTTACTAATTTTGTGACTAGGAATATTGGCAACCTAAAGGACTGAGGCCCCTGACTCTGACATAGTCATTCTGCTCAGGGACGGAACCCAGAAAAAAATCTCTCCATCTTCCATCGTTCACCGTGGAGCCACTCCGGAAGAATCAACGTCCTGAGATGCAGCCATTCGTACCCGATCGACATGTGTGACGTTCCGGATCCCAAAGGCAATGGTGTAAACGTCAAACTTGTCGTCATCAAAGGGCAGTTCTTCAGCATCTCCCAATACCCAAGCAAGTCCTGAAAAAGAAAACTCGTTCTCATCTCAGTCAGGGAAGCTGCCTCTTCTGCACTCAGCAAACTGCCAAACCTGAGGAGAGGCGCGTGGGGAAGCCCTGAACCTGCAGTCAGCAAGGCAGAAGTTGGACAGCCTGGACACCCCATTTGCAGCTGGCTTCTAAATTGGGGGCAGTCTTGGGGAGCTGAGCCCTAGAACCTGTGGAATCTGATGCTAACTTTGGGCAGTTACGTGTCAGAACTGAACTGGACTCTCAGACACCTAGCTGCTGTGGGAGAACTGGAGAACCATTTGGTGACAGGCAAGCATTACACATTAGGTATCAGAGGTGGTGTCAGAGCACATAGACCTGCCTTCCCCCTTGGATTCCTGGCCACTGTCTTCATGGGTGTCCCCCAATCCTGAGGACTTGAAGCCGGTGTCCTTGAAGTTTAGGGGAGGTCCTTTACCCAAGGTTCTGAGTGAAACCCGATGCTTGCTTAGTTATGCCCACCTTCAAGCAATTTGTATTCAACGAAGTGTTTTGTGTTGCACTGTGGTTAGGTGCCCAGATCCTGGGGTTAGACCTCCTGGGTTCTAATTCCAGCTTTACCATTTATTAGCTGTATAGCTTTGAAAAAAACTACCCTGCCTCAGTTTCCTCATTTGTAAAATGAAGTTAACAATAGTAGCTACTTTAGAGGGGCACTGGATGCACTCTAAGTATAGAATATAGCATTGTTACTGGTTCTATTGGAGTCGGAGAGAATCAAAGTGTCTAGACTGCAAGTCTGGTCATGTATTCAGAAAAAAACCTAAGGAAGCCCCATATCAGAGTGGCTATACCCTCTAAGAACCCTGATTCAGCCTTAACATTATTTAGTCTGCAGCGAATGATACATAATATATGACTTAGAAGGAAGGCTCTGTAGAGGAAGGCCAATGAAAATAACCTTTCTGGAAAGCAAACTAGCAGTACTTAACAAGAACTTTAAAAATAAGCCTACCCTTACACCCAGCTATTTTGATTTTTAGGAGGAGGCCACTGATGACATCATAGCTACTGCTTACTGGACCCTTGATGGCAGGGTCTACGTTACCACTTTACAGTAGTGCCCCTTGCCCGAGGTTCCACTTTCTGTGGTTTCAGAAACCACATGTGCATGTGGTCAACTGCGTCCAAAAACATTAAATTAAAAATTCCAGAAATAAACAATTCACACATTTTAAATCACTTGCCATGCTGAGGAACGTGAGGAAATCTTGGCCTGTCTCACGCTGTCCTGCTCTCCTGCCCGTGATGTGAATCACACCTTTGTCCAGGATCTCCACACTGTACATGCTACTCCCCATCCGTCACTCAGTTATTGGGAAGATTGTCCCACTCATGTTCAAGTAAGCCTTGCTTTACTTGAAAACAGCCTTAGAGTGCTGGGATAGTGATGACTGCAATTTGGACATGCCAAAGAAGAGCCGTAAAGCACTTCTTTTAAGGGAAAAGGGAAGAGTTGTACACTCAATAAGGAAAGAAAAAGAAAATCATATGCTGAGGTGGCTAAGGTCTACGGTAAGAACAAATCTTCTATTGGTGAGATTGTGAAGGAAGAACAGAAATTTGCCCTGACTGGTATGGCTCAGTGGACTGAGCGTCAGAACCAAAAGGTCACAGGTTCGATTCCCAGTCAGGTCACATGCCTGGGTTGTGGGCCAGGTCCCCAGTGGGGGGCGTGCAACAGGCAAGTTGATGTTTCTCTCCCTCTCTTTCTCCCTCCCCTCTCTCTAAAAATAAATAAGTGAAATCTTAAAAAAAAATTCTAGTTTTGCTGTTGCACCTCAAACTGCAACAGTTACAGTCCCCACGGATGATGAGTACTCAGTTAAGATGGAAAAGGCATTACATTTGTGAGGTGGATCATATGAACAGAAAACGTGTTCTGACTGATGGCGACCTGTTGCACCAGAAAGCACCGGGCCTCCAGGAAGACCTCAGCAAGGGATGTCCTCAAAGGAGCGACGCCAAACCACTCACTGCAAGTGAAGGGTGGTCACACACATAGTCAGGAGGTGGTTTGCATTGTGTCATCTCACGTCACAAGAAGAAGGGTGAGCACAGAACAGTGAGAAAATTTGAGGGACCACCTTCATATAACTTTTATTATAGTATATTATTATAATTGTCCTATTTTATTATTAGTTACTGTTAATCTCTCACAGTGTCTAGTTTGCCAGTTAAACTTTATCATAAGCATATATATATAGGAAAAAGCACAGCATGTATGCATAGAGTTCGGTGCTGCCCGAGGTTTCAGACATCCACCGAGGGTCTTGGTACACATCCTCCATGGATAAGAGGGGACTAGTGTACATTATGTTATCATATCCTCCTACCAACTCCATGAGACAGCTGTTACTATCATCCTCATGTTTCAGGGGAGCAAAATTTAGTATCAAAAAGGTTAAAATAGCTTGTTCAAGGTCACACAGATGGTTTGGAACTCAGGTAGTTTTATCTCAGAGCGTATGTTTCTCTCTCTCTCTCTCTTTTTTTTAAAGATTTTATTTATTTAGTCTTAGAGAGGGGGAAGGGAGGGAGAAAGAGAGGGAGAGAAACATCAATGTGTGTTGCCTCTCACGTGGCCCCTACCAGGGACCTGCCCACAACCCAGGCATGTGCCCTGACTGGGAATTGAACCAGCGACCCTTTGGTTCACAGCCTGTGCTCAATCCACTGAGCTACACCAGCCAGGGCTCTCCCTCTCTTTTTAAAAATTTTATTTATTTATTTTTAGAGTTAACAGAAGGGCGGGATAAAGAGAGGGGGAGAAACATCAATGTGTGGTTGCCTCTCATGCACCACCTACTGGGGACATTACCTTTCCTGCAATCCAGGCATGTGCCCTGACTGGGAATTGAACCCGTGACCCTTTGGTTCACAGGCCAGTGCTCAGTCCACTGAGCCACACCAGCCAGGGTAGAGCCTATATTTTAACAGCTATTCTATAGTACCATCTCGTATGAGTTGATTATTATTTTCTCCATTTCACAGATTCAGATCCAGAGAGTTTAAAAACTTGTCCAAGGTTATATGGTCAGTAAAAAAAACCCTAATGAATGCATGCAAAAATATACAAATAAGGATGTCACAATGTTGTGCTACAGTCAATCAATTGGTTGTTGGTTCTGTAAATTGGTTATATGATTCATGAAACTTCCATCTGGGGAAATTTCATGAAAAATAATGATTTTAAGAAATTTTTAATGATATAGAAAAATCACATAATAATGAATTAAGGCAGAATACTAAATTCTATATACCTGGTGTTCTCAATTTCACAAAAAGGAAATGATTAGAAAAAAGATAGGAAGGAAATGCATTAAAATAATGAAGACCTGGCTGGTGTAGCTCAGTGGATTGAGTGTGGGCTGCAAACCAAAGGGTTTCTGGTTCGATTCCTAGTCAGGGCACGTGCCTAGGTTGTGGGCCAGGTCCCCAGTGGGGGGGCACATGAGAGGCAATCACACATTGATGTGTCTCTCCCTCTCTTTCTCCCTCCCTTCCCCTCTTTCTAAAAATAGAATTTAAAAAATCTTAAAAAAATAAATAAAATATTGAAGAGTATCTCTAGATGTTGGAATTATGGGTAACATTTACTTTATTCATATTTTTCCAAAATTTTGACTTTAGAAATCCAAAATTTCTCTCAAATGTATCACTTTTTGAACCCATCAAACAATCTAAGGCTATTGACGTCAGAGCTTCCATTTGGGGAGAAAGTGCTGCACATAAATGTAAAACAACATACCCGTAACAGTGCTACACGTAAAAATGTCTTTACTCATTAACTCTAAACTTGTTAAATAATTTCTAGTATCCTCCTACTTAGCTTCAACTATTTTTGCACAGTATTTCTTTGCAAAGGCATTATTATTGAAGATTGATAAAGCGAGGAGGAAAGATAGAGACAACTGGACCATTTGACATTTAATGGTTCCTATGCAGGTGGATTTGCATTCGAAGTTAGGAGAGCCTGAAGGGCAAGGTAGGCTATGGAAGAGATGATTCCAGAAACAAAACATCACTTATCATTTCTATCTCTGTTCACCATTCTTTACGGCTGAGTACCAGAGAGAAGGAAACACATTTTTCAGCAGGAGTGAGGAAACATAGCGCCTTTGTCTAAAAACACTAGTGGCCGTCTGCCTTCTGGTCGTACACAAAAGAGCCCTTCATCTTGGGGGCCAAGTGGGCCGCCCTCGGTGGGGCAGCTGCTCTCAAAGTGGGCGGAGGAAGAGAGAGAATGGAGCGAGGATAACCACAGTCACTCCTGGTGGGGGAGGGAAGGAGAGACTGCTGATGCTGACCTGAGGCACTTTGTTTTCTTTGTTGTACACCAGGGCCTCTCATAATGGCTGCCTGCAGGGCTTGGGCGGCAAGGGAGAGAGCAGAGCTGCGACTCTGAAAAGCTGGGTAAACACGGGGCAGCTGCCAGGATC
The DNA here is from genome assembly GCA_028533065.1 of Trachops cirrhosus. Taxonomy (NCBI): domain Eukaryota; kingdom Metazoa; phylum Chordata; class Mammalia; order Chiroptera; family Phyllostomidae; genus Trachops; species Trachops cirrhosus. The sequence continues at coordinate 58,303,877 of CM052546.1, read as the reverse complement.
ATTACTTCTACTTGAAAAAATGGGGGCGGGGAAGTAGTACTTCAAAATATTAAAACAAACAGGCCCTGGCCGGGTAGCTGAGTTGGTTTGAGCATAGGCCAAGGTTTTGGGTTCTATTCCCGGTCGGGGCATATTCAAGAATCAACCAACGAATGCGTAAGTAAGTGCAACAACAAATCAATCTCTCTCTCTCCTCCCTGACTTCCTCTCTTTCTCTAGACTCTAAATAAATAAGTAAGTAAGTAAGTAAGTAAGTAAGTAAGTAAGTATTAAGCCCTGGCCAGGTAGCTCAACTGGTTAGAACATTATCCCAATACACCACGGGTGCAGGTTCAATCCCTGGTCAGGGCACATACAAGCAACCAAAGAATGCATCAATAAATGGAACAGCAAATTGATGTTTCTCTCTTTCCATTCTTCTCTCTCTCTAAAATCAAAAATAAAACATTTTTCAAAAATATTAAAACAAGCGCGGGCTGCGAACCAAGGCATCGCAGGTTCGATTCCCAGTCAGGGCACATGCCTGGGTTGCGGGCCAGGTCCCCAGTGGGGACCGCATGAGAGGCAACCACACATTGATGTTCCTCTCTCTCTCCTCCCTCCCTTCCCCTCTCTAAAAATAAATAAATAAAAATAAAATCTTTAAAAAAAAAAATATTAAAACACACAGCCAAATGTAAAATGTACATCTTTTTTTTTCTTTTCTCAACCAACTGAGATAAATGCTTCCAAAACGTACATCTTTAAGCTAGACCACAGACTGTCCATTTTGTGGCTGCAGAGGCTTCCCAGGAGATGCGCAGTCCCTCTCCTATCTGCTGTCAAGATTACTGTGGTTTTGGAGTACAGTAAGTGCTCGCTTAACATCAGAGATAGGTTCTGGGAAACCAAGACTTTAAGTGAAACGATGGATAATGCAACAAGTTCACCACAGGTTCATGGACATAAACAAGAGTTAAGTTCCTACAGCATCTTTCTGGTCACAAAAACATCACCCAACTTCTAAAATAAGACTCAAAACCCATCTAATATTAAACATTGAAATCAATGTGAGCTATAGATACATTTAAGAAAGGTTAATAAAAACAAATCAGATAATGATTTTCCACTCTGATTATTTTAGTTCGGGGTTGCAGGTGGTTGCAGCCTCTCCCAGAAGCTCAGGTCAAAAGGTGAATGGGACGCCCTTCCATCACAGGGCACACTCACCCCCACTCAGGCTGGGGCCATTTACACAGGCCAGCACCCCTCACATGCACAGCTTTGGGCTGTGGGAGGGAACTGGAGTACCCAGAGAAAACCCACATAGACTCGGGGAAACATGGCAACTCCACACAGACAGTGGGTCTGGCCAGGAATCAAAAATTTTTTTCCCTCATCAACGTTTTAACAAAACGATATTAACAAAAAACGTTATTCTAGGACCTGCTGTACTGTTCACAGGTGTTTCTTCAACTGTATCAGTTGGGCCTTCTGAGAAACTGGTGCTCAGATGGAGTGCAAAGGGCTGTTTTATTTTGGGGTTGGGGGCACCTGGGGAAGACAGACAAAAGAGGAAGCAAGACTGAGTGGGGAAACCTGGCAGACCTTGGTGTGGATCAGATAAAGCCTCAGCCTACCAGATAGGGGGCTCTGGAGCCAAGGTTGCACAAGGGTCCCTCCTGGGAACCGTCCAGGCCCTGGCAACCTCTTACTGCTCAGCCATCAGCTGGGCGCTGCCAGGAAAGCTGGCTGGAAAGCTGAGGCAGAATCTGCAGGTGCTAAGAGCTGGAGGCTGTCAGCTAACTATACTCCCGTGGCTGCAGGGCACGTCCCTTCTTTAAGGGCAGCACACCTGCTCAGCTTCCACATCAATCAAACCACCCTAGTACTGGCAGGGCAATGGAGCTGCTCAGGAATAGGACGTTTGGGGTCACTGGGGAGTTGCTGGAAAATGAAAGCAAAACTTCTGTCTCAGGGTCCAGGAGCCCAGATCTACCATTTAAATCAAGTTACTTGAGTAAGATACATAATCTCTTTGGGGCTTTGCTTACATCACCTGTCACGCTGGGCTGACAATCTAATTCTCTGGTTGCTGAAATAATGTATGTAACCACACAAAGTAGATTCACCCTCACAAATTATCTTCCACTCCTATCTAAGATTTTAAAAGCAGGAAAATAAAGCACTTCGACATTCCCCATATTCCACCTCATTTGGTAAACACACAAACACTTCTCTGTGTCTACTCGCTGTAGGACTTGCCAGTTTTGTATCCTTGAGCATGGGCTTTCTGCTTTCCAACCTTCAGCATCTCCTTGTTGATGTCACAGACCATGACGTGGGAACCGCCCAAGGAGTCCTCTTCATTCTGGTACTGTCGGGCGATTTCTTCCCAGGATAGATTTTGCCGGGCCCTTAACTGCCTCTTCTGCTTTCCCCGATGCTGTGCCTGAACATAATTAAGGAACCGGAATGCAATGTCACCTGTGCCAAAGGGGGAATGAAACATAAACATAAATAAAAACCAGTGTTTCCTAAATCCTAAAGGGGCAACAAAGGTATAGAAGTTTGTACTCATCTGCATAGTAACTGTTATTTTTTTAACTTCTAGGATTCTTTCAAAAACTTAAAGACTCAATATCTTGCCTTGGCTGGTGTGGCTCAGTGGATTGAGTGCCAGCTTGTGAACCAAGGGGTTCCTGGTTCGATTCCCAGTCAGGGCACATGCCTGGGTTGCAGGCCAGGTCCCCAGTACAGGGCATGTGAGAGGCAACCACACATTGATATTTCTCTCCCTTCGTTCTCCCTCCCTTCCCCTTTCTCTAATAATAAATACATAAAATCTTTATTAAAAAGACTCACTATCTCAATATATAGAATAAAACATGAAAGTCACATTCTCTGTCCATACCTTCCCCATACATAACAAGTATTAAAAGCTTAGTATATAGCCTTCCTAGTCTTTTTCTAATAATTTTTATGAAAGTAACATAAGGATATTGTTACAAGCGACAACTCTCTCTCCCATCGTTTCTCAATCCCAGTTCAGTTCCCCAGAGACCATCTGGCCCAACTCTTTCGGCTCTTTCTTCTATAAGTTGCAGCTATTTCTTTACTTACCAAATTTATAATGATATCCTGCCCCCATCTCTTCTTGCCTCTATCTTCTCAATACATTCATATCACTTCTCACAGATACCTTTGTAACCTTGAGTAACACACTAGTCAAAGTTTTATTTCTTATCCTATCAACTACAGATGGTATCTCGACTCCCTTAAACCTTCCATCCCGTGTACTTTTACTCTGCCAAGACTGGTAACAAATTATTGTGACCAGGCAAACACTGTTCAGGCCAAGTCAGTGCTTTCCGGGATCACATTTCCTTTCTTATAATGCTGTTTCCTTGTCTTTGTTTTTCTTATACTATTTGCAAGAAATGCATCCTTGCCCTGGCTGGTGTGGCTCCGTGGATGCGGTGCTGGCTGGTGAACCGGGGTGGGGGGTGGAGGGGTATCACTGGTTTGGTTCCCAGTCGGGGCACATGCCTGGGTTATGGGCCAGGTCCCCAGCTGGGGGTGCACGAGAAATTATTGGTTGATGTAGCTCTCACACATCGATGTTTCTCTCCCTCTTTCTCCCCCGCTTCCCCTCTCTCTAAAAATAAATAATTAACATCTTAAAAAAAAAAAAGAAATGCATCTTTAAGTTCTTCCAGGCTCTCCATCCAATCTGGTATTCTCCAGTCACTTTCTTATGTATTTAAATACATTTATATGTACTCATATGAAACAACTTAAAAATATAAATGGGGATCATATTATACATTGTTATATGACTTTCTTTTTTTCCCCATTTAATGTCTTCGAGATTTTTCATTAGTATTTATAGGTCTTCCTACTTTTCAATCTCTTAAATAGCTACATATTTCATAGAATGGATATATCTTAATTTAAAGCCATTTCTTTACTGATGGATAAATAGGTTATTTCTAATTTTTTAGTATTACTAAAAATAACGCAGTGAGCATATTTATAGCTATATATTTTTAAATATATAGGAGTACCTTTTAATTACATTTTTAAAAAAGATTTTACTTATCTATTTTTAGAGAGCGGGGAAGGGAAGGAGAAAGAGAGGGAGAGAAACATCAATGTGTGGTTGCCTCTCACTCACTCCCTACTGGGCACCTGACCCATAACCCAGGTATGTGCCCTGACAGGGAATCAAACTGGCGACCCTTTGCTTTATGGAATGACACCCAACCAACTGACCCATACCAGTCAGGGCAAGTTTTTTGGGTTGGTTTTTTTTTTAGACTATAAGTAATTTAGATTTTGATAAGATTCTGCTAAACTGTTCTCTACTGGGCAAGATTTTTCACTTGCCTTCTAAGAGTCCATTTGGGGAGCGGACCACACCAACAAAGGCCACACATTCATTTCAAACATGGAGCTTATTCTACTATAATTTATTATACATTATTCTGCTGGTATAATCACATTACTGCATCATATTATACATTATTCTAGAGTAATTTAACAAGTACATTAACCATGTAATAATATCACCAAGATGCATTTTAGAAGCGCGTGACATTTTTCTCCCCAAATGTCTAGTGTGCACCAAGTAATAAAGGAGGCACCCTCCAAGACAGAAAATGGGGCAAAGGTTAAACAAAAGGCAAAAGTCATTTAGATCATGAAATGTCACTGGAGTAAAAAACTGGTCTTTTTATTTTGTAATTCTGTGCATTTCAGAAAAGTGACAGGCACAAAGCTGATATTCTGTGCTTCTGACTGACATTCAGTTAGAAAGGGAAGAGTAGCCCTTTCTTAGAAGTGTATTGATTTTCAACTACCATCTTCGGGCTAATGGCAGGTGGGGCAGCTCATCCCAATAAGAGACTGATTTCTGTAAAAGGGGCTCAGTGGTACCTGAGGATACAAACATGGCCATTACCTGTGCCTCCAGCAACATCCAGGAGCTGGGTCCCAGGAAACGGGTGCATTTTCCAGAGCAGCCAATCCTTCCAAATACGATGGATACCAAGACTCATCATATCATTCATCACATCATAGTTCTTGGCCACACTTTCAAACACCTGATAGACTGACATGAGAGAAATAAAACACAATTACGTTACTGACAAGATTAACTTGGTAAAATTTCTAGGTGAAAGAGAAAGAAGCTTCTCCCCACCCCCACCTCTGAAATTGCTTGTCTTTCCATGGTAAACTCAAGCCATATGCTTAATGCCCAAATCTATACCTTAATATTGCATCTTTAAAAAAAAATTATATTACTTCATGTAAGAAATCAACCTTTCTACTGTCTTAGTTATCTTTAGGACCATTACTTAAAAAAGAAAAACTGATTTTAGAGAGAGAGAGGAAGGGGGTGAGAAAGAGAAACATTGATTTGTTGTTCCACTTATTTATGCATTCATTGCTTCTTCTATGTGCCCTGACTGGGGATCAAACCTGCAACCTTGGCGTATCAGCGTGACACTCTAACCAATGTTGCTACCTGGCCAGGGCTTGAGTCATTACTTTGTAATCATGCCATGTACAAACTTGGTACTAAATAGGTTTCTGTTTCTTAGAGGATAGGGGTTGGTGGTGGAAGTTTTTCTAATGGTTATTATAATAAAAGACAATCAAATCAAATTAGCAAAACATATGACTAATGGATGGGAAGGCCTCAGCTCACCTCTGCCTGTATCACTGAGAAAAGCCTCAGGTACAATATGGTGGGCAGGTGGATGGCAAGATGTGAATCAGGGGCAAGTTACACTGTAGAGGGTCCTCATGAATCATCATAGGGTCAAGGCAGAATGTGGAATCTGGGCTAGCAAAAAAGAGAAGGAATTTACTATCCAAGAAACTTTAAGGCACAGCCTACATTTAAGTTCTTTGCACTTCAGTTTCTCTGCTCATAAGATGAGAAAATCAGTGGCAGCCCCCTCCCTTCCTGCCATAAGGCTGAATTAGGTAGTGAAGGGGAGATGCTTTGAGTTCCTCAGATGAAATGCACTGCATAAACCCCAAACACTACTGACCTCTGCTCAGTCAGCCAACCCTGGAGCTCCTCTTTAACTTGATCTTGAATGCCTATTCTCAACCCTGGGATCTCCAGACTTGCTTTTTCCTTTTGGACACCTTTTGGGGAATTGAGGGACACTAAGGCTCAACCTACTGAGTATAAGCATCCCTAGCTTCACATGGTTCCGGTATACATGAATTTCAGTGACTGTGGTTTAGTTAAATAACACTAGCCACGCCCCCCCCACAAATATCATTCAAATACAAGGGGATACTAACTGTGATTGCATAAAGTATAAACTTCACTAATGTTTCTTCAGTTGACAAGTTACTATGTAAATAACAGATATGCATCCTGATCAATAGCCAGTCATGTCACTTCTTTCAGTTTGTAAATGTCAGGTCATTACACACCAGTTCTTGAATTCACCCACACACAGCAAAGTGTGCAGTTGTGTTACCTCCTTATCTCTGTTGTAAACATGGCATTTTACAAAACTGGGTAATTAAGAGGAAACTGGTCAACAAAACTGAGAGTGCAGCGAGGAAATGAAGAGTGATAATGCTGGAAGTGAAATTTAAATGGAATGTCAATGGAGTGATAGGAGAAACAGCTGACCATGGGAATGCTGATACTGCTGCCACTTGAGAGAGTAGATATGCAGCCAGAACTGTGAGATGAACTTACGGACATAAATGAGGATGTGGTGGTGATGAACATGTTGAAGATGTCACAGATGAAATGATGCCAGCAAAAAATTTCACATTAAAGGAATTCTTGGAGATATTTCATGACAATAAAAGTGAAAGTATAAAATATTAGAAAGTGAAAACTTAGAAAGGAGTATGGCAATTTGTGAATGCATAGAGAAGATGCTCACTCCCCATTGTAAATTATATGATGAGAAGGTCGTAAACACTGTTCAAACTACTCTTGGTGAATTTTTTTGCAAAGGAATAAAACAACTTAATTTTCAATGTTTCTAATTTTTAACTGGAATTTTAATTTAAGAACTTAAACTTAAATTTAAAAATTCTAAATACATTAATGAAATTAAAATCTTAAAAAAATTAAGCCTAATTTATAATTAGTATACTAAAGAAGTATTAGCATTATTATTTTTTCATTTCCCTGTACATTTATAACTGACATTCAGAGTTTTTGATGTTCAATAATTTTTAAAGGTCACGGAATAATTAAAAATTTTCCCGTTGATTACTGAGATCATTGTGCATGATTTCAGCTTGCCTGGTTATTTTTACCACCCTGGATCACTGTGTAAAGGGAAGACTGCCTGTACTCCAATCTTGGGTCTTAAATCTGGAAGTTGTATTTAGCTCAGCGGGTAACTCGTCCCCCTGCTTGTCACTGTGTGCAATGTTTAGATATTGTAAAGCAAAATACAGTGGTTGGGCATTATTAATATTTTGGAAGCAAACCACCTGATTCAAATGCCAGCTCTGCAGCTTACTAGCAATCTTGGGCAAGTAACTTAATATCTGTTTCAACATTTTATTCAGCTATAAAACCAGGCTAATAGTTCCTATTTCATTGGCTTGTATTTATAAGAATTACTATAAAATATTTTTAAAGGTTTTAGGCTCTCAATAAATACTTACCATTGTTTTACTTGGCTCCACTTATATCACTCTACAAGCAGTTATAAAACTCCTAATGTGCATCAGGCACTGAGGAAATAAACATGAATGAGCCACTGTCCTAGTCTTCTAGGGATTCACAGTGAAATAAATTTAAATTCAATATTCAAAGAGTTACAGTGGAGTTACACATTTAGTATGGTTGAGGTGAGAGCTAACACACTGTAGTAATCTTTAAGAGGATGGGAAATTATACTGTAGACTCTTTTTCTTATTTCCTGGGTGATGATAGGCTAAGCGAAGGAACCTCTCAGAGTATCACATTATCCATTGGTAAAATGGACATAATACCTTCTCCATTATAAATGGTATATTTGGAGTTTTAAAACTGTTCTTTTTCTTTGCTGTGCCTGTGGCACAGTGCTGGGCTCAAAGAAACTTCTCAATAATATCTTATATTTATTGAACAATTTACAAAGTGTCAGGCATTGTTCAAAATACTTTAAATTTTAATGTATGAAGTAATCTAATCCTCATAAGAACTCTAAGAAAAAGGTTACTATTATTCCTAGTTGGCAAATTTGGAAACTGAGGTACAGAGAAGATACTTTCCCTTTCCCTTTCCAGAAAAAAAAAGGCTTTTCCTGCCCTGATCATGGTTAGAGCATCCTTCCCACACACCAGGGTTATGGGTTCATCCCCGGTCAGGGCACATATAAGAATCAACGAATGAACGCCTAAGTGGAACAAATCGATGTTTCTTTCTCTCCCAAATCAATTAAAAAAAAAAAAAAAAAAAAGACCTATCCTTCTATCAAGAGGTAAAGAACTTGGTCTCTGTAGTCAGACCAAACTGGATCAGAATACTGGTTTACTGGTTCCACCACTTACTGTGTTAAATTGGACAAGTTCTTGTTTAACTTTTAAATTTCAATTTCCTCATGTGTAACATTGGGAAAACAATACCCACCATCAAGACGTTGAAATAAAAATCGGAAATGTCTGCACGGCTCCTGGCACGTTGTAAACACTAAAGTGATGGGACTTAGTAATAATTGCTCTGTTTAATAAGAGGAGGTGTCTAAGCTCTGCACTTCACAGGGCCAGGCTGGAGGAGACTCCTTGGAAGTCAGGAATGCACAAGCTACAGCACCGGAGCTAATGTAACAGGACGTTAAGTTAACCCTTAGTTGGGCAGAGAAACCAGATCGCAGACGCTCAGATCCCACCGTCCGCCCTCTCGCCCCTTTCACCTTTGCCCCCTTTCTCTTCCTCCGACACAGTCTCAAACCCGAAGTGCGTTTCCGATGCCCGCTTCTCTTGGGACAAGAGCCGCGCACCCAGCGGGCTCCCGGGCCATGAGCTACGAAGCCCGGGGAGCCGGTAGCCCCGCATCAACCGCGACCATCCGCAGTTGCCCCATAGAGCGCAACTCCTGGGGGCCGCCATCTTGACAGTCGGGAGATAGCCGCCAGACAGTACGTCACGTTACATCACTGGACGGCCGACGGCGGCCTGCCGGAGACATTAGCAGAACGCGTCCTGAAACCTGATATTAAGGATCTATATGCATGGTCTCTGGAATCCGGAGTCTTCCCAAATTGAACACAGAATTCATCAGGAGTGAGTGGACCTTAGGGAGAGCCTCCACTCACTTCTCAGCGGCCATGTCTGTGAATCTTGCTAGCCAGTAATAGTACCATTACCAACTTGTAAGATAACGAAAACGGTGAAGAATGGGGATGAGGGAGTGGGGAGGAGAACTGAGGTCAAGAGTGGTAAAAGGCTAAGATTACAGGTTAATTCTCGCATAAGACTAACCTGGTTTGGTTTTTAAAATGTAGACTACCAGACCCCAAATACCAGAGATTTTGAATCAGTAAATCTGATAACGGATTCTGGGAATCTTTATTTGACCAAACTTTTCGGGTGATTCTGACGCGAGGAATTCGCAGACCATTCTTAAGGAACATACTAGACAACTCTGAAAAATAAACATCGGAAAGAAAGTTCTGGTGTCTTAGAAAGTCAGAATAAATCACCACTCACATTTCCCCTCCTGCTGTCACGCAGCTGCATTTCTAGCTCCAACTGGCATAGCATGGGTGTTTTACTTCAAACCCAGATTTCCCCTTTTTTTTTTTTTTTTAATTTTTAAATTGAAAGAGTAATGTACTGTAGACCAGCTTGCGGAAAAGAGGGTGGAGGTGGTAATTTTTGCTTGGATTTCTGTGTGTTTCTTTGATTCTTTTTTAAAATGTATGTTTTCTGTAAATATTTCACAAGGAGAAAGCGCCAAGGACCCTAAGAAACTATTTTGAAAATGAAAATTTTCTTTCTGGTTTAATATAGCCTGACAGATGGATGGACACCTACCACTTTCTTTCCGAAAAACTTCACTGGGATTTCTCTTTTCCTGTCTTTAATTTTTACAAGTGATGGAAGGAATGATTCGTTCATGTAATCAGAGTTTTCACGTCTTTGTTAAAGGAAATAAAAACTCATCAAGGAATCTTAGTATATTGTCCTAATCTAGTCACACATGAGAACAGACCTTAGGATTTGAGGCTGTTCCTTCTAAATATCACATGACATTTACAGTAGCTAGTCTCTCATTTCAGTATGATCTTTGGCGGGGCGGGGGGGGGGGGACTGGAAATGGTGAACCATGACAAGGACTGGCAGAGGGCATTTTAAGGAAATTTAAAAGTATGAGAGTAGCCCAGGGTGTAGCTGAGTGGATTGAGTGCCAGACTGCAACCCAAAGGGTTGCTGGTGGATTCCCAGTCAGGGCACATGCCTGGGTTGCAGGCCAGGTGTCCAGTAGGGGGTGTATGAGAGACAACTACACATTGATGCTTTTCTCCATCTCTTTCTCCCTCCTGTTCCCTCTCTCTAAAAGTAAATAAATCTTTTTTAAAAAATGAAATTAGTATTTAATTTCTTTTGTCCCAGTTAAAACTGGTAATTTCAAGAAAGTGGCATATATATATACTTATTAATGTTTTGTATAACATGTGGTGATTAATAAAGAACTAAAAAGGGCCCAATTATGGGAATTCTAGGATTTTGTCTATTTATTTGTTCATATTTGACTGCTGAAATTCCACTCAGCTCAGTGACACCACCTCTGGGAAGTCCTCTTTTACTCCTCTCAACTGTTCGTACTTCTTGGAATTTCTCCTCTGGATAGCATTTTGTGTTAGCTTTATCATAGCCTTTATCACAATCTTCCACTGTAGTTTCTTTTTTATTTTCTTCGTGTGAATGATATAGTATTTAGTCATTTTTGTTTACAACTGGAACTTTAGGAATTCGAAATTAAATCCTTGTCCCTATGCTTCTTATAGACACCAGAAAAGGTTTCAACCTTGTGTTCCCTACTGTCCTGCAGTGTTTTAGCCAAATGAACTTTTATGAGCTGATCTCCACCCAGTGTCACCATGATTCTCTTGCAATTCCTGGGATGTTTTTGCTTATTTTTTAGACTTTTTCAAGTTGACTTAGGTAACTCTTGAGCAATAAAGACAATGTGCTACCCACTGAACTTTTTTTTTTTTTTCAATTCACATACTAGCCAGACATGGATTTTCTTTTTATTTTTTTGCAATTCATCTCATTTTATTTTATTTTTTATTTAATCTTTACTGTATTTTTTTTTTCTCCCATGGAGTTGGATTTTCTGGAAAGATTTTAGGTGAGTATTGGAAACAAAGATTATAATAATTTTCTGACCACCACCAACTTTAATTTCCTTGGCAGCCTTTATATTCAGCTCCCTTAGCTGGACCTTGAGGTCCAAGTTCATTTCCAGCTCAAGGAGAGCCTGAGAGATCCCAGATTCCAACTCGTCTGGCTTCTCCCCATTGGGCTTCACAATCTTAAGTAAGGATGGATGTGATGTGATTGCAAAAATACATGTGATTTCCCCCCTTAGTTTCCATATCTGTAAAATGGGGAACTGCTTATCTCGTAGTTGAGATAATAACTTATCTCAAGGTAATTGAGAACATAACTTACTAGTTACATGATCGTGGGTAAATGATCTAAGCTTTTAAAGACTGTTTCCTTGTCTTTAAATTTGAGTTATTGTGAGGATTAAGTGTGGTATAAACTTATAAGCTGTACAGCATAGTGCCTGCTAATAATAAGCACTGAATGACAACTATTATTAATGAACTGAAATATTAACCATTTATATTAATAAATGACTTATTAACAATGAAATAAAGTATTGTATGAGGAAGTGTTGTAAAGCGATATTTAATGTAAGGTTTTGCGGTTATTGTTGCTATTATAATTATTAGGTGATAGAATAAGAGCCATGAATAAATTGAGCCATGAGTAAATTAATATTAATTCTAGTACAAGAGTTACACATTAAAAATGAATCAATAAAATAATTCCACAGGTATTCCAACATTTGGATTGGTTCTTAGTAGTAGTATTTATTATTATACATTACTAGCGTGCTATTATTAAGACCTGGACTACAAGTCCCATCATGCCGTACGCCCTCACACAGTGAGGGGGGTGGAATTACAAGACCCGGATGAAGGCCGAAAACTACATTTCCCAGAGTGCTTCACTTCCACATCTCCACCATATATATATAGTCCATCCGGGTTCTTCGAGATGCTGTTTGGCGACTCGTCGCCATTCCAGGAGCTTCTCGGCCTCGTCCCAGAGGCGAGTGTCGGTCGCTGTGTCGGAGACACCTGTCCCGACACCGAGACAACCAGCCCTCTCCCCTGCCCCGCGGCGGGAGAGCGTGTCCGTCCGGCCGGCCGGCGGGGCTCGCGCACCCACCCTCGCCTCCCTGCTCCCCGCAGCCTCCGCCCCGCCAGGCCCGGCCCGGACCTCCGAGCCCCGGCCTCCTTCTCCGTCTCGGTCACTGCCGCCAGCGGGCTCGACCGCCCCGCTCGCCGCTTCTCTTCCCAATTTGAGAAGCCAAGTAAGGAAACAAGGAAAAATGTCGCCATGAAGGCCGAGAACCGCTGCCGCCGCCGACCCCCGCCGGCCCCGAACGCCATGAGCCTGGGTCCCTGCCGCGCCCGTTCCGCTCCGACCGCTGCCGCCGCCGCCGCCGCTGAGGCCCCAGTTGATGCAGCAGAGCTCCCCCAACGCCGCCGCCACCGCCTCCGACATGGACAAGAACAGCGGCTCCAGCAGCTCCTCCGCCTCTTCGGGCAGCAGCAAAGGGCAACAGCCGCCCCGCTCCGCCTCGGCTGGGCCGGCTGGCGAGTCTAAACCCAAAAGCGGTAAGGGCGGGCTACTGTGGCGGTGGGCGCGGGGCGGGTCCTCGCTCTCTTGTCCGCTGGGTCACACCTGGAGACAAGCTCTGCTTTCTGCTAGGGTTCCTATTTTTCTCCCCTTTTTCATGGTTCCCATTACTGAGGATTAACTCTCAAAGAGCCTTGAACTGCGTGGTTTATGTAAATTCTTGCGCTAATACTCGAAACAGCTCGTGAAGTAGGTGTTATTCTTCCCATTTTGCAGATGAGGAAACTGAGGTTCAGAAAAGCTGAGGTCGCCTAACTAGTATGTGCCTCATAGCAGACCTTAATACCTAGTTGTCTGACTCATCAGTCCACGCTCCTAAAAACAAAGTTGTTCTACCCTATAATGTTGATTTAGCATCGGATAGTGTTGAAGTTTAAACAGGGGAGGGTGGGGCCCAAAGACTCTTCAGCCTCAAATTTTATATTTAATAATCTGGCCCTAGAGTCATCTCTGTTGAAGAGGACTCGTCTTTGAAAAGCTTTGTTCAGTGTGGAGTAGTGTTAAAAAGCACAGGCTGTGGATTCAGTCTTTTTAGGTTTGCCAGACCTGGAATGAGTGTCTGAGTTTCCTTACCTGTAAAGGTGGAGGTAATAAGAATTAAATTAACTTAGAAGACGACTGAAGGAAGGGCTTAGGAGCGTACCTGACAGCTATCATGCACCGAACCCTCCTTTTGCCTATTTCCCTGTGTTAGGCTCCAGTTGTGCCCTTTTCCAGGGAAGATTTTGTCGTTTCTGTTGTCATGCCACTCAGTGATAAATTATGATCATGATGATGATAACAGCTACCATTTACTGAGGGCTTACCATGCGCCCGGTCCTGGGCCAGGCTTTTACCTCTGTTATGGATACTCCAGTCGTCAACCTGTCGAACAAGGCAGAATTTTCATCTAAAGGAGGAACAAGTTGAGACGCCAGAAGTTAGGAGTTGGCAGGTCTGGAGTTGTAATTTCTGCTCTTTTGTATTGTGATTATAGTATTAGCAGTGGTAGGAAAATGTTTTCAGCGGACTGGGAAAGTGTGTTAGAGAGGGGAACATTTGGAGTCCAGTTATTTGAAAGTTTTTAGGATTAAAAAACTGTTAAGGCTGATTTGAGTTCAGATTTTACCTGCTGGACATGGCAAACTTGTTTACTGGGGTGCCGAGGGCTTCTACAGACTGCTTATGGACCTCCGGTGGAGACCAGTTGCCAAGATAATAAGTGAATACTTTAAATACGTGAGCAGGAATTAGTGGACTATCAGGCCATGTCAGGGAGTGTCACGTAGACTTTTGTACATGTATAGCTTTGTCACAGATCCCTTTAATAGTGGGTAGCCAGTCCTTCTGGCCAGTGTTGGAACTAGTTTAGAGTGGTCTGACCATATCTCAGTGTAGGTAACTTTACTTTTGCACACTATTCCCAGATGTAAAGTTAAAGATTGTGATTCTCCAGCTATCTGAATTCTCAACTAATTTTTCTCGGGCTCCTCTTCAAGCTGTTAACATAAAATCATGGGTTAGCTCCCATAAATGCCTTAAAGTTGATTCTTTAGTCAGGCAGTAGGTGAGAGTTTGCATCAAGCTGAACACAGTAAAACAACAGCAGAACTAAGGTACTTAAGGCATTTTACTCGCTGTTCCTGACTTTAAATATTACCCCACAGGATGATGTAGAATGCTGCCGTTGTGGGACCAAAGCAAATATTTGTCAGTGTTAACATTTCAGACAGACTTGTATAGAATAAAGACTGATTGTTGGGTTTGTTTTGACTAAAGAGATTTTTTGTTTGTTTTTTATTTTTTAACAAATCCTATGAAGCACTCTTAAAATAGTTGTTCATCTTCTTAATTGAAAGCTTCTGAGGAAGAAAATAAAGCCTCGTGTAAAGGACTTTTTCCTAGGTTCTATGAAATACACAAGTGTGCCTGCTCCGTGGTATCTTAGTTTTTGTTTGGTGTGTTTGTTAGAAAGCTTGGCCATAGTTGCCATTACCAGTGTCCACTTTTCTGACTGCTGCAAAAATGAAGGTTTGTAGCTAAATACAGAAGGTCTTCATTCATAATCCACTGCTTCCATTTAGCAACAAATTCAAAGGTAGAGTAGAAAGAGATTAAGTTGGTATAGGAAATTCTGGGTATTGGCCAATTTTAAGGTTGAATTGAAAGGTAGCATGTGCTGCCTTCAGAACTTAGCCTGTGCTGCCACAACAGGGAGCGTTCAGGACCTCTTCTCCAGTGGCTGCAACAAAAGGGCAGACTCAGGTTCAGCGTAATTCCTTAGAAAGGTTTCTCAAAAGCTGGCTGAACTTTAGATGTGCTTGATTCTGCTGGAAATTGTTGAAAGGACCTCTTGAGTTTCAGAGTATTGAGTTGAAGAACAGGAGGGATAAGTTGAAAAGACATAACTTGCCTTTCTTTTGTCAAAGTAACAAGAACAAGAGTTTTTCCATTTCTAACCCTGGCTGGTGTGGCTCAGTGGATTGAGTGCAAGCTGTGAACCAGGGGGTCCCCAGTTCAATTCCCAGTCAGGGCACATGCCTGGGCTTCAGGCCAGGTCCCCAGTAGGGGGCATGCTAGAGGCAATCACACATTGATGTTTCTCCCTTTCTGTCTCCCTCCCTTCTCCTCTCTAAAAATAATAAATAAAATCTTTTTTAAAACAGTTTTTCAGTTTCTTAATATTTAATTTTCTTTGCCTCTCTTCTTACCCTATCATATGTGAAGAAAGAACCTCTGGTTTCTACTCCCTAAACCATGTGGTCATTTGCTTCCTAGTTAACATGATTAATGTACTGGAGTCTTTGTTGCTGTGGCTGGTTTGTTTGCCCTTCATGCACACAGGAAATAGGTAAATTTGGTTACCGGGATTTGTTTAATCTTTCTGGTTAGAGTGGCATACCAGTTTCTTTGTGTTGGCTAATTGCTTGAAACATTGTATTTTTTATTTATTTTATTTACTTTTTTATATTTTATTTATTTATTTTTAGGCAGAGGGGAAGGGAGGGAAAAAGGGAGAGAAACATCAGTGTGTGGTTGCCTCTCACGCTCCGTACACCGAGAAACCTGGCCTGCAACCCAGGCATGTGCCCTGACTGGGAATCAAACCAGTGACCCTCTGCTTTGCAGGCTGGCTCTCAATCCACTGAGCCGTACCAGCCAGGGCTGTTTTATTTTTTTAAAGATTTTATTTATTTACTTTCAGAGAGAGGAAAGGAGGGAGAAAGAGAGGGAGAAAAACATCAACATGTGAGAGACACATCCATCAGCCTCCTCTTGCATTCCCCCAACGGGGACCTGATCTGAAACCCGGGTATGCACCTGGACTAGGGAACCAGTGACCTTTCTGTTCGCAGGCCATTGGTCATTCCACTGAGCCACACCTGCCAGGGCTAATTGCTTCCAACATTTTACATAACATTTCCTTTCTTGGATATATTCCAACAGCATTGTTCTGATAGAGTTAAGACGTAGTTCTAAGATGTTTAACAGTGAATATCCCAGGAATCTGAGAGGTTTGGGAAACATCATTTGGAAACAATGAAAATAAAAAGAGGCAAGAGAGGCTAGGCCGTTTATGTGCAAACAACGGACCCTGGATGGGAAGCAGGCTCTTGCCCCATCCCCCTGGGCGGAGAGTGGTACTGCCATGGAGGTTAGGGGAAGGTTAGGTATTATGAAGTAGTTATTTTGAGGTTGGTGATATGAAGCACTGTCCGGCACTCTTCCTCTTATTCCGGTACCAGAAGCCAGGTTACAAGTGGTAATCTTGAAGAGTGCCTCTGAGCGGTAAATGGACCTGGAGGTTTTGATGGCTTTGAAAATTGAGTTGACTTGAAGCTGTCAATAAAAAACACTTAGAGAAGTTATATAAGAATTTCCTGACCTGTTGGCTAGAGTCCTTGATTTATATGGCTTTGTTGGAAATCTAGTGGGTGGTCTTGACAGGAATGATTTAGATGTATTACAAATAGGCCTTCAAATAATAATGGCAATTGTTATATGCCAAGCACTGTGGTAGGCATTTCACAGAAGTTTTCTCTTAATCCTGATGACCCTGCTAGGAGGGAGGGTAGAGGATTAGCCCTATTTTACAAGCAAGAAAACCAAAGCTCAGAGGGGTTAGGTGATTTGTCCAAGTGAATTCTTAAGAAGTTCTAGGCAATATTTATAAATGTACTTTGTATAAATTCACTTAGCAAGCAGGTAACTTACTGGCACATATATCCTTCCTGATATCACCTCTCTCTTCCTTTCATTCAGAATTACTAATTTCAGCTGGATTCAATTTGTTGTCAGTTCATTCTGTAATAAGGCCACATATTGCCCCTCCGGATGTGCTTGTCAACCACTCTGGATGATGGGTAAGCAACTTGCTTGTGATTACAGCATGAATCAGCAGCAGAAACTTCCAGGCTGATCTGACCTCTAGGCTCTGCCACCTGTCAGCACTAGAGCTGGAAGTACTGATGATGCCAAATTATTTAACAGAAAAATTTATGGCCTTTAATTTGGTAATGGGAGGGAAGAGACTGAGATATGCTTACTGTTACTTGGTAGAGACCGTTGTGCTAGGGAAATGTGGAATAACAGACATTGGATTACGTTCTCAAGTCTCTTGTTGATTCTGGCATCCTGAGTTCTGGATTTGAGCCATTTAACTAACTAGTGGTCTTGTGCCTTTGGGAGTATGTCTTGAGAGTAGTTCTTGGTAGTTAGTTGTTCTCAGCTCTGGCTGTGCATTAGAATTTCCTGAGGACCTTTTTCAAAAATAGGGATAGATGGGGCCCTTCCCTAGTAATTCTTTTGGTCTGGGTTGGGCCTTGGGGCCCTGACATCTGCAGCTTTAAAAGTCTCTGCAAGTAATTCTGTTGTGCAGCCAGGATTTAGAAACCAGCTCTTTGAAATTTAAAATTTTCAACAGAGAACATGCCTCTAGGAATTAGACTTTTTTTGTCTGCTTTCCAAAATTTAAATCAGATCATCTCATTGCTATCCCCTGTAAGAGAAGGGAGGACAGATTTTACCCCTAAGTTATTTACATGTATATCCTGGCAAGTTGTCTATAAAAACATTTAAAAAACAGTACTCTAAATTTTATCTCTGGGTCCCAGGGCTGACTGTATCGTAAATCTTCAGCTGCCTGTTGCCTGGGTGTAAGAGATAAGAGCCAATTTCTCACTTTATTTTTTAATACTAAATTTTTTAGAGAAATTGATTTCGGAGAGAGAAACATTGCTTTGTGGTTCTACTTTTTTATGCATTCATTGCTTGATTCTTCTATGTGCCCTGATTAGGGATCAAACCTTCAACCTTGGCATATGGGGATAACACGCTTTAACCAACTAAGCTACCTGGCCAGGGTCCAACCTCTCACTTTTTTAAAAAAAGATTTTATTTATTTATTTTTAGAGAGTGGGGAATGGAGGGAGGCAGAGAGGGAGAGAAACATCTTTGCAAGAGATGTTGATAGGTTGCCTCTTGCACACACCCCCACTCCCGACTGGGAGACCTGGTCCATGTGCCCTGACTGGGAGTCATACCTGCGACCTTTTGGTTTGCAGGCCAGTGCCCAATCCACTGAGCCACACCAGGGCCAACCTCTCACTTTAGATATCTGACTTCATACCTTTAGGTAAGTGGAAGACAAGATGAGGGGGTTGATTTTAGCAACTAAAATCATAAATCGGTATGTGGTCAGTTGTTGTAATAGCACTTCTCTGTTCATCAGAAAGAGTCCTGTAAGCATTATGAAACTGTTTCCTTGCCAGTGTTGTAATAGTGACTAAAATGAAAACAGCCCTCCTGCTGAGTCCCAGCTTACTTTCTTGAGCCCTCAAAGTGTAGAATCTGGCTTTACCTAAATCTGTGCAAACTATTAGGTGCTTGTCTTAAAAGCATCAGGGTCAAATGCAGGATCATCTGAAAGAGTCTTGGGTAACTAGTTTCAGGGAATATGTGGTTTCTGTATATTCCTCTTGTCTTCATAAGACCTCATTTGTTCTCGTGGTAAAGTCAGCTGAGGTTCTGTGTCCCCCTGAATATTCTGTGTATTTGAAGTCTTAGGGTAAACAAATTCCATGGGTTGCGGGCAAGGTAAAATTTGTATGAGATCTGAAGCCTCACTTTCTAATGGTTACCACTGATGCCATAACTATTGCTAACTGAAGAAGTTGGTAACAGTCTGTTTCATAAAATCTAACTTCAGATTAAACACTGGTCACTTTCCCACCCGATATTTAAAGGTAACTGGTAAGAGTGAAGCTGGCCGAGCAGTGTTTCAGGGACTGTCCGTTCTCTGTTTGCATTGCTGCCCTCTCACATGGCTGGTAGCCTGTCTCGTAGGCTGTACTTCGTTAGTTTGGAGAGGATGGCATGCCCTTCATTTATCCCATGTTGCTGACAGACTGAGTATGAGGTGATTGTTGTCAAAATTTGGAGTGTGTTAATCAGCTCACATTTCCTTTCCTTTGAAGACATGCTTCAGCTTGGATTTATTTAGTCTGCTATAAAATAAGTTGGTCATCTTGTCTAGAAATAATTTTACAGGTATTTAATAGTTTTTAATTAGCCACATAATAAGGATACAGAACAATAATTCTATATACTGAAGTCAGACTCTTAGAGAGTGAGACCTGAGTATAGGAATCCCTTAAAAGCTCATCTAAGTGATTCCTGCGAACTGGTAAAAGTGGGTAGTTCCATTTCCGAAAGGTGATTGTCATTAACAGCCTGCTGTGTTGCTTTTCCAGACATTAATATGCCTATTAATTACATATTTTTAATGTTAAATAGGATTAAGCTATATATTTTGGGGTGAATTTTTTTTCAAATCCTTAATAAATTTTAAGTTTTTATTTAAGAATATATTTTAAAATATATTTTATTGATTATGTTATTACAGTTGTTCCATTTTCTGCCCTGCACACCCCCTCCCACCCACATTCCCCTCCTTTAGTTCATGTCCATGGGTCGTACATATTTTTGGACTATAAGAGGCACCCCCTGGGGGGAAATGTTTTATGTATGTTTTTTAAACTGAGAGGTTGCCTCTCTCTTTTTATTTTAAACATTTTTAAAAGATTTTATTTATTAATTTTTTTAAAGATTTTATTTATTTATTTATTTTTAGAGAGGGGAAAGGAGGGAGAAGGAGAGAGAGAGAAACATCAATGTGTGGTTGCCTCTCATGTGGTCCCCACTGGAGACGTGGCCCACAACCCAGGCATGTGCCCTGACTGGGAATCAAACGGAGACCCTTTGGTTCACAGCCTGTGCTCA
The DNA here is from genome assembly GCA_028533065.1 of Trachops cirrhosus. Classification (NCBI taxonomy): domain Eukaryota; kingdom Metazoa; phylum Chordata; class Mammalia; order Chiroptera; family Phyllostomidae; genus Trachops; species Trachops cirrhosus. Next base: position 58,283,711 of record CM052546.1, on the reverse strand, counting down.
ATCCACTGAGCTACACCAGCCAGGGCAAATTTTTATATTTCTGAGGCTCATGCAGAAATCCTCTTGACTTTGTAAACCACCACTCCCTTCAAGTTCGAGGGTAAGCCTAATGGATTTCTTCATTAAAAGTCCCTCAGCTTCCATTTTCTCTAAGTTTTTGCTTTAAAGCCATTAAATTAGTGTCCCGACTTGATTTGGTCAGATTTCCATGTTGAAATAGAGACAACATGGACTGAGCAAAAGGACAAGAAAGTTAATCAATCTTTTTTCGTCTGAAGACTTATTCGGAGACCTCTTTTACCCTCAATTATTTAGTTGTGAACGGTTCTCCAGATAGGTTTTATTTTGCCTTTTTTAAAGCTGGTAAACTTTGGCACATGTTAAATATGTCTGGCAAGTGTTCCTTGTTCAGTTTGGGACGAAATAATCCATACACTTCAGCTTCCCGGTAGGAAAGTGGGGGAAGAATACAAACAAGTTCTTCACACAAACTCCAAATGGTCAACAGACTGAAAAAGTGTTTATTGCTAGTCATCAGAGAAATTTAAATTGAAAACAAGTTACTTAGATGATTCAGTTTAACAAAGTTTATTTAACTCAGTATTGTCGAGAATGTAGTGAATTAGACATTCTTATGGTGTCATTAGAATATAAATAAATTGGTATAATGGTTCCAGAAAGCAACTTGTGGGTGTGCAAAGGCTTTAATGATTGTACTTGATGTGCTAATTCCACTTTGAGAATTTGACATAATTATACTCACAGGCCTCTGTGTAAGGAGGCTTCTAATACTGTATTACACTAGTAAGAAAATTCAAAGCCACCTAAATGTACAACGATAGAGGATTGGTTATATTATTCTATGAGTATGTGGTAGATAATAGTGTAGCTGTTAATCATACTTTGGAAGATGGTGGATGCATGAAAGTGTTCATGGAGTAGTAGGTAGAAGACAGTGATCTTGTATACTTGTCGTTTTGTGGAAGATGTGTGGCGCATGGATAAAATGGAGAGTAAAAGGAAATTAAACACTGGTTATAGGTCAGTATTCTGTAAGTACTGACAAAGGTAGATTATTCTTCTGGATTTCAAAACTGAACATGCATTCTTGCAATTGGAGAAGAAAAGCTAGAAATATTTTTTAAAAAGGTGTAGCTCGTGCTGTCTAATATACTCTTAGAGCTCAACTTCTTTTGTCTATTTAATAGTTTCTCAGTTTGACCCCTAGAAAATATGTAAATATTGTTTTGCTTTTATGCCTCTCGAATATATCTATTAGGGCCCAGGGCCTAAGCCAAGCTGTTTCAGTACAGAATCTAGCAGTGTTTTAGTAATTTAAGGAAAAAATGCCTTCTGTCCTGCATCCAGGTAAAGTACTTTTTCCTAATATGCATTGGCTATTCCTTTTTCTATCAGAATGTCTGAATGGACTTTTACAAGAGCAATGGTGAAGCTCTGTAAAACAGAAAACTGTGAACTGCGACTCTGTGTGATTTGATCTGTGTAGTATTCCTCCTGAGAAGGGGACCCTTTTGGTTTCATCATTAAGAAACAAAACAAAAATACCACCTTACTATGTGACATCTTGAACAAAACACTGATGTTCTGGCTCAAACTCAGCATTCTTGGAGGTTGTGGAAGGGGCCATTTACCAGCCCCCTCTCCCCCCTTTTTAGAATTTAAGTAGTAAAGTTAAAGACAGTTAATTAGTGAAGCCGTGAAACAGAGTGGTTACTCCACAAGCAGAGCATCTCCTCATTACCCTTTTTTAACACAATTTTGTTGGCAAGTGGAGAGCAATTGGCCGAGTATATATATCGTTTTGCAACTAATTCTTTTGTGTTTCTTGCTTTCAGATGGAAAGAACTCAAGTGGATCCAAGCGTTTTAATCGCAAACGTGAACCTTCCTGCCCCAAAAATGAAAATTTTAGCAACCAGTCCCGTCGCTCCAATTCACAGAAAAGCAAAACTTTTAATAAGATGCCTCCTCAGAGGGGCGGCGGCAGCAGCAAACTCTTTAGCTCTTCTTTTAATGGTGGAAGACGAGATGAGGTATGGGATTCGAGGAATGTTCTTTCTAGAGCATAAGCATGAGGTCTGATTCTGCACTGCCCCGCAACCCCCCCGCCCCCCCGCCCAGTTTATCAGTAGTTGGGGAGGGTGGAGGGGGGGAGCGAGAGGTGGAATTGTAAATAACCAAAGCAACCTTGAGTAGTTGAGGATTAACTAGGTTTGAAAATTTCCTTGAAGGAAGAAGATACAATCATGAATTGTGGGAAATTATAGCAAATGTGGGATTCCTTAGTTTGTATGCTTTTATTATCACTCTTGAATTATAAGTTCTCCTTGGAATATTAGGTAATAAAATGACATTAATTAATGACATTTGCCCTATAATATCTAGCAAAATGTAAAATGCCATATTTTTGGTCATAGGTTCTCTGATTTTAGGAGTTTCTTAGATAACCTTCTGTAAGGGCTCTGTATTTGCAAAATTAGTGAACCTCCTCAATGCTGACACCCAGGGACTGCTTAAATAAGTTACCCCGCTGTCGGAATCTTCCACACTCTGAAACCTTTGGAAATAGAACAGAGCTGATTTAGTGGATGCCCTCATGGAAGAATTTGTTCGTTTGCCAGAGGTTTACTCTTTGCCTGCTGTGCACCACATACCATTTAGGAGTCTAGAATATAACACCGAGTGGAACACTGTCTTTCAGGTGCTTAGTTTGGGGAGACATTAAATAAACCATTATATAATAAAGCTGATGGTAAGTGCTTACTGAATTAAACAACAACAAAAAAGTTGACCGAGAGGTAAAGGAACAGAGAGTGACCCAGGAGTATGGTGTTGGAAAGTGGCTGAGGAAAGCTGCTCTGAGGAGGTGGATTTTGGTTAGATGCTGAATGGAGCAGGGGAGCGCACCATGCAATTTGGAGGAAGAGTGCCTTAACAAGTGCAAGGGAACAGAGGTGGTACTTTTTGCGGGGGCAGGTGTTTGAGGTGAAGCGAGAAGCTACCATGGGTGGAGGAGAAGTAGGAAATGAAGCCAAATAATGGGCAAGAGGTCAAATCTCATGGGCCCTTGAGGACTTTGGCTTTTGTTCAGAGAGATGGGAAACTATTGTGGGGTTTAAGATGAGAAGCAAGGTAATCTGACTTCGAGTTTTTGTTTGTTTTTCTTGTTTGTTTGTTTTTTCCTTGAGCTGCTTTGGTGGTGTGGTGACAAGAACCTGATGATCAGGCATAGATTTAGGACGAATGGAAGGAAGAAAAGAAATGGGAAACTCATACAGCACTTTCTCGTGGCTTTGCTCTAAAAGGAAGCAGAGAGGTGAGGCAGTAGCTTGAAGGGAATGTGAGGTCAAGAGAGCTTTTAAGGTTGGAGAAATTACAGCATATCTCTGCTAACGGGGTGGTGCTGGTGAGAGGGCAAGTGCGATGCAGAGCAAAGGGGGAGTACTGCTGGAACGGTGTCCAGAGTTCCCGAGGAGTGGGGATTGGTGCACGGGTAGAGGGGCTGGCTTAGGTTGGAGCTTCGCCAGCTCATCCACAGTAAAAAGAGGAAGGGCAGAGTTCTGGTAGGAGGGTATAGGAGTTCTTTTCTGATTGTTCTTACTGTCTCGGTGAAGTGGGTAGGTAAGGTGAGCTGAGAGAGGAGGTTTGGAAGCCTGAAAAGCGTTGTCTGGGTGACTGGGGGAATTAATGCCGCACAGAGTGTGATAGGATTGTATACGACTGCTAGGCAGCATAAGAAGCTGCTTTAGGGAGGCTGGTCAGTGTGCTGTGGTTGTATTCTTTCTTTTTTAAAAAAAGATGAACAGTTTTCAATATATTTATTTATTTATTAAACATTTTCTTTATTGCCCTGACTGGTGTTGTTCAGTTGGTTGGGCGTGGGCCTACAGGGTGAAAGCCAACTGGTGGTTTGATTCCTGATCAGGGGACATGCCTGGGTGGCAGCCCTGGCCTATGCTTGGGGCATGTGCGAGGGGCAACCGATTGATGTTTCTCTCACATCGATGTTTCTCTCCTTCTCTTTTCCCCTTCCTTCACCTCTCTCTAAGAATAAATAAAATCTTTAAAATCTTTAAAATTTATTGATATTAGGGAGAAGGAGAGAAACTTTGATTTGTTATTTATGTGCTCATTGGTTGATTCTTGTATATTCCCTGACTGGGGCTCGAAACCACATCTTTGGTGTATTATTGGGACAACGCTCCAACCAACTGAGCTACCTGGCCAGGGCTCGTTGTATTCATTAGCCATGTTTAACTGCTCTGGTGTTGGTGTGGAATGGGTGGAGGGAGAGCTGGGTTAATCAGGGGAAGGTTTTTGCTGGGTGAGTGCAGCTGATGGGAAGGAGGCACTGGACCATACAATCTCAGGCAAATGAGGAAAGTAAGTCTGGGGTGTTGGAACACTGGCTTGAAGATCCCAGTGAAGAATTGTTAGAATCAGGAGTAAAGGGAACAAGGTTGAGAAAGGACTGAATTGCTGGTTGAATGTAGGGTGTTCAAATTTAAGATGGTAGAAGAGGTGTAGTTGTTACCAGCATGGTCTAGACTGTAGAACAGTGTTGTCTGATAGAAATACAAGTCACACATATAATTTAAAATTTTCTAGTTGCCACACTGTGAGATAGCATTTTAGCTATATTGGGTTAAATATATTAAAATTAATTTCACCAGAGTTTCTTTTATAGCTAAAATGCTATCTCACAGTGTGGCACTGGTCACATTTGAAGCACTCAGCAGCCACATCTGGCTGGTAGTGGCCGCCATGGGATAGCGCACCCCTAGACAGTACACCCGTGGGAGGGCACAGGGCAAGCTGATTGGGGGAAGGGAGGTCAAGGAACAGAGATGTTAGTGTGTCGGAAGGATAATCAGAGAGAGTGACAGTGGGCCAGCTACCATTACAAGGTGAAGATAGGAGGTGTAGAATGTGGAGAATTTTGTTGAGTGAGCACAAGCTGTCACCTAATATTTGGCCATTGGGAGTGGAAAACCTAGCTAGGGGTTAGCAGAGCCATATGGAAATGAGAATCTAAGGGGTGAGAGATAAGGGATGATGGGAGTCTTGGGCTGCCTTAGGTGAGTTGTGTAAACAGTGAAGGGGTGCTGTCTCCTAAGATCTATTGTTAAAATAAAAGGAAGTTGCCTAACTGGATGGTATGTATTTAATCACAAAGGTTATATACTATGATTCTATATACACAGAATGTATACATAGAATGCCCCTAGTATAGTAGGTATCTTTTGCCCTTTTTATACCCTTTAGATTCTTTATCACATGTGCAAGTGCTGCCTACTAATCTCTGAATTTGATTAAGCAGCAAAAGCCTTAAATTTGCATTTTCTATGACCCAGTAATTTCTACTATACATTCAAAAGAAATAACTGTAGGTGCCCAAATATTTGTGCACAAAAATCTATCCAAAAGTGTGTTTATCACAGCATTATTGTGTTACATGGTGGAAGAGGTATGCATAATCTGTGTCCTACACTAGGGCCTTCTGGTATTCCCTTATAATGTAATGATATATAGCCATTTGAAGTGACTGTATGCTAATATTTAGTGACATAGGAAAGTGCTTATGACATTAAGTAGGAAAGTGGAATTAGAAAATGCACTAGCTGACTTATAGCAGGTATCTGTACCACTTCAATTTGGGAATATTAAGAGGACTGAAAAATCCCCCAAATGATTTCTTCTTTGCAGAATTTTCTTGTGTTGTTTCTTGCCCCATTCTAAACTATTTCTGAGTTTGCTGATTGGGTTTATTTCTGGACGCAGAGCTAGTCTGCCTACATGTTCTAATTCTGTCAGTTTTAATTAACAATGAAGAGCAGTGTGTCTTAGAGAGGAGGTCTCCGACAGGATCCTGAGGCCTGTTGCAGGTAGCAGCTGCCTGCAAGCCACCTCAGAGTGTAGTTCCACAGACTTGCTTTCGCTAAAAACAAACCAGAGAACTAGTAGGTAACGAGTGAGTGTGTAGGAGTCCTATGGGACTGTTGAAAGTTAAATCCAGTAAGTAAATCTTTGTGTTTCAGTATAGTTAGGGGTGTTTATTTTGTCATTTTATGGTTAATTGCCACTTAGCAGGGCAGACTAAACAGCTTAAGTAATTGTATGTTTTTCCCCACTCCACTTCCATCTAGATCTTGGGTAGACTTTTGCATTACCACCTCCTAGAAAGATTGTGTACTTCAAGCTTGTGTTTTATTTAAGTCATAGAATGAGGGGTTGTGTTGGTTTCTGCTGTAAATCAGTAAGTTTCATCCTAATAGAAATAATCTATTCATTTTCATTTTCATTTTCTGTAGGTAGCAGAGGCTCAACGGGCAGAGTTTAGCCCTGCCCAGTTCTCTGGTCCAAAGAAGATCAACCTGAACCACTTGCTGAATTTCACTTTTGAACCCCGTGGCCAAACGGGTCACTTTGAAGGCAGTGGACATGGCAGCTGGGGGAAAAGGAACAAGTGGGGGCATAAGCCTTTCAACAAGGAGCTCTTTTTACAGGCCAAGTGAGTGTGGCTCCTCCTAGGAGGAGAGGGACACCGAGCCTCTAGGCAGTGGTGCTGAGAAGAAACGTCTTCTACGCTGCTGTGGGGGCGGTCTGCAGTTCTCTGGGAGTGGGGTGGGGGGGTCTACACTGCTGTGGGAGCGAGGTGGGGGTTCTACACTGCTGTGGGAGTGAGGCAGGGGTGTTCTACACTGCTGTGGGAGGGAGGCGGGGGCGCTGTTTAGAGTTCTACCCCCCACACCCCCATCCCCCGCCATTTTCTCTTTCTTTTGGCTACTGTTGAAAATCCATTTTCCAAGTGAATGTTCTTGGAGCTTAAAAGAATATAATGCTTAAATAAATAAGTGCTAAAATTAAGTAATGCTTTAGTATCATGATGAGGTAGGTAGTAAAAGTGTTACTTCAGAATTGTACCCAAATTTGAATCTTGTTTTGACCTTGGGCAATTTACCTAACCACATTGAGTTTCAGCTTCTCTATACAGGAAGAAAGATTACTTAAGGGAGAATTGAATGACAAGTTGGAGTGCTTGGCATGCATTTGCTCAAATACTGATTCCTTTTTTCTTTTTTTGTGGTGTTAGTTACAATGTAAGATTTAACCTTGGATCTAGACTGGAGTAACCATTTAGTATTTTATGTAAACTGGTACTCACATGATTGAATGAGGACAGCCTTTTCTACTGCCTTGAAGATGCTGTGTTCCGGGATTTCTGGGGGTGAGGGAGCAAATATGGCTTCCTGCTGGTTGATGGAGCCCCAGTCTGGGTTAATTTTAGTTCAAGGGAGGCCTGTAGGTGGCTTGGCTAGGCTTGAAAGCTGAAAAAACAAAATTGATGTGTTTAGACTCCTACCTGCTGAGTCTTTGGAATCCCTCCAGAGCCAGGGCCCAGTGCTTCACAAACCATGGCTGCTAATGGCCTGCATTTGATTTCTAAGTGAAGAGATGAATTTCTGCTGAGGACCTATTGGTGGGTTCTGACAGTCTTCCTTTTCCTTGCCTTCCTCCCTATTTCCAGCTGCCAGTTTGTGGTGTCTGAAGACCAAGACTACACAGTTCATTTTGCTGATCCTGATACCTTAGTCAATTGGGACTTTGTGGAACAAGTGGTGAGTAGCTTAGCTATGCTATAACCTGTTAGTGGAAGAGAGAACTAAAGAACGGGACTGTGGTGACACAGCAGCTCTTGGCTGGGTTCACTACCGGTGCCCTTTTCTGCATGGCCTTACTGTAGACATTTCCCAGAGATCAGCCCCGGTTTGTTTCTCTTGGAGGTCATCACAGACTTGCAAGGCTGGGGAGTTGGAGGGCTCTGAGCCAAAGGTGTAAAAGCAGTCCTATCTACTACCTTTCTTCTGGGAAGTAACTAGGGGAATATGTGAGGGGCTCTGGTTTCCCTCCTGACCCAGGGTGGACTCATTACGTAGACATTGCTTCATTGGTAGCCATCTGTAGTAATCATCATCAAACCAGGCCTCACCCTTGTGGCTGGTGAATGAGCCACGTAGATGTACTTCTCTCCACGCCACTGCTGTATTTGGTTTCTATTGAAGTTATGAGGTCTGGTATCCCCTTCCACTCCTAGGTTATATGATGTAAAATGTCTTTCAAAATGTTAGGCCTCAAAGCCTGGATTCCTGTTACTGTACAAATATTTTTTTTAAGATTTCATTTATTTTCAGAGAGAGGAAGGGAGGGAGAATAGAATGAGGGGGGAAGAAATGTCCATTGTTTGCCTCTCTCCAATGCTCCCAACTGGGGACCTGGCCCGCAACCCAGGCATGTGCCCCGACTGGGAATCAAACCGATGACCCTTCAGTTCACAGGCTGGCACTTAATGCACTGAGCTACACCAGCCAGGGTCAAATTCATAAAATCATCTGAGAATGACATAAAGCCTGTGAAGCTTAAGTTTTTATATGCATTGGTTTAAATAAATAGCTTTATGAAGTGAAAGTCTCATTGACTCCTCTGTTGGAAATTACTGGTACATTACTTTTAGACTCTTTTTATGCCTTTACATATGTATTTTTACATATCAATATTTTTTTGTAAATGAGATCATTTGTTCTGTCATTTTTTCCCCTTTGCAATAGAGCCCCCAAATACCTGTTACGTAGTTTTATTATATTAAACCATCATGTTTTCCTTAATGATTTGCTTAGAGTACTACTGTACTTAAAACTTGCATTGTTGAACAATTGAAGAAGGTGTGTTAAGTAGAGATGTATGGGGAGGGAGAGGAGAGGCTTTAACTTGGGCAGTCCCTAGTCAATTCTGAAAGCAATGTGACTTGTGGTGGCGTTTTGTTTCAGCGTATTTGTAGCCATGAAGTGCCATCTTGCCCAATATGCCTATATCCACCTACTGCAGCCAAGATAACCCGCTGTGGACACATCTTCTGCTGGGCATGCATCCTGCACTATCTTTCACTGAGTGAGAAGACCTGGAGTAAATGTCCTATCTGCTACAGTTCTGTGCATAAGAAGGATCTCAAGAGGTGAGAGGGAGATATTGACTAGATTAAACATCAGTCTGCTAACTCCTTGTCCTGCTACATCTAAATGTCCATGTTACAGTGTTGTTGCCACAGAGTCTCGTCAGTATGTTGTTGGTGATACCATTACGATGCAGCTGATGAAGAGGGAGAAAGGGGTGTTGGTGGCCTTGCCCAAATCCAAATGGATGAATGTAGACCATCCTTTTCATCTAGGAGGTGAGTTCAATTAATTTTGGAGGGAAATAATCCTGGGTACACCCTTTAAGGCTAGTTAATGTCTTTCTCCTGTGGGAAATTTAGCCTTTGGGCATGCAATTTCTAGCATTTCCAAATTAGTCATAGGATTCTAGCAGGTTATAGTCATAGGATTCTAGTAGGTTAGGGTGGACCTTGCAGAGAGTGGCTTAACTCTTGGTTTCAAGTTTGGTTCAGGTACATATATTTTAATTTTTCACTTTACAAGGCTTTGCTGAATAGTATGTGGCACAGTGCCCAGTCTTGGGGATTCCAGTCAGCCGTTCCGGCACCTGTCATCGAGAAACTCTGTGGTCTAATAGAAGAGACAGACTGGTAGCCAGGCAGTTTGGGTTTAGGGTATAGAGTGTGATAAGTGCTTATGCTGGGGAAGGTGAAAGGGGTTGTATTTCCTGTAGAAATGAGCATTGCATTAAAGTGGCATTTCAATTTCTGGGCAAAAGAGATTTCTCAATAAATGTTACATTGAAACAATTGACTCCTCTTATGGAAAAAAGAATGAACGTATATTCCTATCTTCTACTGTTCATAAAAATCAATTCCTAATAGATTGAAAAAGTAAATGTTAAAGAGACCCACAACTTTTAAACCTTTAAAAGAAAATATAGGACAATATCTTTATCAATCCTCATGTATAGCTCTGGCTGGTGTGGCTTAGTGAATGGAGTGCCCGCCTGTGAGCCGAAGGGTTTGCAGTTGGACCTGGTCAGTGCACATGCCGCGGTTGCAAGTTGGGGGCATGTGAGAGGCACCTGATCAGTGTAGCTCTCACACATTGCTGTCTCTCTCCCTCTCTTTCTCCCTCCCTTCCCCTCTCTAAAAGAAAATAAAATCTCTGAAAAATCAATCAATCGATCAATCAATCAATCCTCAGGTGTATAAATGGATTTTTGAACCAGGCTGAAACCATAGCTTCTGTAAAAGAAAAGATTGAGGGATGGGGGGAGGGCGAAGAGGAGAAAGGGAGTCAAATGGTGAGAGAAGGAGGCTACACTTCAGGTGGTGAGCACACAGTAGAGTATACAGATGTCAGATTAATAATGTGTGTGTGAAATTTATAAAATGTTATTAACCAGTGTTACCTGAATAAAGTTAATACAAAAGAAAAGATTGATAATTTTGTAATCTGACAAAATTCCTTCAAGTCAGCAGGTGATAAAGAAACTGGAGGAAAATTCACACATTTAAAATTAAAGATTAATGTCCAGAATGTACAGGTGTTCTGTAAAGGAGATTAACAAACTAGTACAAGAATGGACTAAGCATATGACCAGACTTTTCCCAGAAGAGGATATGGGAGTAACCTCCAAATATCTACAGAGATTTTACTTTACTAAGAATTATGCAGATCAAAATCCCTATTAGATCTAAAAAAACACAACACATTGGGAGGACGAGGTATTGGCAGGGGTGGGGAAATCGGTACTTCCATTGGTGGGAGTATAAATTAACAGCCTTTGAGGGGGAATTCAGTAGTATTGAAAATGTGCATCACCTTTAATCTAGCATTTATCCTTAAACAGCACAAATAGCACAAAGAAATAATTTGTATCAAGGAGAGTGTATAAGGATTTTTTAAACCATGAAATTGGTAATAAACTAAATATTCCTTAAGGAACTTACATATTAGAGTACATAGTACTGTGGAACACTATATAGAAGGTAAAAATGATAAGTCTCTGTGTTAATACTTTGTTTTTTTTAAAAAAAGGTTTTATTTATTTTTAGAGAGGGGAAAGGAAGTAGAGAGTGAGAGAAACATCAGTGTGTGGTTGCCTCTCCAGTGCCACCCAGTGGGGACCTGGCCCACAACCCAGGCATGTGCCTGACTGGGAATTGAACTGGTGACCCTTTGGTTCGCAGGCAGGCTTTTGATCCACTGAACCACACCAACTACAGCTGTGTGTTAATATTTTGATAAATTTTAAGACATCAAATGAAAATAAACTATATAATAAACTTTACAGTTGATCCATTTTGGAAAAACCTTTATTTTTTTATGAACATGGATATATACAGGTATAGAAAGATTTGAAGGATACATACTCAAATTTGTAAATGATTTTCTTTGGGCAGATCCTAGGATGGAAAGGGAAAAACAAAGGGCATTTCTCAAAAGATAACATTGTTTTAAACATTTTTTAAAAGGATTTTATTCATTTGTAGAGAGAGGGGAAGGGAGGGAGAAAGAGAGGGAGAGAAAGAAACACCGCTGTGTGAGAGAAACATCAGTCGGTTGCCTCTTGAATGCCCCTAACCAGGGACCTGGCCCACACCCCAGGCATGTGCCCTGACAGGTGACCTTTCGGCTCGCAGGCTGGCACTCAACCCGCTGAGCCACACCAGCTAGGGCTAAACTTCTTTAAAAGTGCTGAAAATATAGGGGAGGGAAGGAAAGGTAATAAATTATTCATGATCCTTTTACCCAGACATAGATACCCCAAAAGTTTTACCCTAGTCTGGCGTCTGCTTTTTTTCCCATGTACTGTCCGCAGACTTCTCCTTAATGACTACACCATCATGTTGTGAACCATTTCTTTGTCATTGCACTGGTCGGTTACAGCTTTTTTTTTGACATTATAGGCAATACTGTAACTATTGAATATCAATTGACTAAATTTTGACTGCATCTTTGGGTTTCTTAGGATAGATTCCTGATCTGATGGGGTCAAAATTATAAACCTTATATTAAGGTTATTGTTAAATTATTTTTAGGAAATTATGCTAAATTACTTCACTTTAGAAAAACTGTGTATGAAAATTTCTTTGTGGCCTCATGGTTGCGAGCTTTGAGTGTTACGCTTTTGTGACCTTGCTGGCTCTCCTCTGATAGATGAGCTGCACGGCCAGTACTCCAAGTTGCTGCTGGCCTCTAAGGAGCAGGTGCTGCACCGGGTGATTCAGGAAGAGAAACGAGCGCTGGAGCAGCAGCTGGCAGAGGAGAAGCACAGCCCCGAGTCCTGCTTTATTGAGGCAGCCATCCAGGAGCTCAAGGTGAGATGATGCCCTGGAAATGGGCCAGGGTGGTGGGGAGGTAAGTCACTTTAGCCCCACATTGAGATAACAAGCATGGAGTGACTAAAAAGGCCGATTTGCTCTGGGCTTTGGTGATGGAAGAGAAGGGCTGACGTAGTGGATTTGAAGCACTCTGGAACTGAAAGGAGCGTGTCAAAATGACCTTGTAACTCACTGAGACACTGGAGTTTCTTAGGTTAGCTGTGTTCACAGTTAAGCAAGGTATGCTTTTTGTTTTCTAGGAAAACACTTGGATATATTTTTAGAGATGTTTTATTTGAGGGATCTTGTGGAGAAAGTATCACGGCCTATCCAGCAGGCCCTAGCAATATCTGCTGAGGATTTTGGAGCAGCAAGAATTACCCAGATAAAGAATTCCCTATGTCTCGTAACCTCTACATCAGGGATTCTTAAGCTTTAACAAGCATCAAAATCACTGGTTGTTGGGCTCCACCCTGAAAGATTGGTTCACTAGGTACTGTACTTAAATTTACCTCGCTTAAGCTTCATATCTTGGTAGGATAAATACAACTATCACCTTTCCCAGACAAGGAGATGGAATCATGGGTTAGGTAATTTGCTTGTAAGACACCTAACTGATAGAGATGAATATGGTACCCGAATTTCTGTCTCTCTAACTTCTAAGTCCTCTGGGGCAGGGTCCTGTATGTTTCATTTTTATTTTCTTTATACAGTGCAGAGCATTTGTTCAAATGCATTTCAGGTAGAAGAAAAACTGTAAAGAAGTAGAGCTGTCTGGGTTGAGGTGGGTGGGGTTGGCCAAACCCCACCTACTTCTGCTCTGGGGCACTGTCTCTGCATAGTTTGTAAAAACTAGTCTGTGTTCTTGGATTTCTTTTCAGGATGCTTTTGTGTAGGGTTGTTATTGTCAGAAATTCTAAACAGAATACCATTCTGCTTGAGTACCAGATGCTTTTTGCTTCCCATTTTCCTTAAAGATAGAAGATTTTAAGTACTTAAACTCTTCCCATTGGATCTTGTTGCCTTTTAATTTTTATTCCTGTTGAGAGAGACCATTGAAAGCCCTTTGCCTTCAAATTTAAGGGTGTTTCTGAAAACTGAGCTTTCTTTTCTCTTGTCTCTGGTGGTCTAGACTCGGGAAGAAGCTCTGTCAGGATTGGCTGAAAGCAGAGGGGAGGTCACTGGTGTCGTGGCTACTCTGGAACAATTGGTGCTGATGGCTCCCTTGTCGAAGGAGTCCGTTTTTCAACCCAGGAAGGTTAGTGTGTCCCTTTTTCAGACCAAATGGCTGCTGTCCCTCAGATGCCGCTGTTGAGCTGGTAGGCACTATGTGAGATCTGAACTCGTTTGGAAGAGGAGACTATGAGTATTTCCTGTGTGCTTATTAGTTCTTTCCCCGGGGGTGTTCAGTAAATTTGACGGCTAAAATAAATATCCAGAGAGCTTGGTTTCTGTGCCTACTTTTGCCACATGTACTTTCTGTTGACCTAAAATTTATCCCAACAGGGAGTGCTAGAGTATCTCTCTGCTTTTGATGAAGAAACCACCGAAGTCTCTTCTCTGGGCTCCTCTCATCCTCTTGGTCTCCCTCTGGTAGAGGAAGAGGAAGCAGTGTCTGAACCAGAGCCTGAGGGCTTTTCAGAGGCCTGCGATGACTCGAAGTTAGCAAATGACAATCTTGGAGAAGGGACCATTTGTACTGAGTCTAACCAGCAGGAACCCATCACCAGTTCAGACTTCACACACCTGAGCAGCTCTCCTTGTTACTACTTTTACCAAGGTGAGGGGCCCCAAGAAGAAGGGCTGGGTTGCCATGGAGATGTTTCAGAGAAATGGCCTCATTCTCTTGAGTAGAAGGAGGGATCACCACTAGGCCCTGGGCACTTAGGTCTCTCGTGCCTTTTAGCTTGGGTGGGAAAGGCAGGCCCAGCTACAAGGAGGGCCCCATCTTGAGGACTGGTGAGGGCTGTTGTGTGATAGAGCCACTTGTCTTCAGCGGAGGATGGGCAGTACATGTTCCTGCACCCTGTGAACGTGCGCTGCCTCGTGCGGGAGTATGGCAGCCTGGAGCAGAGCCCTGAGAAGATCTCAGCGACGGTGGTGGAGATCGCTGGGTACTCCATGTCTGAGGTAAGGCCTTCCTTTAGAGGTGGCGCATTAGCCTAATGTCTCCGAGGTGGGCCTAGTCAAACCCAAGTTCATAAACCTTTGGGGCCTTTAGTTTTTTGTATTTTTAAATATGTTATTGTCGGTGGTGGCCGTGAATTTTTTAAAAGTTAAATGGTGCTACCTTTTAAAAGTTCAACGCTGGGATTCTGTTATGTCAGCCACCCTGCTTTGTGCTTCATGGGTTATTACTGTGGTTTGGGAATATAGATGTCTCCTACTTTCATTCCAGATGAGCTTGTTTCTCTTTCTCCGTATTGCTTGGGAGAAATGTCCAAGAAACCAAAAGTCCTTGGAGATTTTTTTAAAAGCTTAGATATTGATGAGTTAATTGCCTGATGATTTACATATATAAAATTTTGCCCTTTGGGAGTTATCCCTGTATTGATCTGAAATTTGGTATAAGCCTAGACTTCTCTGTACTAAACTTTCCATAAAACTTGCTGAAAAAGAAAAAATTAAACTTAAATTGGTGGGCTTCATTTTTTACTGTTTTAAGCCAACCTTTGTGCAATCGGCAAATCTGCTTTATGTGTCTACCTAGTCATCATTAATTCTGTCCATGGTTCTCAGATTTTTGCCAACAAATAGCTTTTTATTTTCCTTATTCTCACTCTTCAATCATGGACTCCAGAAAATCAGAAACAGTTGATCAGCTTTAGATCATTTATTGGCAGGCTCAATTCATTCATTTGCAGCACACACCAAAAAAAAAAAAAAAAACACCACATTTGGTTGCCAAGTCTACCTTACTGTAGCTTAATTGACACTTTTTGTTTGACTTTTCAAAATGGTGATGACTTGAGCTCTGCTCTTTGAGGTCCAGTGCTGTCTGTGAGTGTATGTAGACTGTTGGCTGTCCGGGGTGGGAATCTCTACCCATAGAGCAAGGCCTGGACTTAGTTGAGTGTCAGTCCCCTTTCCACTGTAGGATGTTCGACAGCGTCATAGATATCTCTCTCACTTGCCGCTCACCTGCGAGTTTAGCATCTGCGAACTGGCTCTGCAGCCTCCTCTGGTCTCTAAGGAAACCCTAGAGATATTCTCAGGTAAGAACGCCCTGGCTTTGCTTCTTTTTAGAGTGGAATACAGGAATTCTTGTGACTAGACCCCCAGGGTGGGAGGAGTTCAGAGCTACCACTCCTTATGGGTCTCCTCATGCATCTCAGAACCTCTTGATATAGTTTATCAAGTTCATCTGGGGCCACCCATGTGGCCTTAGCTACTAGTCAACTGGGAGGAGGAAATGGCCAGGTTGTCCTGGGTCAGTCTCCTCATAACTCGACCAACCCACAGATGACATTGAGAAGAGGAAGCGTCAGCGCCAGAAGAAGGCTCGGGAGGAACGCCGTCGAGAGCGTAGAATTGAGATGGAAGAGAACAAGAAACAGGGCAAGTGTAAGTTCAAGAACTCTCATCTTGAACTAGTACAGCTGTGCATCATTGTACAGAGTCTCAGTGCCTGAGCCCAGGAGTCAGTCTACTTGGGTTCATATCCCAGTCTGCCACTTATTTTCTTCAATTACTTACTGCTTGATTGACTTTAGAGGGAGGGAGAGAAACATCAATTCTTTGTTCCACTTATTTATGCATTCATTGATTGATTCTTGTATGTGCTATGACCGGGGATCGAACCAGCAACCTTGGTGTATCGGGATGACTTTTAACCAACTGAGCTATCCACCCAGAGCTTCTTCCTCAATTCTCATGATGAGAGTTGAGAGTACCTCCTTCATAGACTTAATTTGGATCGAAGTGCATGGTTCATAGTAAGGAGTAAGATTAAATTCATCCTTGGCGTAGTTGGTGCAAAAACCCGGTGGGGGAGAGAATTGGAGCTCTGAATGCTGGGGTTAATTGTCGCACGTGCTCTCTGGATGTCTCATTAATCTCACCTTTACTCTCTAAGGTGACAATTATAAATTTAGGGGTTTAAAGCTTGTCTATATCCTACTCCCTTGGGGGAGTTATATTGACTGTCCTCAACTGTTTGAAAAAGATGTGAGGAAATCTGTGAATGGGCCTACCGTTCTCATCTTTTCTTTGCAGACCCAGAAGTCCACATACCCCTAGAGAATCTACAGCAGTTTCCTGCCTTCAATTCCTATACTTGTTCCTCCAATTCTGCTTTGGGTCCTACCAGCACTGAGGGCCATGGGGCTTTCTCCATTTCTCCTCTTAGCAGAAGTCCAGGTTCCCAAGCAGGTAAATAAAGTTGGGATGTAAAGAATGAAGCTGGCCACTAGCCACAGACCTTAAAGCAAAGTCCTAGTGTGTGAATTAACAACACTGACGTGTTCAGCATGGTGGGGTCTTTAGGTGACTAGCCTTATTTCGGATAGTATATTTCTGAAGTACATTAGATTCTTGCCATTTGATTCACTTTTACCATTGGTTGTACTGAGTACTTGATGCCTTAGCCTCTAAAAACCTCAAAACAGCTCATGTGGCAGGGTAGTTACATAGAGATTTTCCCCTGTGACCCTGCTGTTTTATTTCTAGCTTCTGCCTTTGAGACACTCACCCTGTATGCTTAAGCATGTTTGTATGTGTCTCCTTGTTGTAGCGATGTTTATAATAGGTGGTGGGGGGCAGGGGGGAACGGTCTACAAAGTCTTCTGGTAGGTAAATGGCTAAATTATAGTATTTATGCTTTGAAATACTTTACACCTGTTGAAGAAGGAAATCACTCTCTTCATGAAATAGTGGATAGACCTTTAAGATAAAAGGAAGTTGTAGAACAAAACGTGATCCCATTTGTGGGTTTAAAGAAAAACTGCACAAAAAAACATTTCATTATGGGTTTATATATATATATATATATATATATATATGTATATATGTATAGAAAAATATTGGGATGATTATGTCCCAAACAGGTAATGGTGTTATACCTTAGTGAGTTGAGACCACAGTTGAGAGGTTGTTCAGAGGCCTTTAGTCTTTTAAAAATATTATTTTCTCATATAGAGAGAAGGTATTATAGTGTTACGAAATTAAACACTTGAGAAAGAGTTGCTGTAATTTTAGATATCATTTCTGCTCTTCATCCACCTAACAGATATTGTGATACTTAAATTTATTTCCCTGTCAGGTATTTTAAACAACATGTCCAAGATCAGAATTTAAAACTTTCAGTTACCCTTGTGATCACATGCCTGTCATGATTACCTGGGGCTAAGGCAGGGATTTGGTTAGTGGCAGGGACTGGGACTAGAACCTGAATCTTGAGGGCTGCACGACCACAGTGCTCTGAAGAGCGCGTTTAACTGAAAAGAGAGCTGCCATACAAAGAAACATGGAGGACATCAGCCACATCACTCGTGATGTAAAAACTGTTTCACACACTAGCTTTTCTGAAGGTATGGGCCTTAGCGTATTTATGCAAGAGCAGTTGGGTGGTCCTAGGAACAGAAGTACTAAACCGCACTGACTGGTGATGGAGGGGCCTGCTTATAGTAGAGTGAATATGCTTCTCCCTCCCAGACAGTGGTTAGACTTGATCTGTGGGAAACATAAGGTCAGAAAGGACGGGGAGGACATTCCCTAGGGAGTATGAGGAAAAGCTTGCATCTCCATTCTGGATTTTGTTGATGTGTGTGTTTTGGATTTTAACGGAATATTCCCAAGCCATAGGCATCTGATAGCTGGAACACAAACACTGACATGATTCAATTTTTTGTATCTTTTACTTGGAGCTTTCTTATTTATCTAAAACCAGATTGTAACAGTCCAAACCTAGGTCCTGAGAGCCAGCCAGTGTGGAAAGCACTTTTTTTACTGTGGGAATAGATTCTGCCTTCAGTGTTACTGTAAACACTACACTTCTCTATGTAGTGATCACTGGTATGAATAGTAGGCCACATTCTTAGCTTTTTGAGAACATGGCAGAGTTGAATTTGTATCAAGGTTTGCTTTTTGACGTGAGATTGGTAATCGTCCACACCTGATTCAGGGTTCCCGCTTCGTTGGGACTTGACTCATATAATCAGGTCTCTGGTTCCCTTTCAGATTTTCTGCTGACCCCTGTGTCACCCGCTGCCAGTCAGAGCAGCCCCTCATTCTGCATTGGGAGTCTGGAAGAAGACTCTCCATTCCCTTCTTTTGCCCAGGTAAATCCTTTGGTTGTGAAATAGCCGGAGGGTGTTTACATGAACTCTGCTGCTGCTGCTTTCTGGAAATTCCTGTTGGAGAAGGGGAGGCTCACAGCTTTAGTCTCAGATATCACTGTAGATGTACTGAGAAGGCGGGGAGGCCAAGAGTAGTTGAGGGAGAATCAGAGTTCTCATTTTTTAACAAATGATTAGATTTCTTTTTGCCTCCTTTCCCACTTTGGCAGATGCTGAGAGTTGGAAAAGCAAAAGCAGATGTGTGGCCCAAAACTGCTCCAACAAAAGGTGAGGCTGTCCCTCCTGGTAAAGGGGGGTTTGGTCCCTTTGGTCTCTAGAGTTGTTTCTGGAGTTGTAACCCTCATATTTTTTAGATGAAAACAGCTTAGTCCCTCCTGCCACTGTGGACAGTGATGGCGAGAGTGATAACTCGGACCGTGTTCCTGTGCCCAGTTTCCAAAATTCCTTCAGCCAAGCTATTGAAGCAGCCTTCATGAAACTGGACACGCCAGCTGCTGCAGATGCCCTCTCCGGTAAAGGCAGAGCTGGGTGCCACTGGCGTCAGGCCTTGTGGCCGGGTGCTCTTCCCTGAGCCGTAAGGCCCACGTTTTAGTGTCAGCTCACGTTCCGTTTGGTGTGTTGTGTAGGAACTTTCTGCCACCTCAGGCTAATCCTTGAGGCTTGGATGTGAAATTCTGAGGGATTCTATCCCCACCCCCCAAGATACAGTAGTGTGGAGGGTAGATTTTGGAATCCCAAGTTGGTAAAGGGTGGCTAATAGATGCAGAAATTGGGCTCAAAGCCCACCCCCAGTCAGTAGTATTTGTGATAATAACCCTAACATTTATGTTGTGCTCCTGTGTGTGCCTGGCATGTGCTAATTTCATTCTCCCATTAGCCATATCAAATGGGCATTACTCTCAAGTTACATGTGAGGAAACAGAGGTCTAGGGAGATAAAGTATAGTGACTTGCCCAAAGACAAACACCTAGAGTATGCAAGGACTGGTATGTAGGTGGAGCTATCTGATTCCAGGGCCCACACTCTTAGCTCCCACTCTAATTCTCAGTAGTGAAAACTGCCCAGGGAACAAGGGGACGGTACTCTAAGCTAAGCTCTCTTTCTGCTTCCATTTAGAAGAGAAAGGAGGAAAGAAGAGAAAAAAACAGAAACAGAAGCTTCTGTTCAGCACCTCAGTCGTCCACACCAAGTGACACTACTGGCCCAGGCTACCCTCTCCATTTGGTTTTCTTTTTTCCGTGCTTTTGTTTTGCTGCTGTAATTTTTAAGTATTTGAGTTTGAACAGATTAGCTCTGGGTGGGGGGAGGGGGTTTCCACAACATGAGGGCGAACCAAGATTTTAAATACAGTGTATTTTCCAGCTTCCCATCTTTACACCAAAAATAAAGTATTGACACTCACAAGAGATCTCTTCCTGCCAAGGTTGTTAGTTTGTTGCCAGGTTAGTCTTTTTGACCCATGTGTAATTAGTTTTTCGAACGCTAGATGAATTTGAGTCCCTTCAACATCCCTCGGAGCAGCCCAAGCCAGAGTGCTAGGTATCGCTGCTCTGCTCTGACATTAGGCATCAGGGCGTCATGGTTTCCGAAGCACACCTAGCAGTGTGTCTTTTAAAAATAGTTGAATCTTTTCTATCTGTTCAGTTCTCTTAAACAAACAGGGATGGGAATAAAATGGATGTAGGGTACCCTCCTCGGATTGCAGTTCTCCCTCTGACGTGTGGGACCGGACCTGGGTTGCACTTGCATGTGTGATGGTTTTGTCTCTTGCACGGGGCTACTGTTTGGCAAGGGAAGTTGTAACTGTCACTAAGGATGCCTTGGGACCTGCCAACCTTGAAATCAAACTTCTTTCAAGTGACAGTAGCCTGAGTTGTGGGAACAGAGGAGTCCAGCACACCTGGAGGCAGAGCAGGGAAGGGAAGGTTTGAGAGCAGTGGGGTTGCCCACTGCCTCCCTGTTGTCTAGAGTAGTCTTATGCTTTGGTTTGAGCTAAATTTGAGTGATGTGAATTCTTTTGCTGCTTAATAAAGTAACCTCTAGGTGTAATAGGATGTGAAGGCAAACAACTGAAATAAATTACCTGCACAAGCAATGTGAGCTTTCTGTTTTATTAAAGTTCAATTCAGGTCAGCTAGACCTACTTATCAAATAGGTTAAAGTTAAAGTAACAACTGCTGTGAACTTTGAGCAGTTCTGCTCTCACGCAGTAATGTTTTTGCTAGTGTCAAGTCTGAATAAAAAGGGTTCATGAGCTGGGCTTAGCTTTAACCTGTCATTCTATTTTTTAATATATATATGTTCATTTTTAAAGATTATTTATATTTAGAGGGGGAGGGAGGGAGAGCGAGAGGGACAGAAACATCAATGTGTGGTTGCCTCTATGGCGCCCTCCAGTAGGGACCTGGTCCACACCCCAGGCATGTGCCCTGACTGGCAATCGGAACAGGTGACCCTTTGGTTTGCCAGCTGGCGCTCAATCCACCAAGCCACACCAGCCAGGGCTAACTTGTCATTCTTAAAAAGGAAGCAGTTTAGAAATCCCAGTTCAGGAACTCTGTGGGGATGAGGGTGTTCCAGCCTGAGATGAGAGGGCACGTTGACGTAAAAGTCAAAACATCTACCAAGTGTGTCAGGGACTTGGAGTGGCATCCATTTTGTTATGGAGAAAGCAGGTCCTAGAAAGGTGGAAGGTCCTGCTGCCTCCCAGAACATCCTGTTCACACAAGTGGGCCCTGAGGCTTGGGCGCCGCACAGCCTGCACAGGTCCACTCCATCGCTTCAGCCACCTCATCACCGCCATCTGAAAGTTCCTCCTCACCCGATTCTCTCTCTAGCAAACAGCTTTTTGTGACAGACTTCTGGATAGCTTCCCGCTCTCCTGGAGAAAAGCAGACAGAGTGGATGAAAGGTGTTTTTGAGTGTGACCTCTTACTCAGCCAGAGGCCAGTCACTGCTCAGTAGACACTGGGCTGGTGTTGCTCACCTTCATCAGTGCAGTTCTGCAACAAGATCAACAGCTGCCTCCTGTTGTACTGAATCAGAAACTTCTGACACGTTCTAATTGTACCTGGCACACGAAAACTTTGTGGTCAACAGCTTGTGAAAGGTGTCTGCCTCAGACACTCAGCTAGGGGAAGCATCTTGTCCTCGGCAGGAGAGGAAGACCCACCCGTCAGTCATGAGTTCACTCTGAACCTGTTACCTATTGAAAATCAGCCATACCGCATGCACACCTACCTCCCACGTGTAGGGTGTTGAGAAAACACGGGTAGCGGTGTCCTTTGTTCTCCAAGTATGTGATAAAGGGGAGAGCTGACCACACAAGCTGGTAGAATTCCTTTCGGCATCGAAGGAGCACTACTCCAGTATAGGCATTGAGGTATCGCACTACAGCAGGGAAAGAATTCATCTTGGGAAACTGGAGATTCTCAGAAGCAAGTTAAAAATCTTAGAGTAACAGAGCCTACTATGTGCCAGAGACTGTTTAAAGCAGTGACACTTGAGACACAGTAAAAACAGATTCCTGAAGGAAACATTTTAGGACAGACCATTTATGAAACGGGGTTAGAAAATATCCAGTGCCTTGCACACTGCTCAGAACTAGTGAGTGAATTCTGAATTTTAGATTTATTTTTCAGGAGAGGAAGAGAGGGAGAAAGATGGAGAGAAACATCAGTCCGTTACCTCTCGCACCCAAGTGGGGACCTGGCCAGCAACCCAGGCATGTGCCCTGACTGGGAATCAAACCGGTGACCCTTTGGTTTGCAGGATGGTGCTCAATCCAGTGAGGCACACCAGCCAGGGTTCAGATTTTCTTTAAACGTTCTAATTCACTGATTTGTTAACTCAATAAACTGGGAGTGGGGAGGTGGAGATCCATCTTCCTCAGAAAAAAACCCTTGGCTGAAAAATGGTTCTGTGGCTAGGTTCTGTACGTTCTTGTAGCAACTGACATAGAATTGTGCCTAAGTGCGTGTGATTCCCCAGTATTCCATGTGGAGCACATGGTGGGTAAAAGGGAGCGAATTTAGATTTGTGGCTGTCAGGAGGGCCCTCTTCTTTTGCCCTTTACAATTGTGTGTTCTGTACTTTACAGGTTCTATTAAGGGCTTTTCAGGATTCTGTTGGGTTTTCCCCCATGTGATGTCAATGTAACCAGTCACCTAACTTAACAACTCTACTACCCTCATTTGTTTCTGACCATCCTATTAAATTTAGTATCAATTCCCAATATACACGTCAAATAGGTACAGGGGACTCCTACCCACGGTTCCATAGTCTTCTGCTCTTAGCTCTCTGCCTAACTTTGGACTACTCCAGAACTGGGGCTCTGGACCCCAGGCGCCTAAAGAGGACGACATCGTGCAGAGAGGATGGTTCATCAGGCTTGGCAGCTCCCGGGTCGCTTGTGCCCTTTTTCTCTCCCTCCTCCAGCCCCTAATCTCTCCAAGTCCCCACCCCGCACTTTTCTTGCCCCGCCCAGTCGGCCCGGTTCCCCAGCACCCTCGCACCCGCAAAGCCTAGGGAGCAGGCAGCTGCACCGAAAGTCCCGTGCACGCGGGCAATGGTGTCCCGTACGAGGCCGCACAGCGCGCGGTCATCCAGACTCAGGCGGCAGCGGGGGTCGTCAGACACCACTTCGCAGAGTAGGTACCTGCGGCGAGCGAGCGAGAGGGAGGTGAACGGAGGGCCAGGGCCGCGGGCAGCGGGACAGGGAGGGCTCTGAAGGGATGCTTACCTGTGCTTGAACCGCACCATGGCGACTTCCGCCCCTGATTTCCCTACGCGCAACTGGGTTAACCTCAGCAGTCTTGCAGCCACTCAGAGAGGGATGCAGGATAGGGAGGCGGAGCTATAATGCTGAGAGGCTGAACCCAGTGTCAGTCTCCTTTAAGCCCCGCCTCCGTTTGCGTTTGCAGAGCGCAAGCGTCCTGCTTGAGTTCCAAGCTGCTTTGGTTGGTTCCATGCAGTACTCCGCGTTGGAGCAGTTTGAGATTTTGGTGGGTACTTCTACTCCACGCCAGAGTTTGCAATGTTGCGTAGGATGCAGCTGCTGCATGTGGGCCCCTCGGGACATTTACTTTCTATAACACTGCAATACAGTTGTGTATGCACTTGTATTCTCTCCCTAAACCTGGGCGATGGAATTCTTGCATTTACAGGCCAGGGATTTGACCCATGAAATCGGACCCTTTCAAATTAGGGCTCGGTTTACTTTTTTCCATATAGGCAAATATGTTATTACCGTTCAGGCTTTTCAGCAATCTTACGGAGGCAGATGTGTTGTCTCGGTATTTTTTTTTTTTGGTCGTTATATTTTCCAGTTTTTAAACTAAAAAGCACAAGGAAGCAAATAAAAATAAATTATAACCCCGTCATTGAGAGAGAATAATTTATCATACAGTGTATTTTTTCCCGTTATTTCTCCCATGTGCCAGTGGTTCTCAAAGTGTGATGCAGGGACCACGGGGTTTTCCAAAACTCTCAGGTCAAAATTACTTTTGTGACAATAGTAAGATCTTATTTGCCTTTTTCACTCTCTCACATTGGACAGTCAAGTTTTCCAGAGGATACATGACATGCACTGATATCACTCTGACAACTAATGCAATTGTGTATTGCATTTTAAATATTTCTGTTTTAATATCCATGATAAATGTCTGTATATCCCACAAAAACAACTGCTCTTTGGGAACCTCAATAATCTGAATGCAAAGGGGTCCTGAAACAATGAAAACAGTTTAGATGAGAACTGCTGCCCTATGTTGTTATATTTTTCTTTTCTTTTTAAGAATAGAATCATACTGTTTAGTATTCTTTTTTGCCGCTTGCAAAACTGTATGTTATTGAGAAAGCATATGTAAACTGCATATAAGTGTACAACTCAATGAATTTTAACATATGTATAGACTTGTGTAACCATCGCCCAGATTAAGAGAGCATTTCCAGCAACCAAGAAGGGTCCCATGCTCAAAATTCTTTCCAGCAGTAGTCTCTATTCTGACTTCTGTTATGAAAGATTAGTTTTGCTTGTTCTTGAACTTTAGGTAAATACCCAACAGCATGTTGTGTGTGTGTGTGTGTGTGTGTGTATGTCTGTCTGTCTCCTTTCACCAACGTAATGTCTGTAAAATTCATTCTCCTTGTTTGACTATTTTCATGTCAAATGTTCAGCGACATTATCTCTCAGCTACACAGTATTGTATTCTTTGGATGAACCACTGTTAAACTGGTCAATATTTCCATGATGGATGTTTATATTAGTTCCAGATTTTCTTGTCATACGCAACACTTTGATGTGCACCTTTGTGACTAGGTCTTTATACCTATGCCTGACTATTAGTGGCATTGTCAAGGACTTGGCTGGTCCATAAAGGGAGGCAGGTTTCACAACTGATTATTTGCAAGATCTGAAATGAGTCTTCAATTTTCCCATCTCATCTTTCACCATCTTAAAGGAGGGATTCTGAGGAAGGAAGAGGGGCATGAGGGGAGGCAGAAGAGTAGTGGCCCTGCTGAGGGAACAGGGTCTGCTTTTTCTTCTCACTCAAGAACAACCTCATTATCTTAAAACAAAAAAAGAAAAAAAAAAAAGGTGAGGCCTCGCCAGTGTCCCCCTTTCGCCAGCAGGGGGCGTCAGAGGCCTGTAGTGCGTAGAGAAAGGCGGCCCCGGAGTGCTTCCTTCTCCCTCCAGTCTCTAAAATAACGCCCCTAATACTTCCTAGCTTTCAACTCACTTCATCCCAACATTTTATGGGAAGCAGTTGGGGCTCAGATCAAATTCACACACTCAGTGAGAAGCAGGAGGAGAATTCCAACCCAACGCCATCTGTCTCAGGGTCCTTGCTCTTACCCACAGGCTGATGTCCTGTGCAGGGCTTCTCTTGTCCACTTCGTGTAAAATGGAGAGATGGAGGTTCGAATCCCCTCTTTGTCACTATGCAATCACATGCTGCCGGGGGGGGGGGATTAAGTCTTGCTGTAGATCTCAGTGTTCTCATCTGTGCAGTAGGAAAATAATGGTTCCACCCTCGTGGGTGGATGTAAGATTTAAACGAGTTAACGTGGGCAAAACGCCTGGCACAGTAAGTAAACTGTTTGGTTCTTTTATTTCTCTAGCATAGGGCTTACAAAATATATTTTTTAAATGTATTTTTATGGTATTTTTTCCATTACCATTAGTCCACCTTATGTACACCCCTCCACCCACCTCCCACTGCAATACCTGCGCGTTGTCCCCGTCCATGAGTCTTTTTTAAACTGTTTCGAGTGAATGATCTACTCCTCCCCCCAGGCCCAGCTCCTGGAAGGAAGCTCATTTGGGCGGTCCTGGAACCCCCTCCTCTGACCAGGCTGGGCCTCCTGTGGGCCACAGGAGGATCAGGATACCGGCGGTAGCCCTGCGGGTCCCGCGGCCGAGGCGGGCGGCGCCGGCGGCGCAGCCGGCTCCCTGCGGTAATTAGCCAGTGCCGGCTACGGCTCCGCCAGCCTCTAATTACACGTCTCCTAATGAGGCCGGCGGCTGTTTGCAATCACCCGGTCCCCGCCACGCCGCGCGGGAGGCCGCGGGGGAATCCGCCCAGGAGGCGTGGAGGGCGGCGGCCTCCTTACGGGAGGCCACATCCGCTTGGCGGTGACCGGTGTGTGCCCCCGCCATGCGCGTTCCCCGAACGCCCGGCGGCCGCGGGAGGTCAGTCCCCTCGATTCTCCCAGCCGGGCCGCAGAGCCATTATTATCCGCAGTTCACAGGTGAGTAAAGGGACTGAGACTGGGAGAGGAGAACTCACACAGGCACAAGCTCACGCAGGAAGAGGCTAATAGTGATCTCTCTGACCCCGAGCCTGTGCTCTGAACCGAGTCAGGTACTGCCTGGATCCATGGGGTACACTACTCGCTGTCGCTGCTCCTGGGACACTCGGAGGGAGGTCCCACATCATACATGGGAGATGAGGGAGGGGAGCTCAGGAAACCGCCTTTGAACGCTTCCGCTTCTTCCCATCTGAGGGTTCCCACGCTCAATTTGTGCTTTTGGATCAGACACAAAACCGAATATTAATTCTGACAAGGTCTTTAAAACTTACTTGAAACCATAAATCACACAACCCATTTTACAGACCAGGAAATCTGGAACATTCCCTAAGGAGGTGGTTGGGACAACTACTAAAATGCTCCGGTAAGATAGGGGTGGAAGCTACACCTGTTAACCTTGTTTCAGGGCCTTCTGGGGAGGGGACCTTCCAGAGTAGCTGGCTTTATTCTTCATCTTTATCTAACAGGCTACCATTTGTTAGGCTCTTGCTATGTGCCACGTGGTGAACACTAAGCACTTCATGTGTTTGACTTCATTCAGTCCTCACATCAACCCCAGGAGGGCAGGTCTCAGGGAGGGAAATGACTTGCCCAAGGTCACGCAGTCATTGCAGTCTGCAGAAGACCTTTTGTCTCACTCCAAAACCTGTGCTCTTAAGTCCATGCTCTCTACCTCTTCTGGGATATCTGGGCTCTAGAAGGATGTTCAAAGAAGGCAAACCCAACTGGGGTGCCATTCCGAGGTGCCTTTGGCATCTATGGGGTCCCTATCAGATCCTGGATGCTGCCGTGGCGGATGGTGACCAAGGAAAATTGTGTCTGCTTTAGCATTTTGTTAAGCAGCTGCTGCTCATTAGGGGCTCCTGCTCTTCTAATCCAATCAGCCAATTCCCTGTAAAGCCTTTATGGGGACAATCTGGCTAAAATTAAACCCTGCATCTTCTGGCCAGGGGCCTGGGGAGCTGCCACCTCCTCTAGGTTGCTGGGGCAGACACAGCCTTCCATGGACCTCAGAGCCAGAATGTCACATCTCACTCCTCCCTCATCCTCACTGCTCTGTGGACCTCTTTCCCCTTCTCTTGTCTGCTGTGAGAATTTGCTCATCCAAAAATTAATTGAAATTACAAGGGTACTGCTGTTTGACCCAGCAATTTCTCTGCCAGGAATTTGTCCCGCAGAGATTCTTGCCTTTGTGCCAAGTGACAGGTGAACAGGATGTGTCTGGCAGCATTGTCTGCCAGAGCGGAAGGCAGCTTCACATAGCTCGTAAGCTGCAGAGCCAGGATTTGGACCAGGCAGTCCCTGCCCTTAACCAGTGTCCTGTACAGCTTCTGTGGCTTTATGTGCTTGGAAAATTTCCAAAAGGTGGCACAAAAGCTGTTGACGGTGGTTACCTCTGGTCAGTGGAGATACAGGTGTGACATAGGAGGGGAAATCATTTTTACTGTGCCCCCTTTTGAACTATTTTATTTTACCATGTGCATATGTTAGTTTCATAATTTGGAGGAGTTACTGAGCCCCGGCCCCCAAACTATGTTACTAGTAATCCTTGCCTTTGTCCTAGACGTGGGTACTACCATTATTCCCAGTTTACAGGCCAGAAAGCTGCACTCACCCAGGTGGTCTAGCCAGGCCACAAGGTCAGGAATGGCACGGAGAGGCTGGTTCTCAAGCCAGTGTTTGTGTCCCTAATGTATATTTATTATCGTCCTGTGCTTGGAAGGTTCAGAGGAAAGTGGTTAAAGCAGGGACTCTGGAGCCAGTTTGCCTGAGTTCAAGTTCTAATTTAGCTACTTACCAATGTGTGACCTGGGGCAAGTCACTTCCTCTAAATGAACCTCAGTCTCCTCTCTGTGAGGATGAAATGACTTCGCTCCAGGTCAAGTGCTTACAACAGGACCTGTCTCAGCCTGAGTGCTCAAGATCCACAGCATCGTCCTGACCCTTGTCTTCCCCAATTTCACGCTCAGAGTGAATCGTGGCTGTTCCAGTTTTCTCCCCAAAGGGCAAAAGCCCAGCTACCCTGTGCTCCAGCCTCCAGCAGAAGTCCTTCAGACTCGGTTCTCCTGGGTCATCTCAGTGTGGCGGTTGTGACCAGAACTGACCACGTCACCAGAACTGGAAAAATGGGCAGAGCCACGGGGCTGGTGTGGCCCAGATCCAGAGTGAGGCTGCGATGGGCGGCCTCCCAGTTCGGGATGTACCCAGCGCCTTCCCACCGCTCATGCCTGAAGGGAGAAGGGGCTCAAAATAGCTGTTGCTTCCCCAGCACGGCGCTAGGCCAGGGACAGGAATAGACATCTGGGGGTGGCCGTCTCAGCTTCCTTCAGGAGCCCTGAGGAGGGGGCTGGGAATAGCTAGAGGCCAGACTACCCCCGGCATGGGGGGATAGTGCAGCTGTCAATATGCAGCCACATACCCATGATCATCCAGCCTGCAGAAAGTGTCCCCTCCGCTGTGGCTGGCTGGTTGGCAGGTCACTGGCCCTGGCCAGCTACCAGCCAGGGTCTGGATTCTTTGGCCAACAGGAAGTGCCTTTCAACACTGGCTCCCAGAATCCTCTCAGCATGTGGGGAAACTGAGGCCCAGAGAGATGTTCATGTGCTTGAGATCACAAAGCTGGTTAGAAGCCAAGCTAACAGGAGAGGCGGGCCTCGGGGCTTTGAGAGGCAGTATAGAGTGGTGGAGACAGGGTTAAAGGACTCAGACTGTCTGGGCTCCAATCCAGCCTCTACTGCTTATGATCTGCATGTTCTCAGGCCTCAGTTTCATTACCTGTGAAATGGGCACAATAATAGTACCCATCTCCTTTACTTGGTTGTGAAGATCGAATGAGTTAATGCAATAGTTGAGTGCTACGATGATTATTATTGCTTCTTACCAGATTTCTCACTTGTTCACTGCTGAGGCATTGGCTGAACACCTGCCATGTGCCAGGCACAGTGCTAGGCCTGCATCAGCATAGCTCACAGTGTGGCAGGAAGAGACCAGCTGGCATTTGAGGGAGCCTGCCCTGTGCCAGCTACTGTACTAAGCATCTTTATCTGTGTATATCATTTATTCCTTATGACAACCTATGCGGAGCCATTATTGTGCCCTGTTTTACAGATGAAAGAAGTGAAGCTCAAGAGGGTCCCACAGCCAGTAGGCAGCAGAGCCAGGATTTGAAACCCTGGCTGCCTGCCCGCATAGCTCCTGCAAGTAACCACTGCGTGACACCATCATTTTTCTGGGGAGACGGACAAGGCATTCCACCAGCGCAGTCCAGGGGTTGGGTGGGAAGAGCTGGGCACATGGAGGAGGGCTCCACATTCCCAGCCTTGGCATTTATTACCCCAGCCCCCGCACACCAGTCCCATGTCAGATGTGAGGTGGCCCCCAGCCCACAGCACCAAATTCCCACCTCCACTACTCTGGGTTTCTTTGAGTGTCTACTATGTGCTAGGCCTGTGCTAGGTTCTGAGAATACAGAGAAGACGTCATCCCTGCCCTAATTACTTGCGATGTGGTGAGAGAGACAGGTTTCTAAAGTGGCAAGAGCAATTCAGGGGCAGCTGCTGTGAGGAGGGAAAGCATGGGGGCAAGAGGGTGCCCGGAGGAAGTACCTAACTTAGCGTGGAAAGTCAGGGAAGGCTTCCTGGAGGTGGTGATGTCTGAGCTGGGGCCTAAAAGAGAGTTAGCTGGGAGAAGAGAGAGGTGGTAGGAAAGACGTGGAGGCATAGCTTGTGCTAAAAGGAAGTGCTGAGTTCTAGGAATTGTGAGTAGCAGGGGCTAGAGGTGTGGGTGAGGAGCGCTGGGGCTGCAGGGACAGACAGGGACAGATCACTCAGGGTCTAGATGCCCACACTAAGGCGCTCGGATACTATCTGGAGGGCCAAGAGAATGAGATCAGGCGCTAGAAGTCTCAGGCGAGGATAAACCTCGGGAGAAACGGGCAGTTCTGTGAAGTTTTTAGAGGTGGAATTGGATATGTATTGCTGCATACTAAATGACTCCAAAACTTTGTGGCTTAAAACAGTTTAGTTTTCATGATTCTGTCAAGTGACAAGCCAGTTCTGTTTCATGTGGTGTCAGCTGGGGGCGCTGGGATGGCTGCAAGTTTCCAAAATGGCTTCACCCACACGGCTGGCGGTCGGTGCCAACTCGAAGCTTAGCTGAAGCATGACTGGGGGAACCTCAGTTCACCTCCATGGGGCCTCTCCCTGGGGCTGGGGCTTCTCACAGCATAGCAGCTGGCTTCCAGAAGCAGAAGCCAATGGGCTTTATGATAAAGCCTGGGCTCAGAAGTCCCAGAACATCTCTTCTGTTGCATCCTAATGGTCAAAGCCAGTCAGTCCCCAGACCAGCCTGATCCAAGGGGAGGGGTAGGTAGTAAGTGCTCTCTCTTTGATGATGCTGCTGAACATATTATTATATGTACATTTGAGTGGCATTTAGTGCATTCGTGATACAGTGTGACCAACACTTCTTCCTATTTTTAACTTTTTGACATTTTAAAAAATTTTATTTATTTCTTTTTAGAGAGGGGAGGGGAGGGAGAAAGGGAAAGAGACATTGATGTACGAGAGAAACATCGATCAGTTGCCTCTCACATGCCCCCAACCGGGGACCTGGCCTATAACCCAGGTGTGTGCCCTGACAGGGAGTCAAACCAGGAATCAAACCAGAATGGAACCGGCAACCTTTCGGTTTGCAGGACGACGTCCACCCCACTGAGCCACACCAGTCAGGGCTTATTTTCAACTTTTTTATCACCTCATAAAAACACTCTATACCAGCCCTGGCTGGGTAGCTCAGCTGGTTAGAGAGTTGTCCAGATACACCAAGGTTGTAGGTTTGATCCCCGGCCAGGGCACATACAGGAGTCAACCAACAAATGCGTAAATGCGTGGAACAAATTGATGTTTCTCTCTCTCTCTCTCAAATCAATCAATAAAATTTTTTTAAAAAAAGAACACTTCGTACCTATTATGCCATTCCTCCCCATTCCCTCTCTCCCCAGCCGCTGGTAACCTGTTTTCTGTGTCTGCAGATTTGCCTGTTCTGGATATTTCATATAAAAAGGACTCACACACTATGCGGTGTTTTTGTACCTGTCTTCTTTCACTTAGTGTCATGTTTTCAAGGTTCACCTAAGTCGTAGCATGTGTCAGTTCTTCATTTCTCTTTATGGCTACACAGTATTCCGTTGCAGGGATAGCCCACAATTGCTTTATTCATTTGTTTGTTGATAGACATTTGAGTTGTCTCCACCTTCCGACTATTATGAATAGTGCTGCTGTGAACTTGGTAAATAAGTATGTGTTTGAGTCCCTGTTTTCAATTCCTTTGAATATATACACCTAGGGATGGAATTGCTGGGTCACATAGTAGCTCTATGTTTAACTATTTCAGGGACCACCAAACCACTTCCCATAGCAGCTATGCCATTTTACACTCCCAGCCAGCATTGTACAAGGGTTCCTACTTCACTACAGCCTTGTCAACACTTAGTATTTTCTGTTTTTTTTTTTAATTGACGCCATCCTAGTAGATATGAGGTGTTTGCTTTGCATTTGCTTAACTACCAATGATGTTGAAAATATGTTCATATGCTTTTTGGCCATTTGTGTATCTTCTTTGCCCATTGTTTAGTTGGGGTGTTCGCCTTTCTATGTTAAGTTGTAAGAGATCTGTATACATTTTGGATACTAGATCAGATAGACAGGGTTTGGCCAAAGTTGGCTTACCATTTTCCGTATGGATAGTCATATAATAATTAATCAATGATAATACACTAGTAAAGTCTGTGTCTCACACACTCACAACTGTAAACCTGCTTTTGCCTCGCCCTGCGTGATTTACAAACGCTCCTCCCTTTGTACAGATTTCTTTTCCCTTTCTTGATAATGTCATTGGTGCACAAGTTTTTACTTTTCATGACATCACGTTGATCTATCTTTCCTTTCGTTGCTTGTGCTTTGGGTGACAAATCCAAGAATCCATGGCCAAATCTAAGGTCACAAGATTTACCCTTATGTTTTCTTCTAACTGCTCTGTGGTTTCAATTCTTATTTTTAGGTCATTGATCCGCTGAGTTAACTTTTATATACAGAATGAGGTACAGGTCCAACTTCTTTTTGTATATGGTTAAGCTCTACCTCTTTATATATATATATATATATATATATATTTATATATATATATATTTTATTGATTATGCTATTACAGTTGTCCTATTATGCCCCTTCATTCCCCTCCACCCTGAACACCCTCTCCCACCCACATTCCCCCCCTTTACTTCAGTCCATGTGTCATAAGTTCTTTGCTTCTATATTTCCCATACTATTCTTGCCCTCCCCATCTACCTTCTATCTACCTTCATTGCTACTTATTCTTCGTATCTTCCCCCCCCTCCTCCTTCCACTCCCCTATTGCCAACCCTCCATGTGTTCTCCACTTCTGTGGTTCTGTTCCTGTTCCAGTTGTTCGCCTAGTTTCTTCTCGTTTTTGTTTCAGGTGTGGTTGTTAATAACTGTGAGTTTGCTGTCATTTTACT
>CM052546.1:58110731-58250283 GCA_028533065.1 Trachops cirrhosus | reverse complement strand
TCTCCTCATTTTTTTTGAATTCTTATTTCTTCATTCTTTTCTGGTTGTATATTTTTTTCTTCCTTCTGCTCCACTCCATTGATGTGCGACCCATCTTTCATTCTATCACCATTGGTTCCCTGTGCATCTTTCTTCATTAAACTTACTGTAGCCTGCATTTTTTTCAGCTAATTTGTGACCAAAATCAGCCAATTCTGTGAGTATCTTGATAACCAGTGCTTTGAACTGTGCATCTGATAGGTTGGCTATCTCTTGGTCACTTAAAAGGATGACTTCTGGGGCTTTCCATTCTTCTTCTGTGTGAGCCATCTTTTTGCTGTCTTTTGTTCTGTTTTGTTTTGTTGTTTGGTCTTGTGGAGCTCCTGTAGTGAGGGGCAGGGCCTTAGGAGTTCACCAGGATGGGGCACTCCAGTCGCAGGGTAGTGATGCTGTATGTGGGAGCAGGGTCCGAGAAGGAACAATGGCACTTGCTCTGCTTTCTGTAGGACCCCAGACCCTTCCGCCATTTTCCGCAAGCCAACCGGGCCCCTCTGGCACCAATTCCAGTGTGGGTGGGCCTGTGCACCCCGTGGGACCTTCCTTTTCAGTCAGTGCCCCAAAGCTCTATTTCCCAGTGCTGGGACCCTGGGTTGCGTGCAGTGCCTTGCTTCACAATGGCCGCCTCGCTGGGTCTGCCGGTCGCCACCCCCTGGCCGGGGCCCACCAGCCACTGCTGCTTGTGCGCCCAGGGTCTGCCTGCTGCGGGCCTGCGCGCCGCCCCGGGTGCTCAGCTCTCCGCTCCGCGTCCCTTGCCTGGCGGGACTCCGCCCCTCCCACTGGTCTGGATGAAAGTGTCTATTTAAATCCTTGGTTGTCCGACTTCCATAGATTTCAATTTTCTGTCAGTTCTGGTTGTTATTTTGTTTCTTTATCATTGTTGTCCCTATCTTGGTTGTGCGAGGAGGCACAGTGTGTCTACCTATGCCTCCATCTTGGCCGGAAGTCCTAAGCTCTACCTCTTGACCAGAGGTCAGCACACCCTTACAGGGAGGGAAGAATTATTGGGGGTCATCTTTGGAGACAGTCTTGGTGATGGGTTGACTGTGAGGGCTTGGGGAAGGAAGGGGAGAAGAAGGCAGCCAGGGTGACCCCCACATTTCTGGATTGAGTTACAGGGTAGATGGGGAAGCCTGAGGGAGGAGTAGGACTTAGGTGAAGGGAAGTAGGAGAAGGGAAGAAGAACTCGGTACTAAACATGTTGAGTTTCAGCTCCCTTAGCAACCAGGAACTAGAAATATTTGCGATCAAATAAATAGTAAATAAAATATGCAAGGTGCTAAGGTTTCATTCATTGAATAGTTACAGGATGCCTAATTCCAATGCTAGGTGATATTTATGTGGTGTTAACCATGGGCCAGCACTGTACTTTTGAAAAATGGAGCTATAGTGTGTAGAGAGTAAAATGAGCAAATCTAAAGTGTATGGTTTATTAACTTTTATATGTGCCACCTTCCAGGTAAAGATGTAGAACTTTTCCAGCTCCCAGAAATCTCCCTCTTAGACATGTTATTTTTAATAGTCACAGTGTCTACAAGGTAGGAATTTACTATTATCCCTATTTTTCAGATGATAAAACTGAGGCTTAGAGAGGTGAAGCCACTGCCCAAGGGCACCCAGGGGTGGAATCTGGATTCTAACTCAGGCCTATAGGATTAGACCAGGCTGAGAAGCACCCCAGCCCCTCCCTGGACTGGAACTGGACTCAAGCCTGGGGAGTCCCTGGGAGGACCTTGGTAGCATTTTCTGGGCCTCCTCCCTGCCACCACGCCTCTGCCCTTCATGCCTCTGACCTCTTCTGTCACTCTGCCCTGCTTAAAACTGGCCTCCTTGCTTTTCTCCCAACCTGTCAAACTCCAAACTGCCTCAGGGCCTTTGCACTCAATATTCCCTCCATCTGGAACTTTCTGCCTCCCAGACTTCCCACCGCCAGCTGGCATCTTATGGGTCTCAGTTCAAATGTCACCCCTCTTTAGAGTGTTCTTCCCTGAACAAACTGCCCTATTTAATGCTCTCCCCACAAGCCAGCACAATGGAGCCACATGGCCTGGGTTTGAATCTTACTCCTACTGCTCCCTAGCTGGGGAGCCCTGGGGAAGTGGCCTAACCCCTCTGTGCCCACTTTCTCAGCTGTAAAAGGGGGGTGATGATTATAGCACCTACATCATAGGGCTGCAGTAAGGATGAAATTATTGGACATCTGTTAACAATGCTTGGCCCAGAGTAGATGCTTTATAAATATTTGCCATTATACACATAGCACTTTCCCATTCTGAAAGTGGCCTGGTTATTGGTTTGTTTACCTGTTTTTCCCGTTTTCCCCC
Source organism: Trachops cirrhosus (assembly GCA_028533065.1). NCBI lineage: Eukaryota > Metazoa > Chordata > Mammalia > Chiroptera > Phyllostomidae > Trachops > Trachops cirrhosus. The sequence goes on along the minus strand of CM052546.1, from coordinate 58,247,923 downwards.
TTTGGTGAAGATCGTGGTTTTGTCTGTGTTGTTCATTGCTGTGTCCCCCGTACTCAGATCAAAGCCTGGCCCACAGCAATAAACACTGGTTAAATAATCAAGTGGGCAAATAAACTGAGCTACTAGACTGATCTATCTGCAGCTCTCCCGACAGGCTGTGCTTGCTCTCACTTCCTGACCTTTGCGTGTGCTGTTACCTTTGCCTAGACCCGATCCCCACGATGAAGGGAGGGGAACAACGAAGGAAAGAGAGCCTGGCAGCCGCCCAGGTGGGTGCGCACTGCCCCTGCACCAGGCACCCACGAGACAACAGGGAGTGAGAGTTTAGACTTTCCGGGACTACGATCACCTGTTTCTACCCCGTTGTTCTGCAGCTGGGGAAACTGGGGCCCAGAGAAGGGAAAGGACTCAGTCAAGGTCACACAGTTGGTGAGGGCAGCGTTCTCCCCAGTGGACCCCATATGTCTCATCTAGAGGCTGTTTCCAACGTCCGTGCTGGATCTGCCTCCCGACGTGGGGCTTGGAGACGGGGTGTGTGAGGAGCAGGGCCGTGCTGCGGGCTACCCTTCACCCTGCTCAACTGAGCCGGGGGCCAGGGCACCAGGCCTCGTGAATGGGCGTGTTCTGATTTCCACTGACCTGGATCGGGCTCCTGATGCTTCCACCTATTCACCACGTGGCCTTGGGCTCTCTGAGACTCAGTTTACTCCCCTGGAAGATGAGGAATTTGAAACCAACTTGCCTCCCCTTCCCCCAGGACTGCTGGGAAGAGTCCTATGAAAAGTTCTCGTGCATCGAGTACTTATTCTCAGCTCCCATATGGGGCATTTCTGGACTGAGTTACGGGGTAGACGGAAAGCCTGGGGGAGGAGTAGGACTTAGGTGAAGGGAAGCAGGAGAAGGGAAGAAGAACTCGGTACTTAACACGTTGAGTTTCATCTCCCTTAGCATCCAGGAACCAGGAATGCATTTTATCCCCATCTTCCAGATAAGGAAGCTCAGGCTCAGAGTCGGGGAGGTGGGGGGTGGGGGTGGGGAATGACTTGTCTGAAATCACGCAGCCAGCGGGAGTAGAGAAGGGATTAGAGTTCAGGCAGGCTGTCTTCTGAGCTCACTTCCTCAGCCACGTGAGGCCCCAGGCCTGGGCACACAGTAGGCACTCAGCAGATGGTCACTGCTGGCACCCCTCTGACTGGAGCCCTGGAAAGACTTCACCTTCACGATGGCACCCTCTTCTAGGACTGCAGCCCTCACTGCAAACCTCATCTTTTGTTCATTTGCCTTCCCTCCAATCCCTGCTTGGAGAGACAAGGGCTCTCAACAACCTCTCTCTGATGGGTTTTCAGATGATCGCCACCTTGATTAGTTCCAGAGTCTTCCTGCAGAAGCACGAGTTATTTTGGGGATTTGATGGCTCCCTCTGGCTGCCTCTGACCACCCCCCTGCCAGGTGCAAGCACCTCTTAGTCGACTGCAGGACTGCAGCGTTTATCAGATGCCTCCCAGCTGCTCACTTCTGGGCCTGCAGCCCTCAGCCCAGACCCAAGGCCCAACCCTGCTCTTGGCTCCCTTCCTCCCTGCCCTGCAGCCGCTTCTTCCTTCCCCCTGTTTTGCAAGAGTAGGGGACATCAACTGCATTCTGATTCTTGACCCCAACTTTGCCACAGAGCATTGGCCCTCCCTCCAATTTTAGGATTTTTCCAGACTTGAGCAAAATCTCACACACCATTTAGACACGAATATTTTTGACCAGTGTTCCCACCCCCTGTCCCTCTTGGAGTCCAGTCCCCAACGTCACTCAGCCTGGGGTGGGAGCAGCTCGAACATTCCCAAGGATAATTTTATGGTGCGTATATTTTACCACAGTAAAAATTCCCAAGGGGACGCAGGATGCCTCCCCCCCATGTCACCATGTTATATCACAGTGTGTGGGGCTGACGTCACAGGGACGGGGCGTGGGTTCCGCTGTAGCTGTCTGTTCTCTCTCTGCTCCTGGCTCTCCCTTCTAGCTTGAGCTCTGCCAGGGCCGCCTGCAGGCCCTGCTTGCTTTTCAAAAATAACTCTTGAATCTCTCACTGAGGTTGTGCGGGGCGGGTGGGGGGGGCTGCTTTCTTGGTGTCCCAGGCTGTGTGTGAATCCTCCCAATGCAAGACTCCGCCAACTCCGTGCTGGGCTAGGGGCTGGTCAGCACTTGTCTGGCTGAAGTAGTTCGGATGCTGATGTCCTGTATTAGCACTTATAGACCTTCAAGGAAGTAGGCAAATGGGTCCTTCCTGGTGCCCACAGTCATTCATTCATTCATGCATTCAGACATTCAACAAGCATATATTAGCGCCCTTTACCTGCAGACCACACCTCCGGTGGCCTCTGTTGCTTTTCCATTTGTTTCTGAGTCATTTCTCTGCTCCTCTTTGAATTTCTACATCCTTCTCTAAAGTAGGGATCTTAATTAGTGTGGCCAGTCACTCCCAGAAGGAAACAGATGGCGTGCTCAAATTGGGTAACTTGAGAAAGGGTGAATAAGGGACTTATTTAGGAGTGAGCAGGGTGTAGGGAAACCACAAGGGTGCAGAGTCAGGCTAGTTACAGATGGAGGGCTGAGGGAACGGTTTTGCTACTTAGAAGGAGCTGTGGGGACAGAGACACCTTAACAGGAGCCGTGACCTGTTGAGGGACACAGCCTGCCTGTGGTGTCCTGCAGGGAGGGAGCAGAGGACTGAATATCCTGACCTCCCTCTTCCTTGTCCCTTCCTCCTCCTCCTGGGGGCCAAACCTGATTAGGAGCCAGAAATTATGGGAGACTGTTGAGTCTGACAGGGCAGCCTCCCTGGGCACAGGGCAGAGTGGAAGAAGGTGAGTAGTTCTGGGTGGATATTCAGTAGGTGGTCTTTTTTTCCTTAAATCAGTTTTATTGGGGTACATTATACATACAATAAAAAACACTCCGGTGGAGATATAGAACATTTTCATCCCTTCCCATTTTTCCTTATGCTTTGCAATCAGGGCTCCAGATCTGCTCTCTGTCACTATGGATTGTTTGGTCTGTGCTAGAACTGCATGGAAGAGAAACCGTGCAGCATGTTCTATTTTGTGCCTGGCTGCTTTCGTTGAACAGAAACGTTTATGAGGTTCATCTACATTGTTAAACATATTGGTATTTTTTTTTTTTTTTGCTTTGTAGTATTCTACTGTGTAGGTATAGCACAAGTCCTTAATGTGATTCTCCTGGTGAGTGACATTTGAGTTGTCCCCAGTGAGGGGCTACTATGAAGAAAGCCGCTGTGAACATCCATAAAAGTCCTTGTACAGGCACATGTTTCCATTTACTTCAGTAAATAGCTAGGAGTGGAATTTCTAAATCACGTGGTAAGTGTCTAACTTAATAGGAAACTGCCAAACTTTTTCAACATAATTGTGCCATTTTGCAGGCCCAGCAGGAATGTTTTCGAGTTCCGGTCGCTACATAGCCTGACCCGTATCTTCTATAATCAGCCTCATTCCTTTTAGCCATTCTCCTCTGTGTGCTGGGGCATCTTGTGGCTTCAGTGTGTCCTTCCCTGTCAGCTAAAAATGCTGAGCATCAAGAAGTTGAGGTGAGATTCACATAACATGCCATGAACTCACTCAAGGTGCATAATTCAGTGGCATTGCACAGCCGCTGCCTGTTCTGTCCCAGACAGCCTCATCACCCCAAAGGAAACCCTGTGTGCGTGAAGCAGTCACTCCCATCCCTCTCCTCGTAGTCCCTGGCAACCCTCCATCCGTGTTCCGTCTCTACGGATTTGCCTACTCTGGCTACTTCACAGAAAGGGAGTCATACGATATGCCACCTTTCCCATCTGGCTTCTGTCACCTAGCGGAAACTTTTTCAGGTTCATCGTTTTGCAGCATGTGTCCGTACTTCATTCCTTCCTATGGCTGAATAGCATCCATCGTATGGACATACCACAGCTCTCCCCGGACAGATTCATCACCACTCTTCTGTGCTGTCTCCCCATGTCTCGGGTGCTGTCTTCAGCTTTACAACTGCAGCAGGGAACAACGGAGAACTGACCTTGCCCACGTGGAGCTGAGGCCTCTTCTGAACTCAGCACTCTCCGTGGCAATCATGTTTGTCCATCTCTGATCACACCGGGGCCCTGTGTGTTTCTGTTCATCTGTCTCCGTGGTTCCAGTGCCTAGCCCAGGGCTCTTAGCTGACCAGGTGAGTTCGAACCTGAGAAGTCTTCCTTGAGGAAGCAGGTTTGGAGCAGACACTGGGAATTTGAGGAGTTAAGCAGTTTCCTTCAGCCCCCATTGATTAATGGAGGCCAGCATTTATCAAGCGCGTACTCCGTGCCACCCGCTGTAGTGAGCACATGGGGCTCCCCCAGGGCAGCCCGGCTAGGGCGAGGCCGAGGAGAGCCTCCCTTTGAATGCAGACCCACCCTGTGGGTGGCGGCCTTATGCTGCCTTTCCGAGTGTAGTTCCAGCTTAGGGGCGGGGTCTTTCTTCTCCATATTCCATCTTCCCTGTCTTTTTTCTTCCGGAGACATCAGAACAGGACTAGAGGGTGACCGAAGGATGGGCAAAGCCTTGGCTTGGAACATACCAAGCATTGCAAAGGACTCTTCAGTTCTTAGCCTTCTGGGTTCTTCCAGCTTAGCTGAGACCTGGGCCCTTGGGGGGGGGCACCTTCACAACGCCCCTGTCCCCCAAACCCCCTCTCCCCCTGTTTTCCTTAGCCCCTCTAGCTCAGCGGGCCGAGCTGGGATCTGCGGGGAAAGGAGCAGGATTTCGGCTAAATATAAACCAGGCTGTTCCAGTTTCCAAATAGAACAAAGGAGCAGGGTGTTAAGTTGATTCTTATAAATAAAGGGAGAGGGAGTGAGAGAATATTTTTTCGAGACGTTTAATAAAATCGTCTTGTTAAAGGCAGGAAAATCACCGGGCTGCGGTGGGAGGGTTTGGAGGAGGACAGGGAGAGAGGGTGCGGAGAGCGGCCTCCTTCCTGTGCGGAGACTTGCTGAAGTCCTCCTCGCCATTGTCCTGGGGCCAGAAGGAGCGGCTGGGGCTGAGAGGGCCACCAGGCAGGGCTGGGGCAGGAGGGTCCCTGGGAGGAGGAGGACAGGAAGGAGCATAAACATCATATAGTTTCTGAATATTGAGCGCCCACTGTATGCCAGGCCCGTGCTGGATTTGTGCCGTGTCTCACCAAATGCCCACAGCTGTGGGGTTGGGATTTCCGTCACCAGATGCTCTGTGATCTAGCCCCTGCCCCCTCTCTGACCTCATCTCCTCCCTGTCTCCCTCGGCTCGCTCCACTCCCAGAGCTCCAACTCTCCTAAGTGCCTGCTCATCATTCGTGTCTCAGAAAAAAATGTCACTTTCTCCCCAACCACTGTATCTCAAAGGGAACACCCCCCCCCCGCAACCACGCCACCCTACCTGCATGCCCCTCCCCCCCGTAATGATCACATTTCCATGTTCCATTTTCCTCATTAACATATCATTCTTGAAATTATTTGCTTTCCTATTACGTCTCTCCCCTCCCTCCACCAAAGTGAAAGCCCCGTGAAGGCAGAGGTTTTGTCTCTGACCCACTACAGTGGCGCCAGGGGCTACAGCAGAGCCTGGCGCAGGGGAGACATTGCTAAACATGTGTTTGCTAATGAATGGAGAAGTGAATGAGACTCTGAGAACTGAACTCAGCTAGGAGAGGACAGAGCCAGGAGCGAGCCCAGATTTGTCTGACCCCTGAACACGTGCCCTTTCTAGTATTGTATGAGGCCTCCAGCATGGTGGAAGGGGGAACTCAAGGGGATCTTTCTAGAACCTCAGGGTTTGGGGGGATGACCAGCCACAACCCTGGAGGATCAAAGGGTGTCAGTGAACCCAAAATGTCACCATCACCTTCATCCTTAAATAATGTAAAACTTATTAAACAGAGCTTCTTTGGGGGACTTATTTGATGGTGAGAGCTTTTTATTCAGTGTTACTCAAAGGACAGTAGCTTTGGGGAGGTGACAGAGGGCTTCTCACCTTAGGAGCAGGAAGGGAAGGCTAGAGGAAGCAGAGATACCTTGTGCCCCTGCCTGCCTGTCCCCCTTCCCTGACCCCACCTTTACTTTTTCATGTCCACTCACAGTGGCACATCAGGGGTGGGGTGGGCTGCAAGCAGAGGCTGTACATGTCCCGAGGGCCTCAGGGGACATTGTGATTCCTTTCTGCTGCCATGAGATTCTGCCTCCCTGGGTGCCGTATGGCCTTGGACGAGTCACCTGGCTTTCTTCAAGTCTGTTTCTTCCTGCATAAGAGGAAGAAAAAGAAATGTGCTTGTCTCTAAAGATTAAAGATACTACTGCATTTATTTGTCAGGAACCTGTACTTCAAGCACGTGGTAGATAGTACAATAGAAGAAAGCTGTCATTTTGTTATTATCACATTTCTCTGCATTATAATCTAATTGAGTACAGGGACTATCACTCCATTAATTGAATAGCTACCTAATGCTGGGCTCTGGACTAAGCCCACTATGAGGGGTATCTCGTTGAATCCCCATTCTCATTCTACATGAAGTAGGTACTGTCATTGCAATCATTCCCATTATTATGAATGAGGAAAATGGGGCTCCCGGGTGTGAAGTCTCTTGTTCAAGGTCGCCCAGCCAGGAAGTGGCAGATTTGGGACTGAAATCCAGGTAGGCCTAAGTGCAGGTCTTGGGCTTTTGAATATTAATACAATCCTGCCTCTTAGAACTGAGGGACCAAAGGGCTTTCTGGTGCTCCAGGTGGGAGAGCCTGGGATAAAGGGGGAGTGACAAGGCCAGAGAGGGTCATGGTGAAAAGCAGAGGCCCAGCTTTGATTAAGAGGTCAGCAAGGGCATCCGAGGTGGAGTGGTGCGTGTGGGGGGAGCGAAGTTGAAGTCTGGGGGGGCTGTGGTTCTGAGCTTCTGACTCATTCAGATGGAGCAGCTCGATTCCCAGCTCCTGGAGATGCTATTTATAACCTGCAGGTTCTAGCAGCCTTCTGAGCAAGAAGCTCTGCAGATACCTGGGGCCCTCTCCCTGGGTGAGGAAGGGCCGGGAAGTGATGGGGGAAGACCAGGGTTGAGCCTCCTTTCACCTGGCTCTGGACTCTCCAATCAGCACAAAATTCACTGCCCTGAGGCTCACTCTGGGCATGTTCAGCTTGTCATCAGCACAGTGCCTCGCACCTGAGAGGCTAGAATGAGTACGTGAATGACTGGCAGTAGCTTCAGGCTTTTTTACTGGTCAGATCATGTCATTTCTCTGCCCCATACTCTCCAGTGGTTCCCCATCACATTGGAAGTGAAGGCCAAGGTCCTTGCAGAGGCCTACAAAGCACATTCATGCTCCAGCTCCTTTTCCTTCCAACCTCCCACCTCCTCCTTATTCACTTCACTTCAGTGGCCTCCTACCTTAGGGCCTCTGCTCTGTCTCCTCCTCCTGCGACACTGCCCTTCCCCCAGACACCGCCATGTCTTCCTCCCTCACCTCCTTCAGGTCTTTGCTTAAATGCCAACTTCTCAGTGAGGCCTTCCTTGATCATTCTACTTAATCCTACCCATTCATTGTACTCCTTGTACCCTTTCCCTCTTAATTTTTCTCCATGGCACTTGCCATCATCAGACTATATATATTCCTAATTTACTGTTACAGTAGTCCCTCCTTATCCACAGGGGATCCATTCCAAGACCCCCAGTGGATATCTAAAACCGCAAACAGTACCAAGCCCTATACACACTGTTTTTTCCTGCACAGACCAAATGATGGTAAAGTATACAGCGTTTCTCTGGCACATCTAAATTGCCAGCATCACTACTCTGGTGCTTTGACGCCATAATTGAGTAAAATAGGATGACTTGAACACAAGCACTGTGGTCCTGCAACAAATGAGGACCTGATAACCGAGGTGCCTACTAAGTGGCTCCGGGTGGGGAACATCTGCGCGTGGACTCACTGGACAAGGGGGTGGTCCACGTCCTGAGTGGGTCAGAGCGGGACGGCAGGAGATTTCATCATGCTACTCAGTTTTTATACTTGTAAATTGTTTATTTATGAAATTTTTCATTTAATATTTTCAGACCCCAGCTGACCATGACTTCCCTGGGATTTTCACGGATTTGCTGTGTGACCCTGGACAGCTAACCTCACCTTTCTGGGTCTTAGTCTGTTGGACTCAGTGACCTCCCAGTTTGGACAGTGTTAGGGCTCTCTCGCTTTGCTTTTAGCGCCTAATATTTTTTTCTACAACCTTTGCTAGGAGGAGAGCTGGCCAAGGCCTGGCTTGGTATTTTTCTTCCAGACTAGACTTCTCTGTGCAGTGTTCAAGCCACCCTTGTGTCTATGTTAGGGGCTTTGAGCAGATGCATTTGTGTGAATGAGTCTCTCCGTGTGTTTGAGAAGCTGGCTCAGACTGGGCATTCAGCAAAATGTCAGCATTGGTCCTATTTCTGTCTTCCCGCTTCTTTTGTTTTCAATGGAGCAAAAAGTAGCAGTTTCCAAGGGCATGGCGACCCTCCTCTCATTGACGGAAACGTCTGCTGCTCTGGAGACACAAAGGCAGAGCCCATTGGCTATGAATCCTCCTACCTGTGGCAGGCAGCTTCACTTCCGCAGGAGCCAGCTGTGAGAAACCCACAGCAGAGCTGCCCACCTTTCCCTGAGGGAAGCCCACAGGAGAGCTGCAGGCTTTCACGGGGATGCCAGGGCCATTTTTAGATCTCATCTGCTCTTAATGGGAAATGGGTCCAAACTCGTCCAGGTTTTATAGCAGTCCCTGGCGTGTCTTCCTCTGTCACCTCCTTCAGGTCTTGGCTCAAGTGCTTGCTTCTCAGTGAGGCCTTCCCTGACCATTCCACTTAAAATTACACCCAAACAATACACTCCTCTCTCCTTTCCCTGCTTACTATTTCTCCATGACACTTGGCCATCACCTAGCATGTAATGTATATTATTAATGGGCTGTGGAGTTTATTAGCATGTTCACATATTATTCATTTAATTGCACAGCCTCATCTGTTTTGGCACACCCTAGCCCTACTTAGTGCAGTACCTGGCATCGGGGAAGCATCACTACATTTTTGTTAGAATAAATTCTCATAAGTAATGGGCAGCAAGCAATGCTGTCATTTTTTAGATAATGAAACTGAGGCTTACTGGTGAGAAGACTTACCCCAAAGTCACACAGCGAGGACATGAACCCAGGTAGGCAGCTGGCTCAGAGTTACTAGGGAAGGAGAGAGGAAACCCCTCCCAGTGGCAGCCATATTTTAGGGGAACGAACTTCACTTTTAAAAGATGAATGTGGGCCTAATAGAGCTTGAGCATTTGGGAGCCAGAGAAACTGGGTTCAAATCCCAGGACTGTCATTTCCCATACATTTGGACAAGTCCTAAAAATCATAGGCACCTCTGTTTCTTCACCTGTAAAATGGACTCATCAAGCCCACGACATTGGCAGTATTCTGCGAGATACATCGCTCCACTGCCTGCCACTAGTCGGTGCTCAAAACATCCCAGGCCCAACCCTTGACCTCCAGAAAGAATTCTGCTCTCAACCCTACTGTACGGCCTTCTGCCTTGGGGCAGCCCAGATCGAAATGCGCAGCTGCAAAGGCCAGGCTACAGTGGGGAGAGCACGTGATAAGTACCTGCTCCTGCGCAACAACTTAAAGTCACGTGACCTCGTCCTCGCAGCCCGTTGGTGCGAGGCTGGCGGGACAGTCTGCTCGCTTTGTGACCCTTGGGCCGGCTTTGTTGTCATGTACGCTGGAGCTCCAAGTTCTGGAGCGCCTGAGTACGTGCCTGAGGAGGGAGAGAGAATGCGAAAACCTTCTAGAATCCAGAATGAGGCTCCTTCAACCTTTCTTTTCTTGAGGGAGGCTCCGCTGGGCCCCGGGCACCTGGAGGAAAGGGTAAAATTGGCCACCGCCAGGCTGGGCAGCCCTTGCTCATTTGCTCAGACAGGTGTGGGGCACTGGGGATCGAGGGACTCACAGGCCCAGCTGGAGGAACAGACGTTCCGAGCTAGTGTAAACTGAGCGCAGGGCTGAGTCTGAGTTAGGCTGCAGAAGAGGGGAGAGGAAGCGACTGCAGACAGATCTGGGAACAGTGGGTGCGAAGTGGGAAGGAGCCTGGATGGTGGAGAGAACTCGGTGGTGGCGGGGGGGGGGGGGGGGGGTGGAACGGTGGCCGTGTGAAGAATTTTGGACTTGAGCCTAAGAGCAGTGGGAAGCCATTGAAGCCGGGGAATAATGTGATCTTTATAGTCCTGTACTGAATAATATTTTTGCCTTGCTTTCTCATTCAGACAAAAAAAAAAAAAAAAAGAAAAGAAAAGGATTTGAATTCCACACCTGCCGTACTATGTTTTTTCAGAAGCAGAAAATAAGGGAATGGTGGAATATGTATTTATCTCCAGGATTAAATGTGCTAACAGATGCAAATCCTATATGGGGTCTATAAATAGTAGTTCCCTTATCTTTTCTCTGAATTCCATTCCATAATTTCTGCTATTCCAGGAGCACCGGAGGAGACCAATCTCCCCTACAGACTGAAGAGAAATTTCTTTTGAAGTGAGCTGGATGGATGAAAACTCTGGATGGGTTCAAAGATCAAACGGTGACTATGCTACAAAATTATTGCTCAGGTAGTAAGCTTCCCACAGTCATACAATATATTTGATTTGTATTCACCTCTTAAGGAACACATTTATTGCATAAAATGAGACCAAGGGCCCTTGCTGCTGCAGCTCAGTTGGTTGGAGCTTCGTCCTGTACGCTGGAGGTTGTGGGTGCCAGACAATGTCCCCAGTCTGGGTGCTCATGGGGCGGGCAGCTGATTGATGTTTCTCTCTCTCTTTCTCTCCCCACTTCCTCTGTGTCTAAAATCAAAAAACAGAGTTTAAAAAGAAAAAAAACCAGAAGACCAAGGTTCATAAAGTCCGAGCCCATGTGGACTTGCCTCACAGTAAGATGGCCACCTTTCTGGCCACAGACTAGGCTTTTGAATATTTGTGGGATTGATTTAAATACTGGAATATGTTTTGTTTTTGTTTTTGTTTTTTTTTCCCCAAAATCTCAAGCCAGGGGCATCCGTTCTGCAGTTCTCTCTTTTTAGCTGTTAACATGAATTTTGATGGCATGGAAAAGCTTGTTCTCTGGCTTATATTTAGCTCATACATACTCTACTGCACAATTATGTTGTAAAGAGGAATTAGGTTTTATCTTGAAGTTGTTATTATAGCTTTGGGTAAAGGTGAACATTAAGAATAACTATAAAGTAGTAGCATATCATATTATTAATTTTGTTCCTGTCCTTTTAAACTGTGGTGCAGGGCTGGGGTCAGACCGACGCGTGCGATAGGTGTGTCAGGCAGGGTGTGTATAAGAAAACAGACGGCACGCTCAAGTTGGAGCATAACAGGAGGGTCTAATAGAGGGATTGTCTTTAGAGATTTGGGTAGGGTATAGGGAGACCATAGAGATAGTGTAGGACCCAGGGGGCTGGTGATAAATACCCAGGGTCTTCACCAGTCCTAGATCAGAATGTTGAAGGTTGAAAGAAATGACAGAACCCAGATAGAGAACTGTTTTGTTCTCTCTCTCTCAAAGGAGAGGGCTGCTGGAGAAGGAGCTGAGACCTTTTATCAGAAGACACAAGCAGCCCTGGCTGGTGTAGCTTAGTGGATTGAGCGCGGGCCTGTGAACCAAGAGATCACGGTTCGATTCCCAGTCAGGGCACATGCCTGGGTTGCAGGCCAGTTCCCAGCAGGGAATGCACAGGAAGCAACCATACATTGATATTTCTCTCCCTCTCTCCTTCCCTTCCCCTCTAAAGATAAATAAATAAAATCTTTAAAAAAAAAAAAAAAAAAAAAGAAGACACAAGCACCCTGAGGCGATCTGGCAGGGAGAGAACTGGGGGAATGAATACACACTTGAAGCTCATTCTCCTCCTGCTCTGCAGTTCCTGCTGCCGCCTCCCATCACCTCCCATCCGCTGTACCAGAATGGAAGCTGGAGGGCCAAGGAGCCGGTCCATGCAATCCAGATGGGTTTTGATGAGTTAGCACCCCGGGGTAAAGAGCAGGGTGGATGGAAACTGGATCTAGAGGGGCACATGGAAAAACTCTGGGACAGCAGGTTTCATTTCCATGTTGAATGAAGAGCTGGCATTTAAATCTTGGTAATGAGACAATGAAACCTTCAGGAATGCCACTGTGGGGGCAGCTTCGGGGTTATCACTGGTTCACTCTTCAGATTTGCTGGACACACTATGAAAAGTATTGCACTGGGTGGGCATTCTGAGAGAAGCCTGGCAGTGACGAGAGAACCCCAGAGATGCAGCGCGTCTCCTCCCTGATGCACGCGTCTTTAAGGACACATCCCCACTCTATCAAAGTACTGTTTAGTGCTCTGAATAGTAAAGGTTGCCCCACTGGTCTCAAAATCAGAGGCTGTTCCCCTAGACGCAAGAGAGTTCCGTTCAGGCAACGCACGCAGGGTCAGTCTTGTTTAGGACTGGCAGCTGGTCATTAGGTTCCTTGCCGCATTGGTACCTTGTCGGTGGTGGTTGAATAGTCATTTTCCGGGCAGGGGGAACAGAATAGGGTTTATCAGTGCAACTCTGGGAATTGGACTCCCTTGCGTGAATGGAGTCAATTGTGGTCTCCCGTGCTCGGAATCTGTGAAACCATTCTCCCCTCCTTAATGAAGTTCTCTTGGAAGAGGAGGGAACGAGTCACCTTTAGTGACACGACTCTGACAAGCAAATCAATTCGTTCCATTTGTTTCCTCTTTGAAAACAGCAATCCTCGAGCGTTACATAATCTAATCTTCATGCCTCGCTGGTTTGTTCTGTCCTCCTGAGGAATCGGCAGATGGTGCCAATGCGGAGACCCGCGCACACGCCTCGCAGGCCTCCTGGTAGCGGGAGGGCTGCTCACAGTGCCTCTCTCTCTGCTGTGGGGTCCCTTGCTGGCACTCGTTCCCAGGATCAGCTTGCTCTTTAGCATTCCTCAGGCACCACTGGCTTCTTGCCTTGGGCTTTCCATCCAAGATTAATTGGGAAGGCTGAAAGCGGATAAAAAGAACAGAAAGTGAAGTTGAAAGGGCAGAGAATTCACCAGATCTTTTCTAAAAGCCTTCCTCCATTAAAGGCTGAGTGTCGCAGAGATCATAGCTCCAGACCTCCGACGTCCTCGTCCAGCGCGGTTCCCCCTCGGCGTCCTTGTTGCTGGGTTATGTGTAGTCTGGGGACAGAGCTGGAAGAGTGGAGCTCTGCTCGCAAAGGTCTCCGAGTTTCTGTCTCTCACGGTGAGTTACAGACCTGCAGCCCTGATGGTTCCCCAGGCAGGGCAGTTGCCTGGAACCTACCTCCAGGTCAGTGACATCACCCTCGCTAAAGGAGAGTCATCTCAGAACTCTGCAAAGTAAGGTGTCACCCAGCAAGGCCCTGTCAGCCAGAACCATGATGTTTAGATGCCACCTATCCCTCTCTTCTAAAAACCCCAAAATGGCAGCTTCCAAGGAAGCGGAGGCTCCGCGGACGTCCTGTGGTGCGTGTACTTCTGATATTGGGCCGGAAATCAGCTGACAGGCTCTGGTATTGCCTTTCAGTTGTTGAAGTATTGCAATACTTCCACATCATTTGGTAAATAGTTGTATCTTTGTGCTCCCAAGTGCCTCCCATCCCTCTGGTAGGTCTGTTGAGAGGGTCTTATTTTAGGTAATTTCATGAATAGTTATACCTTTCCCTGCAGCAACATGAGCTTCCTTTTCCGAACCTATTTTGTTTCCAACCACGCGGTACCGGGAGGTCTGCTCGGCGCAGGACCAGGCACCGTGCCAAGTGCCGCAGATGTAACCACCCTGCTCACAGACTGCACTGTTGGCGGACTCCGGTTTCTGATGGAACCCCCGGGCAATTAAAACATAGAACCTTCCTGCCTTCGGCAAAAACAGGCCTGGTCCTTAAAGGTCACATGTACCTTTATGCTAAGCTGGCCATTCGGCATCCAGGTTGTTCAATGGAAATGATCTGTCTGAAGGAGAAAAACAATCCAAATCTATTTATCTATCTATTTATTTATTTATTTGTAGAAGGGAAGGGAGAAAGAAAGGGAGAGAAACATCGATGTGTGAGAAACACAGGTTTTCTGTCATATGCCTCCAACCAGGGGCCTTGGGCATGTGCCCTGACCAGGAACAGAACCAGGCACCTTTTGGTTTGTAGGACAACACCCAATCCACTGAGCTACACCGTCAGAATTGTTTTGCTTCTTTTAATTGGTTCCTCATTCACGGAATATTAGGTGAGCACCTACTGTGCTATTATGGGTCAGTCTCTGTGTTAGATGCTGCAGGCCCAGTAGTGAGTAAAACAGACCCAGTCTCTGCTTTCATGGAACTTGCAGTCTAGTGGGGGAGACAGCTAGTAAAGGAGGCCACTGTGGTTAGAGTGTCATTAGGTCAACTCAACATGGGTTGCATTTCAGCGAATGGAAACTGCATGGATGTGATGGTGACTTCCTGGGTGTAGTATACTGACCTGTCACCCTCACTAAAGGAAAATTGTCTCAGAACTCTGTAAAGTGAGGAGTCTCCCAGCAAGGCCCGTCATCCAGGACCATGATGTTCTACACTCCTCAAGTTCAGGGGCGGGGCCTGTGTGTTACAGGAGTAATGGCAGGGAGGTGATCACTTCCTGCAGCCATTCAAGGTCTCAAAGAGGCTGAGAACTGCTCTGGGTTGGGGAAGGAAAGGGAGGAATGTTCTGAATGAGAATGATGGTGATGATATATTCTAGTATTTGGAGACCTGATATGCTGTTTTTAAAAGAAAATGGTAAATTCTGACCAATCAGTCCTTTGTAGAGGATAGGATTTCCTTCATCTATGCTTTCCTCTCTTTTGCCCTTGAGACCAGGAAACAAATACAGGACTTGCTAGCTCAGGTGAGGGGTACAAACCGCACCCACCTAACCACGGACAGCTAATGGCCTGCATAGGAATCAGCTTCTGGCAGCCTGGGACTCGGAGCCTTTACCCACCGAGTCCGGCCACCCTGTTTTGAAAAAGTGTAATTTATCTCCCTAAGACAGTCCAGAGCATTTGGTTCTGTTTGTCAGTATTAATGATTTTTCTCTCTCTCTGTCCTGCTTGCTTGATTTCTCTTATTACTGAGTTATAATTATACACAGTGAGATGTACCATCTTCAGTGGAGAGTTCAGTTTTGACACATGTATATTCTTGTAATCCACATCCCTTTTCACTTTAACGAATCTTAGAATCCCCTTAAGTGGCGAACATTTGGGTCCACAAGCAGATTTCTGGAAAGGAATCCCCTATTCAGTCCACTGGCTGCCCCTCCCCCCATTTTTTTTTATCCAATCCTTTCCTGAGTTCCCCAATCACCAGAGGATTTAAAGCCGTAAGAACATTGTGTAATCCCAGCTTTCTGAGACCTAACAGCGATTTTGTCATTTGAAAACAAGGGAGAGATTAGTGCGGAATTTGATTCTGACAACAGCAGAAAGGAGCCCCCTAGGCCAGAAACGTGGCGGAGAATTAATTCAGGCACCGCCACGCTAATGCCCCACAGCCTGTTTCAGGACTCCAGGTGTGACTCCCGGCCCTGGTCAGGGAAGGTCCATTTTTAAAGCAGTTTGCTCCAGGGACACAACATTATTAAACTGAGACTGATCAATGAGAGACCCCTGTACATTTGAAGAATTTTGTCCTTGGCCCTGTCTTACTCCTTCTAGGATGGATGGATCCTCTCCGAGATGAGACGTAAAGACAGCTAAACACACTGTTCTCTGGAGACGGAGGTCGTCTGTGGCACCAGGCCCATCTTCTCTGTTGCATTGTCCTTGTCTGCGGGGACGCCTTTCCCGCACTCCAGAACACTTCTGCTTTTGCATAACTTTCACCCAGGGTTATACAGTCAAATAATAATAATAACATTAATTATTTAATAATTACAATTCGTATAACACATACAGCCCTGTAAGAGGCTTTATGTGAAAATGCTTTTAAAGCTGTAAAGGCATATACAGCCCCAAAGTATTATTTAAAAATTGTTTCTACATATCAGGAGATTTTGCAATGATTATATTCCCATTATATCTTATAGACAGGCATTCTCATTTCCACACCCAAGACTTCCTACATCTTAATGATGCTATGTCTAAAGTATTGCCTGTATCTTACCTCCCCCCCAGACTTAAAATCCATAAAGAAAGGCACTATGTCCTGGCTGGTGTGGCTCAGTGGACTGAGTACCAGCCTGCATACCAAAGGGTCACTGGTTCAATTCCTACTCAGGACACATGCCTGGGTTGCCGGCCAGGTCTCCAGTTGGTGGTGTGCAGGAGGCAGCCAGTTGATGTTTCTCTAACACATGGATGTTTCTTTCCCTCTTTCTCCTTCCCTTCCCCTCTCTCTGAAAATAAATAAATAAAATCTTAAAAAAACAAAAAGAAAGGCACTGCATTTACTTATGTATTACTCTGCTCCGAATGCCTACCGCATGGTGGGTACTTAATCATCTTTGTTAAAAGGATGAACCTTGTTTCCTCATTGGTTTTGTCTTCGGTGTCCTTCTAGTCTACTCCATAGTGAATCAGCATTATCTTCAGAAATACAGTTCTGCTCATGTCCTGTACACGCTCATAAAACCTTCAAGGACTCTCATCTATGGGATAAAGGATATACTCCCGAATGTCTCCTTCAAGATCCTTCACAGTCGTTCCAACCACCTTTGTGGGCCTGTCTTCCAGCCCTCACTGCCCTCCCCCTAAACCACTTAACGACTCCCAAATGCATTCTGCAGTTTCACACCCCCAAGCCTTCGCTTAGGCTGTCCCCTCTGCCTGGCATGACCTTCCTTTTGCCTCCTGGATTCTTCCAGTGGAGTTTCATTGCTCCTTCGAAATGCAGCTCAAATGTCACCTCTCTGAGCCTTGTCCACTCCCCTAAAGGACCTGCACTGGTGATTCTCTGTAACCTCGCATGTCATTCCCACTACATTATGGTGGGTTTTATTCTTTTTCATTGTGGTTGCAAGTTCCTTGAGAGCAGGGACTAAGTCTTACTGAAATTCTCTAAATAGCTCCCGAATCTGATCACTTCTTTCCACCCCCTTCCACTGACTGTCACTCTGGTCCAAGCCATCACTCTGTCTCACCTGTTCCATGTGACAGCACCTGACTGGCTCCATATTGCCACACTGCCATCCAGCAGTGGACTTCCCGCAAAGCAGCCAATGATCCTTTAACAGTGTAAACAACCATATGCCGCTCTCTGCCACAAACCTGCTAGTGGCTTCCCTTCAGACTAGTGAGAAAAACAAAGCCCTTGGCTCCCCGGCCCCTGCCTTCCTCTCCAGTCGCATCTCTCCCACTCCCGCTCGCTCACTGCAGCCGCGCTTGTCTCTGCTTCTCCTCAGATGTGCCGAGATGTTCCCTCATTGGGGCTTCTGCACAGAAAGCTCTTCCCCTGTGTGTCCTGGGCTAGCCCCCTCCTTTCATCGCGGTCTCTGCTCAAGCGTCCCCTTCTTGGGAAGGCCGTCCCTAGTCACTGACTGCAGTAGCCCTCCTCTCTCACCTGCTTCATTTCTCCTCACAGCTCCGCCTGCCACCAGTTTGTCACCATTACGTTCCCATGCATTCGTGCAGTTGTGTATTTGTTGCTGAGAATGGAGACTTTCTTGTTCAGTGTCATGCCCCTGGTAACTAGGACAGTGCCTGACAGATAACTCACTCAAGTATCTGCTGGACGAATGGATAACGCTTCGTATCCCCGGTTTCTAACACAGGGCCTAGTTCTAGAACTATTTAAGTGAATGGCCACATGAACGCGTTTTACAGATGAAGTAGAATCTTGGCCCACGCCCAGGAGTGTCCAGGCTCTGTGTGCACGCGTGTCGCCCGTTTGCTCCATGAACATGACCCTGGTACATTTTCTCTAATTTCATAGCTGGTGGAGCCAGGTTCTTTACTTTTTCAGGAACTGGTTGCTGACAGAGGTCTTGCCCAAGAATATTTAGGGAATTTCAGAAAGATAACCCCTGGTGGCACAGCAGGGATTTGCAGTACCCTTCAGCCCACTGCCTCTCGGCAGCTCCTGAGGGATTCTGATAAGGGACTGTACATTTGTGGTTGATCCTGCCTAACACCGACTATTCTGGGGCTGGGACAGGTGAGATACCGACTGACCCCACGCTCTGAGAGGGTGGATCCTTTGGGGTGTCCAACCCATATCCCGCGGACCACACGCAGCCCAGAATGGCTGTGAATGCGGCTCAGCACAAAATTGTAAATTTACTTAAAACCCTTTTTTTTTTTTTTTGCTTATCACTTTTTGTTACTGTTTGTGTATTAACTGTGTGGCCCAAGACAACTCTCTTCCAGTGTGGCCGGGAGATGCCAAAAGGCTGGCCACCCCACCCTTCCGGTCCGAGTGGACGTTGCGACAAGGCTTCAGGGCCGCAGTGGCACAGACCACCTGGTGATGTGTGCAGTGGGCGCCTGAGTGGGTGTGAAATGGCAGTGCAGTCGAGGGTCAGGAAGCCGGGGAGCGATTTGCCACAATTCCCTTGTTCACTTTGGCCTTAGGTACTGTTTTGCTCGCCTCTCGGTGTGTAAATAAGCAGCAGGCAGTGCAGAGAGGGGTGAGCGCTTGGCATGAGTACAGTGCATAGTGGCCGTCAGACCACCTGTCCTGCTGCTGAGGCTGAATGGTCACCAGGCTTGCCCTATTCTCATGTACAGCCAGAGACCAAAACAGGGAGAAGCTGGGAAGGCCATCACACCCCCTTCCAATCCCTAGTGTCCTGTTACTAAACGACAGTGGAAGGTGGGGCCTCCTTCCGTGCAGAGAGGAGGGAAACCAGCTTAGCTGCATGTGGGCCTTGTTCCGAGCACGGGGCCAGGCCTTCTATGTGTGCAGCGTCATCACACGCTACCCAGAAGTCGTGCTGTCTGCATTTCGCAGAAGAGGTAAACAAGTTCAGAGAGGCTGAATGCGTTTGCCAAGTGACCCAGATGGTAAGTGGCAGAGCTGGGATTTGAGACTCAACCCAGGCCTGTGTGACTCCCTGGCTGCCTACCAAGAGCGAAAATTTTCTAACATCTGGAAGGGCACGAAGGCGAGGGGGCACAAGAGCTGTAGAGGCAACAAATGGGTCCTACCTGAGACCTGATTATCACCAGGCCCTGCAAATCCAGGCTAATCTGATGCCACCTGGCTTCTCTTCAGAGAACTGAAAATTCTGTGGCTGATTTACCAGGGTCATCCCGGTCCCCCAGCATGGTCTTAGGGCTGGATGGAGTGCTCACAGAGTGGAACCTGTCCTCCCAGCAGTGTCCTTGGATGTCATTCTGGCTCCTGTGACTGTGAGCAGTGCTGTCATAGAGTGCCTTCATCCCCCTTGGGTCTTTAGTGTACTGCACCTCTCTCATCCTCAGTTTCAAAGTTGTACCCCCTGGGAGTAACCCCGCCTGCCTGTCTGGAGGTTCCGGAGGTTCTGGATTCCTGTGGGAGCCTCCAGGCGTATTACGGGCTAGTTCCGGCGATACCAAGGACTGTCTTTGAGGCCCTTCGCCAAACCCCTTCCCCTGCGCTCCTAGCTCCGCGCAGCAGCGCCCCCTCAGCCACCAGGGGCCGCCCTGAAGCGGAGCTCCTCGAGCGTGGGGCGGGGAAAGGGGCGGGGCACAGCAGTACCTGGGCCGCCCTGGAGCCGGGGGTGGGCTCTCCAGGGACAGCCTGCGTCCCCCCCAGATCCGCACTGCCAGGCGCCTCGGAGCTCAGGGCTCCGGGCTTAGAGGCTGCTCTGTTACATGGGCGGTGGCGACGGGGCCGCATTTAAGCGGCCGGGGTACGGCGCCCGCCTCCAGCGTGTCCTCGGGCTTGGCTCCCGCCAGGCGACCCGCTCTCTGCCCGCTCGGGGC
The DNA here is from genome assembly GCA_028533065.1 of Trachops cirrhosus. Classification (NCBI taxonomy): domain Eukaryota; kingdom Metazoa; phylum Chordata; class Mammalia; order Chiroptera; family Phyllostomidae; genus Trachops; species Trachops cirrhosus. Next base: position 58,227,966 of record CM052546.1, on the reverse strand, counting down.
CCCGCTCGCCGCACCGCGCCTCCTGCGCCCGGCCATGCGAGCGCGGGCCCCGCCGCGATGAGCTCGCACATCGCCAAAAGCGAGTCCAAGACGTCGCTGCTGAAGGCGGCGGCTGCGACAAGCGGGGGCAGCCGGGTTCCCCGCCACGGCCCTGCTCGGGAGACAGGGCTGCCTAGCCGCCGGCTACCCGATACCTGCCCTGGCACGCCGCTGCCGTCCGGGGACCCCAGTTCGCGGAGGCCCTTGTGCTGGCCAGCACCGCGAGAGGAGGGTGCGCGGGGGAGCCGGCGCGGGCTCCCCCAGGCACACTGCAGGCCCCGGGAGGCGCTGCCGGCCGCGGCGTCCCGACCTTCGCCCCGGTCCCCGCTGCCGCTGGCCCGCGGGCGGGATGGGGAGGAACGGGGGCTGTCCCCGGAGCTCCTCAGGTGCTCGCAGAGAGCCCCGGGTCGCGGGGTCTCTGCTCCAGCTGCCGCGTCCGAGGCAGACCCGTTCCTCCACCGGCTGCGCCCCATGCTCAGCTCCGCCTTCGGCCAGGTAAGGGCCGCGCCTCCCGTCCGTGCTCGCTGGAGAGGCGCTCGGGACCCTGCCGCGACTGCGCACCCACAACCTTCCTCCTGCTGCCCGTGGCCCCCAGGCACGCTTTCCTAGTCCTGCAGCTATGCGCCCTTGCCCGCGGTACTCCTCCCCCGGTGCCTGATTCAGCACCCTGTGCGCTGTCCACGCTCCAGGCCTCTTTTGGGTGAGACACCACCGCGTAGCCTCTCCACCTGCCACAATGGGCCTGTTCTGGAAGGGATGACCTCCACAAGTCGCCTGGAGATTTGCAGGGGTCAAGGAGGGGAGCTCTGATCGGGTAGCACCAAACCCACTTTTCTGGACTCTGGCCAAGACCACCAGTGAGCGACTTAAGAGAGCAATAGGTTTGGAGCCTTGGGGTCAAGAGTGGGGCACCTCAGGGCACACAGCCTTGCTAGGGGATGATGCACCCTAGCCATTGCCTGTGGTTGCCACAAAGACTGGGGAAAGTTAGTAGAGCTAAAATATAAGAGTCTGGGTAGGCATGGAGGGGCTGTACAGAGCTGTTGCTCACCCTGGAACTTTGGGGTTTAGGACGTTATGGCTTCAGGGGGGCCATTAGGATGGCAGGTGGGCAGTTGTAAGTTAGAGGGTGAGATAATTATATCCTGAGACTCCTAGCGTCAGTTGGTGTGCATTCTAGGGTCGGGAAGGTGACTAAGGGGTCTCCAGTGGCTCCTGTGGTTTCCTCTAGGCCTTTCTCTCAAGGGCGCCAGCCTGCCGGACATCTGCCCTTTAAAAAGAGCCCTGTAGTCATAATCCAGTGTGGGGGTGTGCTGCTGGGGGGATAGAAAGGAACCTGTGCACTCCCGAGCAAAGCCAGGATGTCCTTTAGTTCTGAACCCATAATTAAATCAAACTCACTGACACAGCATTGATACAGTTCTGCGGCAGCCAAGGAGGGGTGTAATGCAGAGGTCTGGTCAGCCGGTTTGCATAGTGTGTAGTGGAATGGGGGGGCTGAGTCTTTCTGTAGTGTAAAGAATCCGTTTCAAGCTCCTGGCTTGCTGTGCTAGATCAGAATTCCAAGGAGGCCGTGTGCATTTTGCCTCAGATCTGCACATTGCTTTCCAAAATACTACTTTGCAGTGGCTGATGCCGGTGGAGGTCCGACATGAAGACAGCTACACACGGAGTTGAGTCGCACGGGGTTGCTGTGGTGGTGTGATGGGCCACCAGCGCATGGCTTTGTTCCTGCGGGGAGCTCTTGTTAGCCAAGTTTGCTGGAAACTGTTCTCCAGCACAGGGATTTGGATGCAGAGCTGTGAGAGTTTGCGTGGCAACACGTTGAGGGAGAGGTTTGCTGCCGTGGCTGATGCAGTGGTCGGGAGGAACAGGGTGCAGGGTGCCGGGGCATTGCTCAGGCAGGGGCTTGGCTTAGGGAGACAGCAGTAAACAGAGCTGGGGTGCCAGCTCTCTTGGAGCTTGCTGTTCAGCGGTTTGGAGGGTAGGTTATGGATCCAGAACCCCACACTTTCTGGTTATTTTGTTTGCTGGTGACTTGACTTTGTTTCTGGAAAACGTGCCCTTTCCTTCCAAGTCTTGCAGAATTTGCTTACATGGGCCCTTTGTGAGCTCAGAGCATCTCAGTTACCTGCTTTTCTCCCTACTTCTACTTTCTCAGTCATTAAATGAAGAATATTCTCCAACCCAATGTTCCAAAATGTCACCAGAGTCATCTGAGTCAGGAAGAGCTGGAAGGTCCCATCAAATATTTACTACCTCCTTCTGGAAGCTCTTGCCTTGGGAGCGGCAGAGTTTTTCTTTAAAGCTTTGGTACGTACAGTTGGGCTTCCTGCTGATGGCTCTGAGGCATCTGCTTGGACAACATCGCCAATAGCAACAAAACCTGGCCTAGGACTTCTGTGCTAGTCTCCTGCAACGGGGAATAAGTCTTTCTTTCACTTCTTTTTGCACTGAGATTTCTGTCCTTAGAGACAGGGTCAGGACCAAGAAAAGGGAAATGGGCTTCTGAATGCAGAAACTTCCAGATAGGATCTGCCTGGCAAAATACAACCCTGGGGAAGCGTATTTGTCGTGTCTCCCAAGTTCACGTTAAGTGATCACTTAACCTCATTGAGCCTGTCCCTTTATCTGCACAGTAGGGGGTAGAGACCATAGGGACAATAACAGCCCCTCACCAGGGTTGGGGGAGACTGAATGGGATAAGGGTGTCTGTTCAGAGCTCAGTCCAGTGTGTGGCCCAGGTCAAAGGCTCCATCAGCATTAGTTATTGTCGTTATTGCTGTTGTTGTTTAACCACCAAGGGCCCTGTCAGGTTGTTTTCCTTCTATTTGTGATACAGTTGGGGACAGCCAGGGTTCCCAGGGACACTGAAGGTACCAAGATAGACTCCAACATTAGGGGGAAGAGGAATTAGGATTCTCCCAGTGACCTTACGGAGCATCCTTACTGCCTGCAGGTAGACCGTGTGGTTTTAAGGTTAAACCTTGGGAGAGTGTAGGGCTGCAAGTTCCAATCTCAGCTCTATCATTGCCCATTGCCGTGACCTTGGGCCTCTTACTTTTCTCTTTTGGTCTGTGTTCATCCAGGAATGAGCTTGACAAAAACTACCTTGCAGAATTATCACAAAGCTTCTACAAGATTAAGTATGTCAAATGGCCTGGCTCAGAGTGGGTGTTGGAAAGAGGGCAGCCTTCATTAACATTAATATTCTTGTTCATAGAGTAAGTGTCTGAATGAGGGCCTGGACTTTGAAAGCTATCTCTGAGCCAGGCGAGGAAGGCTGTTAAAGGAAGGAGCTGAATGACAAAGGACCTTTCCTAGTACCCTCTTTGTGGCTCGCTATGGACATGTCACCCAGCTGCCTAGAGAGATGTGGTATCAGAAATGAACTCAGAATACACCTGACTTGGGGCAACTCTTGGCTTCGGGTCTTGGAAAACTATTTTAAGAACAGTGTTTCTGTTCCACACCCTAAGTCTGGGGAGAAACACCCCGTTTAGAGGAGACAAATGCGAATAAAGCCCATGGTGCTGCTCCATCCTTTTTTTTTTTTTAAGCTACAGAAACATCTCTTTTAACTTGGGTAGGTTATTGCAATTCCCAAACTGCTTTGCACGTAGCAGGATCACTGTGATCCTCTGTCCTAGTGAGTGAATCAATGAATGAATGATTGATGTCTCCCACCTCTGGACTGCAGAGGTTTCTTAGCTCCTATAGTATCGATGCAGGAGAGAGACCATGATGGTTTGGGTCCTAACAGATTTAGTTGCCCCAGGCCTGTGTTTCCAGGATGAGGGCTGTGCGTAGCATTCACTCCTGCCAGACCACATCTCTCCCTTCTGCTCTCAGAGAGGGCTGGGAGCCGCCACTGCCTTTTCCCTGGGGCCTGGGAAAGGAGACAGAGAAGGTCAGTTTGTGGTTCACATCAGTCATAGAAAGTTCCCCAGGATGTCTGCATTTGCCTCTAGCGTTTTAGGGAAGCAAAAAGGGTACTTGAGACATTCGTCTGGAGCCCACTTAACAGTTGACAAAGTATCTTCTTATTGTCTTATCTTCACAGCAACCTGTGAAGGTTAGCATTATCTTCCACCATGTTAAAGAGCACAGAGACTCAAGAGAGGGGAAATGGCTGGTGCAAACAGGACCGTGAGGTGGTCTGCCCATCTCTGAACCACCTGCCTGTGCCACACCTACTGGTCTGGTGGGAAGTCACTGAAGTGTGTTTTCTGTTTGTCAAAAGGAACAGCAAAGTACAAGTTATGACCCAGCTTTTTCTGAATGTCTTAACTCTGGGCTGCCATCCAAGTTCAAATGCTGGCGATCGAACTGATCAGGGCCAGTGAAGGGCAGCCTTGCTCCTAATCAGGAATAATCAGCAATGGGCTTATCCTTCTTATCCCTCTGATCCTATTGTTCCATTCCAGAATTCAAAGTGTGGCTTCCAGGGGCCCAGGACCTGCTGCCACCCTGAATATGGATGGGGAGGCGGGGCTGCGCGATGTGCTTTGCTCCTTCGAGAAGCTCCCACCGGTCAGTCCCGTGAAAACTTTCCTAGTAAAGGTCAAGCTATCTGTCCCTCCCAGATTGCCCGTTACCCCTGTCACTCAGGATCATCAGTTCCCCACCTGCTGAGCCAAAAAAATTACTTAAGCAAGCTCTAGGTTTGAATCCCTCTGAATCCCTGACTGCCCTTAAGCCTCAAGCTGGGATCAGCATCCTCCTCCCTCAAGAATGATGGGGTTTCTTCAAAGTATGTGACTTATTTTAATTAACAAGTTAAGATCAGGAATTTATTATTTCAATCATGTTTTCAGGTGACAAAGGAGGGCAGAAATAATACCTTACTTTGCAAAGCCTTTACTTAGCAGTGTTTTTCTGCCTGTAGCTGTGGTCTTCACCACAATCCTCCAAGATGGAAAGGTCAGATATTATCTCCATGTTACAATTAAGGAAACTGAGATTCAGAGAAATTGACTCATTTATACAGGCCATGTGGTTAGAAAATGGTAAACTGGGCCTCACATCCCGCCCTTGGGACTCCATATTCTACATTCTTATAATGTCATGTTAGCATTTACTGAGTGTCTGCTAAGTGCCAGGCATCACTTTGAGGGGTGTGAGTTATTCTCTTACTCAATTGTCCACACTCTCCATCACAAGCAAAACTTATGACCCATCTCTAAATGTCTACATCTAGAGTAAGCAACATTTTAAAAAGCGTGCCAGGGCAAAGTGCATGACTTCTCCATAGGAGAGGGCTCTCCTGCCTCCCATTTCCAAGGACAAGGCATTTCACAAATTCGACAAGTAGGTGCTGTGCTCAGGATGGCCTGCAGGGGGCAGGAGTCACCAGGTATGTGTGGGTACCCTGCTAAGTGAATGGAGGCCCCACCTGGTCCTCTAAGACCAATGCTGGGCGGGGGAAGGAGCACCTTCTAGGTTCCTGGCACTGTACCAAGCCTTTGCATGTATTAACTCCTCAGATGAGCCCTATGAGGGAAGGGTTATTAGGGTACCCATTTTATCAGTAAAGAAACCCAGGCTCAGAAAAATGAACAGGCCCTGGCTGGTGTGGCTCAGTGGATTGAGTGCTGACCTGCAAACCAAAGGGTCACTGGTTCCATTCCCACTCAGGACACATGCCTGGGTTGGGGGCCAGGCCCCCAGCAGGGGGCGCACGAGAGGCAACCACACGTTGTTTCTTTCTCCTTCCCTTCCCCTCTCTCTAAAAATAAGTATAATCTTTAAAAAAGAGAAAGAGAAAGGTGAACAGGTCTTCAAGGTCACACAGTACTGCTAGGCATCAGGGCAAGATTTGAACCCAAGTCTGACTCTGCATTCCAAGCTCTCGGGCTCTGTGTCAGTTGTCCTCAGCACTGGCTGCAGGTTAGGCTTACCTGGAGCAGTCAGCACCCCCAGCGTCTGGAGCCCACCCGTACCTGATAAATCAGAATCTCCGGGGAAGCTCCCCAGAGAGCCTGGTCTGCAGCTGGTGTCGGGGAGGTCTGCGTCTCACTGTGCCGCCTTTCCATGTGTCTGCTCCTGTAGTCAGTATGAACCCGGTTCCTACCCGGAACCTAGCCCACTTCCCCTGGGGGTCTCTTGTGAGCCCTAGCGTTTCTTTCTTTTTTTAACTTAGTTTTTTTCTTTTTATTTTTTATTGAACTTATGAGAGTGACATTTGTTAATAAAATTATGTAGGTTTTAGGGGTACAATTCTATAATATATCATCTGTGAGCTTTTCAAAAGAGCCTGCAGATGGTCAGTTTTCTAGCTTTGGGCTACAAGCCTTTCCTGATCTTCCTGAATTAAGTCACATTCTTAAAGTTTTTGTGTCTCCCCTTCACGGTGTTTTCCTGATATGCAATTAAATGTGTTCCTAGCTCTCTAATACCCCTTGCCCACCTGTGAGAATGTAAGCTCCTTGAAACCAGGGACCGTGTTCTCTTGTTCCCACACGTCCAGAGCCAGGCACAGTGCCTGGCACATAAATACTGGACATAATGATACTTCTTTCTTCCATTTGAATAATTACTTATAGAGTGCCTGCTATGTGCCATGCACTTTGCCATGCACACTTTACAAGCAAGAGAGAGCAAACCCCATTTTCCAGGCAAGGAAACTGAAGCTCTGGAATGTGAGAAGTCAGAAGTCAGCAGAGACAGAACTCGACCCAGGCTTGCAGATCCTTCCCATTCATCTGAGTCCGTTGCTCTTCTCATGACCCTGACCCCTGACCCGCAGCCCCCTCAGAGATGCTGCTTCGTGCTGTTTCCGAGGAACAGGGCTTTGAAGAAGGCACTTAAGTTGGCTGCTTGCTCTTCCAACTCCTCAGTGTCTTCACCCCTTTTCTTCCCTTTAGGGGAAAACCACCCCTCAGGCTCCTCCCTCTGTCCTCAGGGGCTGCCCCTCCTTCTCCACATCCCCTCCGGAGGTTTGGCCCAAACAAGGCCGCAGAATAACTAGCCTGACTAAACCATTCTCACGCTGATGATGTCCTCAGCAGCCGCACCGTCTTCAGGAGTTACCCAGGGACCGTCTTCCCCAGCAACCTGGGAGCAAGCCTGTGGCGCCTTCGGGGCAGCGCCCCCGCTCATCTGCCCTAAGGGGAGTTCTGACTAGCTGCCCAAAACTGGACACAAAGTCCCTGGGAGAGGAGCCCTGGGGACTGAAAGCTCCTTCAGTGGAGCCCGTGAGGGTTGGTGCAACCGGGGCTGGGAAGAATTCGGCTTGCCAACCTATCTCTGGTGCCCCCTGCTGGAAAAAGCTGGGTGCAGGGAAACAGCGGCACTTCTGTCTTGGGTCATCTGGCTGGGGCTGTGGATCTCCAGTGCTACATCTGAGGCTCAAGATGAACTGACATCAAAGCTGGAACCTGGAGGAACAAGGAAGAGCCAGTTACCTAAAAAGTTCATCTTGGGACCTTGAAGACCGTTTTGCAGAGGGCAATCTCTCTGCCCGGCCCCGGGAGGAAGCTGGTGAAGACCCTTGCTCAGGATTGGGTAGAGGATGAGGGTCAGGTTCATGGCCCTCACTTATGCCCTCTGCAACTGCGCGCGTCGGAGGGAGCAGTGTTGCTGCTAACTGCTGCTGGCTCAGCTGTGCTTCCAGTCCCCGGAGCCTCATCCCATTTCACTGACAAGGCAAGTGTGAAAAATGGAGCGTGATGGAGACGTCACAAGCTCTCTCAGGCCTGCTCTCACTCCAGCTGCGATTGCTAGGGGGCTGTTTGGATGTGCTTGTCCCTGTGTGCTTGTATCTCTGTGTGTGTGAGTGAATGCACATATGAGGCTGGGAGGCGCTCTGGCTTTGGGGACCCAAACTGGCCTGATTCCCCCATGAGTCTGCTGGCCTAATTCCCAGCTGCAGCTGCCATTCTGGACACTCGCCCCCACCCAAACCCACCGAAGGCAATCTCTCTGCAGATTTGGCAGCTGGGAGAGGAGGGGCTGGGGGGCGGGGGGAACGGGCCGGAGAGGACTGAGCGCTATTCTGGTGGAGATGATCCAGCCGCCCTCTCCCAGCTCCGCCGCCCTCTGCCATTAGCTCTCTGGGCGATTTTCTCTGTGCCCTGCATGCTCTCCTCCTGCCTTCATCTCCTTAAGAAAGTGCCCAGAAAGTTAAACATACACACACAAACACACACACAATCCACCAAAAAAAAAAAAAAAAGAAAACAACCCAGGAGCAGGCAGACGAGTGAGGGAGCACGCGCGCCGGAGAGGGCTCAGATCAGTCCTGGAGGAAGAGCGGCGCAGGCAGAGGGAGGCTGGGGTTGGCAGTGACGGACTAAGGTCTCTTAGCCCCCAGGAGCCTCCTTCATGGACCCAGGGATCCTGAGAGGGGCTGCCTCAGCTTAGGATGGGCAACTGTGTCAAGTCTCCTCTGAGAAACCTCTCTAGGAAGGTATGTTTCCGGATTCCCAAGGCCGGGGGTGGGAGATTCGGGCATCTTCCCACCCATCCCAGAGTGTCGGCATGGAGGGGGTGGGCCTCTGAGGCTTGCCACCCTTCCTGCGTGTTCTGTCTAGAGCTGCTTCCCTGTTGTAACCTCCGGCTTACCTCCCATCACACTTCTCTGCGTCCCAGACTTGGAGCTAAAGATGGGACATGGAGCCACATGGGGGGCTGTTTGGGAATTTGCACAAAATGTGGGGAAGAACCAGGTAGCTCCTGCGACATAAAATGGAAAGTGTGGATCCTGAGGGTGTCAGAGTGGACAGAGCCCTTGAAGCTGGCAGGATCGGAAGATGGTTGAGCTGAGCTTTGGCCTCGCTGCTCCTAAGGCTCCTCAAAAGTAGGGCCTGGGGCTTGTTCGCCTCCTGTGAGGGTCTCTGACCCTTCTGGTGGGCCTCTAAGCCCTCAGAGTTGTGGGTTTTAGGTAGATCCTGTTGCCACTGAAAGAAACCAAGCAGGGAATCCCCTGTTACCCTCGATAATTCTTGATCAGGTCAGAGAATCTCAACGAGGACCGGACTGGTTCAGAGACCAGAGCTGTCTCCACTGAGAAATAGGATGTTGAGCAAAGGCATCTGTGTGTCACCTCCTGTAGTGGATTTAGTGCTGTATACTGGGATAATATCTTCTTGCAAGAATTCCTTTTGGAAATCGAATAATCATCTCTAGCACATCTTTTATGCAAGTCTGGGCTGGCATCTATAAGGTTTTGCTTCAAGCGGGCTCTGCCTGTGTTTCGGTCCTCTGTAGTCAGGTCACAGAGGAAACTCCTAGTTAGCACCTAAAGGAAGAGGGAATGAGAGGGATGCTTCCCTGCAGTGCTTTCTTTTTCCCGACAAGGAACTTAACTGCCACTCAGGTTAAGTGACTTACCCAAGGTCTCAGGTTAGCTAATGACACCTCTGTCCCCAGCCGTATCCTACCTCAGTCAGTTGACAGCTTCTCAGTTTAGGACATTGCAGGCTTTTCTGCTGCTCATCATCTTCTTCATTTAGCTAATCTGCTCACATCAAATTCCCTTTCATCTTTGCTGTTCCTTGGATCCTCCTGAGGGTTGGCTATTTCTTCTGTGCACCCTCCTCCCATTATCTGCCATCTTCTTAGGGGGGTCTTTTGCACCAGAAGCGGCCTCCATACTGTTGCAGAGAAATAGAAATTGATCTGATTTAGTTTAGAGGACCACAGGGTGGCTCTCCCCCTGGTTCTGTCCAGAGCTTGAAGAGGTGAATTTAAGAACAAGAATTATCCATTGGTCCCACCCCACCCATCTTCCCTTACGCAGCAGAGGGCTTAAGAATCAGACTTCTCAGGTTTCCTCTTTCCAGCTGTGTGACCTTGGGCAAGTTACCTGACCTCTCTGGGCCTCAGTTTTTTTGTCCATCAAGTGGAAATACTAATACCTACCTGGTCAGGTGATTGTGAGAACTAAACAAAGTGTTGTGCACACTGCCTGGCTTACAGACTCAACGAATGTTAGCTAGTAGTATTATCATCGCAGTCATAATTTTCCACTTAGTGTTCTGAGAAGGTGGGTGGGGGGAAAAAGGAAAGTAGGAGAGGTTTTAAGTCCGGGGAGTAAGGTTAAAGGTTGTAATAAAACTTACTGTATCAACTTCATGTTTTTAATAAAAGTAACAATTGCTTTTTCATGAATATTTACAATGTATCCAACCTCTGTTATCTCATTTTCTCTTTTCCACCAAATAGTTCTCTTGGCTGTGTTAGAGACAAAGGAGCTGGACTCTGAGATAAGAACTTCCCTAAGGTCACCCAGCCAACTGGACACCAAGCTGGGACTTAAACCCCGGCCTGTGTGAATCCAGAGCTGGTATTACATTTTTATTTTTGCCTCTCCCTTCTTCCTGCTGTCAGAAATGTTATTCATAGATTGTGCAGTCTGACCTTACACGTCATCTGGTCCAGATTCCCACTGACAACAGCACTCCGCTCTCCCACCTCACTGAACGCTCACTCATTCAGCTTCTCCTTGAGCGCTTTCGGTGAGAGGGAGCTTGGACCCGTCTGACCTTGGCCAGCTTCTGCGCTTAGAAAGCTGTTAGGCCATGAGGACTTCTGGGCCCTCCTGTTGCCATGCCACACTCAAGAGACGTCCACTCCGTGCCAGGGGACTCTGTCTGCCTGTGGGCCACTGCCCGCCGGGCTTCCCACTGGTTGCGGGGAACTGGTAATGGGGAGAGGCAGCCTGCTCCAGGCTCTATGAGGGCAAGCCCAGGCTGTCGGGTGCCATCACTGGCCAGGGAAGAACAGCAGCCTCCCGGGGCAACTTGGTGCCAGGCAGGATTATGATCCAGAAGCACAGTGGAAATTCCCCAGCTTCCACAGGCTCATTCTTCATGGGAGCAAGTTGTTCTCCATCCTTCTCGTGTCTTTCCTGACTGGCCAATATTCCCCCGCTTCCTCTGGAGCCAGAAGTAAATGCCTTCTGGCACCCAGCATCTCTTAAGTTGCATCACTGTTACTATCATCGTCATCGTCCTTCTCATCGTCATTGTCATCACCATGGCAACCCCATGTATTCCGCTTTTACCAGGTTTAGGCGCTAGCTCATTCATTTCTCACAAGAGTCCCCTGTGTCGCATGGTTGTCTCCACTGCATACAGAAGGAAACTGAAGCACAAACAGGTGAAGTGACCTGCCCAAGGTCACAAAGCAAGCAAGTGGCAGAACCAGAATTGTCCCTAAGACTGTTTGAGTCCAAAGCAACTGTACAAAACCGCCTCTCAGAGTTCCACACTGCCTGCCGCTGCCTCCTGCCTGGGCTGTGCTCATTCTGGGCCCAGTGTGTGCGAGAGGCTGCTCTCTCTAAATGGCTGCCTCTCTCCAAACATCTCCTGAGGTTGCGTCCTGGGACTAAGCCACCGTGTGTGGTCCCAGGCTTCCTTGGAGCCAGCCTCTAGTCAGGAAGGTCCCTCTGGCTCTGGCCTCACTCTGGCTACGTCCTGGGAACCTGTGTGAGCATGGCTGAGGCTCTGAACCTCCTTCGGCTTCAAATCAGAATGGCCATTGGTCTATCTGGCATCCCTTAAATTCTGAGATTACCTAAGGCTCACCCTTACTGCACTCACTGAACTTGGGCCTTGGACTGAGGTCCTTCACCTTGAATCTTGAGTTGCTGCTTCCCCTTAGAGGAACCAGGATACTGTTTCTCTCTCTCTAGGCCTGGAAGGGGCTTAGGAAGGCAAAGGGGAGTGTAGTCTGTAGGCAGCCCCACAGCGTGAGACTTTGGGGAGAGGACACGTGAGAGGGCAAGGTGAGAGGGGCAGGTCACTCTGCTTCTCAGCCGGGGAGGGCAGGCTGCCCCGAGGTTAAGATCTTCTCGTGGGTTTGACCTTCTTTGAGCCAGAGGAGCCTGGCAGGAAGAAGAGTGCAGCAAGATGAATGGGTGGGGTATGCAGCTGTGGACTCAGGGGCCCCGGGCATCCTGTGGAGGCTGGGGTGGAATAGAATGTTGTGTCTGGATGCTGCGCTTGTCCTGAGGGGGGCGGTCTGCGGGCAGTGCTGACTTTTTATAGCAGCATGGGAACCGCCAGGGAGGAGGATGGGTTGGCCTGGGCTTGGGAGCACAGCTATATTCGGTAAGCAGAGAGGGCCTGTGCCTCAGCCTCCAGAGGTCAGCAGGCTGCACCAGGCAGGGAGCCAGGGAGGCGGGAGCGGGGAGGGAGACTTGCTGGTGAAAGAGTGTCTAGTCTTCGAGGGGAGGGTGCAAACTGGGTGGGATCCGACCCACAGACGTGCTTTGTGTTACCTGCCGGAAGGTCTGATGCTTTGGCTGCTCCTGCAGAGGGCACACGCAGCCTCCATTGAGCCCCAGCCTCCCACCTCTCACACCCACCTGCTTCGTTCACGGCAGCTATGGCCCTGTGCCTGCAGCCCCCAGTCCAGCAGACCAGCTGAGGCTGCCCTCTGCTCAGATGGTCCCCACTGCCTTCCAGTGGGGGTCCAGCAGGGGTCCAGTGGGGGTAGGGCTGGGAGACAGTTTGGGAACTTAGCCCCAGGGTTTGCACTGGGGCATTGGGACAGTGCTGGAAGAGGACGTTACTCCATTTATCTCTCAATGAAAACTTCCCATTGGTTGGAACAGAAGCCTCCTGCTGCCTGCCTTTCTCTCTGAGCCTCTACATGCACATGAGTGTGATCCTCTGCACACGTATGTGTCGTGTTTGTGTATATGCATGCACCTGAGCCACCTGGTGGGTACCACACCCAGCTCTCCCTGGAACATCTGTTTCAGCCAAGGACGGGAGACCATCTGTTGGACCAATTTGACGCCTGCCCTTGAGCATCCTGAGGGCTCTCTGACCCCTGCTGTTGGACTCTCAAGGGTCTGCTCTTGAGGACAGCCCCCTCTAGGACCAACAGCCCGGCTGGGGCCAGGCAGGTCCCGTTGAGCAGGGAGGGGAGGTGACTCCTGCCTCTCTTTTGTGTTTGCTTGGTGCTGGCTGAAGATGTGCCAGGAGGAGAGGACCAGCTACAGGGCGGTGCAGACGAGCGAGGAGGGGCTGGCGGCTGGCGGCGAGCTCCCGGGACCGCTCCTGATGCTGGCCCAGAACTGTGCCGTCATGCACAACCTGCTGGGCCCTGCCTGCATTTTCCTGCGCAAGGGCTTCGCTGAGAACAGGCAGCCTGTACGTAAGTCAGCCCCAGTGGAGCAACGCTGGGCTTGGCTTCACGGGGCGTGAGGAGGTGCTGGGAAGAAGCGGGGCTCTGTGCACAGAAGCATGTGTCCTGCAGCAGATACACCTCAGACCCTAACCTGCGAACCTGACCCCTAAAGTTTCCCATTCATGGCTGCAAAGCACTGGTGAGTCCGCCTCCATCAGCAAGAAGTAACAACAGCAGCTAACATTGCTTTGGGATTTTTTTTTTTTTGAGCACTTAATTATGTGCCAGGCACTGTGCTAAGAGCTTTGATGCATTTTCTCGTTTAAGACTCAGAGCAACTCTAAGAGGTGGGTACTATTACCCCATTTTACAGATGAGGAAACTGAATTGGTGGAGTAACCTGCCCAAGGTAACAGCTTGTGGGTGATGGAGGTAGGACCCAGACTCGGGGAGTCTGAGTCAGGGCCTCCTGCGCTCAGAGCAGCAGTACCGGGTGTGCAGCACTGTCCAGGAGGACTTTCTGTCGTGCTGGAAACATTCTGTAACCTGCACTGTCCGGTACCATAGCCACTAGCCACATATGGCTATGGAGCACTTGACATATGACTAGTGTAACTGAGGAACTGAATTATTAATTCTGTTTAATTGCCATCGAGATTTAAATAGCCACATGTGGCTACTGTATTGACCAACCTCCTCTGGGTGTCTGAACAGCCACAGGGAGGAGGGGAACAATGATGGTGTTACAGATACAAACGTTCGTGGGTTCCACGTGTTGAATGCCACGCACTAGACACTTTGCACGTCTCATTCCATGGTGCTCTCAAAGGCTCTGGAGGTGGGTCCTGGTGTTGCCCTCTTTCACAGATGAGGAATTGTGGCTCACAGAAGTGGCCCGCCCATAGCTAGGAAGTCGCAGATCTAAGCTTTGCACTGGAGTCAGTCTGACTCTAGAGGCCAAGCTCTTCTCCCTGACCACTTAGGTTGGGGAGAAAGGGGTGTGCGCATGCTCATTTCCACCGGACTTCACCCCACATTGCTCATGGGCCCCCTGACATGTGGGTGGGCTTGTGCGTTCCACTCCAGAGCACAGCACACGAACCCCTGCCTCTCTGCGCAGAGGAGGGTGCGATGCAAGCGCCAGCTACCAGGATGAGCCAGACCACAGGTCTACTGTAAAGGGGTACCTGGCTTTCCTGCCCGCTGACTTCGTCTATACAGGATATGTTGGGGAGGCTGCAGTGGGGGTCAGCAGCACCTCATTTCTCTAGTTCTTCAGAGCTGGGTCCTGGGGAAGCAGGGGGCTGCTTGAGCCTGAGCAGTGGGAAGGACTGTTACGTCTGAGCAACTTGTCCCAGTGAGCACTCTCTGCCACAGGCACGTCCATGGTACACACTCACTTTTACTTCCTGGGGGATGGGCCTTGCCGAAAACATCTTTTTTGGTTACTCAAGATCCAAGTCTGACTTAGATCGGCTGGGGTGGGGGGCGGAGAGGGGAGGAGGTGGGGTTAGGTAGGGGGTGGAGTGACAACCCGCGCACTGTGCGCCGTGACAGGTTCGTTAGTGGCAGTCTGTACGGTCATCTAACAGAGGCACACATCTTCCATGAAGCCTGCCCTCAGCCACAAAGGCAGGACCTGGTGGCTCGCAGCCTGCTCGTTCCAAACACACGTACACAGTCAATGCAGCCCTGCCTCTTAGAGCTTTCTGAGCACCAGGTCCTGTGCACCTGCTTGTCCCACAGGACGTTGCCTAGTAACCCCTTTCTAGCAGATGCTCAGATTTCCCAGAGCTGGGGTCCCTTTCTCTGAGGCCGGTTTGGAGTGGGTCGGCAGCAGCCAGAACACCCTGACCCTTTCAGCTAGAACAGCCTGTGTGCACAGCTGAGATGCCTCATGCTCACAGTGGCACACCTGCATGTCTGTACTCGTGACAGGTGTGCCCATACCTGGCGTGCGCTTCCTCAGGACAGGCACACCTGCCCCATGTTCTCCCTGCCCAAAGGCAGGGAGCTGTGTCATCTGGGGAAGAGGAGCCCGTGGACCAGTGTGGGAGCTCACTAAGCAGGTCCAGCTGGGCAGCCGCATCCGTTTTGTGCCAGTCGGCGTCCCTCCTGGGCAGGCCCGGCGCCACTGGCCCCTCACCAGGGCAGCTGCCCCCTGCCGCTGTGGGCCTGCTCTTTAGAGACTTCTCTGCCATCTGTTGTGATGCTGAGACCCAGGGTTTCCTTGATTCCTCAAGGAGACTTGGGCACTGCTTGAGGCTTTAGTTGTGTGCTTTGGACCCTGGTGGCAGCCAGAGACACTGGCGTCCCCCAGGGTCCTACGCTGTGTCCTCCGACAGGGCAAAGTGTAGGCTGGGGGTCAAATCGGAGAAGGTAGAGCAGTGCCCGAGAAGCAGGGCACAGCCCTAATCCTGCCTCCGCAGCCTCGGGTCCTCCTCCTCCTCCTCTCTTGGCCTGCCTGCTTAGTCCCTGCTTTCTCTCCCCTCCAGCCCCTCTCCTCCCATTACCTTGCAGGTCTCCTTTGTGTTGTGACCTCCTGAAGACCCTATTTCATTTACAGGTTTTCGCCTCAGGACCAGCTCTGTTCTCTGACATATTCTTGTGTCCGAAATAAGGGGCTGGGCGCAGAGTTTCTGTGCCCAGGCTTGATGGGGCTCTTGGGTCCCCGGGCATCTTCCATGACTATGGGAGACATGGGGGTGCACATTTTCCCCTCAGGGACGTGGTCCAGGCATGCCTCTGCTGCAGCCCCAGTGCCACCACCCAGTGCCTGCAGCCACTTACTCGCATGGCCCTCAGGCTGGGCATTTTGTGACTCCGGGCCAATCGCAGCTGCTAACAGGACATGTTCTTTCGTTTCAGGACAGATCACTGCGGCCAGAGGAGATCGAAGGTGAGACCTGGCCCTTAGGGGAAAGGGTTACTCAGCCATCCCGGAGCTGAAGGAAGGGAGACTGGTGGGAGGAGAGGCAGACACCTTGGCCTGCAGGGACAGGGCCTCTCAGAGCCAGGCATCCTCGTGGGCCAGGGGTCCAAGGGTGCGTGGTCAGGGGCCGCTCCAAGCCAGTGGGCCCTGTGGCTGTCTTTGCCCCCAGAGGCTCTGCACGTCCCACCCCCAGCCACATCCACCTTTGTTCCCTTCCCCAGAGCTCCGAGAGGCCTTCAGAGAATTTGACAAGGACAAGGACGGCTACATCAACTGCCGGGACCTTGGCAACTGCATGCGCACCATGGGCTACATGCCCACCGAGATGGAGCTTATTGAGCTGTCCCAGCAGATCAACATGAACCGTGAGTCCCTCCGCGGGCACCTCCTTTCCTGGCCCCGCCGCCCTGAGCCATTCTTTGACAAACCACCTGTCCACGGCCACCTCTCTGTCTCATGTGGCCTTTGGTTAAACCTTGGACCTGGCCTGGGCAGGTCAAGGAGGAGTTGGTGGTGCCCTCCACCGCCTGGTTGGAGGCGCAGAATGGTTAGATGGATGGCCTGACTCTTTCCTCTGTCCTCAGTGGGTGGCCATGTGGATTTTGATGACTTTGTGGAGCTAATGGGACCTAAACTCCTGGCGGAGACAGCTGATATGATTGGAGTAAAAGAACTTCGAGACGCCTTCCGAGAGGTGAGTGACAGGCAGTGGGCAGGCGGGGTGTGGGTAGGTCATTAGAATCCCAACCCCATGGTGGCAACTTGAGAAGGAAGCTGAACGCTGGGTCCCAGACCAGGGAAGGGGCTTGGACAGAGAAAGTTCTCTGAGGGGAGGAGGGACAGTGACTCTAGAGAAGGAGCTCACCTTGGGGATCTGCTTCTGACCGTCTCCATGTTGTAGCTGCCTCTCCCTCCTTCCTGCCCTCTCTAGTTCGACACCAATGGTGATGGGGAGATTAGCACCAGTGAGTTGAGAGAGGCCATGAGGAAACTCCTCGGTCATCAGGTGGGACATCGAGACATAGAGGAAATTATCCGAGATGTGGACCTCAATGGGGATGGCCGAGTGGACTTTGAAGGTAGGTGGGGCTTGCAAGTGGGCAAGAAAGTGGCCATCCGTGGAGCCCTGCGCCTGTACGTCCATCACACACCCATCTGCCCATTCCAGCTCTCCATCCCCCACCCTTCTGTCCTGCTGGCCTTCCATCCATACACACCAGCCTGCCTCCTGTCTCTGAACCCATCCACCCACCGTCCATCCACCTGTCCATCCCTGTCTCTCCATCCGTCCATCCGTTCATCCACCCATCTATCTCTTCATCTGTCCAGGTTCCTATTTACCACTCATCCATCTCTAAACAATTATTCACAGAACCATTTACCCATGCACTTATCTATCCACCCATGCATCCACTCATTCTTCTTTGTTTTTAGATTTTATTTATTTATTTTTAGAGAGAGAGGAAGGGGGAGAGAGAGGGAGAGAAACATCAATGTGTGGTTGCCTCTCACGTGTCCACCACGGGGGACCTGGCCTGCAACCCAGGCATGTGCCTTGACTGGGAATTGAACCAGTGACCCTTTGGTTTGAAGGCCGGTGCTCCATCTACTGAGCCACACCAGCCAGGGCCACTCATTCTTCTGTCGTTCATCCATGCATTCATCCGCGCACCCATTCACCTGGGCACATCTCTCCATGCACCCGTGCGTCTCTACAGTTGTTCATATGTTTATATGTATCTGTCTGCCTATATTCCTACCCACACTTCATTGATCTGTTCCTCTATCTGTATAGTCATTTTCCCATCAGTGTCCATCTATGCATCCATCCATCCATCTCTCTCCATCGGTCTATCCATGTCCCTCCATGGAAGGTATTTTCTGAACGCCACATCCCTCACACTGGCACTTACCCGTACTTTTTGGACTATAAGACTCACCTTTCTCCCCCACCTCCTGCCAAATTTGGGAGGAATAATGGTCGTTAATGCTGCTGTTGAGTTCTGTTTACATTTACATTGGTGAAACATTATGTCATTTGTTATTAAATATTTTACCACATTTTTTGCTTCAACATTTTTTTCCCTATTTTCCTCTGAAACCTAGGTGTGTCTTATGGTCTGAAAAACACGGTAGGTAGGCCCCTAAGATCTGACCACAGCTCACTTCCCACCTGCAGCTCCTGCCATTTCTTCACTCCCACTGCACCTTACACCAAAGTACTTGTGGTCCGTGAACTTGCTAGGCTCCTGTTTGAACACAGTGTTCCTTTTATCAGGATGCCTTTTATTCCATTGTTCACGTGGGCTAAATTCTGTTCATCTTCAGTTCTGTTCATCCTTCAAGATCCCGCAGTGGGGTACCTCCTCCAGCCCTTCTTCCAGGCTTCTCCAGATCGAATTTCCTCTTTCCTGGGCCTCATGGCACATCAGTGTCACCCTTGTTCTTCACATTGTCCCCTACCTGCTCCTCACAGTATTCCCTCCACTTGACTCTGAACATTTTCATAAGAGGAACCTTGTTTTCCTTCTCTCTGTATTTCCTGTGTAACTCAGTACCTTGCACATAGCTAATGTTCCGTGAAAGGTTTTTTTTTTTTAAGGGATCAGTAACAATCACAAAGTTATCCTTCATTGTACAGTTATTATGTACCGTCACTTCACATATTTTACCTCATTTAACCCTCACAAGGACTCTCTAGATTGCACTGTTATTGCCTCATGAGATGAGGAAGCTGAGGCTTAGAGAAGTAATGTAACTCGCTCAGGATCACCTAACTGGGAAGAAGCAGAGTGTGTCATCAACCCAGGTCTGGAATCTCAACCGCGCACACAGCGCACCGTGCACGGCACCGTTTGCGGTGCTGTTAGCTACGTGGAAAAGGTGCAGTAAAGCACTGGCTCCGTTCTCCAGAAACGGGGTGCTGAGCAGAAAGGCTGGATAAGCACATGCCCGACCGTGTGTCCAGAACACAAAGGTTGGGAGGCCCTTTATGGGGAGTAGTTGTTCTTCAAGGTTGAGTGCAGTGTGGCTGGAGGGAGAGAAGGCCTTGCTGCCTTCAGATTGAACATCTCAGGATGTCCTGTGTCAGGTGAGTGCCCCTCCCAGGTGGCTGCCCTTACCTGAGGGCCCAGCGCCCCCATTTACTCCTCCTGCATGCGTCGTGCACCTTTGTGTGCTGAGACCCAACCCCTGCCTTGGGGAGCCTAAGACCAGCAAGGAAACAGAAGCCAGCAAGACAGCTTGTGCTGTTTGGGGGGAAGTGTAGTGGGCTGTGGCGTGCAGAGGGGGCACCTGTACCAATCTGGAGGAGGGATTAGGGAAGGCTTTCTGGAGGAGCTTATAAATAAATAGAGCGCTAAGAAATGAGTAGGAGCTACCAGGTGAAAAAGAAGGAAGAAATATTTATCCAAATGAAACCTGCACATGGATGTTTATAGCGGGTTTATTCATAATTGCCAAAACTTGGCAGTAACTGAGATGTCCTTCAGTAGATGAATGGATAAATAAATTGTGGTCCGTTTGACAATGGAATGTTATTCAGAGCTGAGAAGAAATGAGCTATCAAGCCATGAGAAGATACGGAGGAAACTTGAATTCATACTACTGAGTGAAAGGAGCCCGTCTGGAAAGGCTACATACTCTGTGATTCCAACTATATGACGTTCTGGAAAAGGCGGCGCTTTGGAGACAGTAACGGACCAAGGCTTGCGGGGGCTGTGCAGGGAGGGAGGGACGAGTAGGCAGAGCACAGAGGGTTTTAGGGCAGCGAGACCGCTCTGTGTGAGACAGTGATGGTGGGCACGTGTCATTCATTACATACATTTGTTCAAACCCGTAGAACGGACACCACCAGGGCTGAACCCTTGTGTAAACTGGACTTGGGGTGATGGTGACATGCCAGCGCCATTCATCGACTGTGACAGTAGTTGATGGCGGGGGAGGAGGTGCCGGTGTGGAAGTAGGGAGTGTGTGGGAACTCTCTGCACTTTGTGCTTGATTTTGTTGTGAGCCTAAAACTGCTCTAAAGGAAAAAGTCTAGTCTGAAAAAAGAAGGGCGAGGGGGCAAGCTGCAAGGAAGCTGCGGGTGAAAGGAGTGGGAGTGAGCCCGTGGCCCTGATGGAGCCACAAGGGAGAGCATGTAATTGGGGGGGGAGTGGGGAGAGAGGAGGCTGGAGGTGTCAGCTGGGGCCAGAAGAGGAAGGACCTGGAGGTCATGTCAGGATAAGGGACATTATCCGTGGGCATCCACGATAATGTGGATGGGGGTCAGGTTTGAGAAGGGGGGTCAGATATGCCACTTAGAAAGCCCGAGCCAGCTGCTGTGTAGAAGGTGGACTGGAGGGAGCCACCTGGATGTGGGGGGCCAGCACAGAGTCAGGAGCAGTGGCGATGGAGAGGGGACTTGAGGAGGTTTGAAGGCAGTGCCCTGAGCCGGCCCTGACCGCTGCGTTCTCCCCCGTCTCCTGTACCCTCCCAGAGTTTGTCCGGATGATGTCCCGCTGAGGCCGGAGGGGCCCCTCCAGGACTGCCAAGCTCCCACAGGTGGGGGAAGAGGAGCCAGAGCTCGCCTCACCCCGCTGTAGCTGCCGAGAGCCCAAGACGTACTGGCGGATGGGGCCTGCCTGCACCCCGGGGAGGTGCCCACCCCGGACCCCCCACCCCTCCGCACTGTGAAAGACTCGCGATTCCTGCAACTGGAAAGGGGGGCGCCCGCCGACAAGGAGGCCACAGTGCCAAGCCCGCAGAGGTCATGCAAGGCGCCAAGTGCTATGTACCCAGCCGCTGCTGGCTGGGTGGGCCAGGGAGCCCGCCAGCAGATCCCACAACAGCATGTCTGCCCTGGGGCAAAGCCTCTTGCTGCCCTCCTAGCTCTGTGCCCATCCCAGCTCGCCTCAGCCCTGTTATCTCAGAACCAATAAAAATATTTCCGAGCAAGACAGCCGTGGGGGTCTTTGCTTTTGGGGCCTGGTTGGATGACCTGTTTCTTGGGTACCAGCTGCATGCCCAGAACTGGCTAAACATTCCTGCTTTCAACATGCACTTACTGAGGACCCCTTAGATACCCAGCCACCTCCTCACTGACCTCAGAAGCCAGAATCTGGTACCTTTACCTGAAAGGCAGACTTGAGGTTGTAGTGACTTAGCTGGTACGCAGCTGGCACAGATAAAGTCAGGTTCTACAGTAAGCCCTCAATGTTTAAGCGAAACGACATATAACGAAACCAATTTTACCATAGGTTATTGGATACAAACAAGAGGTGAGTTCCTAAGCATCTCATTATTCCAGGACCTGCTGTATAAGAAAAAGAAAGGACATTGGGTAAGCATCTAGCAGGGTCTGCCCCACTTCCTGTCTCACTGGCACATTCATATTGGTCAGGGAAACAGACATGAAATAATCACATTGTTATATGGTTACGAATTGTGATGCTACCATTAAGGAAAAAGGAACCTTAGATGGGGTATAATAAGGAGGACCCACCTTCTCTGAGGAGATCAGGGAGGCTCTCTTGAGGAAGTGAGGACAAGGTTTTTGCACTGGAGGACACCTGAGTGTGTGTGAGGGAACAGATGTAGAAACAGCTGCCATCCTCTCCTCCCAGCAAGAAGCAGAATTGTAGGGTGGTTAGGCTCTGGGTTTATTTGCTGTGCATCTTTGGGCCGGTCACATTCCCTCTCTGAACCTCAGTTTCCTCAAATGTAACGTGGGGATAATGAAGGCTAATGAAGTTCACATTGAGTGCTCTCAGGGCATTGCGTTGCACACCTCTAGGGGCCACTATTGACATAACTGCAGTGGAATT
Source organism: Trachops cirrhosus (assembly GCA_028533065.1). Lineage (NCBI taxonomy): Eukaryota > Metazoa > Chordata > Mammalia > Chiroptera > Phyllostomidae > Trachops > Trachops cirrhosus. The sequence continues at coordinate 58,206,105 of CM052546.1, read as the reverse complement.
GTGCCACATAGCACAATTATTTCACAGCCCATTGTAATCATCATAAGTAATTCAGCTAAGTGAAGGGTTGAAGGAGTCCAGAGGAGAAGTCTGTGGGTGGAGGTTGCCCAGAATCTTTGACAGGCGTGGGGCATAATCAGCAGGGGGGTGGGATGGACCCAGGTATCCCAAGCCAGTGGTTTTCAAATTCTAGTGCGTGTAAGAATCTCCTGGAGGATTTGTGAAGCCGCCGATCTGGGGCCTACTCTGGTGATTCTGATGCAGTATTTGGGGTGGGGTCCATGACTCTGCATCTCTAACAAGCTCCCAGGGGATGCTGACACTGCCCAGCCTATGGACCACAGTTTGAATAACAGAGCTATAAATTCCAGACATGTGGGAGGCAGGTGTGCTTCCAGGCAGCCAAGGGGGAGGGGTGCTGAGGACTAAAGGCTGGAAGTGGGAGGTGAGCGGGATACCGTGCTCATGTGTTGTGGCCCAAGGACGCTCCTTGTTCTTAGACCTGGCAGGAAATGTGGGAATGACTGTGGGCCCCTGCCAGAGGCCTGTGTAATCCCCATGTCCCTGAGGGCAGGAGGGCTGAGAGCTCCAAATTCACTCCAATAATCCAATTCTGAGGCTAAGCCCTTGGCTCTGTGCCCCCTGGCAGCCCGCAGCCCTGCTGCTCCTGTGCCCACTCAGCTCAGCCCCGGGGCCCCAGATCTCCACTGTTTCGGAAATGCAGCGTTTTTGGAGGGTGGGGGGAGCAACGTGTGGCAAGGGGGTGTCTGTTAGTTGACAGGGTGAGCCCCTGGCGCACCATAGGGACAGAGTGGACTTGGGGTGTTAGGTAGGACGCTTCTGTCCTTACTGTGACCTCTTAGGAAAGCAGACACATGGCTTTGATTAAGTGACTTGACAATGTAGCCAAGGAACTGTTCAGAGGAGCCCTTGTGCCCAGGACAAGGGGAGGCCCAGGGGCTGGGTGGGCCTCTGCCTCCTCCGAGGCTGAAACTAGAACTCCTCACCTTGAACGTGTCTTAAATTTAGAGGTTCCTAGTAAGATTGTTTGAAGAAAGGGCTGTGTTACTTTCCAAGACCGAGACCCATTTTCCCAGAAGGACCCCATCCAAGGCAGGAATTCTTCCTGTGACCCGTACTACACAACAGCTTGACACCCCCCTCGTGGGGCCATCGCTGTGTGTGTCATCTTAGAGAAGCCTTCCTTGTCTGAAAGCTCTTACACGGAGCCTGGAGCCTGGATTTGCCTCCCAGTGACCTGCCAAGTCCAATTCATTCACACCTCCATGCAACTGATATTTACTGAGCACCTATTATGTGCCAGGTCCTGTGCCCAGGTCCCTGTCTTCAAGGAGCTCAGACTCTAGGAGGGAAAACATAAGAAAACAGACAAGTATGATGTGATAGTACTGCTTACTGGGTTACTCCCCAAGGTCAGCCTAGGAGAAGTGGGGCTACATAAAAGTCAGCCAGTCCAATCTGGCTGGGGGGGTGGTGTGGAAGGGACAGATGTGCTGGGACCTGAAGGATCAGCTGTGCTTAGAGGAGGTGAGGGGAAGAGTGTTTCTGGTTGAGGGAACAGCACACACAAAGCCCAGAGGAAAGAAGAGCATGGCCCCTTTGGGAAATGAAGCAATCCATCTGCCTGGTGTTCTGGGCTGGAGGGCAATGCAGAGAGAGATGACGCTCATCAGAGGGGCAGGGTCCGATCCCACTGCAGGCCTGGGAGTGTGGGGAGGCTCAGGTGGGACCTCCGAGGGGCTGCCTTCTTGTGTGAGCCAGGCCATGGTGGCAGAAGCCTCAGTGCCTATGGCAGGCTTGCCTTTGGGGCAGGTAGGTCAGGAGGGTGGAGCAAATCACAGGGCAGCCGAGGGCAGCCTGCGGCACTGTGGTTAAGAACATGGCTATGATCAAAAGGCAGAGAAAACAGACATTCTGTGCCCCTGAGAGAAGAACACAACCCGTGGGGTCTTGCCTAAAGGATCAACCTTGAGTCTGATCACGCCTCCAGAGCCAGCGGGCAATTGGCAGGAAATTCAGAGGACAGAGGAACGTTGAGTGGTACTGTATTGCATCAGCGAAATCAGACTGGGAAACCCCCAGGTCAAGTGCTCGAGTTCTTCAACAGACAAATGACAAGAAAAAGCAAGAGACGGAGGGAGGACTTGTAGATTAAGAGAGATTTTGGAGAGAAAAAATGTTAGAAAAAAATCAAGTTAGAAAAACCAAGTTAGGAAAAAATGGGCCTGACTGAGCAGTGTTTAGGGAGAAAAAAAACCACAAAGAAACACAAGGCAATTATTCCTATGAAAGTCCAAATAGCAGTTGCTTTCAGAGATTGGGGGGTGGGCTGTAATTGGGAGAGTCACAGAGAGGGGGTGTCAGGCAAAGTTCTATTTCTCAACCCATGCAGGGTTTTCTTGCCTTATAATAATTCACTGAGTTGCACATTTGTTCTGTATGTTTCTTCTGTTTGTCTTGTTTTACAACAAAAAGGTTTTTTAAAAAAGCAAACTCAGGGGCCAGCCACCTGGATTCAAAACCCAGCTCTGTCGCTTATTAGCTGTACCATCTTGCGTAAGTTTTAAGACCCTCTGGGCCTCAGTTTCCTCATCTGGGGATGATGTTTAGGGTGTTCTGAAGCTTGAACAAGTCAGTGTACTTGAAGCCTTTATAAAAGTGCTTGGCACACAGTGCACATGATAAAAATTTTTGCAGTGATTGTTGTATTGTTATTCCCTCTTTCCCTGCCCTCTATCCCTCGAGTCCTCATGCTTCTGTGATCCCTCTCTCAAGGAAAGGGGAAGGAAGAGCCAGCCACGATAGCCTTCACTGGCTGTGCTCAACGACAAGATGAGCGCAGCTCAGATCTGGGATCTGGCCCTACGACTCGGGAGTGACCGTCCACATAGAATGGTCCTGCGAGGTGGCCCTGATCCTGCTGGCCGTGCCTGAGGCTCAGGTTGCAGGGACAGAATAATCCCTTCACCCTCTGGGGTGCCTGCCACCTGCTCCTGTCCCCTTGATGATGCCTGTTTTTCCTAGAGAGGGGACAAAGGGGCTGAGTGTCACGGTCAAGGCATGAGCTTCAGGGGCAGTGTGAACCTCGGCTCTAACCCCAGCTCTGCCACGGAAGGGAGCTAAGGGGCGCGTGAGTTAGGAGAGAGTCCCTCTTCCTCTTTGAGCCTCATCACCCATTCATGATAATTATTGCGCCTCCCTGATGGGCGATTGTGATGAAGCAATCCAGGCACTATACTTAGTAGATGGCCTTCACGCAGACTCTTCTCTGTTCCCAGAATGCTTTTCCCTGCGTTCTTTGAATAGCTGGACCCTTCTCTATTCTTGGGACTGGGATTAAATGTGTCCCTGACTCCCCTATTGAAGGAAGGAAGCCACGGCCACATCTCACTTACATTCTTTAGAGCATCTATGAAAGTTATGACCTCATGTATTTATTATATCACGATCTATTTCTGCTTGTCTGCTTACTGTTTGATGCCCCCATCCGTCCTTAGAATGTGAGCTCCATATGGGCAGAGGCCATTTCTACATTGTTCACTGCAGTATATCTCTAGCGTCTAGTAGGTACTCAGTAATTATTTATTGATACATGAACAAAATCCACGAATGTATAAACGAATACATCTGTTCACTTTTCTATCATGAGTTTTTCCTGATGGGAAATGGCCTTTGAAGGACATGGTGCAGAGATCTTGTCGGGCTTATCCTCTGCTGTGTGTCCTGAAGCCTCACACTTCGCTGGGTGCTCGGCAGCACAGTCAGTGGATGCTGGCCAGATGGATGTGCGCCTGGGGGTGCAGTGGAAGGCAGCCAGTTGTGACTGCCGCCCTCAGGTGCAGGAAGGGCTCCAGGCCTGCCCCTGCTGGCCTCCTGACCTCGGGTCTCCCTCTGCTCTGATGTCGGTCTTTCGGGACCCTTTCCTTGTGCAGCAGAGGCTTCAAAGTTGCAAGCAGGGCCACGGAATAGGCCAGAAAAGATTGGGAGTCGGACTGACCTAGGTTCTAGTCCTTGATCAATCATTTACAATCTCTGGGACCTTGAGCCTTTTGGTCTTAGCTTCAGTTTTCTCGTCTGTTCAAAGGGAATAACAACACCACCACCACACCTGCTTGGAAGACTTTAGTGATCAAATCAGGTAACGGACACGAATGCCGATGTGGGTTACGTACACGTGTGTGTAGTCAGGTACACGTGTGTGTTGTCACTAGTTTCAATAGCTACAAGTGCTTGAAACAGCCACCGAGAACCGAATCCTAAGGTGAAACTGGAGTTCTGGAGAGACTGCTGCATTTGTCAACATTCGTTCTTCCCATCTTCCTTAATAATAAATTCCCATTTTCTATGACATTTAGAATCAAGACTACATTTCCCAGCCTCTGTTGCTTTCTAGCTGCAGCCCTGTGACCAAGTTCTAGCTAATGAATAGAAGCAAGTATGTGCAATTTCTGGTAAGTGTCCTTAAAGGGAGACCTGGCTTCCCTTGCCTTTCTTCCTCCTTTTTGCTAGCTGGGATGTGACCCTGAGGCTTGGAGCTAGGGCAGCCATTTTGGACCATGAGGAAGAAGTCAGTCCTGAGGACAGTAGAACAACCAACTGTAGGAGCCTGGGTCCCTGACACCTGCTGGAAGCCACCCCAAAAGCCCTGGGGTGCCTTATGCCACACTCCTTTAAAAGAGAGAGAGAAAAACTTCTGCATCATTACAGCCATTATTACTTTGAATTTTTCCTGCAGTTGCAACCAAATTAAAATGCAACAGACTCTCCAAAAAGGAAGAGTTCGCACAGGCCAGATGCGTTTTATTTTTAATTAATAAACACTTGTATACCACCAGCTGTGTTGCTGGCATTCTGTTAAACCCTTCCCAAATATTAACTTGTTAATTCTCATTGCAACTCTATGATATAGGAACTACTGTTATTCCCATTTCACAGGTAAGTCTTGGAAACTTCACAGGAAAGAGGAGAGAAACAGTTCTCAAAATGTTTGCTTTTCAGTTCCGATGTCTGTTAATTCTCTCATTCAACAAATATTAACTGAACACAGGTCCTCTGCTGGGTGTTAGGGACAGGAACAAAAAGACAGATTTGATGGCCGGTCTCCTGGAGCTCCCAGTCCAAGCTGCATTGTCCAGCAAGGTAGCCACCAGCCACATGTGGTTATTTAAGTTTAAATTAATTAACATTAAATAAAAATTTAGTTCCCTAGACATACCAGCCACATTTCATATGTTCAGCAGCCACGTATGCTTAGTGGTTACTGTACTAGAAGGCACAGCTATGGTGTATTTCCATCACAGCAGGAAGTTCTGGCCTAAAGGGACAGCTGACAGACGGGCCATTTACCATCCAGTGGCCAAGCTCTGGCTATCCTATTTCTTCTTGTTGCTTCCTTATTTGCCCAGTTCTAGGGAAGGGAATGGAAAAAACAAAGCAGCTGCTTTATTTATTTGTGAGTTATTGTCAGTTTCATGTTACGTCCTTTTTTTCATCATCTCACACTATTTTACAGATGAGGAGGCTGAGGTTCAGGGAGTAGATGTGACTCACCAAGCCTGCACCTGCAGTAGATAATAAAGGCTGTCCTTGGTATTCTCAATCTCATAAACTGTATCCTTAACACAATTAAAGGAGTCTGAGAGATAGTGAGAACAGCTAACATACAGCGTGCTTGCTTACAATGGTCACGTAAGGCACTCTCCTGAAGTTCACTTTATATGATCTTCACCCTACCTCTAAGAGCCTGAAAATTCTCCTCACATCCTTTACAGGTGAGGAAACTGTAGTGCAGAAGGGAAGTGACTTGCCCAAGGCCATCCAGATGGGAAGACGGTCGGTGTGTCTGTCCTTGTCCTAGGCAGTCCTAGGCCTGGCTGGCTTCTTCCCTGTGACTCACATCCTCCTGGGGGAAGTAAAGAAAGCCAAGTCCATTCGCCCTCCTGTGAAGTTCGAGACCCAGCCAGGTTTCTCTCGGTTCAAGAGGCCCACCTGGGCCAGGACGGGGCAACATGGTGGTTCCCTGACTCTCGGGGTGGCCCTGGTCCCCTTGCTATCTCACTACTATAGGCCCTGGGCTAGAAAACTTGGCTTTGGTACCACCCCGCCCACTTTTGTGTCCAAGGGCTGGCAGGGCGGGTTTGGTAGTAGGCAAGACTGGCCTCCACCCCCTTTCTGTGTTTACCTTTTGAACTTTTATTGTGAGCTTATCTTTAAGGGGGGAAAATATTCCATAAACTTAAAATAGGCAAGACAATTAATAGCATGCTTTGTTCTTCTGATCCTTATCTGTACAGGAAGACACACCCCTTTTCAGTTTTGCGGGTCAAGGTGAAACCGCCTCTGAGGGCTCACACGCAGCTGCTCATTTTCCACATTCGAACCTGGTTCCCTTTGGCTTTTCCCTCCCTGGAGCGGGAGGGTTTTTTCCCCAACTCCTTAGCCCGAGCGCTTCATCGAGGCCTTTGCTATTTATCAAGTGCTAGCATCACATACTATAATTATTTCTTCTGACATGATTAATAGTCATTGTGCACTGAGGACGTTACTATAGGCCAGCCACTCTGTTAAGGGCTACTAACACCCTTATTTGGTGGGTCTTATTTGCATTTTATAGATGAGGAAAGTGAGGCCCAGAGAGAAGAAATTTTGTATTAGTTTCAGGTGTACAACCTAGTGGTAAGACAACCATACACTTTACAAAGTGTTCCTCCTGATATTCCTGGTACCCACTGGCACCATACAGAATTACTACAGTATTATTGACTGTGTTTCCTATGCTGTACTTTACATCCAGGCTGCTTCTACTTTTTGACTATTATGAATAATGTTGCTATGAACATTTTTGTACAGGTTTGTGTGTGAACATATGTTTTCATTTCTCTTGGGAGAAATGGAATGAAATTGCTAGGTCAGATGGTTGTATTACCTTTTCTACTCATACATCCATCCTTTGAAGTAGGAAGTATTATTATGTCTTTCGCAGTTGAGAAAACTAAACTTCAGAGAGGTATGTTACCTGTTCAAGGCCACGCAGTAAGTGGTGGAGCATCTACCACCTACTTGGAACCCAGGCAGTCTAACTTAGATTCCGTGCTCATCCTGCCTCCAGGGTCTTAGAAATTTCATTTTACCTGAAGGATAGCCTCATCCACAAGCAGTTGAATCTCAAAAATGGAGACAAGCTCTTTGGTACAAGGGTGACCCAGGCAGGTATAGAACTTGAGCCCAGTGGGTGCTAGCCAGGAATCTTGTTCACTTCCTTCCAGTGACCAAGGATCTGGGGGGCTGAGAGAAGGCTTAAAGTTAAGGCCTTTTGCGGAAGGTTTAATCCATCCCTGTTATGGTTTTCTCCTGAACTAGACTGCCTTGAAGAATAAATAAACCTGAGTTCCTGGAGGAAGTGATTGTGTGGCTAGACCATGGGCTCTGAGGGTAATCTGGTGGTTGGAGGTAGGAAGCCCCCATCACCTCTGCCCCGAGAGCTATTCAAGCTCTAAATTGCCCGGCTCCTCCAAAGATGACAGTTTTCAGAGAGAAGAAAGTGGGATTAGAAGCCCAAGTCTGGACCAACCCCAGAACAGCCCCCAAGGGAAAACACGTAGCAGGAAGCATGTCCAGATCCTTGCAAAAAAAGGGGGGGAAAGTGGAACCAGGAGGGGACAGTCCAAAAGCTACTTCTGTGTGAACCGGGGGACTAGGGAAGGAATTTTGGTGGCTCAGTAGATTGAGTACCGACCTGTGAACTAAAGGGTCACAGGTTCACTTCCCGGCGAGGTCAGGGCACATGCCTGTGTTGTGGGCTAGGTCCCCAGTTGGGGGCGTGTGGAAGGCAAACAATCTATGTTTCTCTCCCTCCCTTCTCCTCTCTCTGAAAAATAAATTAAATAAAACCCCCTATTAATGCTCTCCATTTTGGCACCCCATTTTGTTCCTTCGTAGCACTCACCATCATTCTATTTGAATCATGGGACTGTGATTCCCATGCAGTATGCCTGGTGTGTTTTTGTTCACTGCTGCACAAAGCTCATTGTCTGGCCCCCAGTAGGCAGAGTTGTTAGAGAAAATGCAGAAGCCCTGTTAAATCTGAATTTTATTTATTTTATCTTTAACTTTGTTTATTATTTATTTTAAAAAGATTTTATTTATTTACTTTTAGAGAGGGGAAGGGAGGGAGAAAAAAAGGGTGAGAAACATCAATGTGTGAGAGATTCATCCATCAGTTGCCTCTCACACGCCCCCAACTTGGGGCCTGGCTGACAACCCAGGCATGTGCCCTGACTGGGAATCAAACTGGTGACCTTTGGGTTCGCAAGCCGGCGCCCAATCAGAGCCACACCAGCCACGGCTAAATTCGAATTTCACACAATGAATTAATTTTTGGTATAAGCATATCCCATTTGTTTATGCTGAGACTTAAATTTAAGCTTTCTGTATTTTATCTGCTAAATCTGACAACCTTAATTGTAGGGTTTCTATAAATAGTTGTGGAATAAATAGATAAATGGAATTTTGCCTTGGCTGTGCCCTAAGCTTGCTGTGTGACCCTTTGGACAACACTGCCCCTCTCTGGGCCTGTTTTACTATCTTAAAAGTGGGAGTTTGAGCAACGACCACAGCGCAGGGATCGCCAGTGTGAGAGGACGTTGGGTGGACTGTCACAGAGCCGGGAGGGAGCTCCGGTCAAGCCTGCGCGGACGGAACTGACTGGATCTCCAGACTGGTCTCCGCCCGCCACTCTTCTCTCCCCGGCTGGGGAAACCCCGGACCCGCCCCCTCCGACGCCGGGGCCAGCCTGAGGCCGTTGCCAGGGAGACAAGGGTAGCCTGGAGGCCCTCCCCCACTAAGCCACGCGTTTCCGCTGCGTTGGAGCCTTCTGATTGGATTGCCGTCTGGACGCTACCACCAGGCCCGATCCCGATAGGGCGTAGGGGCGGGGCCTTGTCCCGGTGGGAGTCCTGTCCTCAAGACCTGTGCATGTGGCTTTCTGTGGAAGGATGGGTTTCTTGATTCACTCGGGGACAAAGACTCTGAGTTCGGGAGAGTGTCCATTGCTTCTACTAGAGCTTATGTTCATGTCTCAGAGAAAGAGGGTGAGGGCAAATCGGCCACGCCCCCTCTGGGGCCCATTCGGTCCTAGGATCTGGAGCACCGGAAGTGCTGGCAACGTGTCGGTGCGCTCTACCCTAAACGTTCCTTCCTCGGCCACCTTTCCTATTCAGCTACAAGATTCCGGGGCCGCATGGGCGCTGCACCCCGACACTTCCGTATTGAAACACCGTTTCAACCGAACTCCGTACCTCTGCGCGCGTTCCTTCTTGTGCCTGAGGTCTGGGCCGGCTCCTGGGAGTAGCCACGCCTTTCCCCGCTCCTGACAGCCAATGGGCGGGAGAACCCCGGCGAGGTGTTGGCTAATTAATGAGGGCCGGACGCTGATTGGCTGCAGATCGTGGCCGGGGGCTGGGCTACGGGATAGGTTGTTCCCGAGGTGGGAGGTGGTAGCGGTCGTTGAGAAGGAGGCCTGAGATCGACATGTACCCGGCGGGTGAGACAGAGCGGCCCGTGGCGCTGTTTCTCTGAGTCCAGGGCGGCCTGGAGGCCGGCTGAGAACGAGGGTTGGAGGAGGCTGCCCCCGCTTTGGTGGCCGCCATGCTGGGGGCCCGGGCGGTTGAGGGAGCCGCTGTGGCGCTCCTGCGACTGCTGCTGCTGCTGCTGCTGCTGCCGGCTTTCAGCGGGCCGGGGCTCGGCATGGTTGGCTTGGTGGGAGCCGGGCTGCCCGAGAGCGTTATTTGGGCAGTCAACGCGGGCGGCGAAGCGCATGTGGACGTGCACGGGATCCACTTCCGCAAGGACCCTTTGGAAGGCCGGGTGGGCCGAGGTGAGAGCCTCTCGCGGAGCCGCGGGCCTGCCGTTCTGGGTGCAGCCGGATAAGGGCTGCGGGCCCCGAACCCCCTTCCTCGACCCCTGGGGCCACGTCTCTGGAGCAGAGTTTATCTCTGCAGTTTCCACAGGGACCCGGTCACAGCTCAGAGCCTGGCACTTGCTCGAGAAGCTACCAAGAGCCATTGAGGCACAGAGTTAGCGAGAAGTTATAGTTGTACCTCGCATCCTGCATTTTCCCAACTCCTCGCTTCGACCCGAGCTGGGAAAAAAGTAAAGACGAGGGCGGCCTATTGCCACCTCGAGGCCTCACGGTTGTAGGTTATCGGTGTCCCTGGCCCTGGTGGTTCTCTCCGCTCAAGTCAGTTTCTGGTGGAATTTTGCTGACCCCAGACTTCGGCCGCTTTCCTTACTGGTTCTGCAGGAGTGGGGCTTGATACTTAGCCAGAATAGAAAGGAATCTTTGAAGAGGACGGGCCAGAAAAGTTTGATCGCAGCCTCCTTTCCCCGCCCCGCTTTGGAGCGAGGGCTATGTGTGCTTAAAAGTAGAAGCTGCAGGCCGCCCCCAGAGGATGGTTATATCGAAATCATCTTGCACTGGAGGCTGGTGGTGTGTCAGCTGGGTCAGCCAGCGAAAGTTCTGAATATTTCGAGAGTGTGTAGAACTTAAACTAAGTGGTCCACAGAGGTATGATTCCAGCTTATGGGAAAAATGATTTTGACTTAACTGATTGAGCAATAGTGGTTTTTACAGAGCTGCACAGTTCTCTCCAAGTTGGTGGAAGAATTGCCAGGAGAGCTGGTTAAAAATGCAAACCCCAGACCTAAGAAATTAAACCCAGGTTTCTGTACCAGAGGCTTCTGATGTAAGTCATCCCCAGACCACACCACTCTGTGGGCAAATCTGCTCTAGACTCTGTTTCTTCTGTATGATCAGAAAACAGGTTTAAGAAGGAGTCCCTTGCTTCATAATGTTGGAAGATTTATGCCGTATGCTGGGTTCAGAGGCTGACAAATTGGCAATATGCCATCTCCAGAAAACTAGGAGACAGACTTTCTCCAACTCTTTCTTTCCATGATGCCCAGATTTGGCTATTGCCTTAACTCAAGTATTTAACTTGGTTATTCCAAGTTAATTGCAGTGCCTTGAGATTTGCTATGTTCTCTACCCAGAGTATATTAGGGAGTTTATGGCTTACATAGATGTGAGGGCATTGGGACACAGAGCTGTTTTCTGAAGTTCTGTGTTTGTCTTGGAATTTATGTAGCCCTGGCATGTAGGTCTCAGTAAGCTGGATTCAGCTGAGTCAGGGGGCCGTCTTTAGCAGCTGTAACAGCCGCCAAAGTCAGACTTCCTAACAGACGGTGCTACTATCTCCATCTGGACCCTTCCTCTTCGTGGGCATGGGCCCTTGAGGAAATTCGAGACCAACCGTTGGTGGACTTTGCCTCTTGAGATAGCTGTGGTGAGGACTGTGTGCAGATGGCTCCTTTCATTTAAGCAGATACCAGGCTTTTAGGTCCGTTGTACAGAGGAGGAAGTCAGGACCACACAGGTTTAGTTCCCCACTACTCCTCTTATTCAGAAATCCTGGTTTTAACTTGCTGGTACAGGTGGTGGGTTTTTTAAAAAGTTTTATTTATTTTTTATTTTTTTGGTTTTTGGCCTGATCAGCAGTGACCAGGCTCCCTGCCCTTGGGTTATTGGCCCATAGTTGCAGTTCCTTCGGAGTTTTTTGGTAACAAGTGAACTACACGAGACCTACCAAAGCTCAAGCCTACTAGAGTCCTATCTCGGGCCCTGGCCTTCGAGGCAGTCTGCCATCAAGAGGTTTCCTGCTCCAGTCTGTCAGTCTGGGTCGGAACTGTAGCAGTATTAAGGCATGCATGAGGAAGATGCTTTTCTGCTGCCGCTTGGACCAGCCTGTTGCAGTATTGTGCTTCTGGGTGCCTGAGAGTGTCATTTTGCTGGCATTAGGTCTGGGGCTGAGATGTGATTAAGCTTCCACTCTCAGGAGGCAGCTCTGTAGTTTCTTCTGTGCTAGGGAGTGTGGCACCACCCAGGGAAGCGCAGCTGTTCACGCTGCTTTCCTTCTCTGGCTCTGTTTGGATGAGGGCGCGCCAGCGATTTGGAGACCTGTGCCTCATGTAGCTATTCACACTGACTGCAGTGGGAGCTGTATGCTTATATCTTTTCCCACATGCCTGTGATACTGTTTCCAGCGTGCTGAAGAAAGTTCATTTTATGTTGAATGAATTCAGGTATTTGTTGCCAAGTTAATCCAGATAAGGGTTTGGCCTGCCTTTGAACTTGCTCTTTCTCTGTAGTGTCTTTGTAGTTTAGCATTCGTATAACTGTGAATGTCCCAGGGCACCTAGTGGCTTTAGCGTTCAAAGGCACTTGGCAATGTTTATTGAACTTCATCTGTGAGGATACTTAGTGTTCACAGGAGATACTGACAGCCTGGGAAAGGCTTTTTCAACCTGTGCGCTTCAACAGATGAAAGTACCATTACAGAGAGTGGTTCCGAAGCGCTCAGTCTGGGATTTTGGCATGCTGCGTATTCTGGGTTCTTTTTAATTTGCTGCTCCTGGGTTCCTCTGGATTCTAAGGGAGAGAAGACCTGGTTATTTGGCCTGAGGGCATAGTGCCTGGCTTGGTTTTAGGAGAGGCTATTTTCTCCTCATAGAAAGACATCTGCTAATCATTTGTATTACCTTGAAGAACTTGCCGTACCTCTCTGAGCCTTATTTTCCTTCCTAATAAAACTTCTCATGCTTCAAAAATCAGTGACATGAATCTGAGAACTCCTTTGTCCAGAGTAGGTTAAAGTGTCTCTATCTTTTTCTTTGCTTGATGACCTATTGCAGGGAATTAAAAGTAGGGCAGAACATGGCTGCAGGAGGCAAAAAGCTGGCCAGGGGCCTGAGCCTATCACATTACTAATTCTGTGGGCCTAAGGAAGACCCTTTTCTGGGCAGCCTTCCTTTTGGCTGAGGAAGGATTTGGCCTTGGTGAGATAAGAGCTTGAAAGATAGGATGCCTCTGGTTTGCTTAAGACACAGATTTGTGTAGAATCCTGGCCCCATACTGTCACCTTAATGCGGGCTTCACGTGCAGGCCCTCCGAGTAGCAGAAGCTCATGGAGAATCTGGGTAGGTGCTATCCCCATTTTACAGGTGAGAAGACACCCAGAGGAAGTACTTGTCCTGAGTCACATACTCTAGGACTGAAATCCTCGTCTCGCCTACTCTAAAACCTGGGCTGGCCACTCCATTGTCCAGGACTAAGAAGCAGTGGGCAAATGTAGGCCCCGAGACCCCCTTCCTCTGTGGCTGTCTGAGCTGTAGTGTGCCGACTTCGGCAGTGTGCTGTGTACCTTTGGCTGTGTACTAGAGAAATCTGTCTGCCTGTGAGTACGTGAAGGCACCAGAGGGAAGAAAAAAATCCTTTTTGCTGCTGTATCTCTTGGGACTTGGGCACATTCAACTTTGCATGTGGCAGATCTCTTGGGAAGGCCACTTGGGCTTTAAAGGGAAAATATTTAAAGGTAATTCCCAGGTTATTAAGTAGTTTTTTTGTTCACATGGCTGCGTTTTCTTGTGGGACTGAGACTGCCAGAGATTACATTACTGTTAGTTTCTCACTTTTTCCACTTGGCAAGGGGAAAACAAAACAAAACAAAAAGAACACCACGATTTCCCACACATGCACAAAATTTTCTGTGTATCTAAAAAGCAAATCTAGTTAATGTTCTAAATTTGTAAGGATTACGCTCTCTCTCGGAAGAAGGAAATTCTTAGAACTCAGTTGAATGAAAAATAGCCGTCTTTTCATCTTGATAGGTTTCTGCCCCAGTGTAATGTCACATGAGCCCGGGAGAGAGCCTGGGGCGAGCTAGCAGTACACCCTTTGTAGTGCTGCTCAGCTACTCCTCTTTGATTTCGGGAGAAGTAGGAAGAAGAAATGCCCGAAGACAAAGCGCACCGAGTTTCCTGTTACTTTGTCTCATTAGCGCATCTGATCTCAGGCTACTGTTCACTTACAGGAACTGTTAATAGTTATGTTTATTTTTTTTGAGGGCTTGACCTTAGCCTCTGGGTCTTTCAGTTGCTTTTTTATCTCCAGATTCTGCACCCCCCCCCCCATGTCTCTGTCTCTCTGAATTTTGGTGATTCGGAAGATAATGCCCAGGGATGGTCACTCTTAGACATCTCCCAAAGGATCTAGGGACCCAATGTCACCAGAGTCACTGTGTGAGATGGGAAGGTGGCCTTGAAATCTTAAAATTTAAACCTTAAAGTCTGAGCTGGAGGAGAAACCAGGCCTGCGGAAGGTAGATTTGTGAACACTGGGAAGCCTCCTTGTGTTCACGGGCTGCAGAAGTCGGAGAGGCTACTCTCTCTGAAGAAGGAAGCATGACCACTCACCTCTTGGGCTGGAGTGCAGGAAAGACCCCAGTTTAGTTTGTTAGGTTGGGGGAAGACACACCTCATACTGTATCGTCTCCTACCAAGTTTGGGGGCGGACCCGAGGCGGCAGAGGTTTTCCGCTGTTCTGATACCGACCTGAGGCAAGTATCTTTTTGCTTTTACCCCACCTTACCCCTTGTCAGTGTGTGAGACGGGAGGGCCACCACCCCAAGACTTGGGCATCTTAGGCCAGAGGTGCCGGTAGGACCGTGGCAGGTTTTCTTTCCCGGCTGGGGAGGCTCTAGCCCTGTGGGGAGAAGCGCATGGCTTCCTTGCTTTGCAGGAACCGTGCTAGGTGCTGGTGGTACAGTAGGAAGTTTCCTTCTCCTTTTTGTTTAACTGGGGGAAATGTTCAAGAGAGGAGGTGAGGTTGAACTGTGTGAGTCTGTGGGAAGTAAGGTGCTTGGACCTAAAGGAAATTGGAGAGCATCGAACCCTTCTTTAGTGCCTTCAAACTTTTTCAATGAAAAAATCATAAAAAGCAACTAAAGCTGGGTGACTTTTTTGTGGTGAAGACAATGAAGAATGACTGTCCTAACAGATATCCTGTTTTCTAGACTCGGAGCTTTTCTGAATAAGAAAAAAACATTCTTTGAACTTAATCGTCTTGCAGAGTTCCCGGCCATCCCCCTCATTTCATGAGGTTTCTCTGAAGTGCCCCCTGGCAGGGAACCAGGCAGCTGGGCCATATTGCTTTGTTCTAATAATGAGTTAGACCTGCTCTCCTGAAAAAGTCATTTCTGAAAGAAAAACTTTCAGAAAATCCCGCTCTGGGGTTGCTCTAGGGGTTACGGGAGCTGTTGGGGTGATTAGGGTTTGGTCTCTTTCATTTTTTCACTCTGGTTTAGTAATGGCTTTCTTGCCTTTGAGTCTGGTCTGCTTGCAGCCAGGAGCAAAGGGGTTGGCCCCTTCCACTGGGGGGTTATTAGCATTGCCCTGGAAATGCCTCTGGCCATTCTGGGGTCTCTGCTCTTTCATGTTTTGCCTCTGATGTGATTTCTCTTTATCTTTTGTCCCCAGCCTCTGACTATGGCATGAAACTGCCAATCCTCCGCTCCAACCCGGAGGACCAGATCCTGTATCAAACCGAGCGGTACAACGAGGAGACCTTCGGCTACGAAGTGCCCATCAAGGACGAGGGGGACTACGTGCTGGTGTTGAAGTTCGCTGAGGTCTACTTCGCGCAGTCCCAGCAGAAGGTGAGGCCTGGTCAGTGCCCCGCCCCCCAGACCAGTGAGACAGTACCACTCTCGGCCAGTCCTCTGGGATGGGCCAGAGAGTGTGCAGACCTCCTCAAGAGGGAGGAACACCTGACCTTTGAGGGGAAAGCTGGGTTCCTTTTGCAGCTAGAGAAGCCGTGTCGCCCTGCTCATGAGGCTGCACTTGCCTGGAGCTGGTGACAGAGGACTCTTCACAGCAAACTGATCCTGTCCATGGAGGCCCTCCGGGTTCTCTTTCTTCTTGGTGTCTGTACCTTCTTGTTTTTAGCCTTGTTCTCTTCCTGTCCCTTCTTGTGAATTTCCTTCTTTCCATGTTGAACTTTTCTGTTTGTCCCCTAAGGCCGGTATGAGGCCTCCTTGAGAGTGAAGGAACGTGGACTTGGTGTGGCTCAGGTAAAGGACTGTAGCTACCCTGGAGTATATCCGGCCCTGTGATCCCTTAAATTGCTTTTGAACTTGAAGCCCAGGCAGCTGTGTGTTGTCCAGCCGCTGCAAGGGCGTGAAGCTGATGGTTTCGACGCTGTCTCCTTTTTCTGTCTTGGAAGGTATTTGATGTGCGATTGAATGGCCACGTCGTGGTCAAGGACCTGGACATCTTTGATCGCGTTGGGCACAGCACCGCTCACGATGAAATCATCCCGATGAGCATCAGAAAAGGGAAGCTGAGCGTCCAGGGAGAGGTGTCCACCTTCACAGGGAAACTGCACATCGAGTTTGTCAAGGTGATGTCCCCGCTGTGCCTTCTGCGCTGAGGGAGAGCTCACGAGAGTGGGGCGGGGGCGGGGGGACGCATGCCGCTGTGTGGAGCTGACCACCGTCTCCCGTTCTCTCCCGCTCTCTCCCGCGTGGCCGCAGGGGTACTATGACAATCCCAAAGTCTGTGCACTCTACATCATGGCCGGGACGGTGGATGGTGAGTTGTTTTTGATCTGTTTGTGGACTTGGGCTGAAGGATGTGGTTGAGAAAACCCTTGGGGGATAATTTAGCTGCTCAGTATTTTGAAAAGTATTACTTAAAGCCAAACAGTGGGGGCCCTGGGGTCAGGAGGTTGGGGATGGAGTGTAGCACCTGCTAGGGATAAGCCTCGGAGCTAGATCTGTGTTTAAATGTGTTGCTGCCATTTAATCAGCTGTGTGGTTTTGGACGAATTCCTTTAACTTCCCTGTAAATTGTGATGAACACACTTGTTGGTGTGTCCTGACCCTTGTAGTCATTCGGAATTGTCTAAAACTTGTCCTTATTCTGTTTCTTTGATACCTATTCCCTGGGGCGGGGGCGGGGGGCAGAAGGAGGAGTTCTTCATTGTTTGGTCTGCTCTGTCCGCTCCCAGATTCCAGTATTGCCAGGCTGCACTGGGCAGAAGTTCATTTATTATTGTCTCCTTGTCCTTGTGATCCAGCCTCAGGGTATGTTTCTTTCTCAAGGTTGAGATTATGCTGGCTGCCAGCTTCCCAGGTGGATTTTTGCAGAGAAAGCTAGTGTCTTAGTACCTTTTCTCCCCATCCTACCTCTGTACCTTTTCCCAACTCATCCTGAAGGCACTGAGGGTCTCATCCTGTTGTCTTGATGTCCCACACGTGCTGATATGATGACATCCAGGAAGATGTCTTACAGCCCACAGATTTACGGTTCGAGTACCCGAGGAGGGGACAGAAGAGGGGTAGTGTGTGTGAGAGCCCAGAACTCTGTGCATCGGCTTTGCCTCGGCTGCTTTGTGAATCAGAAGAGAATGTGGGATTGTGGCAGGGAGGAGGAGGGGTTTGAAAAGGTGAGGTCTGGGTGTTGTGTTATCATCCCTGTCCAGTCCGTCCTCTTGGGGACCTGGAGAAGTAGGACTGGTAGGGGGAGAGAATGACCCTCCCCGTGTGCAGGGCTTTTACTACTTCTTAGCTGAGTCTAAAGAAGGCTAATGTGTTCCAGAAGCTGCAATTCTCTAGGCCAGAACTATTTCTGCTCCTTCTGCCCCTTCCTGCGGCCCCTGGTTAGGTCATAGCGTCTCTTTATTGTGACTCATTTACCGCGTTTAAGGGTCTCCCGTAAATGCTGTGGGTCTTATTAAAAGGTATCCTCTTTCTTGTGTCAGACGTACCAAAGCTGCAGCCTCATCCAGGATTGGAGAAGAAGGAAGAGGAAGAGGAAGAAGAAGAATACGATGAAGGATCTAATCTGAAAAGACAGACCAATAAGAACCGTGTGCAGTCAGGCCCTCGCACGCCCAACCCCTACGCCTCGGACAACAGCAGCCTCATGTTTCCCATCCTGGTGGCCTTCGGAGTCTTCATTCCAACCCTCTTCTGCCTCTGCCGGTTGTGAGAGCAAATCGCCATCCTGAACAGGGTGGAGGGGTGTGGGAAAGAGACCGGACGTGTTGGTTTGGTTTCTGTCTTTTTCACGGTGATTAACACAAACAAACAAACTAAAAACACCACAAAAAAATTAAAGGAGATAAAAAGAGGCAGAGTGAGTAGAGAGCAGCCCTCCTTCACCACCACCTGGTCCCCAGCCTGCTTCAGCCCTGGGCCTCCGCTCGCGGATGGCCCCCGCCGTCTCTTTCCTCCCCGAGGTACCTCGGGTACACGGGTCCTCCCTGCTCAAGGATCCTCGTCTGTTCACCTAGTGGAAAGGACTCTGAACTTGGAGCAGACCCCTTTTGTAGGGTTGAAATTAACAGCAGGGACAAAGTCATCTTGTTACCTGAGAAGACCAGCACTGGGAGTTGGGTATGTCCTGAACGTGTGTCCAGATGCATTTCCAGATGCCCCGGGATTGAGAGTGGGTGTGGTGTGTGTGGGTGTGAAGATACATACTCTGTATGATAAAGATGAAAACAGAAGGGGGTTTTAAAAAAGGAAAGAAAAGTAGATACTTTCCTACTTGGAAGCCTTTCTGGCTTTAGCCCGTGGACGGTTCCAACTTCCTGTCTGAGCTTTGCGTCGTCGCCTGCTCCCCTGGCGTGGGCCGGTGAGAGGGCTGTCTGGTATCCGAGACGATAGTGCGAGTCGGGTCCTCAGATTGCCTCGGACTCGTTACCACAACACATCGTTTTGATTTCAGTGTTTGTTGGGGACTTAATTTCTTCTCTTTCTCTCTCTCTTTTTTTTTTTTTGTTTCTTCATCTGGCTCATTTGAATTCTCTCTCAACCATCTCACTAAATTATTGCCAAGGGAAGAAGACATGAGGACTTGGGATTCCCTCTGCTTGAATGTCTTATCATCTACCCCTTCACCTTGACGGTACCTCCCTCCCTGGAGCTCTGAGCCAGCAGCAGGAAGACCTGACCCAAGCAGTTCTTGCACTGGCCCCTTTGCAGGGTCTTGCTGCCAGGGGACAGAGATGCTTTCCAGCCTGCAGCGACAGAACACTTGACCTTAAGAGTCTCTTCTGATCTTTGGATTAGAAAAGGCTTATGTAAGCATCACTTAGGAGCAACCTCAAAGACTTGAGCCCTACGAAGTGACTGACCACTGTTTAGAATGTCTAGTATCTGATGTTCGTTTATTCCTCTGTTCTTTTATGTCACGGTTCAACCAGTTCTGGGTCATGCCTAGAGCTGTCCCAAGGAGCTAGACTGACTGTCTATACCTGGCCTAGGGACGCTGCTCGCCGGTCTTAATAATACGCCCCTCTGTCCTTTCATTTTCCTCTGCAAATAGCAGTCAGTTCTTGGTGTGACAGGAGGGACAGATTTCCAGGCGGCCATCGTCCTGGCAGCCCTGAAACCCAACATAGTATCTAAGTGTCCATCCTGAATTCCCTGGAAATGTTTCTGCAGGAAGCGGTTCTTCCCTGTTGCCCTGGCTCTGGCCACTGTCTTCTGTTTCCCCGCTGCAAGGAGTTTCGTGGATGGAAGGCGGCAGGACTGGCTTCTGCTTGGGCTGGAGCAGCAAAGAATCTCAGGCCAGGGCAATTTTGTGAAGATGCTTAATTTCGAGTTGGTCTTTTTTGGATACGTTTTGTAAAGAGCTCCATCTATTTGAACTATTCTTATGTGACAAAGTAAGTCGTCATCGGGCTCACGACCTGGGTTTTGGCTTTTCATGAGTGGCCCGGCATTTTGGCCTCTGACTGTCATGGCCCTTCAGTTTGGCTGTGACTTCAGCCTCAGTACTCAGGTGTTGAGTCAGGCAGCCGGACGGTTGTGGCCTAAGGCCGAGACCGGGAAGGCGGAGTGCTGTACAAAGCCCCCTGCTGTAAAGGATGGCATATCCTCCATCCTGGGACCACCGGCCTGGGGCAGCGGGCATCCTGACTATTCACTGGGTTTCTGACAGTGGCTTCGGCTCCCATTCCGTCACGTCCCATTCCTTCTCAGCTCCCCAGAGCTGTGGGCTGCGGCCAGGTCAGTTGGTGAGCCACGGAAGGAAGACTTGCTGCCTCCATTCTGCCTTGTTGGTTTGCCTGGGTCTCCCTGAGGAAGGAGGGGTCCCCGCCTCCTCACCTCAGCGCATCCCTTCAGTGACTCAGAGTCTCAGAAGGAAGCCCTTGCTCCTGGGGCCATTTCCTAACGGTACTGTAAGCCAAGCGGCTCAGCTTCTGCCTCTGTTTCCAAGCCCACCCTTTTCCCCTGAGCTCTGGGGTAGGGATGGGCACTTTCCTCTTTGGTTGTATCTGAAAGGAAGGAACATCTTTCTTTGGCTGACAAAAACTAAAGGGGAAATGAGGTAACAGGAAGAAATGGTGGGGGCTGGGGTAGAGTCCCCTGGGCCAAAGGCTGGTCACAGCTGGCTCATGATGCTGAACTTGAAAGCTTTTTTTTTTTTCCTCCCAGATGATATAGGTACGTGAAATTTAGGTTGAAGTGGTGGGATGGGGCACTCTTTATTTTTATTTTTGTATTGTGTGGGCTAAGAGTTACTCAGTAGTTCATCTTTTGCTTTTTGCACTGTTTGTTCCCTTGCCTGTATTTTGAGCTAGTGCTAGGACAGAGAGCCTGCGCTGTAGGGGGTCTGTGGGGGTGAGGGGGTGAGGAGCGGTGGCAGTTAGGGGTGGGGAAGCAGAGGCCTGGGCTCTTCTGGATCTACGCTGTACCCTAGGCTTCTTAGGTCCCCTGAGACCAGCTGGCCAAAGCTAAGAGCAGATGGCCAGGGTGGAACTCCTTTTGCCAGAAGCGTGGCTTCCATTGTTCTGGGTGGACCATGCAAAGATGTCTGCTGAAGGTGGCCAGAGAGTCTGTGGTGTCGCTCTGATTTGGGCCAGGGGCCAGCCGGCCTCTAATGGGACTTTTTGGGGCTTCTCTCATGCTGAAACATTGTACCAGGAAACAGTCTGTGGGACCCATGTGCCCTAAAGTAGATCCATTCTTGGAAAAATTCCCACTATTAAGGAGAAGCTGCTCAGTGGGTATGCTGAGCTCTGGTGACTTGAAAGACAGTCATTTTCAGGGTCAGTGGTGTTAGACTCCCAGGAGGACTGCCGGGCCTGCAGGGCCACCTGTGGTTTGGGAGTGTGATCTTACTCTCTTGTTCCCGCTGTTTGCCTAAGAGATACCGGCGGATCACATAATTGGGGATCACATAAGAAGTCACTTAGGCTTTTAAGAGAGAGGGTGAAGTTTGCGTTAAGTTTGCCTTCCTCTTTCTGTGCCTGGGAACTGTGTAATCCAGTTTCAGAATTGTGATTTGACTTTATCTTTTTGAAGAAGCTTCCGTTTTAAGGAATTTCTCTTCCTTCTTACCCTGCCTCTACCCTCTCTTGGGAAGGCCTGGCCATGGCTTCTAGAATCTCAGTTGAAAGTTAGAAAACAGCAGCAGTATTTTCCCTCTTGCAGCACTTACATACCTTTCCCTAGAAAATGGCCCACTTGAGAAGCCTAGGGAAGGAGTCAGCGGGCTCTCTACCCTCCCTGGGGGTCGGGGAAGGACCCACCCGGGTCAGCACAGTGCCTTTTCCTCGCCTGCTCTGAGCCAGGGTGGGCATTCCCTCTGATTCAGGTCTGAGCAGGGGTCTTTCAGTCCCTGCCCTGGGGCTGCTTCCCCCTCCCTTCTTCCCCTTCCCCTTGACTGGCTAGCTCTGACCTAATTCAAGTGTCTTCTTGCCCTGAGGAGCCTTAATGGCATCAAGTGGCACCATGTAATACTGTTCTCCATGCTTCTCCAGAAGGACTGAGGAGAGCAGGTGAGCTTTCCAAAGTGAGAGACGAATAGATGCTTCTGTTTGAAAAAAGGTTGGAGGGAGATGCTGTGGGCCTTCTTCTGCTGTGGCTCCAGGGGAAGAAGCCCGGGCTAAGCAGAACCGGGAACACCTAGGGTCTGTTCAGAAAGCTTAGAAGAAATCCACTTCTCTTCTATGGAAAGATATAATTGGGGATCAAAGAGCTCTAAGAAAATTGCAAAGAAGCCTTAATGTTTGAGCTTCAGAGAACTCAGAGTAGTTTCTCCCTTTCAGTCTGAGCTGCGACTCCTTTTTGCATTGAGGCCGCTCCTGGGGCAAGAGGGCTAGGTTTCCTCATTTTGTTACAAAACGGGATTGGCACCAACAGGTCAGCTGCCTGTCGAGGGCGGGTTTCCTCTCTGTACGTGGGTGGCTTGCTACCGATCTAGTTTGTCCTTCCCCATCTGCCTTTTGGCTAGCCTACTTCGGGTTGCCACATCTTTTTGATAAGAACAGATGATTTGAAGACTGGCTGGGTTGGCAGAAAAAGAGCAGGATAGATCTCTTGGGATGGGCTCCCCCCAGGAGTACAAAAGCAAGGAGCCAGGACTGTGCTGGCAGCCGGGCAGACAGTGGTGCCTGGCAGAGTTGGCAGAGAGGGCCTTGGCACCGCTCGCATCCAGGCAGTCTCGGGAGAGGGGGGCACGCAGCACCAGGCAGAGCAGAGCTCCGTTCTCACCTCTATTTTGAGCTTCAGCGCTTCCTTCAGTACGAGAAGAAACAATAACAAGCTGAAGCGCGCGCACTCCGGCTTTCCAAAGGACAACTGTCAGGAAAGGAGAGTGAGTTGCCGGGTGGGAGAGGAGAACTGGCAGGGAGAGACGGTATGGTGAAACCAGGAATGAGACATTCTTGACTCCTCTTCCCTGACGTGTCGTGATCCAGGGAATGAAAAGAAATTTGACCCTGGGTTAGTTTCCTCCTTGGGTTTTTCTTCCACCAAGTTCTGCCACGCTGGGGCTGGCTGCACGTCCTGCGCTCAGGGCAGCCTCTTCAGCCACCCACCAGAAGTGTCTGGGAGCCCAGCCCGCCCCTTCTGATTGGTCCTGGCTGCTCTGTTCTGTGTACCAAGTGCTGGAGAATAGTGTCAAGTTCTTAGTAGCCCTTTGTAGTTCCTGTTCTAGATCCCCATCCTCTCCCTGCGGAGGCGAAACCAACTCTGTAGCCACGACGCGCACTTACCGCAGCACAGTGAGACGGACTGAGGGGCTTTGACCCTGGCTGGCCCGGGAAAGCAGTAGGGGTGGATAGAGCTGTCTTTCCTTCTGGGCTGTCTCCACCTGTCCCTGCCCCTTCCGTGCCCCGCCCTACTCCCACCAAAAAGAGAAAAAAATCAGGATGTTTTTCACTGTCCATTGCTTTGTGTTTTAATAAACAATTTGCAGTGACACTCTGTGTTGGGATTGAGTTTGAACTTGATTGCGAAGAGGTGAGGTGATGGGGTGGGAAAAGGCAGACCCAGGCGTTACTCGGCACAGGGCGCATTTAGCCACACAGCGCTTGCTTTTCTTCGCACCGGGATGTTTGGTTAAGGAAGTGAAACTCTGTAAAACCATGCCTGGCCAGTTCAACCAACAGCACATTCAAGGAAAAGTAAACATTTTGTTTTGTTTCCACTTTCACTGGAACACCAGGCCGTGACTAACTCGGTCCGATTCCCTCAGCTTCCACCACCGCCTGTGGACACAGTAGCATGGGGCAGGTTTCCTTGCTTTCTCCTTTTCTGGTGTGTTGCCAGCATTGGGTACGCATTGGGAAGGGGCAGAAAGAGCAGGAAGGATTTTTCTCCCCATAATTTATCTGCCATGTTTTACAGCTGAGGAACAGAAAGCCAATGACTTATCTATCCCAGGCTAGTCAGTAAGTGGGAGGCCAGGACTCACACCTAGCCTGCCTGCCTGCACAACCCGTGTTCTTTCCAAAGCTGTAAGAATAATAATTAAAACTATCCTTCACGGAGTCCTTGAAATGGGTAGGTCGAAGTGCACTTTTACAGATGTTACCCGTTTAATTTTCAACAAACCAGTTGGTATTAGCCGTTCAGAGGGGAAGTGACTTGCCCAAGGCCACACAGCTAGCAGAAGGCAGAGCTTTACTCGAGATTGCTCTCAGTCATTACTCTACTACCTTCCATTTCCCCACGATGCTCTGGTGCCTACCTGCTGTACCCCTCCCAGGAGGAACTGAGGCTGCTAGTTTGCGGGGAGGGAGGAGGAGCTGGGCCTCCCTCCCTCAGCTATCCCTTGAAGAGCAGAATTCAGCGCTGAGCTAGAAGAATGAGGCCAGTGTTGGCGGAGTCTGTTCTCGGGGCCCAAAGAAGCCAGAAGGCCCACAGAGCCTCTTTCTTAGCTTGAGCCCACCTAGAACTGGAGTTCTGGACTAATTTGGGTTTAGCTGTTGCTATTTCAAGGAGCTCTGCAGGAGCTGCCAATGGGGAAGGGACCTGAAGAAGCCCTGCTCTAGGGAGTGGCAGTCAGGGAAACTGTCTGGCAGAAGATCCTGGGCCGAATGCCGGGGCCTGGGTTAAGCCACTTCGTGGGTCCAGATCTTAATCTCACTGAGGAAATCAGGCTCCCGGGTGGCTGGAGCCGGTGTGTCGGACCTTTCCTCACACTTAGTGTCCCACCCCCCTCCATCCCCCGCAGAGGAAGGGAGATGAGTTTTTCCAGCGTTTACTGGAAAGCTGTTGCTGCAGCGGTGGTGAGGGGTCAAGGGTAGAAAGGAGGTGGAGCAGGGAGGCTCAGGAGCCAGGGGCCACCGCCTCCACTCTGCAGCAGCCGGAGTTGAATGGCACCTCACTGCCACTCCGGCCCAAGAGTTGACTGTGCTTTGTTTGTTGCCAGCCACTTGCAGTAGTAAAAAATAACCCCACTTGCTTTGGCTTTGGCCTTGTACTAAGACTGACCCTCCTGGGTTTCCTCACAGCTTCCACTTAAATCCGCCTATGGCTTCCTCAAGGTCTGGTCCCCAGCTTGTTTCCTCTTAGCTCTGATTGAGTGTTCTTTTCAGTCACTGCACCGTCCAGTCCAGTGCTGTGGCTTCTCCCTGTCCCGTGTGTCTGCCCTTGGCAGAGGGGCCCCGGGGAAAGAGGCCCCTTAAGTATATTGCCTTAGTGACCATTCATCAGACGCTAGCCTGGCACTAGCCTAGGGCTTTTATTGCTGTTTTTTTATATCCTCTTCACACCTCTAGGGAAGACGTGGGACTATCCTAGCCTGACTTATAAATGAGACAAGGGCTCAGAGGGGATAAATGACCTGCCCAGAGTCCCCTGGCTGGTAAGTGACAGATTGAGGACTGGAACTCAGCTCTGTCTAACTACAAAGCTGTGCTCTTAACGCTAGGACGTACTCTTTTTAAAAAGGAACCTTTGAATGTGGATAACTGATGAAGCTGGGTGATGTTTACATGGAGGTTTATAATATTCTTGCTCTGAAAAAAGAAAGTAACCTTTTAAGAATTAGTGATACAAAATGCATAAGTACATTTAGAAAAAAATTATATGGGGTGCGAAGTGTGAAAACTCATCTTTCTCATTCTCACTACTCCAATCCCTGGAAGATAGTACAGGTGAGTTTGGTGTGTGTCTTTTATTACACATACACACGTTTATATATATTCAAACGTATTTATGCTGCACATGTGCAAGTGTTTCTTTAGAATTCCATCACAGAATTACTGGATCAGACAGTATATTCATTTAAAATTTTGAAGTGCTGCCCTCGACAAGGCCACATGAATTTTCACTCACCAGTCTTGTGGTATGACTTTGGAATATGCCAGAAATCCTTTTTGGAAACAGGTGGCATATAAATAATAAATGCATGCATTTTCAGAACAGCCCTTTGTCAGGGAAAGAAGTTACTTGGGCACTAGGGGAATTCTCGCTCTCAGACCCAGCCCGCAAGGCCCACTGGCAGCCCCAGCCAGGAACCACTGATGCTGGGCATGCGCTGTCCTCAGGGAAGCAGTAGGA
The DNA here is from genome assembly GCA_028533065.1 of Trachops cirrhosus. Taxonomy (NCBI): domain Eukaryota; kingdom Metazoa; phylum Chordata; class Mammalia; order Chiroptera; family Phyllostomidae; genus Trachops; species Trachops cirrhosus. The sequence continues at coordinate 58,180,387 of CM052546.1, read as the reverse complement.
GGGGTGTCTGAACTTTCCAGCCTCTGCAGAAAAATGCCCTCTGATAATCTTGCTTCTCTTGGCTGCACCAGCTCCAGGCCCCACCTGCCTGGCCTGATTCGAGGCAGGCTGCCTGGCTGCTCTGGGACTGCCCTGGAAAACAGCCACTGTCACACCTCTCACAGTGACAAAGGAACTGGTGAAGAGACAGGGACTTGCTGGGCAAAGCACCCAGCCGGGTGAAAGGGACGTCAGCCTTTCTCCTCCAGTCCTCCCAGGTCTAGCCCTGGGGAGCCTCGTGGTTATTATTGAATGTGGTAAATATCAGTTTTCCTTTTTCCTTCAAATGGGGTGTTAGTGTATGTACTTCCCAAAAATTTTTTTTAAGTTCTACTTTTTTGCATTCTTCATCTGTATTTCTTGATGTACAAATTTACAACGTATATAATTTGTCTTCCAGAGCGTCAACAATGTTATCAAATGATTAAGTGCTGCATAAGAACACTTTTTTAAAAAGAGCCTTTTGACATACCTTAGGAAGAGTGGAAGTTACAGTCCTAATTTTCCCTACTCCTTTTTAATAAGGTGATATGTAAATACATTTTCTTTTTGTGTGTTTTCTGTTTCCTTAAAGACACAGTCTTTTCCTTTTAACCACAATTCATGAATAATGGCTAGAGGAGAGGCCCAAGTCCCTTAGAGGGCAGTATTTATTTATTTTTTTCTTTGAACAGGAAAAAGTGATTGAGATTGAGGTTGCTTTTAATTTTAGGAGAAAATAAGGCTTAGCCTCTGCCTTCCAGAAATAGATCCGAAGGTTTTTTATGTATTTATATAAATACACAAGCAGCCCTCGATCACATGCTTGCCGCGATAAAATAGTACAGAAGTAGCTCTAAATGGTGTCACAAGTGAATAGGCCCCCTGTAGTCCCTTCCAACCTTCTGATACTCCCCTTCCCAGAGGGAACCATGGTGAACACTCATGTATATCTAAACCCCTTCCTATGTAGTTTCAAATACACATCTGCATATTTATATGCTTTTTACTTTAAACAAATGGGATTCTGTTTTCCTGCCCCTCTTAGTATAGCTTTGAGACCTCTCCATACTAGTCCATATACAGGGATCTCATTCTTTTAACAGCTGCGTAACTTGAATACAACTGTAATCGATGATAATTTTTTAAATGCTACAGTAGGTCCTGCAGTAAAAATCTTCGTGCTTACTTGTAGGCTAAGTTCCTGGATGTGGAATTGCCGGAAGAGGGGTTAGTACACTTGTTACCATTCCTAGAAAGAGAAAAGCTGGGGTCAAGGTAACTCTAGTCCTGGTGCCCTGAGAACAAAGGTCCAGGGAGCAAATGAGTGGGAAGGGGCTGTGTAGGAAACCCCTCTTGGTGATTCACTATCAAGGAACGTATTACAAGTTTTGAAAATTTTGTAGTAACCACTCAGCCGTGAGCAGTAACCACTCACTGCTGAGTGGTTTAAAAAGAGTTGTTAGCAAAGCGCAAGACTTTCATTCTTTGTATACCTCTGTTAAAATTTCCTGAATGGTTTGGTAAGTGCTACTCTGGTAATCTCCCAAAGACAGGACAGCATTTAGATAGTGACTTAGCCACATACTGTCCCACCAGGCTGGGCAACTGGACTGGAGTCAAAGTTGGGATTTTGTCCAGGAACTAGGCTAGGCCTGTCAACCCCTCCCAAGCTCCTCCCATCAGGTGAGAGGGACCCAGCAAGTCCTGAGGCTGACGGTGCAGGAGGGGGGAGTTTCACTCTGGCCTGTCTGACTGGGAGGCAAAGCCAGACCTGGCAGGCACGCAGCATCAGTCAGGCTCAGGCATCCAACACGCTCAAGAGTGTAGATTCAGAATGCCTAGAGAAGGAGCCGCTTGCGCCGTGGGAGGGCAGCCTCCCTCCACCCCTGCCTACCTCTAATCGGTGAAATCATGGTTAACTTTCAAGGTTCAGTGCAGAGGTCACTCCTGTGAAGACTCTTCCTGATCACTCAGCCCCGTCCTGTGCACTCAGGTAAGCGCCTTTGCAGTATGTACCTCTGAAAGCCATCAGCGCTCTGGTTTGTCCCCTGGTTCATACTTCCCAGAGGAAGGGCCACGTGATGAATTAGGTACTTCACAGCCTTCCCCAACAAACTGGGAACTTCTCCACAGCAGGGCTTTCCTTCTGTCATTCATTCATCCAATCAGTAATCACTATTGGGAACCCACTACCCAATACAGTGGTGAATAAGGCAGACTCAAATCCCTAACCTCGTTCATTTTATATTCTGTGTAGCCCAGCCCAGTGTCTAGCCTGAACTCTGGCACAGTAGGGGTTGGGAATGACAATCTAATTGGAAAGCTGCCATTGCATAGCAAGTATTGTTTTAACTTTTGTGTGCTACAGATTTAAAAACATTTTCTCAAGGGGACTTGTCTACAATTTGTGTGACAGATTTGACCGTACGAGGTATTTTAAAAAACATCCGGGGTGACTTTGGGGACCTGATCAGCTCTGAGGGTACTAAGTTCGCAGACACGCCTAGTGCCCACCACCTGGCTGGAACAGAGCTGGAGCAGGGCTGTCCGCCAGCCCCGCCTCGCCCCTCCCGGGGGTCAGCCCGGCCCCGCCCCCGCTCTCCATAGTTACGGCGCCCTGGAGGCGGCGGCCATCTTGGCGGCGGAGCGATGAGCGGGTCGAACCCGAAGGCGGCGGGCGCGGGGTCGACGGCTGGGGCCCGGGGGCTGGTGGCTAACAAGGACGAGAAAAAAAAAGCAGGCGGCGGCGTCCTGAATCGGCTCAAGGCGCGGCGGCAGGTGCCCCACCACACAGCCGACGACGGCCTCGGGGCAGCGGTCACGGAGCAGGAGCTGCTGGCCCTGGACGCTATCCGACCAGAGCACGTCCTGCGCCTCAGCCGGGTCACCGAGAGTGAGTGCGGGCCGGCCGCGCCCTCCCCTCGCGCCGGGACTCGGGCCCCTTGCAATTTGCAGTGCGGCCGGCCGCTCGCCGCTCGGCCGGCCCAGGGTCCGCCCTGCCACCTTCCCCTCCGGCCCACCAGGCCGCGCTGTCCCCAGCGCCGTCGGGTCGGGCCTGCGCTCCCCACCGCCACCTAGGCGGGGGGCGGGGGTGGGAAGGGGTTCCTCTTGAGCGTGCCTGCATCCCCCTGAATCTGTCCGCTGTTCAGGCTGGGCCGTTCCCCTTCTCAGCTGGACTTGCTTGGGTAGGGGACCCCTTAGCTTAACCGCATCCTTCAGACCCCCCATCCTGGGAGTCTTCCAGCCATTAGTGAAGTTCCCGCTTAGCGGACTGCCTCACCCTGCTTCCTCGCAGCTCCCGCAGCCCAGACCCTACCTGCTTTCTCTGCGTTTCCCTCCATGCGGCCCCTGCCAGCCCCTCCCCCCTTCCCAGTCCGCCTTGGCCCCCCCACCCCTTGTGGCCCCAAGCGTTGCCCCTTTGTGTGCAGGTGGGCTCTTCCTCAAATACATTGCCAGGGCATTTCATGCAAATTTGAAACAGTACCACAGCTTAAAAATAATAATAAAGTTTCAGTTTATGTACAACCTCTTAAATGTGAATCCTGCTTTTGACACTTGTTCGAGTGAATTAAGAATTACGTCAGAGTTTCAGAAATGCGTTTCTGGCAGAAAATGCAACCATCCTACACCTTTTCAATGATATAAGGGAGGATGGGAAGAAATATATTGCCCACCCCCTAACCCGGATCTCTTCCTCTTTTTCTGTTTTCTTCCATGCCAAGCCCTGACGTGACGTCCTTTCCCTTGTTATTTCCCTGCAAGAGTTTACAGTCACCTGGTTAGGCCCTGCTTGCCCGGCCCCTCCCCCCACCCCTCCAGCCTTCCGCCCCTGCAACGCCAGTTCTCCTGCCACGGATCTGAGGCTGCTGTAGTACTACCTGCTGAGTTGCTTTAGTCGTCAGCCCGGGGCTGCTTATTGGTACTTTGGGCAGCAGGTGACTGCCCCAGTGATTTGGGGATGGGAGTCTGGGGGGCGGGGTGGGCCTTGGTCCAGACTGTATAAAAGGAAATGCCCATCTCCTGAAATAGTTTTAATTTGATTCTGGATATTTTGATTTCCCATTTTTCATCACTCTTTTGGGTTGGGACTGGCCTTTGCATACCTGAGTATATCTTTGGAAGGTCTTGCTGTTCACTTTCATTGAAACGTTGTGAAAAGCTGCTTCTGTTCTGACTCTGAAGGTAGAGCAGTGCTCATTGCCTGGTCTTTTTAACCTCATGCCTTATCCTGATATCACGGGTGAATTAGGCTGTTCCCATGCCGGGCCTGAGCAGCAGTCTCAGTAGACACTGGGGTGCTGTGTGGCAGCTTGGGGTGGGGGTTGGTGCTCTGCGGCTCACTGGAGAGAGCCACAGGTCAGAGCTTGGTGACCTTTGGGTTTTGTTCCTCTTCTTAAAATCTGTTCTCCTTTAGCAAATTGTTTATTTATTTTTAAAGATTTTTATTTTTAGCCATGGTGTGGTTTAGTGGATTGAGTGCTGGCCTGCAAACCAAAGGGTTGCTGGTTCGATTCCTAGTCAGGGTACATGCCTGGGTTGTGGGCCAGGTCCCTAGTTGGGGGTGCCTGAGAGGCAGCCACACATTGATGTTTCTCTCTCTCTCTTTCTCCCTTCCTTTCCCTCTGTCTAAAAAAAAAATAAAATCTTTTAAAAAAGATTTTAGTTATTTTTAGAGAGAGGGGAACGGAGGGAGAGAAACATCGATGTGCCTCTTTCACGCCCCTCAACTGGTGATCTGGCCTGCAACCCAGGCCTGTGACTTGACCCCTGGAATCTAAGCTGTGAGCTTTGGGTTGGCAGGAGGATGTCCCACCCCTGGAGCCTCACCAGTCACGGGGTCAGGTTATTCAGTGAGTGCCCTCTAAAAGTACAGAGTGGATTTCAGCCTCCTTAGGAGTCACAGAATAACCAGAAGCTCTCAAGTTTGCCATCTTACTGGATGGAGAGACAGCTGGTAAAACATGAAACAACTAACAAACAGGTGAAGTAAGATGAAGTGCCCCAATGAGTTGTGCAGAAGATGCTGTCAGGAGTTACTGCAGGGAGAAATCAGTGAAATTTTCTGTGACCGATATACTATTTTGAGTCGCTGCTCCGGTAGTTGTGGGCTTTACTTCATTTTGGCCTAATGTCCTCACCACCAAATCTGCCCTGCCACCTGTGTAGGTGTGGCCCACCATCTGGCCACCTGATTTTGTACAACTCACAAGCTAAAAATGGTTCTTCCACTTGTAAAGAGTTGAGGAGCAGGGAAGGAATATCTTGCAACACGTGGTTCTATAAAATTCTGTATCAGTGTCCATAAATAGTTTTACTCCAGTACAGCCATGCTTATTCACGTACGTGTGGTCTGTGGCTGCGTCTGCACTGAGTGACAGAGCTGAGTAGATGCGACAGAGCCTGAGTGGCTGCAAAGCCTCATTATTTGTGACCTGGCCCATTGCAGAAGTTGACTGATCTCTGCTTGGTGGTACTTTGGCAAACAAGTGCTGTTAACCATAAGATTAGCATAGGCATTTTTAAATGAATTGTAAAAAAAATTCTCGTTTGTAGCCCTGACTGGTGTAGCTCAGTGGACTGAGCGCGGGCCTGCAAACCAAAGGATTGAGGTTCGATTCCCAGTCAGGGCACATGCCTGGTTGCAGGCCAGTTCCCAGCAGGGGACACATGAGAAGCAACCACACATTGATATTTCTCTCCCTCTCTCCTTCCCTCCTTCCCTTTGCCTCTAAAGATAAATAAATAAAATTTTTAAAAAAATTCTCGTTTGTGACATCCAAGTTGATAGATCATGAATGGTTTGTATGCCATTTTTAAGGTGTTTCTAAAGAAAACTTTTTTTACTCCGGTTTCTAAAAGTGCTATGATAATCTTTTATCTATACCATATCTATGGTCTTTTTTTCTTTCCAGGATCCCCTAGTTCTCTTCACACACAACTTTTGCTTATAATATAAGAAAAAAATTTGTATATATTTCCAGTGAATTGTATAAGAAAAAAACCCCGAGTTTGCTTCAAAACTTGAGAAGTGAATGAATGGTCATTTTTGGAGAATTAGTGGATGGCATTGATCTTCCTCGCTCTCATTTTCAGATTATTTGTGTAAACCGGAAGACAACATCTACAGTATTGATTTCACCCGCTTCAAAATTCGAGATTTGGAGACAGGGACCGTGCTTTTTGAGATCGCCAAACCTTGTGTTTCAGGTAGGCCTCTGTATTGTGACAGTCACAAGGCCTTTGGAGCTTGAGTTTTTGTGTGCCACTGCATTCTGTGTCTTGGACTCAGCGTGTCCTACTTCCGTGACCTCTTCCTGAAGCCGGGGCTGCCGGCCGAGCTGGTTTGAAGTTGTGTTGAGAGGCTGCTGTTGGTGCCGGTGACTGTGTTCCACAGCCTTCTGTTTACATCCACTCATGTCATCCTCACACCTCTGGGAGGAGTTACTGTCTCTCTTCTACAGATAAAGGAAACAGGCCCAGAGTTTCCAAGTGACTTTCCTAAGGTCCTGTGCTCTTTCATCTTACCATATTGCCTTCACTTAGGAAAGGAATCCTTGAAATTAAACTAACGAGAGCAGCTCACCTGAGCCTCGAGTCTTGCGGACACTCTGGAAAGGTGATACTGCACATTCCAGTCCAGATCAGGAGACGGTTTCACCTGGCTTCTCACTCTCTTTCCTCTAAACAGTGACTCCCATTTCCCAGTAAGTCCTGGTTTGGGTTTTAATCTCCACCATCTTCTGGGTGAACAGAAAGCCCTGGTCTATGTACGCATCTCCTTGGGATTCCTTAAATTAGCCTTGAATAGTCCCTTCCTGTGCTTGTGATGCAGTTGCAGGGTGATCCATTCCTGGCTGCTGGACCACACTGTCTTCAGAGCGCATCACTGGAGATGTAGCGCCCCCTGGAGCTAGTCCTTAGAACACCAGCACAGATAACCCTTCAGAGTATCAGCTGTGGGCTGTATTAACAAATCTCTCTGCAAAGCTTTTCTCATCTGGTTTGCTACTCAGAAAGAGCTTGTAAATTTGGTAAGTCAAAAGACTTTCCTGAGAGAGTCTCAGCTCAGGTTAACTGCATCGTCAAGGTTAGAGCCCTGGTCTCCTCATGCCACCCAGTATTCTTTATGCTGCGTCATCTAGTACCGACCAAGGCACGTAAGGCTCAACTCGTGGACACTCAGTTTGTTGGGGAGGGTCAGTGCCCAGGGTCCTGGGTCTGGAGTTCACATCCGTAAACCACATGTCTTAGTTCTTAGGATGGTTCAAGGACCCTGGGACTACTTCCCATGTGTGGATTTGAATTAAACTGGGCTCAGAGTAATCATTTCAGTACAAAACTGAACTGTCTCAAAAATGTCAGCTTCAGATACTATAACTATGCCTTGCATTTTAACCGTCCAGTCTTTGGATTTAAGGGTCTGGATTCACTTGGAGTGTGCTCACAGGAAGGAGCCCCTCCAGCTGCGCCTGTTCTGAGAAGATTTGGTCTGACTCTCTGGGTCACAGGGTTGGGGCCAGGGCTCCAGAGTCTTTGGGTGTGGACCGTACTCAGACTGGTGGCTCATTGCTCTTGGGCTTGTCACAGCCAGAGATGTTCGATGCTAAAAACACCTCTCATGTTGTAGCCATATTCAGCCTAGACCTAGAGACATGCCCTTGCTGGACACTGGGTTGCTGCTAGAGGGAACTGTCTTTGTTCACATTTAGAATGGCTTTCTGATTCATTGTGCAGATCTTTCTTGGGTTCAGGAATGGACTAGACTAGAAACTGTCATTACCTTGTGGACCCCTATTCACGTCCCACACATGGGTTCATTGCCAGTCTGCTCCCCCTTTCCCAGGTCCCTGTTGGGCCCGGTGTGGCCTGGAACAGGCATTAGTCCACGGAAGTACAGTACTCCAAGGCTGTAGGTCAGTGTCTTCCATTTAAAGAACAAAACTCGTCAGGGGTTTGCCTTTGCTGCAGTCAGAAATATTGGTGCTCTCCGAGGGGGCCTCTCGACTGGCTGCAGCTGTCATGGTCTCATTCTTTCCATTAGCGGCAGTGCGTCAGCTTGGTCACCAGGACTTCTGCCAGAGGGACCTGGATTCAACTCTCTGCTCCCTATTTGGAGGACTTTGGACATGTTACTTAACCTCTCCGGGCCTGCGCTTCCTGATCTGTAAAATGGAAGTAACAGTAACATCTCACAGGGCAGTTGTGAGGATTCCTGTAGCATGTGGCACAGGACCGGCATGTAACAAGTGCACAGCAAATGCCAGCCATGCCGCTGTTGATGTTAGTGCTGTTAACCGATGGTGCAGTTTGGAGAGATGGTGCACTTAAGCCCCCCCTCTGTGCACTTTCAGACCACGAGGAGGACGACGAGGAGGAAGGTGGAGACGTGGATATCAGCGCAGGGCGGTTCGTCCGATACCAGTTCACACCAGCGTTTCTCCGGCTCCGGACAGTCGGGGCTACGTGAGTACCAGTGTTTCTGGAGGGGAGGACATCTGCGTGTTTACAGAGGGGAGTGTTCTCCGTTGGGTTGGCTTGAGAGGAGGGAGGGCACAGTGGGATTCACAGAGGTTTATTTCACAGGGTGGAGTTCACTGTGGGAGACAAACCTGTGTCAAACTTCCGGATGATCGAACGGCACTATTTCCGGGAGCGCTTGCTGAAAAACTTTGACTTCGATTTCGGCTTCTGCATCCCCAGCAGCAGGAACACGTGTGAACATATCTATGAGTTCCCCCAGCTTTCTGAGGATGTCAGTACGTATCCCCTGGTGGGCACAGCAGTCTAGGTTCTTGGGCTAGAAGGACGACGCTTGAAATCCACCTGGTCCAGTGCCCTCGTTTTGCAGAGGAGGGAGATAGTGACACGATGCATCTCTAGTCATTTGACCCCAGGCTTCTCATTTCCTGTTGCTCCTGTCACCACCCATATGGGAGCATGGAAGGTTTTAATAACACAGGACATCCCTTTTAGACGCCTGCTGTGGGAAAGAGAGTGGCTGAGGGAGATAAGAGGAGGCAGGACAATTCCTGGGACTCTGGTGAGATAAAGCGCCTCTCCCACCCTGCTGGGTTCTTGGCATCTGCCTGGCACTCACTTTTTCCTTAGTCACAGCTAGATGTGACACTGGGCTAAAAGAAATGGAATCATAGGTCTGAGGACCTCCTCTTGCCTGTTCCCTGCAAGCAGAAGATTGATGAGATAAACTACTAGAACAGGGCCAGCAGGAAACAGGGAGCCGTTACAGGTTGTGGAGCAGGAGGAGCATGGTGGAAGCAATGTCTCACGAAGGCAAGTCCTGCCGTTGTATTGAGTAAGAACTGGGGAAGGCACGAGAGAAAGCAGCTGAGGCGAGGGAAGAGATGGACCTCAGAAAGGGAAAGAACAGACTTTTTTTTAAAAAAAAGATTATATTTATTTATTGTTAGAGGGAAAAGGAGAGGCAAAAAATAGGGAGAGAAACAGCCATCCGTTGCCTGTATGCCCCGAACTGGGGACCTGACCCGCAACCCAGGCATGTGGTGTTGTGACTTGGAGTTGAACCGGTGCACTTTTCAGTCTGCAGGCTGGCGCTCAGTCCACTGAGCCACACCAGCCGGTGCAGAACAGGCTTGCCCGGTTTCTACGACTTTGGTCTACCTCTCAGGTTAGCTTCCTTTTTTAGTAATTAGGGGAGATTGCTCCAGAGCAACGAAGATGTGAGTGGGATCTCTGTATAGTGGTAGAATTTGCCTGGTTGTAGGGAAGGATTTACGTATACTGACTAGTTTTCTCAGAGTCCTGGCTCCTTAAATTTGTCGTATTCTGATAAGCAGGTACTCTTTACTAGTGTGGCAGTGCTGGTCCCAGGGAAAATGAGGATAGCTGAGACGTGGAGAGGGGTGTTTATGACAGCACTGGATCATGGTTTGAGCCCTGCTCCCTAAAATGGGCTGGAATCTGTAGACTTGCAAGAGAACATTATAGATTTCAAGTTTACCCAAGGCAACGGAACTTTTCCTCTTGAAACCAAATAAGCTAAAAGAGTGTAGAGGAAAACATTCTATGTAAACAAAATAACTTCGGCCTGGGTAGGTTCAAAAAATTTAAACAATCAATTACCTTTTTAGAATTGTGCTGAAAAGTAACATTTCCTCCAGGGGACTCAAAATAGCATGTAATAATTAACTCCACACTGGTCAGAGGTAGTGACTATTCAGCTATCTTGACTTTCCAGCATGGTTAAAGAGGTCTGGGCAATTGCCTGAGCAAACGGAAGATTTAAATCTGGATCTCAGGACAGACAGACATTTTGCTGGTTTATTTCCAAGTTAATGCCCTGAGCCGTTTCTGGAAAAGGCTCCTTGCCCTTTTTCCCCCTATACTCGTGTTCACCGAGGATTCCTCTGGTTGCCAGGGGTGCCTGTGGGCAGCGGCACAGTGAGGCACAGCTTTTTGTATTGGGACCAGAATGTCAGGGGAACAGACCAGAAACACTGAGTAAATAAGTTGCTGTAGTCCATGTTGGCAAAAGGGCAAGCACATTCCATTGAGTGCTGACTCAGAACCCAGGCCGGGGATGGCCGAGGTCAGAGATTCATTGTATCCGTGTGTTTAAGTGGTATTGTGTTCGGGGTTTTTTTTTTTTAATTTATTGATTTGCAAGAGAGGGAAAGAAATATACATCGCTGTATTCTTCCACTTATTTATGAATTTGTTGGTTTTTTCTTGTGTGTGCCTTGACCCGGGATCAAACCTGCAACCTTGGTGTATTGGGACAGTGCTCTAACCATCTGAGCCACCCGGCCAGGGCCTCATGTTTAGTTTCGAGCCCTCTGTGGTCCCTAGTTCTCCCCAGCTGTCAAGGGCTGGCTCTCTCTGTTCTGACCTCATTATTCTGGGGGAGTGCACTCATATTTTCTGGAAGTACCAGCTTATGAATTTTAGAGGGGATACTAAGTTTTTTTCCACCTAGCCCATGGGGCAGACTCACACATTAAGTCTTTGCTTTTCTCCTTTTCATGACTTGCAGTTCGTCTGATGATTGAAAATCCCTACGAGACCCGTTCTGACAGCTTCTACTTTGTTGACAACAAGCTGATAATGCACAACAAGGCCGATTATGCCTATAACGGAGGCCAGTAACGGCTGTGGGCCTGGACAGGGGAGGCGCCGTGCTGCGGCCCGTGGTACTGGCACACGGAAGTGGTTAGAGCTGCTGTACGTCAACACACACCTGGAACCTGGCCCCAGGAAGCCGAGGCTGGGGTGGCAGTTGCATGTGCTCCAAGAGAGGTGCCAAGCAGTACTGTGTTTCCTTCCCCAGTGTTTTTTTCTTCCCTTTTTCCCCTGCCCCTTAGGTCACAGAGGTACTGTATAGTAAAGTAAAAGATTAGGTTGAGGTTCCTGGAATCCAGATAAAAAAGAAAGTTTCTTTTCACGTAGTCATAGCTGCCAACTGGCTGTCCTGACAAGCCTGGGTCTCTTTGCCCGGGTGAGGAGGCGCTGGCTGGCCCGCCTGCAGGTGAGTAGCTCTTCTGTAGGTTCCCAGGTGCTGTGGGAAGCTGCAGGGTCAGCCTCTTCCAGGCATCTCTTACTTCCTGTGTTGCCATCAGCACAATCTGACCTCAGCCTGTGCATGGTTGTAAGCCAGTTGGAAAGAAACTTGAAAGGGCGTGGGAGGAAGGAGTGGTGTGAAGAGGTGAGGCACTCGGGCTGGGTACGGCTGCCCACACTGAAAGATCCATTTTCTGGAGAGGCGTGCTCACCGGTCTGGCTTCCAGGGTTCAGCCAGCGCCCCCTGTGGCTCCAGCGAGGTTGCAACCTGGCAGTGCCTTCCTGTGCTTGTTCCGGGGGGAGAGATGAGCTTGCTCTGCTTCTCCTGGCTCCTAACTTTTGAGCACCTTTGGAAATAGAATGTCGGTTTGGCTCTCGGAACAGTAGTATCCCTCAAGGCCAGAACAGGTGTCATTGTATTTTTTTTTTTAATTTCCAGGCTTCCTTATGGGAGGTTTCATAAAGTGTCAGTGGTGGTCCCAGCGTGTGTGATGTTCAGTTAAGACTTGTGACAGTGCGCAGTTCAGGCTCTCAGGGTGAATCTGGCTCGTGTCCAAGCCGGTGTAGTTACGAACCAGCAGCTGTGTAAAGGAGGCTTCTGATTTTCTCTGCGCAGCGTAGCCTGGAGGATTGGCTTTTGATGGGGTTTTGCCTTTAAAACTTTGTAGATTTCTAATTTAGGAGGATTTTTCTATCTGCCTTTCTACTGAAGTAGTTTATAGAACCATCCTGGCAGGTTGATCTAAATAATGCATATTTGATCCTTCAGACTTTTTGGGTCTGAGGCCCTCAGCCTGTTTCAGCGGGGTGAGTCAGAGATGTGTTCTCAGAAAAGCCTCCTTGCACAGCCCACCACTTGCATCCTCAGGCCCGTGTCGGACACTCTCATCTCCTCCTCTCCCTGTGGCTGTCTGACTGTGCAGTAGCTGTAGATGGTCCGCCCAGAGTCCCTGAAGGTTGTTGCTGTGGCCAGGATTTAGCAATGATAGGAAAGTATCAATAACTGTAGGAACGTCCCAGCTATGTAGTAATAGTCACTGTCACCGTCACAGTGATGGTGACAGGAAAGCTGTTTCCCAAAGTGGTTGGAAGGAAGGCTGTGTGGGGCCAGGGAGAGGGGCCAGCACGTGGCCACAGAGCCCCTGTACTCACCGACCAATGTCGCTCCTGGTTTGGATTCTAGAGCATGAGTGGTCTTGAACCTCGGCCCAGTGCTTTGTGCCAGGCCATGGTCTGGGCTGTGCCAGATGCCAATGGTGTTCTCTCCGAGAAAGCCCTGGATGAGCCCTGTGTGCCAGCACTGGATCCAGCCACTGAGGGAAGGGAGACACTGGGCACCCTGCAGACCGGGGGTATCTCAGAACTGGAGCCGACTGCAAATCTGGTGCCTTACACGGGGCTCTGTCCCATTTGCTGCTGGGGAAGGCTGCTTTGCCCTGGTCCCTCCCCACTGGCGGGCGGACATCGGCACTGCTCCCAGTGCTGTTTTTCATTGTGGCTCCTCTAGCACGTTGTTCCTGTCGAGCTTCAGAATAACCCCTCTGTCTGTACAGAAGCCCGATCGGGAGAGTGTCTACTATTTGATCCTTAATAAGCACCTAGGATGTGGTTTCTGGAGCTTCCCAGAGCTCTGCTCAGTAGCGCGTCCTGAAACTGTGTCCCAGGGCACACTGTGCCCTGTGTGCCACAGCTCTTACTGGCAGTGTTAGCCTTTGTGTGGAGGAGGGCCAGCAGGGCAGAGGTGGCGGGCTCGAGTCGTGCTGTGTCCTCTTCCCCTGTAGCTTGCCTTAGTCTCACTGGAGACCTTTCTGAGGCCAAGTGCTCAGACTGCCTGGGACCACAGGGTTGTGCCATCTTCTGCACTTGAAGGTCTGGTGTTCTCTACCTGAGACTCTGGATCCTTGTGTCCAGCTACTCAGGAAATCTCGAGACGCATTACCACTCTGGGGTGTTAACCAGGGTGAGTTTGAAATTTTGTACCTGAACTGGGGAGAGAATTGGAAGTCACGCTTTCTCTGAAAGTATCTAAACCAATCAAAAGTGGAATCAGAACAGGAAGCTGTGTTAGTGAGGAATTGGACTGTTGGTAGCCATTATTTTGTGGGTTACACGATGGGAGGAAAAGCTCCCTGCTTGGGAGCCCACGCCCTGTTTTCAGAGCTGGCATCCGAGAGGCAGCTGCCAGAGAGAGCACATTCCAGTGGACAGTGGGCTGCCTGGTCCCACAGGGCCTGCTGCCTGCACCCCTTCCTCGCCTGTTTTGCTCTTGTCCCTCTGCCTTGGAACCTCCTGGGAGAGAGCCTCTCTTTTCCTGTGAAGCCTTTGGGCTGAGATGTCCCAGCTCCTTCAGAGACAGTCCCGGTTTGTTTCGTTCTGTGTTCTAAAGAGTAAACGGGAACTAATGACACGTATTCGCTCGAAGTTGCCTTGCAGAGAAGGCGGTGCAGCCTGAAGACACCCGCCGTCTTGGGTCTCCGATTCCCAGATAAGGGCAGTGCTTTGGGAATGTCGGGTCCGATCGTAGGCTGGCCACTCTTGAAATGTTAGTGACTGGGGAATCTTCCACTTCTTCCAGTTGAAGTGGAGCTCACTGTGGAGTGGGTTTAACGGGCTGTGCCTAAGGTGCAGATAGGGCAAGTCTTACTGTAGTGTGTTCTGCCGCCCTGGAAGGCTCCCAGGGTGCTCTCTCTTTCCTCTGTAAAGTCACTTTCTTCTGGGGGTCATTGTCACCAGAAGGTCTGGGGAATGGGGACTGTCTGTCCTAAAAGTCACAGCACAGACTCCCTGCCGGTGCATGAGGGCTCCTGACAGAGGGTGCCGCTGGGCCTGGTGCGGGAGCCTGGTTGCTGAACCGTCGTCACGTTACATTCCGTGTTGTGGAACATCTGAGCCACGGGGCGGATTTCCCTTGTTTTACAGAAGTTCATGTAGAGTCACTGAAGTTGTGAAAGTCTGTTTTTCCTGTAAATCTGTTTTTCACAGACTGTAAGAAACATCAATGACCTGGTCTGTCCTTCCTCCTCCTTCCCCCTTCACCTAAGGACCTCATTCGGTTTTTTTTTTTTCTGTTTTGCTAACTGTGTTATAACCAACAGATGAGTACAGAGAATGCCCTGTACAAACACAATAAAGGTTCAAGATCAAGGTGTTCCTTAGGCAAGGCTGAAGATTTCAGTCTCTGGTATTTGGAATTTAGGCTGCAGTCCTCGTTTTTGGATGGGCCACTGGGGGTGCAGTCCATTTAACCAGATTTGAACAGAAGAATGGCCACGTGGCCCAGGCAGAAGTAGATGAAGTGTTTGGTTTCATGTGTCACGTGACTACCGAAGTTCCTCCCTACGATGCAGTCCCAGGTGGGGTTGCACTTCTTGTCAAACTCCCCCCTTTTTTCCAAATTCCAACAGAAGGTTTATTTAGTGTTACAGAGGGGGTAGGAGTGAGCCAGCTGGGCTGTGTGGGCTTAGGAAACACGTTCCAGAGGCTGAAGCAGGGCCTTAGGAGAGGGAGAGGCAAAGGGAAGGTGCCTGGGGGCAGAAGACGGGACGGTGTACAGGTGACGTGTTGTGGAATTGTGCGCCTGAAACCTGTGTAATGTGTTACCCAGTGCCACCCACTAAGTTCAGCAGACAGGAGAAAGACAACAGCAGAAGAGGGAAAGGAAAAGTGCGGTGCGCTCCCAAGAGGCGGCGTGCTTCTCACACGGCTTAGTGTGGGCCACAGCACCCCTCTCTGCATTCTGTTTCTCCCACGCCCGAGAGTAGCACATTCCACGAGTCCTGTTGCCTCTCCTCCGACACATTGACATTTTCGATCGCCGCCTCTCGGTCGCAGGTGGGAACAGCGGAGCAGGACTGGCTGGCTGGCCTCGGAGGTCTGCTGGGGAGGGGCTGGCGAGGCTCAGCCCCTGCCGCTGTGGCACAGCCTTCTCCCTCATTCCAGTTTTCACTGTCTTTGTGCCCAAAGTAAACTAGATGACTTATTTGTATAAAACATTATTTTGCCACAAGAGACAGAAATAAAAGATTTTCACAGTATGTGACTCTCTGTTGTCTCCTGACTGGGCCCTTCGGTTGCTGGGGGAGCAGGCATGGGGCAGGGTGACCTTTCTGCAGAGAGTTTGAGCACAGCTGGTTTAGGGTGATTGGGGAATGGTATTGGGCTTCAGGTTTAATATTTTTGCTTTATTTTGCTGGGGGCCTTTGAGAATTCAAAATGTCTATGCATATTTAAATGGTAAGCCCTGGCTGGTGTGGCTAAGTGGATTGAGTACCAGCCTGCCAAATGAAAGGTCACAGGTTCGATTCCTAGTCATTGCACAAGCCTGGGTTGTGGGCCAGGTCCCTGGTTGGGGGCCTGCGAGAAGCAACCTGTGATGTTTCACACATCGTTTCTCTCCCTCTCTAAAAATAAATAAAATATTAAAAAAAAAAACTTAAGGTGTGCATTAACTATAGTAAAATTCACCTAGTTTAAGAGTACGATTTGATGAGGGTTGACAAATGTATACAGTCTTATTACCCCCATCATGGTCATGATACAGGGCATTTCCATCACCCCCAAAAGTTCCCTCAAACCCCTGGTGTTCGTGGCCAGTTCTTCCACCCCAGCCCCTTGCAATCCTTGTTGGATCTGTCTCTCTCGGAGAACTTGCACACCTTTCATATGAAATGTATGTCCGTGTTTAAGGTCACAGATAATTCAGTTTATTAAAAAAAAAACTTTTATGGTCACCTGAGGATATTTTTTTCATTGCTTTTAGAGAGAGAGAAACATCAATTCGAGAAAGAAGCATCGATTGGTCCCTCCCATCCATGTCCAGACCAGGGATCCTGCACATCCTGACCCTCGGTCACACACACCCGGACCGGGGATTGAACCCGCAGTCTAGGTATGTGCTCTGACTGAGAATCAGACCTGCACCCTTTCGGTTACAGGTTGATGCTCTAACCAACTGAGCCACACCGGCTAGGGCAACAATTCAGTTTTAAAATATGTCTGATTTTAAATGGTCTGGGGCACCTGCAGCAATCATTGGCTTCTGTCCATGAACACCATTCACTCACTCTCCACTCCCTCCTCCCCTCCTCCTAATTTCCTCTCTCAGGGCTAATGGCCCTGTGGGGTGACGGAAAGGTGAAGACCTTAGAGCATTTGCCAAAGACAGTCATTTGTTTGGCTTTAAAGTACTGTGGACTAGAGGAGGCTTTTAAATTTAAGCCTTATTTTTTTTTAAGGGAAGAAGAAACGGAGAGAAACAGAGAAACAATGTGTGGTTGCCTCTCACGTGTCCCAACTGGGGACCTGGCCAGCAACCCAGACATGTGCCCTGATTGGGAATCGACCTGGCAACCCTTTGGTTCGAAGGCCAGCACTCAATCCACTGAGCTACACCAGCCAGGGCTAAGCCTTTCTTTTAAATGAGAGGTAACATATATTAACGATTTTGCTGTATCTTCTGACTAATCTCCAGGAAGTAGAGGAAGGTTTTGGCAGAAGACACAAAAAAAATTTTTTTTAAATAACAAATTTACTTCCCAGTTGTACAGGCTGGGAAATTCCCAACCAAGGCACCAGCAAATTTGGTGTCTTCTCGCTGTTTCCTCACATGGTGGAAGGACGGGAGAAGACCATTTTTGGTATGTGGGTTAGTGCTGGGGAAAGATGCTTGGGTGAGTTATGGGGGCAGAAAGGCAGCCGGAGGGATGTGTGGGTGCCTGGATGGGTGTGGAAGTCTGACTCTCACATGTGCCCGGGGAAAACCCTGGTCAGACAGGTGAATTGCCATAGCTTCTTGGGCAGCGTGAAGGCATCCTGAAGAGGATGCTGGGGACCAAATGCATGGCATTATGGGTCAGTGTCCCCTGCTCCCAGGCCACTGTGCCCCACAATTGGGAGTGAGACAGATGGGACTACAGTGGCACAGGGAGGTGGCAGTGCCCCTCCACCTTCACAACTTCTGGGGGAAAGAAATCTTTCCAGCAACCCAATTCTTAAGGCCTAAATATCAAGCACCAGAGCAAGACAAGACCCTTTGCCCTTCTTGGGGTTCACAGACTATTGGGGGACTTGATAAGATTTCAGATGCTAAGCGTCACGAATATAAAAAAAACCAACCATGAGAAAGAGAGTGTGTGGGAGCAACACTAGCCTCCTGGGGTCGGCAGGCCTCGGTGAGTGGGATCTGAACGAAGAGCATTCCAGCGGAGAGAAGGGGGATGACAAAGGCCCCGAGGCTCCAACCGGCTAGCTGTCTTAGAGAAACGCTGCCCCTGTGGCCGGGGCCAAGACAGAAAAGGAATGGCGGCCATGAAGCCGGAGCGGGGAGGAGGGGGCTGTACTATAGAGCTTTGTAGGCCGTGGAATTGGATTTTATGATAGACCAGCCAGGGAAGTGTATTAGGAACCGATGAGGACCCAGCCAAGGATAGCCATGGGATCTCCAACTGCATGCCAGAGCAACTCGGAGACTTTGACAGCTCATGCCAGCGTAGTAGCTGCAGCTGCCGCTCGCCTTTCCCATAGTAGCTCTGGAAAGGAAAAAAAACAAAAAAGAAAAAGTATGAGGATCTTACTTCCGAGACCTGACAGACACCGAACTGTTTAGTTTTATCTCCAAGAAGGGAGGCGGGGCATGGGAGTGGCCGAGGCAGGCCCCCACCCCTAGGCCTGAGGGGCGGGGCCCGTGACCCGCTAGGGCCCGCCCCCAGCAGCCGGAAACTGCCTGCAGCGGGAGTCTAGGAGATAACCGTGCGCCTTCACGGTCCTTCATGGCCTGCGCCTCCCTGCTTGCTCGGGCCTATGGCCCCATCCGTAGAGGTCAGTGTTCTCCGACTCTGTACGGCGATTCCGCGACCCTGGTCTGGCAAAGCGGGCGGGCGGGGCCCCCTCTGGAGCGTGCGTGGCCTTTGCCCCAGTTCGGTTGCATCTTGCGCCTGCGCAGCCGGGCCCTAAAGTGACAACAGCTTCTGCTCAGACGCCCACCCCCAGCCCAGTTCTCAGGGCTGCAGCTGCATTTTCTCCCCATATTTTACCCCCCAGTGGAGATTCAGGGTGCGCCCTTCCAACGGAACCAAGCTTGGGATTGAGCCCACAGTCTGAATCTGTGACCTTGGGCAAGACACACAGTCCCCCCAGGTCTCAATTGGCCCCTGTGTAAAATGACCACAATAGTGAATTACCATTCTTACAGAGTTGTAAAGATTAGATCACAGGATTTGGAAAACAATACAGTGTCTGGCACATAACACCACCCAGTAAATGTTACCTGCTTTCCCGTATTGCCATTTCTCTCTAGCTGGAGCTTCCGTGACACCCACTGCTAGGGCTTCTTTTGCCGGGTCAGACCCAGTCGCCCTGGGCAATAGCAAAAAAGGGAACCCTCACTGAGAGCTGTCTATGCCAGGCCATACGCTAAATGCTACAGTTAGTATCTTTTAACCTCCTATCCCCAGATACTCAACGCTGTTGTCCTCCACCCTCAATGTTAGCTGAGGCTTCGTGAAGTTAAGACCCTTGCCTAAGGTCACAGAGCTGCGCTCTGTTCTCGGTGGTATTGTACTGAAGACTGAGTGGGAGGGTGTATGCGAAATGTTTAGCAAGCAATGTCAACAGTTACTGTGGGGGTTCTCAAGAGCAGCACTGTTGATTGACATTTTGGGCTGATAATTTTTTGTTGCAGGGACTGTCCTGTGTATTGTTAGGATGTTTAGCAGCATCCCTGGTCTCTAGTCTCTCCATACCATTTCCCCATGCAGTTGTGACAACCAAAAATGTCTCCAGACATTGCCAAATGTCCCTTGAAGGGGCAAAACCATCCCTGGTGGCGAACCAGTGAGTTAGTGGGTCACTGTTATCGTGATTGTGCAAGACCTTGCATGAGCCTTCTGCGGACCCCCACTGTTCCCGCTGGCAGCTCTCCGCCGTCAGTTACACACCATCTACCAGTCTGTGGAGCTGCCCGAGACACACCAGATGCTGCGCCAGACATGCCGGGACTTTGCTGAGAAGGAGCTGGTTCCCATCGCGGCCGAGGTGGACAAGGAGCACCGCTTCCCAGCGGCTCAGGTGAGAGTACCAACCTCAGCTGCCCACGATGGAGGTCTGCCCTCGGCTCCTGGGTGAGGGGTGACACTGATAGCCAGGGACACTGAGACTCCAGTCAAGGAACCCTAACGCAGGTCTGGGGGCCCAGGAAATGCTCTGGAAGTTTCCCTTGTCCAGAATGAGGTCTGTAGCAGGACTGAACTTCTGGAATAACAATAATAATGGTGAACGGTTGACATGCTTACCACGTGGCAGGCATTGTGTTAATAATAATATTCAAAATGTGAGCTTCTTGCCATGTGCTGGGCACCGTCCTCGAGTCTTGGGAAATGTTCGCCCATCTGATTCCCGCAGCTGTCCCGCGAGGTGAAGGTGCTGCTGCTGCACACCCTAAGGATCAGCTGATGCAACTCAGGCTGGTGAGAGGGCTAGCACTCATGTCCGAGGTCGTGCAGCCCATGAGCTGCAGGGCTAGGGCTTGCACCCAAGTCTGTCTTCTGCCAGACTCGGGTCCCAGTCAGGATCGTCCCTCCCCTGCCATGGTGTGTCCTCCATTTGTGTCAGTCCATCTGGGATTGCAGGGTTAAGATGTTCCTGCTGGTCCTGGTCAGGCAGCTCAGTTGGTTAGAGCATTGTCCTAATACGCCGAGGTGGTGGGTTCAGTCCCCCGTCAGGGCACGTAAGAGAATCAGCTAGTGGGTTAGGCGTCATCCCACAAACCAAAAGTTTGCCAGTTCGATTCCTGCTCAGGGCACATGCCTGAGTTGCAGGCCAGGTCCCTGGTTGGGAGTGTGCAAGAGGCAGCCGATCGATGTTTCTGTCACCAGCGCCAGCAGGAACATCTTAAATCTGTAATCAAGGCAGATGAAAGCACCACTTTCTCGCCCAAGCCCTGCTTCCCAGAGGCAGTTGGTTTCAGTTGTTTCTTCCTGAAGCCAAGTCGCTTCTGCTGTGCGCCACATTTCTCAGGTGAAAAGCAGGCTTGCAGAGGGTAAGGAATTTGTTCTGGGTCAGAAGGGCAGAGCTGGGCCGTGTGCTGAGCTGGTTAAAACCCTGGCATCATCGCCGGGTTTCAGTCCCAGCTGCATTGCTTACAAGGTCTGAGCTCCGCTTTCCTCACCTGTGACGGGAGGCTGACTCAGCACCGTTCTCACAGACAGACTCACACGGAAGAGTACAAAGCACTTAGGCAGAGTTTGGCATTTCATAGGCACTTGATGATTCACCGTTATTGTTATTGTTATTCCACATCAGAAATCCCAAGCTCTTACTGTTCATTCATTCTCTCACTGCCTTGGGAACATAGCAGTGAGCAAAGACACGCAGTCTGCCCTCGTCAGCAGGGAGAAAGACCTTAATCAAAATGAGCACAATAGTAGGTAACCTTCCTGCTGCATAAGCACTGCAGAGGAGGGGCACAGGTGCAGCGAGAGTGTGATGACAGGATCTGACTCAGTGAGGGCTGAGGTGGACACCACCTAGTTGATAAAGGTCATTACCCACAGGGAACAGCATGAGCAAAGGCCCTGTGGTGGGGAAGAGGGTGTGTGCAGTGTGCTTAAGGGACTGAAAGAAGACCACTATGGTATGATGCTCTCATGCGTCTCACCTTGGAGGCTCCTGAAGGCTTCCTGTGCCTTCTGCCTTCTCTGCGGTTGTGGCTGCAGACAGAGGTGATGAGCCAGTGCGGGCACAGGATGGCTCGAGTGCATGGTGCCGTCACTCATACCTTAGCTGAGACTGGGTCTCAGCGATCATGACTCAGAGATCATGGGGTGGGTGGGCGGGTGGGGCCACAGGCACTGGCTCGGGGGCAGGAGGGTTTGGGGCTCTGAGGGTGGGCACTGGCTGCCAGCTGCCATTGCCCGACATCCTTCCCTGAGACCAGGTGAAGAAGATGGGCGCACTTGGGCTTCTGGCCATGGACGTGCCGGAGGAGCTGAGCGGCGCTGGCCTCGACTACCTGGCCTACGCCATTGCCATCGAGGAGATCAGCCGGGGTTGTGCCTCCACTGGCGTCATCATGAGTGTCAACAACGTGAATCCCCCCTGCCCTGGGCCCCATGGGCGGGGGGCAGGCACAAGTCCCAACATATGGACCTTGGTTCCCAGCTTCTGGCCTCCTCTGGACTGGGTCCTTCGGGCTCTGGAGAGAGCAGGCCTCTCGGTGGGGCCCACAGGCGGGCAGGTGTGCCTGGGCTGGAAGGCCCCTGACAGCTCCCCTCTGTCCCCACAGTCCCTCTACTTGGGGCCCATCCTGAAGTTTGGCTCCAAGGAGCAGAAGCAGAAGTGGATCACGCCTTTCACCAGTGGCGACAAGATTGGCTGCTTTGCCCTCAGTGAACCAGGTGCCGCAGCAGGACAGCCATCTCCTGTCCCCTCCCCTCAGAATCAGGGTGGCAGAGTCAGGCTGGAGCCGGCTGCCCCTGGGGGAGAGGCAGGAGCTGGGGCCTGTGCCGACCTGGGTGGTCACCTCAGCCGAGCTGGGAAGGACGCTTGGCCCCGGGGTCTCTTTGGCCTGAAGCTGCCCAGCTGCAGCACACCACCCTCCCTCCCCCTTTGCTCTGAATGCTTTGGGAGCTGGCCTGGCCTTGGAGCTTCCTCTCAGGGCAGACCCTGACTCTTCAGAGCCTGACTGTGCTCACAGGCCGGGGGCGGGGGCTGGGTTCCCTGCTGAGTTAGCAGTGGTGCCCTTGGGTGGCAGGGGGTAGAGGTGGCCCTGGATTCTGAGTCCGCCTATGGGGCAGGGAATGGCAGTGATGCAGGAGCCGCCTCCACCACCGCCCGGGCAGAGGGTGACTCCTGGGTCCTGAACGGCACCAAAGCCTGGATCACCAATAGCTGGGAGGCCTCAGCCACGGTGGTCTTTGCCAGCACCGACAGGTCCTTGCATAACAAGGTGGGGACCCCAGAGACAGAGATGGGGCCAGTGAGGGCTCTGGGCTGCAGTCGTTTCGTAGTTTCTAGATCCAAGTCTCCCTGGCCTGATGGAGCGGTTTCTGCTCAGGGGCACCTTGGGGTTTCCCTTTTCCTCCCCTCCTGCCCTTGGCCTGGGGCCGGTGTCTGCACCTTCGTGGAGGAGCCAGCAGAGGGCGGCCTTTGGGAAGTGGAGGGAAGGTCTGGGGCTTGTGTCTGGCGTGGTTTGGTGAGGGGCGTGGCCTGGGGCAGCCTCTGGGAAAATCACTGCCTGGGTTTTCTGCTCTTTCAGGGCATCAGTGCCTTCCTGGTTCCCATGCCAACACCTGGGCTCTCCTTGGGGAAGAAGGAAGACAAGCTGGGCATCCGGGCCTCGTCCACGGCCAACCTCATCTTTGAGGACTGTCGAATACCCAAGGACAACCTGCTGGGGGAACTGGGGATGGGCTTCAAGATAGCCATGGTGAGCGCGGCAGCGGGAGTGGGGGCCCTGGGTCGAGGCCCTGGGGCCCAGCTGGCCAACTACTGACTGGGTGGTCCCCACAGCAAACCTTGGACATGGGCCGCATTGGCATTGCCGCCCAGGCTCTGGGCATCGCCCAGGCTGCCCTTGACTGTGCTGTGAACTACGCTGAGAACCGCAGGGCCTTTGGGGCGCCCCTCACCAAGCTCCAGGGCATCCAGGTAACGAGGTGGAGACTTCAGCAGCCCAGCCTGGGCCCTGGAGGGAGGGCACTCGCTTTCACTGCTACCATGCTCGCCTCTCCTCCCTCGTGTCCTTTGAGGGAGGGAGGGGCAACTACTGACTGGGGGTCTGGGGCCTGGTTGTTGCAGTTCAAGTTGGCGGACATGGCTCTGGCCCTGGAGAGCGCCCGGCTGCTGACCTGGCGCGCTGCCATGTTGAAGGATAATAAGAAGCCTTTCACCAAGGTGCCTGTGGGAAGGGGTCTCCCCCAGCGTGGGCCCTCTGGCTAGCCGAGGGCCTGAGGGAGCAGTCTGGGTGGGGTCCCAGTCCTTGGGCCTATGGCCCTATTGCTCCGGGCCTACTGCCGCCGAGGTGCCAGTGTTAGGGGCTCCCCGCAAGGTAAAGCTTCTGACCCCACTGTCCCCTGTGGTTAGGAGGCAGCGATGGCCAAGCTGGCTGCATCAGAGGCCGCAACTGCCATCAGCCACCAGGTGAGTGTCCCTGGTACATGGACGTGGTGCCCGGGTGAGGCCCCAGGGTTGAGGAGAAGTGTCAGCCACCCGTCCCCTGGCCCACGCTTTTACGAGGCTGATCCTCCCCCTGTCTTTCCCCGAGGCCGGGGGCTCTTCTCCCTCCTGAGCTCCTGCTTTTCACCTTAGGCCATTCAGGTCCTAGGCGGCATGGGCTACGTGACAGAGATGCCGGCTGAGCGGCACTACCGTGACGCCCGCATCACTGAGATCTACGAAGGCACCAGCGAGATCCAGAGGCTGGTCATCGCAGGGCACCTGCTCAAGAGCTACCGGAGCTGAGCCCCTCAGTCCGGCCGACCACTGCCCCACCCAGCACCGGGCTGGCCTGAGGACTGTGGGCAAGGGAGTGGGAGCCGCGCGGCCTGCCCCCAACTCCCAGACACCGTGGGGAGGACAGGCCACCCAGGCCCCAAGCCTTCTGGCGTGGACCTCTGCCTGCCCACGGCCAAAGTGCCAGGGAGCGGGTCTCAGGAGAGGCGAGGCGAGGAGCTGTGACCTGTGCCTGAGGACCCCCATCTGCAGCTCCATTTCTTGGCTTTGCTCCCCCCTCACAACTGTGCCTTATTTTCTTCCTCAGGGCCGTGGGAAGGGCTAAGTGACTGCTTTGGGGCTCCCTCGCTCCCATGGGCCCTGGAGCTCAGCCAGAGACCTGGTGGGCCTGGGTCTTGGTGGTGTCTGCCCTTTTCCCCGAGGCTGGGGGCCAGGAGGAGGAGGTGGGGTGAGAAC
Source organism: Trachops cirrhosus (assembly GCA_028533065.1). Classification (NCBI taxonomy): domain Eukaryota; kingdom Metazoa; phylum Chordata; class Mammalia; order Chiroptera; family Phyllostomidae; genus Trachops; species Trachops cirrhosus. The sequence continues at coordinate 58,155,928 of CM052546.1, read as the reverse complement.
AAACAGGCCTCTGGGTAGCAGAAGCTGTGCTCTCTCAGGCCCAGGGCTGCACCATTAGAAACACCGTGACATGTTCTTTGTGACGTATCAACGTGTGCAGGTGGCTGGTCTGCTTTGGGCTTTGGGACGTCCTGTGTGGGAACTGACTAAGTAATAAAGCATACATGTCCCTGAGCCTAGTGTCTGCGCCTGCGTGCCGCTGGGGTGGGGGGGTGGTCCAAGCATGCCTCCGTGTGTGTGTGTGTGCGCGCGCAGGTGCAGGGCAGTGACGGGGGGGGGTCTGTCTGCCCAGGGAGAGCCCTGGAGCCCCAGTAGGAGGCAGGGTTGACCCAGGTCACACAAGGAGGAGCTGGGTCCAGTGAGCCTGGCCGAGTGTCCAGGTGCCAGATGGGCCGGGGTGGGGGACCTGGGGAACGAGCAAAGCTGGTTCAGGGCCCTGTGTGAGGAGACAGAGACTTCAAGCACCCTTTTGCTTACTCTGTGAGTGCGCACAGTGGGCCAGCGCTGCATCTGTGAGCAAGGGCCTGTGTGGGAGGGCTGGCTTTGCGCTGAGGCACCTCTGCAGCCAGAGCCCTCTCACGTCACCTCTGCGGCCCAAAGAGGTGAGTGCAGAGAAAACAGGAAAAAGAGAGCAAGCCCAGATTCCCAAGGAGGTGGGCACAGCCCTCTATGGAGCGGGAAGGGCAGGGTCGCTGACCTGTCATCACTGTGAGGTCTCTGGAGGGGAAGACAACAGAGAGATGACCCACGTGGAGCCGCCACCTAATGGGCGCCGACCACTGGCCCTCGCCACGTGTGGGTTTCCATGCCAGGCCCGGTGCTGCAGCCCCTCGCCCCGCTTACCCCCCCACACCCGGGGCCTGGGCAGACTCCTCTGCGGTCAGCCGTTTGCCCTGGAGGTCCAGAGTGGCTTCTGCCCGCTACTGCCGTTGGCCCCTCAAGGCCCAGGAGCTTTCTAAAAGTTAGGATGGTGGGCCTGAAGCCTTCTGGACCACTAAGCCAGGAGAGGCCTGGCTCTGAGCAGGGACAGCTGGGTTCCAGTCTGGCTGTGCCCTGCCTGGGACTAAGGCTCAGTTTGGGCTTCCTCTGCTTCCCTCTGGGCCTCAAAGGCTCCCGCTCCACGCTACCTGAAAGAATGCCCCAAAGGCAGCTGCAGCCTCGCACCTGTTCCCTCACCCTCTTCGGGGCTGGGGGGGCCCAGTGGAGCCACCTGGACACTCCCTCTCTGCTGTTTTTGGGGTCAGGCACTCAGGAAGTGACCTTCTTCTGCTTCCAGGTGAGGTGGGTCAAACCTGGCTGCTCCTGGGGAGAAGCCCTGGAGGCCTCCCAGCTTACCTGGAGCGGGAGGAGACTCAGTTCCCCCAGCCTCCAGCTGCCTACTCCACCCACTCAGGGCTGCATGCTGCAAGACTGGCCTTGACCTCAGTGGGATCAGAGACCCCAGCAGGCAGTGCCCCCACACCTAAGCAAAGGCTCCCTTGCAAGAGATTCCATTGGCACAAACTCTGGGCCAGCACCTGGCCTTGGGAGTCCTGGAGGAGGTGTGGAGGGCGGAGGGCCCCGCAGGGCAGAGAGCAGCTCCTTGCGGGAACTGAGGTCCTGATTTCCACCACCTGCAGGCAGGCAGGTGCCCATGAGCTGGCGGGGCAGGGCGCGGTGCACAGGTGAGGTAGTTTTGAGAATGAGACGCTGCCCCGTGGTCGGGCTTAGAGCTCCCTGTGGCTCCAGAGGCTCAGCAGTGCCAGGGCAGCAGGCCGAAGGCTGTGCGTCCTCCTGCTCCAGGTAAGCAAGCACCTTGCTGACACCCTCTGTGGGGCTCCTGGGGGCCCCTGTCCCCACCCGGGGCTCAGGTGCCAGTGGAAGGTGCAGGGAGCTGGGTGGGCTTCAGGGCTCCCCACCCCCCACCCCGGCAGCAGCCAGGTTTGACCCACCTCACCTGGGAGCAGATGCAGAAGGCCTGTCGCTGCCCGAGTCCCTGACAGGTGGCTCCGTGAGGCCTGCCTGCCCAGGAAGAAACAAAGGAGGGATTTGTGAACTTTGCCTTGATTCCCACGTCTCCTAGAGAAGGAGAAGGTTGGGGTGGGGGTGAGGGCTCTCACGTGGAAGAACGCAGATTATAAAAATGGGACCACAGAATCTGAGGAAGGCCTTGCGTCGGGATACGGGGATACAGGGATAGAGACAATTTTTCTGAGACTTGAAGCTTATACAGTTTTGGAGGTTCTCTTTGCTTCGAGGGGGGAAAAGTTGCTCAGGGCAACGCCACCAGACTCAGGAGCCTCAGCCACAATAGTGGGCTTGACCCCAGCTTCTGCCTTCCCACCAAGTGACTGTGCCTCTCTTTCTGAGAAGCAGAAAGGTCTCTCCCCTCCGCCACCCATACCCCCACCTCCCAAGACTTTCCCCCACTAGAGAGAAGAGAGGTTGCTGGTGGGCCAGCCAGCCTGTCTACACAAATTCGTTTCTTAAAAACAAAGAGTGGTAATAATTATGTATGATGTAAGATTTATCATCTCAACCACTTTTCCGAGAGCACCTGAGTGATAATTCCGTACCCGGACATCATTGGGCAGCCCCCGCTCACCTGCCTACAGCACTGCCTCTTCTTCGCAAACCAAAGTCTGTGCCGGTTTGACAGTAATTCTCCCTCCCCCGTCCCTGGGCCCTGGCAACCGCCCCCGCCTCCGTCTGTCCCTACGCAGCTGACTCCTGGGAACCTTCTGTAAGTGATGATCCTACATTTCTCCTTCTGTGACTGGTTTATTGCACTCACACCGTGTCCTCGAGGTTCGTCTGTATTGTTGCTTGTCTCAGAATTTCCTCCTTTTTTAGGGCTAAATAATATTTCTTTATAAACATATAACATTTTGTTTATTCACTCATCTGTTGAAGTTTTGGCTTGTTTCTGCTTTTTCACTATTGTGAATAATGCTGCCATGAACACGGGTGTACGAATATCTGTTTGAACCCCGGCTTTCCATTCTTTGGGGTTTGTACCCGGAGGTAAAATCTCTGGGTCACATAGCAATTCTATATTTAACTTTTTGAGGAATCGCCGTCCTGTTTTCCATAGCGGCTGCGCCATTTTACATTCCTACCAGGAATGCACAAGGGTTCCAATTTCCTGACATCCTCTCCAACACTGGTTATTTTATTTTATTTTTTTAATAATAGCCATCCTAATTGGGTATGATGTGGTTTATCACTATGGTTTAGATTCGCATTTCCTTAATGACTGAGGATATTGATCATCTTTTCATGTGCTTATTGGTCGTTTGTATATTTTCTTTGCAGAAATGCCTATTCAGGTCCTTTGCTTATTTTTGAATTTGGTTGCTTGGGTTTTGGGTGTTTTTTTAAAATAGAGTTATAAGTTATTTGTATATTCTGGGTATTAACCCATAATCAGATATGCAACTTATAAATATTTTCTTTCATTCTGTGGGGTGTCTTTTTGCTCTGTTGATAATTAGCTTGTTAATATTCAAGTAGGGTTTTTGCATATGTATTCCTGAGTATGATTGGTCTATAAAGTTCTCATGTTTTATTCTGTCCTGGTGTCAGGGTTATGTCATCATTGGAGAAGAGTTAGGCTATTTCCAACTTTTTATGTGTTCTGGAATAGTTTATTTAGCAATAGAATTTCTTTAAAGAGCTCTCAATAAAACCATCTGGGCTTGATACCGTATTTTTCCATAAAAAAAAAAATGAATTGTAACCAGTACAGTCCACACATTTGAAATGTACAGCTCTGTGCATTTTTCCACATGACTACGCTTGAATAACCGGCATCCAGGTAAGAATCCAGAACATCCCCAGCACACCCCAGGGCTCCCTCGTGCCTCTAGAGTGGTCAGTAGCCCCCCAGGTAAGCACCATTCTCATCCCTATTGTCGCAGATTGGGTCTGCCTGCGTTCAAGGTGCGTAGAATACGGTGGTCTGATATGAGCCCTCTGGGGTCTAACTCTTTTCACTCATGTATATATGTCTCTGAGATTTACCTGTGATATTGAATTATGGTCAGAAGTTCATTCTTTCTTTATGGCTATATAGTCATTTTAATAATATGCCACGATCCTAGCCAGGAGCTTGCTGGTTAGGGTGTCATCCTAATATGGTAAGGTTGCAGGTTCGATTCCTGGTCAGGCCACATACAAGAGCTAACCAATGAATGCACACATAGGTGGAAAAACAAATTGGTGTTTCTCTCTCTGTCTCTCTCCAGTAAATCAAATAATAATAATAACGTGCCACAATCTGTTTACCCATTCTACTGTTGCTGGATTTGGGGGTTGTTTCCAGCCTTTGTGTGTGTTGTAAATCAAGCTGATGTGAACGTCCTTGCCCGCGCCACGCGGTTGACGCAAGCGCTCAGTTCCGTTGGATGCAGGCCAGGCACTGGGACTGCTGGTCACAGGGTGCGCGACGCTCAGTAGCTGCCGCCCAGCCTTTCCCCCAGTGGCCGCACCGCTCGCCCTCCTGCCCACTGTGACAGAGGGTTCCAGCTGCCCCGCAGCCTCACGGACACTGGCTATAAGATGCCTTTTTTTAAGGATGGAGGCAGGTCATTGTTTTAAAATTCAGTTTTAAAACATTATTTTTTTTTGCCCTGACTGGTGTGGCTCAGTGTGTTGTGCGTCGTCCCACAAAGCAAAAGGTCACTGGTGTGATTCCCGGTCAGGACCCATGTCTGAGTTGTGGGTTCGGTTCCTGGTCAGGGTGTGTATGAGAGGCAAGACTGATGTTTCTCTCTCACATTGCTGTTTCTCTCCCTCTCTCTCTCCCCAAAAGCCCATCATTTACATTAGGGTTCACTCACTCTCGGTGGTGTACATTCTGTGGGTTTGGATAAGTGTATAAGAGCGTGTGTCCACCATTGTAGTCTCATACAGAGGGCTTTCACGCAGGGCAGATTTTTAACTACTTTTCTATTTGTTCTAGACGTAGTGGTCTATTCTGGTTCTTTTTTCCCTGCCTTCTGTAGGATCAAGTTTGTTAATTTATGCTTTCCTAGAAAACAGACCACATAAGTGTGCAGAGCTTAAATTTCATCAGCACAAATCTTCTAGGTTTTGGTATATAATGCTTTTATTTTATATTCAATTTTCCCTTAATTTAAAATGTACAAAGATTAGATAGTATTGCAAAGCTAGAACAAAACCCTCAGTTCCCTGCCTCCCGCTTCTCACTTCCCCAGACTCTTTCACTCTTTATATGTCTATTTTATTTTTTTAAAGATTTTATTTATTTATTTTCAGAGAGAGTGGAAGGGAGAGAGAAAAAGAGGGAGAGAAATATCAATGTGTGGTTGCCTCTTGTGTGCCCCCTACTGGGGACCTGGCCCCCAACCCAGGCATGTGCCCTGACTGGGAATCAAACCGGCCACCCTTTGGTTCACAGGCTGGAACTCAGTCCACTGAGCCACACCAGCCAGAGCCCAGTCTTTACATGCTTAAGCTCTTTAAAAATAAATTAGTGCTGATGTTTATATATATGTATATTATTCTTTTTCTTTACTTACAACTTTTAGATTCTATATGTTCATGTCCCAGTTAAAAAGGTTGAGATGCTAGTGTTCTTTCCCCAGCCCGTTCTCCCACCTCCTCTCCCTCCACATGCTCAGGCTAGTTGTGGCACCATTTCTGGCTTGGTCAGGATTTGGTGTTGCCCTTGTGACGATGTCCCTTATTGTCACAGCTGAGGCAACAAGTGATCCCCCCCACCCCCACGATGTTTTCTTTCCTGGAGTTGGGTAAGTGCCTCATTTTCTGTTTGTTTAGTTCTGTGTACCTATCACTTATTTCCCCAGTCTCGTCAAACAGTGAAGAAAAAATCTTCTGATTCTATTTTCTGCCTGTTCACGCACGTCACATGTCCCATAGGTTCCGTCCCTTCGGAAAGCCACCTGTTGGTCCAGGACCTTCAACAGGCAGCACCCCAAGATGCGATTAAATGTGCAAGGCTTTTCTGGGGGAAACACCTGTGCGAGAGAAAGTAAAGGAGCCCCTTCAGGCTGGGAGGGCCGTCAGACTGAGATGTAACAGCACCTGTGGTGAGAACAGAGGTCAAGGTCGGAGGGAAGCGCCCGAGTGGGCCATGCTGCCCAAGGAAGTTTTTGCCAAGGCATCAGGGAATCCTCAAGCCCCCTTGACCGTCAGAGTCGTCCTGGGCCTCCCAGGAAAGGGCCTGCCTCAGTGTCCCCGCTTCTTGTGCCCTTGGCTGGGAGACGCCCGTGGCTTGTCAAGCTCAGCAACCAGGGCTCTCAGTCGATTACATGCCCGGATGCTGGAGGTCAGCCAGGCACATTTTCCGTTCTGTCTCTCCACGCAGGTTTGGGGAGTGGGGACCCCCCAGGGGCACTTAGGAGGTTAAAAGGACAGGGGCCAGGGAGGGCCTGATGGGGTGGGCGTGGGGCAGAGGACTCCTCCGGTCGGAGCGAGGGCAGTGCCATTCGCGCAGAGAGGGACATGATCCATGATCGCTAGCGGCGGTGTTCAGGGAGAGCACCAGCTCTGTCTCCGGCAGGAAGGAGGTTTTTCTTTCTATTCACATCTCCCCCCGGCCGCATGGTTAGGGGCTGAAAGAAAATGTGTGGTTGTTCAACAACGTTCTGTTGCATTTTTGCTCATATAGTTCCACAAGTTTGTCCCTGAAGACTCCTAACAACGCCAGATTTTAATATGTTAACTTTTAATGACCGAAGTAATGACTGATGACATTGTCATGGCGTGTTCAAACTTTCCGACAGGCCCTATGTTTGGCCCTGGCTGCGGTCCCCTCTCTGAAAGTAACCCCGGTTCACAGTCGGGGTTGGGTCGTGAAAGACTCGGTAGGGACTGGGGTCCTCAACTTTACAAAACTTCCTTTGTGCTTCATACTTTTTACCAAAATCTGGCTTGGTTGGATGTGGAATAACATGTTCTTGCTTTCTTATAGTGCACATTTTCTTAATGTATCTTTCCTCAAGCTTACTTTAGAAGTTTCGGGGTCACTTCTAAGTGGTTGGATTTATCCAGTCAAACAGGAGTTTTTTCCTGAGTGAATAATTGATGCCACCAGCCTTGGACCTGGATTCGTGATCTTAACTTTTGCCTTCTTCACACGATCCCCTTTTTTATGCTTCCTTCTTGTTTTCTGTACTCTTTATCTTTGGGTGTAATGTCTTCCCCTGGGTAATTTGGAAAACTACGACATTTCAGTTCTTCCAGTTGCTGTCTTTAGCTTTAAATGATACACTTAGGCCCTGTTTCCAGTCTCTGCTCCTCAGAAATGGGGGCTGGGAGGGGGGATATCACGTCTCCCAGAAAGGGGCACTGACTACACACTTCTGCTTCCCGCTCAGCCTTCCACTCACGTTTCTGCTGGCCTGTCCCTGGTTTTTGTCCCTGCCGATTGTTACAGCATCAGTATCCTCATTCGGGATGAGCTACCTCGTTTCACCAGCTTAATCCCCTTCTGTGGGAAAGAGGAGGAGGTGCGTGTGTCTTGCTCCCTCTTCACCGCAGGAGGGCGTGTCTGGGACGGAGCGCCCGCCCAGCCTGGCCCAGCCCCGGGGAAGCACAGGACAGGAGCCGGGCTGCCAGCCTGGAGCTGGTGGCCATCAATGGCAGGGCTTCCCTGGGGACAGGACCCCACCTGGTGTACACGCAGTGGCCCCGGTGGCTGTTTCCCACTGCTTGGCAAATTTTTCTTTCAGTAAAGTTTTTTTTATTACATGCAGACACAAATTTAAAAACACAAACAGAAAAGAAGCGCCCATGCCCTGACCATGCCCTGACTCCATTCCATGAAGTGAAAGGCCCCGGGTTCCTTCCCGGTCAGGGCACAAGCCCTGGTGGCAGGTGCAGTCCCTGGTCAGGGGATGTGCGAGAGACAGCCCATGGATCTTTCTTTCTCCCTCCCTGCCCCTCTCTCTAAAACTAAATAAATAAAATCTAAAAGAAAAGAACAGAAAGGACGTGCCCACAGTGACATCAGTCTAACTTCCTGCCTGCTTCCCCGCAGAGCGGTAACTGTCACCCGTCCCTCTACTTCCCACAGACGCCTGTGCAAGGGCAGTAGCTTCTGCTGGTGTCACGCTCCCATAAACAGGCCCATCTGTCCCACCTGTTCCACACACACTCGCCCGTGAACGCCGGATCTGGAGGATCACCTGATCTCACTTCTTACAGATCTGCCTGGTGCTCATGAATAGCTTCCCGGCATTTGCTTGCGTGGGTGTGCCACCCTGGAACACCACACAGGGCATCCTTGGCCCGGGGTGACACGGCGTGTGTGGGCTTTTATTGCCCTTCTCCCCTTCCGATTCCCAGAGCAAGCCCGAGTGGCTGGCACTGGCAGCTCCCCCTGGAATTCTTAGCAGACGCAAGTCAGACCTTCTCATTCTGTCTTCTATGTTTCTTAACTTCTTTTATTATTATTATTAAATATTTCCATCTCTGTCTCTATGCGCTGCACTTCGGATAATTTCCTCGGCTCTCAGCAGGTGTAGTAATTCAGCTCCATTTAGTCAGTCTATTATTTGAGTTCTTTTGTCATTATTGTTTTAGAATTTGTGAATTTATTTTTATAGCTAAAAGATTTCAAGGATAATTACAAGCACACATATATAAGATAAAAATCTGACAGTGTCACTTACACAGTTGATTAAAGCAATAGTTTGGGCCCTGGCTGGTGTAGCTTAGTGGATTAAGCGCGGGCCTGTGAACCAAGAGATCACAGTTCGATTCCCAGTCAGGGCACATGCCTGGGTTGCAGGCCAGTTCCCAGTAGGGAATGCACAGGAAGCAACCACACATTGATATTCCTCTCCCTCTCTCCTTCCCTTCCCCTCTGAAGATAAATAAATAAAAAATCTTTAAAAAAAAAAAGATTATCCCTATAAAAAAAGCAATAGTTTGGGGAATCATGAGCAAAATTCATCCCTGTGCACCCCAAAACATGGATTTCTGAATCACCATTTCCCCCCTCAAATTCCTATGTTCTGCTTTCTTTCAATATTAAGTAGGATGCTTGTTTTAGGTTTTTTTTAGAGGTGCATTTCGTCCTATTAAGTTCCTTTCTGTTGCTCATTTGCTGAAAGATTTTTATGATGAATGGACATTAGATTTTATTAAATGCTTTTTCTGCATCTGTTTTTTTCCTATTCTGTTGATATGAATGACATTGATGTTTAAAAGTTAATCCAAACTTGTATTCATATAAGTTATTTCCCCAAGTGGGGAAATAAACCCCATTTGGTAATGATGTATTATCCTTCTTAGATGTTGTTGGGCTCAATTTGCTGAAGTGTAAGGTTTTCTGTGTCTGAGTTCATGAGCGTACTGGTCTGTGGTTTTCTTGTACTGTCTAGCCTGGACGTCAGAAATGCTGCCCCTACAGGAAGCGTTTTCTTTTTGCTTTTCTGGGAAAAAGTTGTAGACTTAGTAATATTTCCTTCCTAAATACTTGGCAGCATTCACCACGGAAGACATCTAGGCCTGGAGTTTTCTTTGTGGGAGGGTTTTAAACTGTAAATTCAGTTTAATAGATCTAGGACCGTTCGGGTTATCTGCTACCTCTTCATTGAACTTTGGTAGTTTTTGTCTTTCAAGGAATTTTCCCATTTCAATTAAATTCCCATATTTATTGGCATAAGGTTTTTCATAATGTTCTACTAATATCCGTGTGTGTGTGTGTGTGTATGTGTAGCTTCCTGCACATACAGAATCTGTGGTACATCCCCACTCTAATTCCTGATATTGGTAATATGTGTCTTTTCCCTCCTAATCAGTTTGGTTAAATATTTATGAATTTTATCGATCTCAAAGAATCAGCTTTTGGTCTAACTTTTCTTTAGTATATCCTATATTTGATTTCATTGCTATTGGCTGTTACCTTTATTATTTCCTCTTGTGCTTACTCTGTGTTTATTTGGCTTTCCTAGTCCAGTTTATTAAGGTAGAAAGTTAGGTAATTTATTTGAGACTTTTCTGCATTTCGAACATGAGCAATTAATGTTATAAATTCCCTCTAAGTGCTGCTTTGGCAGGACCTCACACATTTGACAAGTCTTGTTTCCATTTTCTTTCCATTCAAAATGATTTTCTTCTGAGGGTTTGTGTGTGTGTGTGTGTGTGTGTGTGTGTCTGAGTGTGTGATTTCCCCGATTTTGATCCAGTGGGTTATTTAGAAGTTCATTGTTTAGTTTCCAAATATTTGAGGGCTTTTTGGATCTTTGTGATTTTTAATTTCATTTCATTGAAGTAGGAGACGTACTTTCTATTAGTTAAGTCCTTTTTCATTTATTGACTTATTTGATGGCTCAGAATATGGTCTATCTTGGTAAATGTTCTTTGTGCACTCAAAAGGAATATGTATTCTGTTGTTGGTTGAAATGTTCTATAAATATTAATTAGGGTCAAGGTGGTTGATTGTGTTATTTAAATCTTCTATGTCCTTGTTTTCTATTTATTTGGTCTATAAATTAAAGAGGGATACTGAAATCTCAAATATAATTGTAGGTTGAACTATTTTTCTCTTAATCTATCAGTTTCTGCTTCATGTACTTTGAAGTTTATCGTTAGCTACATAAACATTTAGGATTAATATGTGCTTCTGATAAATTATCATTTTATTATTATTGAATGATCTGTTTTATTCTTGGTAATAATCCTTGCTCTGAAATCTATTCTTTTTTAAAAATTTTATTTATTTATTTTTAGAGAGAGGGGAAGGAAAGAAGAAAGAGAGGAAGAGAAACATGTGTCGTTGCCTCTCATGTGGCCCCCACTGGGGACCTGGCCTGCAACCCAGGCATGTGCCCTGACTGGGAATCAAACCAGCAACCCTTTGGTTCGCAGCCTGCGCTCAATCCACTGAGCTCAATCCACACCAGCCAGGGCACTGAAATCTATTCTGATATTAACATGGTCACTCCAGTAGCAGGATATATGTTTTCCACCCTTTTACTCTTCATCTCTGACTTAATACTTACAGTCAGTTTCTCATAATTGGGCCTCAATTTAAAAATCCCATCTGAGAATCTCTGCCTTGCAGCTGGGGTGTTTGGAGCATTTAAATTCAACGTGATTGTGGGTACGTTTGGTTTTAATGCTCCCATCTTGCAATTTGTTTTCTGTTTTTCGCATCTCTTCTTTGTTTCCTTCCTTCTTCTGAGTCATTTTTATAATTCCATTTTATCTCCTTCCTTGGTTTATTTTCTTATTTTAGTGGTTACTCTAGGATTTATAATCCAGAGTACACTTCTTTCACTTATCACAATTTACCTTCAAATAATATTATGCCTCTTCACACATACGAATGTTAAAACGATGTATTGATATTCCCACCCCCTTCCAGACTGTGTGTGATTGCTGGCGAACATTTCACTTTTATATATTATGGAGTCCACAACATCTCATTGCTTTTACTTAAAACAGTCAATTATCTTTTAAAAAATGTCAAGTGTAAAAGTTTTAAAACATTTACTTACATATTTGCGGTTTCTGGTGTTCCTCATTCCCTGGGAGGTAGATACCATTTCTATCTGGTATCATTATCCTGTCCGAAGAAATTCCTTTAACATCTCTTACGGTGCTGGTCTAAAAATGATGACTTCCCTCTGCCTTTGCGTGTCTGAACTGAAGACGCCTTTATTTCACCTTCCATTTTCTTATTTTTTATTTTTGTCTATGTAGAGTATACCTGGCATCATAGTTACCATTGTAACTATTCGTAAGTATACATTCATCAGTGTTAAATATATTCACAACGTTGTGTCATCATCACCTCTACACACACCAGACACTTTTCCACACCCCAACAAAAATCTGTACTCATTAAAAACACCTTTCCTCCTGTCCCTCCTCCAGCCACTGACGGCCTCTGGTCTACTTTGTGTCTCTACGAATTGGCCTATTTCGGGTCCCTCGTATAAGTGAAATCATACACTATTTGTCTTCTTCTGTCTGGCTTATTTCATTTAGCATGTTTTCAAGGTTTACCCGTGTTGTAGCATGTACCAAAATTTCATTCCTTTCTGTGGTTGAATAATATTCCATTGTATGTATTGGGTTGGCCAAAAAATCCATTTCGTTTTTTCCATAAAATAGACACATTTTTCATTTTCACAAATAACTTTATTGATTTGGATATTTTGGGTATGTCGGCTATGTCCCACTATTGGCTTCCAGTGGGCAGAGGCCAGGGGTGCTGCTAAACATCTTCCAGTGCATAAGACAGCCCCACAGGAAAGAATTATTTGGCCAAAATGTCAACAGTACCAAGAAACTCTGCAAACTACTTTTGACACATTAGATCAGCCACCGCATCTTCTCCCTACACTGAGCAAATCATTTTTTGCATTTCAGTTGTGTTTTTACCTCTTTAAAATAATAAACATAATATGCTGAAAATGTTGAGTATCTTCTTCCATCTTCAATATTAAAATGGCTGCACAAAAATTCACCAATTTTGATAAGTTTTTTTTAAATGCACAGATACAACAGTTGTCATCATACAATCTAAAATAGTTTCTAATGAAGTTTAAGACAACTAAGTGCTAGAAGAGCCATCTTACAGAAAAAAACAAAAAAAATTTTTGGCTAACCCAATACATCCTTAACTTAAAAAATATATTTTGTTTATGGGAAGGGGGGGAGAAAGAGAGGGGAACATAGATAGGTTGCTTCTTGCCTGGGGGTCAGACACGTGCCCGGACTGGGAACCGGACTGGCCACCTTTCTGTTTGCAGGATGACACCCAGTCACTGAGCCACACCAGTCAGGGCTGCATCCTTATCTAGAGTCAGTATTTTACCACATCACAAAAATATAAAATATTGCAACTGTATAATTCCACTCATCCCACCCACCCACATTTTATACAATAGTTGTTACAGGAATCACATCTTCATACGTTACCAACCCACTACGCAATGTTAAAGTTTTTGCTCAGTTATATGTTCATTAAAGAAATTAAGAGAAAAGTCTTTCATATTTGATCTACATAGTTACTGTTGCCAGCTGTATTAGTTACCTATTGCTGCATAACAAACTACTCTGTAACTCAGTGACTTGAAAGAACAATAAGCATTTATTGTCTTCCACGGTTTCTGTGAAGCAGGGATCAGGACTGGCTTAGCTGGGTGGTCCTGGCTTGTGGTTTCTTGTGAGATTTCTGTCAAAATATTGGCCAGGGCTGCAGTCATTTGAAGGCTTGACTTAGGGGTTCTGCTTCCAAGAACTCCCACATGGCAGCAATTTGACGCTGGCTGTTGGTTGGCAAGAGCCCTCAGTTCCTCACCACACGAACCTCTCCACACAGCAGCTTGAGTGTCTGCATGACGTGGCATTTAACTCCCCACTGCTGTGAGTGGTCCACAAAATTAAGATGGAAATGCCATTTTCCTTTTTGTAAATTGAGATATAATTCACATACCCAAAAAATTCAGCCTTGTAAAGTATACAGTTCAGGCCCTGGCTGGTGTGGCTCAGTGGATTGAGCACCAGCCTGCGAACCAAAGGGTCGCTGGTTTGATTCCCAGTCAGGGCCCTAACCCTAACCCCTCAGTAAGGGGTGCATGAGAGGCAACCACACATTGATGTTTCTCTCCCTCTCTTTCTCCTCCCTTCCTCTCTGTCAATAAATAAATAAATAAATAAATAAAATCTTTTAAAAAAGTATACAGTTCAGTGGTTTTTTTGAATATTCATCAGGTTGTGGAACCATTTAATTCCCAAATACTTTCATCATTCCCCAAGAAACTGCATGGTTTTCATTTACATCTCCCTGATGGCTAATGTTGGAAAGCATCTTTTCATGTACTTACTGACCATTTACATATCTGCTTTGGAAAAATATTAAAATCTTTTCCCTATTTAAGTCAGCAAATTATTGTTGAGTCCTAAGAGTTCTTCATGTGTTCTAGATCGTAAATCCTCATCAGATACATGACTTACAAGTAATTTCTCCCATTCTTTGGGCTGTCTTTTCACTTTCTTGATTGTGGTCTTTGATGGAGTCTAGTGGATACCTAGACTTCAAACCTTGGTTTGAATAGGATAACTTGGTTTGAATATCCAACCTAGGATATCCAGTCTAGTTGGATAACTAGACTAGTGGATAACTAGTGGATGACTAGACTTTCTTCTTTGGTTGCTTGTGCCTTAGGTGTTATAGCTAAGAAACTTTGGCCTAACGCACGGTTACGAAGATTTCACACCTATGGCAGTATCTGCTGTAACACAGCCTTGGGAACCACACGCCGTCCCTTCAGACTCCCGTGGCCACTCCGACCGGTCTGAGACAGTGGGGGGGTGGGCACCACCTGCAGAGCGTACTTAGCAAATGCCGGGAGGCATCACCGGGACCATCGAAATGACTTCGCTGGTCGTCTTACCCCTTCCTGTAAATCTGAATTCCCATCTGGTGTCACTTCCCTTGAGCCTGAAGAACTTTCAGCAAGGCTCGTGGTGCCGGTCTGCAGCTGGTGGATCCTGTTAATTAGAGTTCATGTGAGCACAGTGCTGTTTCACCGCGCTCGGAGAATGTTTTCACTGGAGGCAGAATTCCGGGTCGACATGTTTTACTTTCATGCCTTTAGAGATGTCATTACTTTGTCTTCTAGTCTCTCTGCTTTCTGATGAGGAGTTTGCAGTATTTCATACAATTATGTTGTCATTCTCCTATGTAATGTGTCATTTTATCTTGCTGCTTTCAAGGTTTGCTATTTTGAGTTTCTCAGTTTGGCTTTGAAGTTTCAGGGTGTGGTTTTCTTCCTATTTATTCTGCTTGCAGTTTGCTGTGATTCTTGAACTTCTCCCAAATTTGGAAAAATGTGACCATTACTCTCCCCACCCCCGCAAAAGTCTTCCTAATTCTCTCCCCTCTTTCTGGGATTATAATGATGTATGTTAGATGGTTTGATATTGTCCCACAAGTCAATGAGGCTCTGATAATTTTTCAATCTTTTTTTCCTCTCCATTCTTCAGATGAGGCGTTGCTATTTGAGGTCTTTGTTATTGCTGTATTTCAGGGCTTGGGAAACTCTGGTTGGCCCTCCTCTGAATCTGCCGATGCCCCTGCGTTGACATCTGCTCTCACAGGGCAGTGGCAGCGCTGGCGGGTCTCGAGGAGACCCGTGACCCAGAAGGCCAGAAGTATTTACTGATTCTTTACAGGGGAGGTTTTCGACCGCCAGCTTTTCAAGCTTAGTCATTCTCTAACCTGTCATCTTCAATGTGCTATTAACCCATCTATTGAATTTACTTCAGGTATTGTTTTTCAGTTCTAGAATCCTTATTTCGTTCTTTCTGTTACTGTTTCTCTGCTGCCAATTCGGACGTGTTCTTCCGTGATAAGCATTTTTCCTTTATGTTCTTGAGCATGATGTAATAGTTTCTTTAAAATCTCGAGTGTTGATTCTAACGTCAGGGTCATTTCAAAGTCAGCTTCCATTACTTACCTTTTCTTCTGAGTATGGATCAGGTTTCCTTGCACATAATTAATTTGGCTGAACTCAGACCTAAAACTGATTGCCTATGGTGGGTGGCAGCTGAAATAGCTTTAGTTTTTTTTAAAATTCTGGTTGAAATCTGACCTGTGTATTTAGGGATCACGGATTTGAGCTGAGCTTATACACATAAGGTAGGGTCCCCTCTCTTTTCTCTGGGATTTATCCCCTTACTTTTTAGATGCTGGGTCATTTCGAACCCTTTCCTTTGGCTTTTGAAGGCAGTACTGTTGCAGGTCTTTTTAAGAGCTCCGTCTGGTGCCAGATGGGGCCTGTCCTCAGGCAAAAGCCATAAAACTGGGCATTCACTGGTGCCATCCCATTGAACTGTCAGCTCCTCTCGGCTTCCCTGGGGCTCTGGCTGCTCTTCCCCATCTTAACACAGTTGTCTTACGTGTTTTGTTAAGAATTTGTAGTTGTCACTTGTGGACTGCCCGGTGGATGGGGCTCCCTTCCCCAGGAGCCACAGAACCCTCTCCGTTGCCTTTCAGAAGACATTTTTATCTATAAAGTTGTTTTTTAGCAGGAGGGCTGCTCTGACTCACAGCCCACTGTTGCTGGAGGTCAGAGCAGGCATTGACAGCTGATTTCATGGCGCGCTGCTTTGTGACAACAGTGGGGGGTTCATGATTTTCACACTGACATCTGCTCGCTGCGAGCACATCAGAGAGAGCCTGTTTGGTTCTGGCCTGCCAGGAGGCATGCGTCCCAGTGAGCAGTCTCATGTCCACAGCATTACTGGGACGAGGGTCTCTGCATGCGCCGCTGGACAGCTGGGCCAGCGCCGCAAGGCTCAGGCAGGCAAACTGCAGTGCTCCCCTGCCTCCTGACCAGGTGGGCAGGTCCCCACTTCCCAAGGGACCATGTGGTCCTTCCCTGGGCACACAGACTCTCTCACTGCCGTTTAAGCTGAACAAGTCATGTTTACAAAACCTGGGTGTGACTGGCT
The DNA here is from genome assembly GCA_028533065.1 of Trachops cirrhosus. Lineage (NCBI taxonomy): Eukaryota > Metazoa > Chordata > Mammalia > Chiroptera > Phyllostomidae > Trachops > Trachops cirrhosus. The sequence goes on along the minus strand of CM052546.1, from coordinate 58,139,485 downwards.
TCTGATACCCTGGGCAGGCAGCTCGGGCTCTGGAGGCAGGAAGACCTGGGGCGAACGAGCTGACCTTGAAATTCGGTTTTCCAGTGGCCTGTAAAATGGATAATAAAATCTGCCCTGCCTGGACCATACCAGGAACTTTGCTGCTAACCCAAGATGACTGACCACCACTTTGGCCCACAACGGGGATGCCCACTGGGCTTGGTAAGACCAGGGTCGAGGCCGTGCCAACCATGTTTATTTGCTCTGGGCAGTGATTGGACTTCAAACGTTTTGGGGCTAGCAGGCCAGTGAGCCATCACAGAGTGTTTAACAGCTGTTCTCTGAGGGTAAAGTCTACCTGTAACTCTGTGGTGAGGAGGAAGTACAATGGTCAAGGTCACAGGCCAGTCGGTTTTGGGGGCCTGGGGAGCGCTTCGGTAAACTGGTAATGGTAACGCCTTTGCGAGGTGTGTCGATGTCCGGCCATCACTGCGGAGACGCTCTCCACCAGCTTCCCCGGGACGGACTGCCTGTCATAGCCCTCTGAGCTCTCTTTGGATCCTAGCTGTTCGCTCCTTCCCCTTGCTCGGCGTTCTCCTCAAATTTGCTAAGCCCAGCGGTCAAGTTCTCAGCCACATTGTCAAGAGGAAAAGCTGAACAGGGCTGGGCTGAGGACATAGGCCAGGGCCGTCCTTCCTAGTAACTATGAGACCGCCCCTCTGCTCATCTGGGGTGGCGCCCTTCAAGCAATTATCAGTCTGCTTCATCAGCGATAACCTCGATAACCTCAGTGCTGACTGCTCCAGCTCGGCCCAGAGCTTAGAGAACCCTCAGGACATGCTCATGCCCTCGTTACCCTCTGCCCCCCAGTCTGGCTTCTGTCCCTCTCCCATCCCTCTCCCGTCTTGTGGGCTGACCTGGGCCAGGAGGCCGAGAACGACCCTGCTCTTTGTTTTAACCTAGGTTGGGAGTTCGGCCCATTGGGTCTTTGGATCCAACGGTGCCCGAGAAAATCCCAAAGGTTGAGAGCACAGGCCCTCAGATGGCCAATGGGGCTGCTGTGCAGTGCGGCCGTGACCCCTTCCCTCCGGACCAGCAGCAGGCCTCTCACGTACACAGAAGTGAAAGAAGGCAGAGGTAGCACTCATCATGGGAGAAAATCAAATGCATGGAAAAATGCCATCACTTGTCTGTCTGTGGTACTGGGCTGGAGGTTGACGTGGCGCTGAGCGAGCTGTTCAGGATCCATTAGGCGGAACCTGCTCTAGGCCGAGTGACCGGCAAGGGCACCTCCGGGGCCTCTGTGCCTTGTACTGGGGTCGGTGCTTGCTGCGAGCATCCTGCTCGCTCCCAGTTGCAGTCTTCACTGGCCCAAGCTGACCTGTTGATGCCGGCTGGTGGAAGGCCCTCAGGGCGCTGGGAGGTGGCTGCTTGAACCTGACCAGGGTGAGGCACAGCGGCCTGTCCCTCCCTGAGCATCTGCAGCAGTGGGGGTGGACGTGCAGACGTGGGAACCTCTGCACAGGCTTGCCCACCCCCCTCGTACCCAGTCCTTCAAGTGTGTGAGGACAACGTCAAGACCCTGGACTGGCCGAGGCTTATGGTGAAAATCCTGCTATGTCTGAAGACCCACTTGCTTTGAAAGCCTGGACGAGGATTCAGGTGCCAGCCCTCTCTTCAGCCCTAAGGGGTGGGACAACCACGGCCCTCAGGGATGAACTGCAGGTATTACAGAAGCTGTGATCATCTGACCAAGGCGAGTGTGCACATCTGCTTAAACTGGATTATTTTAATTGTGCTCCGACTCCGTGGAGACCAGTAAATAGTGTGCAGAGCACATGGAAATGCAGACAACCAGTCAAGGCAATGTGGGCAGGACCTAACCTTCACTTAATGCTTTAGATAAGGTGCCTTTATCCCCACTCTAGAGTAAGAAATTAAGGCTCAGAAGGGCTCTGTCACTAAGCCAAGGTCACATGAAGCTACAGGAGGTGTAAGTGCTGCCCGACGCCTTCACACTAGACCATCCCATTTCCCCAGGCTTCAAACACCATTTCCACGCTTCACACCCCTGCTCAGTTCTGTGGTGTTGGCTGCTCTGCTGGCCAAAACAGAACTCGTCCATCTTCTTCTCCTGGTCTGTTTTGACGATCGCTCAGGTCACAACCCGTGGAGCCGAACTCATTCCACCCTCTGCATCCAATGCAGCAATTCCCGTCAGCTCCCCGCCCCCCCGCCCCCCAGGCCACTCTCAGCTGCAGGTCACATCAGCAAGGCAGGGTCTGTTGGATAAACAGCTCAGAGGCCATGGTGAGAGCCAGATGGCAGCAGGGAGACCCACTAGGTGACACCCAACGGCGGAGGCCTCGAGGGTGTGAGTGACTACAGTTGAAAGGGCCAGAGTGGTGGGAGGAGGAGGGCAGGATGAGTGGGGTACGGGTGTTGTCCATCTACAGAATCCTGGGTGGGCCGGGGCCCGACATGCTCGCAGCCTCGGGGAGGGCAGCACTGTCCCCGTGGTCAAGCTGGAAGACTGACTCATCCCTAGGATGCTCTGTCACCTGAGGTTAGGGCTGGCCCTCCCAGTACTAACAAGGCCTCAGCTTCTTTATAAAAAATACATAATCTTTATTACCTTCTTTTCCATGACCAGTTAGTCCCTTTATACCCCCACCCCCAGTAATCACCACTCTGTGGTCTGTGTCCACGAGTCCTTTCCCTTTTTCGCTCAATCCCTCTTCCCCCACCCACTATGTCACCTGTTCTCCATCTGAGTCTGTCCAGCCTCCTTTTTGAAACCCAGCTTCTACTTCAACCACAAAGGTTGACACAGGCTCATGCACTGCCCCCGGCAAACCCAGGCAGGCAGAGTGGGCTCTCGTTGGAAAGCTGATGAGGAACGAGGCTGCGCGCAAGGCAGGGAGCTGGCACCCACAATCCGGAGGCTACAATGCTGGCAAGTGGCCCCCTCGCTGCCCTCTCCCCACCTCTGCCCTCTGGACACCCCCTTCCCACCCTGCATTCCTCACAGGGCAGCAGCCACCGCCCACAGCCTCAGCTCCAGTTCCCATTCCTTTGTCACCCTGGGTCTCCTGAGAACCCAGGGCTCCGTGTGGGCTGACTGGAGCCAGCCCTCAACCTCCGCTACGTCTGGACTCTGTCCACTTGCCGACCGCTGGCAGGTTTTACAGGGTCTACCCAACAGGGTACAGACTTTTTGGAACTTTAGAAACTGGCTAGGGAAGATCCAAATTAAAGGAACCATAAACTGAGGCTGCGCCTGCCACATGACTTTTTACTACCTCGACTAAGAACTCTGTAGCACACTGATGTGGCCGAGGCTGTACAGTGCCTGCTAACCCCAGGCTCTAAGCAGCGGGGGGCTTCCGGTCTGTGTGACGTAGACGTGCATGCTTGGATATAAACGCTGACCTGTGTGCTCCACGGGCACTGGGCTCGCCCTGAGCCAAGGGTCTGGGAACCACACTCTCCTGAGACACTGCATTCCCAGCTCTGCTGCTTACAGTTGGGTCAAGTCGTGAGGACAAAGCTCTGACAACTCTCAAGTTCTATGTGGTATCACCCAGTAACCTGGTGTGTGGGGACGACTGCCACCTTTTCCCGTCGTGTGTGTTACAGCACCTCCCACACTAGAGCACCAGAGCAGGGTCAGGATGGCTGGCCGTGTCAACGGGAGCACCCTGGGCCCGACAAAGCTTCAGCTGAAAGGTGACCGGTGGACCTCAAAAGGATGGGAAAGGGCTTTGAATCCCCCAGGAGAAGTCGAGGAGGAAGCAAATTCTGGTTGACGGTCAAAGGGAGTGGGTAAGGTGTGCTTTGCTGCGGGAGGCTCCACACATGTGGTGGTCAAGAGTTTAATTATGCAAACAGAAGCGGTCTCCCAACTGCACAGAAATAATTTCCAGATTGGAAAGCTCTTACCTGGCTCGTCCCTTGCAGCAGAGGGTAGTGGCCCGAGTTCCATGATCAGATGTGAGCCCTGCAGTACAGACCCCCGTGTTAGGGGCCATTGTTCTCAGACAGTCCAATGCTGGGAGCTGCCAAAGAAATGTGACTTGGTGGCGGGAGGCGGCGGGCCAGGCCAGCGGTGCTGGGAGACCAGCAGCTGTGCGGCGTCTATGGATGACTGCGTGGCTGGTGTTCTTGATGCGCTCACTTCACGTAAACACAAAACTGTGACATTCTGAGGCTGTGACGTCAGCGTTAGGCTTCACAAAACACAAGTGTCTGCACACAACACTGGATGTGGCTGGCAGCCACGAGAGAGCTGCTGTGCAGACACAGCGGGTTCTATTTTTAACTTGACTGGCAAAACGGAACCCCCTTCCCTCCACCGTCACAGAGAACTAGTCCTCCTCCTCCTCCTCTTTTAGTGGCTGATGTCCTTACCTACTTAACCAAGGCCTGCGCAGGCAGGCTCCGAAGGCAGTTCGGACAGAGCCTACCCTCCCCCAAGGCCCTCCCCATGCCACTTTGAGCTGTTTCTGCACAGGGAGCCCTGATGCTCTCTTACCCAGAAAAGGCACGAGCTGTAGTAACGGTAATGGAAACGGCTTGGCTTTGGATGAACTTTGCTGTCATGTCTTCATTAGCTCAGATTAGCAAGAAGAAAGTCACTACGAGCAACAGTTCCAACAGGCAGTGATTCTGGGGGAAGGACCACCTCAGACCAGTGAGGAAGGGAGTCCATGCTGGAATTTTGTAAACACACCTTTCCTAATGCAAAAGACTTCTTAGAAAACCCCAACGTCGGAGTAGCTGAAGAACCAGGAAAAGTAAGATGAGGACATGGTGTATCAGGCAGGGGAGTGGAGAGGGAAGATGTAAGGAGATATGGAAAGCACACACTTTCACCGCAGCCCCGACCCCGAAGAACAGGATGTGACTTCTAGAACTGGGGGTGGTCCCGGTGTGGTGTCGGCTGGCTGCAGTTTCTTAAAAGGGGACGTTTGCAGTTCCTCTGCTGAAGTTTCAAGGACTTTGAAGACCAGCAACTTGAATCCCAATTACATTCAGGAGTCCTTGGTGTGGGTATCCCCCCCCAAACCTGCACAGAAGTGAGAATAACACCAAATTATACTACTTCTGTCTGGAAATTTAGTTTTTGTATGAGAAGTTAGAAAAATTAAAACAACCAAATGCAGGATAATATTGCTAACCATTACCACCACCTGCCTTTCATCAGCCATTTTGCAAGACTCCCACCCCATCTCGCCCCATCGCCATTTGCACCCCGGAGGGCCAAGGAGGCAGCAGAGTGGCGAGGGAGAGTACATCCGAGTGCTTCTGGTCGCCAGCAAACCCAGAGACTGCCTGCAGTTCTGCGGACAACAGAAGCTTCAGCTCTCTGGCATCTCTAGGACCGAACCAGAGCTGCAGGGAGCCCGGCCTGGAGACAGACAGGATCTTCCCATCAGTTTTCTGGTGCAGACAGCAGGCAGGCGGTGACGGGAGTTCTGGTACCAACAACCAAAAGTGAAGATGAGGTGACAAGGTCTAGAAAGGAGTCATTTATTAAAAAACAAAAACAACCAAACAACAACAAAAAAACAAACAGCCCTCAGCAGGATTTGAAGACACACAGAGGTTTGAAGAGTGCACAGCCCTGATCGCTTGACACTCCCGACGGTGCAACCAGCACAGCCGTGAGCTCCACCCTCCATGCCTCCTTCCAGCAACAGGAGCCGCAGCACGCCAGTTTACTGCGTGGGACAAGACAGAGGCGGGCCGGCGGACGTATGAGGGAAGCAAGGACAGGGGTCCTCCTCCAGCCTCTGCTGTTGGGCGTGCAGGCCAACCCCAGGCATCTCTCTGTCTCCGAGCAGCGGGCAGCTCCCCCCGAGGTTGGGGCTGCAGGCGGACGCCACTCCCACCGGGCACCCCCAGCACGCTGGCTCTGTGGCAGAGACCACGGCACACGGTCAGATTCTACAGGCGCAGAGCAGCTTGCTCTTCCCACAATTCCTGGAATACAGGGTGCATCTCAGAGGGGCACCTGACATTTGCCCCCAACCCCGGGGTGTCACCACAGGTAAACCAAGACTATAATCACAAGAGCAAGGACAGGATTGTGTTGTTTTTTCTTTTTTTTTCCTTAAAGGAGTGAGGGCATGGAAAATACAGCACACCGATGAAACAAAAATGCCAAAAAAATACAAAAAAATAGAAAATAGAAAAATGTATTTACAAGTAGTACATGACTATGATCAGAAAGCACGAAGACGCCCGCTGCTATAGTACATGCATCAGTTCGAGAAGGACGTACTCAAAACCCTGCGCGGGGGAAGCCTGTGAGCACAAAAGAAAAGGGCCGGGAGGTGTCTCTTTTCATCCCTAATTTGCTACACTGATCAGAACCGAGTGGGAGTCCCCTAGAGGCCATGAGTATATCGGTACAAATACGATACTGGCTTTTAACTGCATGTTCACTGTGGAGGGAGAGACGGCAGCGTATCCATACACAAGGAAGCCCGGGTCAACGGCTCTACATGCTAACGATTACAGCAAGCCCGTCTGCTACACGGCATGATCTGAGCAGGTTTTAGGTTCTGTTTATTCATACATATCTATGTGCGTGTGTGTGGATGTATAAAAACCGTGCCCTCATTCACTGCCAACACAACATCTGGGTGGACACGGACTCTTTACAGCAATTCTTATGTGTACGTTGTAAGAAGTCACTCAATGTCTGTGGATTTAATAAGTCACTTCACACCACAGAAAATATTTAATAAATCCAAAAAAGGAAAGAAGAATATAACGACAGAAGAGCTTCTGTCTCAGTTCTCTGAAACTGAGTCCCCCACAGGAAACTGGTCCCTAAGTTCTTGAGGGTTCACTGAAGAAACTTCGGCTTGCTAACGTTTTTCACCCTTTTAGTGTTCCCAAGGCAGAGAGCGATCCTCGCCGCTGTCAGTTTAAACGGGCCCATCTCCGTCCGTCCCTCTCGGGTAACAGTCTGGGGCAGATCCAGAAATGCGGGGGAGGAAGGAGGGCTGGGGAGGGCCCGTCCCTCCAGCAGGGGCGCCCCCTCTGCCAGGGCAGGAGAGAAGGGTCCAAGCAGGGCTCCAGCACCTCGCTCCTGCAAACGAGCTCCCCGCAAACACAAATCCAGTCACTCGTCAGTTCCTTAAACAGGTACTCTCCGAGTACCAGGCCAACTCTAAGAGGAAACAAAACCAGGCGCTGACAGAAAAGGACTAAGACGGCCACTCCGGTCGCGCTCTGCGGCCCATCATACTTCCAGGAACCTGGAGCTGCTGGACTTGGAGTGGAAGGGCTCCGACCACATCCGCCGCAGGTCGCCCTGGGAAAGAAGGGACTTTTCTAAGTTACAGGTTTAAACATGAGACGCATGTGTCTGCAAGTCTTTTCTGATTCTTGACCTCAGGTTGCTGCTGCTGACAATCAAAGAACACTCAAATTTTACTCCCTGAACCGTAACCCACCGTTCTTTGAGGTCCTAACTAGAAGAGCTCTTAGGCCCCTTGAGCAGGAAAGGGCTTCTAGTGACTCCATCCCGGTACAAATTCTATCGTTAATGAGTCAGGTGATCTAGGCAAGTTAATTTTCCTCTGTCTGTTCCCTCATTTGTAAGATGGGAGTTGAAAGTAGAAATCTTATAGATAAGAGAATGCTCTAAGTCTAGATTTTTTTTATCATTCCTATATCCAAATTTTAGTTTTTTTAGATTCCACATATAAGTGAGATTATATGGTATTTGTTCTTGACTTATTTCACTTAACATTAACACCCTCTAGGTTCATCTTTGTTGTTGCAAATGACAAGATTTCATTCTTTTTTATTGCTTAATAATATTCCATTATTACACAGATTTCTATACACTGATATACATCTTTATACATCTTTATCCATTTTATCTACTTGTGGACATCGAGGTCACTTCCCCATCTTGCTGCAATGAACACAGTGGTGCATATATCTTTTTGAAGTAGGGTTTCTGTTTTCTTCAGATAAACACACAGAAGTGGAATTGCTAGATTGTATGGCAACTCTTTTTAATTTTTTGAGAAATCTCCGTACTGTTTTGCATAGTGGCTGCACTAATTTGCATTAGTACCAACAGTGTGCACTACAAGGGTTCCCTTTTCTCTACATCTTCACCAGCACTCGGTATTTACTGGTGACAGCCATTCCAACACGTCGAGGATTTATTCCACTGTGGTTTTAATCTGCATTTCCCTGAAGATTAGTGATGCCGAGCACTTCTGCATATGTCTGCTGGCCACCTGTACATCTTCCTGGGAGAAACGAGTACTCATGCCCTCTGCCCGTTCTTCAGTTGGATTGTTGAGTTGTACGAGTTATGTATTTTGGATATTAACCCCTTATCGGGTGTCTAATTGGTGACGATCTTCTCCCTTTCAGGAGGTTGTCTTTTCACTTTGTCGGTGTCCTTTGCTGTGCAAAGACATTTCAGTTTGATGCAGTCCCATTTGTTTTTTTCTTTTGTCCCTCTTGCTCAAGGACATATATCAAAAAAAGATACTATTAAGACCAATGTCAGAGTTTACTGCCTATGTTTCTTCTAGGAGTTTTATGGTTTCAGGTCTAACATTTAAGTGTTTAATCCGTTTTGAGTTTATTTTTGTGTATGATGTTAAGAAAGTGGTCCAGTTTCACTTTGTTGCATTTATCTGTCCAGTTCACCACTTAAAGAGACTGTCTTTACCCCATTGTATATCCTTGTGTCCTTTGTCGTAGAGTAAGTGACCACATAAAGGGGGATTTCTGCGATCTTTATATTTCACCGGTCTGTGTTTTAAATGCCAGTACCATGCTGTTTTGATTATTGTAGCTTTGTAATAAAAACTGATATCAGGATGCACAATACCTCCCACTTTGTTCTTTCTCTAGATTTCTTTGGCTATTTGGGGTCTTTTGTGGTTCCGCATAAATTTCAGGATTAGTTCTAATTGTGAGAAGAATATCTTTGATATTTTAATAGGGATTGCACTGAATCTGTATGCTACTTTAGGTGGTAAGGACATTTTAACAATATTAACCTTTCCCATCCAAAAGCAAAGTATATTACTCCATCTATTTGTATCTTGTTTAGTTTTTTTCCTTCAATGTCTTATAGTTTCAGAGCATATGTCTTTCACTTTTGTTTTTCTTTACTCTTTTTGATGCACTTGTAACAGGCTGTCTTTTCTTCTCGTGGTTCAGTACTAATGTACAGAAGCGCAACAATTTCTGTGCACAGACTCTACATCCCGCAACATACGAAGTCATCTGTCAGTTCAGGTAGTTTACTGGTGGAGCCTTTAGGGTCTTCTATACACAGTATCATGTCATCTGCAAACAGAGTTTGATTTATTCCTTCCCAATCTGGATGCCTTTCGTTTCTTCGTTTTGTCTGACTGCTGAGACTAGGACTTCCAATACTTTGTGGAACAAAAGTAATGGAGGGCATCCTTGTCCTGTTCCCGATCTCAGAGGAAAGGCTTTCAGCTTTCACCACTGAGTATGATGTTAGCTGCAAGTCTGTATGGCCTTCATTATATTGAGAGAGACACTTACTCCTTCTTTATCCACTGTTGAGAGTTTTATCATCAAAGGATGTTGAATTTTATCCGATGCACCTACTGCGATGGTCATGTGGTTTTTATCCCTTCTTTTGTTAATGTGATGTGGTACATTGCTTGACTTATGGATGTTTATCCTTGGGATGACTCTGTCTTGGTCACGATATATAATCCTTTTAATGTATTGAATTTGGTTTGCTAATATTGTGTTGAAAATTTTTGTATCTGTTTACAGAGCATGAGCTGCCATTTTATTTTACTTTTATGGGGGGGTTGTTAATGTCTTTATCTGGTTTTGGTATCAGGGTAATGCTGGCCGATAAAACGAGTTTGTAAGCATCCCTTCCTCTTCAATTTTCTGAAATAGTTTAACAAGGATAAGTCTTCATTTTCTTCTCTGAATGTTCGGTACAATTCACCTATGAAAGCCCTCTGGTTCTGGACTTTTATTTGTTGGAAGTTTTATTTTTTTTAAATTACTGCTTCAGTTTTATTGCTAATATTTCATAGTCCACTCAGAGCTTGTATTTCTTCCTGGTTCGGTCTTGGGAGGTTATATATTTGTGGAAATTTATCCATTTCTTTTAGATTGTCACATCTGCTGGCATAGCTGTTCATAGTATTCTTTAATGATTCTTTCTGTTCCTGTGGTATCAGTTGTAACTTTTCTTTCATTTATGATTAATTTATTTGAGCTTTCTTTTTTAAATTTTGGCTTATAAACAGTTTATTTCTATGAGTTCTGGAGGTCGGAAGCCTGGAACCCAGGTGCCGGCACAGCTAGGTTCTGGTGCGAACCCACATCCTGCTTCTTTTTGTTTTGATGAGTTTGGCTAAAGATTTATCTATTTGTCTTTTCAAAGGACCAGCTTTTAGTTTTATTGACCTTTTCTACTGTGTTTTAATTTCTATTTCATTTATTTCCACTCTGGTCTTAATTCTTTCCTTTCTTCTACTCACTGGGTTTTGTTTTGCCTAGCTCCTTCAGGTGTTAAGTTTAGACTGAGATTTTGGTTTCTTGAGGAAGACCTGCATATTGCTATGAACTTCCCTCTTAGAACTGCTCTTGGTGCATCCTATAAATTTTGAAAAGCTGTTTTTAATTTTCATTCCCCCCACACCCCGTAATTGATTTCTTGTTTTCTGCCACTGTGGTCAGAAAAGATGCTTGCTATGATTTCAATCTTGTATTGAGACTTAATTTGTGGCCTAATATGTCATCTATCCTGGAGGTACACATTATGTGCACCTAAAAAAAAGTGTCTCTTGCAGTTTTTGGATGAAACAGTCTATAAACGTCTACTAAGTAATCTTGTCTAATATGACATTTAAGGTCATTATTTTATTACTAATTTCCTGTCTGAACAATCTATCCATTGATGTGAATGGGGTATTAATATCCCCTACTAGCCCTGACTGGTGCAGCTCAGTGGGTTGGGCACAGTCCCGCAAACGGAAGGGTCGCTGGTTTGATACCTAGTCAGGGCTCATGCCTGGGTTGTAGTAGGCCACGCCCCCGGGAAGGGCATGCAAGAGACAACCCATTGATGTACCTCTTCCTCTTGCTCCCCTTTCTAAAATTAAATAAAATCTTTTTGAAAATCCCCTACTATATTTTATTAATGCGAATTTCTCCCTTTATGCCCATTAATAATTGCTTTGTAGGTTTAGGTCCTCCTACGTTGTTGGGTGCATAGATTACTCCTTAGTTATGTACTGTCCTTTGTCTTTTCTCACATTTTTGTTTTAAAATCGATTGAATCTGATATTAAGTATTGCTACTCCAGCTTTCTTTCTCAGTTTCTATTTGCATGGAGTACCTTCTTCTACCCCTTCACTTTCAGTCTGCCTTCAACTCGGAACGAGTCTGCTGTAAGCAGCACTTGGATGTCTGGTTTTCTCCTAAATCCATCCAGCTACCCTGTGTCTTTCAACTGGAGCATTTACTCCTTTTGTATTTATTGATAAGTATGTACTTACAGCCATTTTGTTAACTTTTATAGTTTGTCCTCTATTCCTTTCTTCTTTTCTTGATCTCTTCCCTTGTGTTTTGCTGGGTTGTTTCTTTAGGTTCCTTTCTCTTTGCTCTTTGCAATCTTTTGTAGGTCTTTGGTTATCATGAGGTTTACGTATACCCTTCTTCGTATACAGCAGTGTAGTTTAGGCTGATAAGTGTTTAAGTTCAAGTGTATTATATCAAGACTGCATTTTCACTCCCCTCTCCACGATGACTGTTCTTGGTGTCACATTTTAGATCTTTCTGTGTTGTGTATCTCCACACTACTTATTGTAGTTTTAATACTATTTTTTTAACCTGCATAGTGGCTTTTGTCTGATGTGCTGTATTCACTGACTATCTGGCAACATTGAGGTCTCTCTCCTTCTCCTACTTGGTATTTCTGGTTATAACCTTTCCCTTTCTACTTAAAGACGACTCTTTAACATTTCTTGTAAAGCTGGTTTAATGCTGATGAAGTCCTGTAGTTTTTTGCTTGTCTGAGAAACTTTTTCTCTCTCCTTCAATTCAAAATAATCTTGCTGGGTAAATTATTCTAGGTTGTTGGTTCCTTTCTTGTTTTTGTTGCTTCCTTTAAGATCATCCCTGTAACCTTTGCCACTTTAATTGCAATGTCTTTGTGTGGGCCCTTGTGGTTCACTGTGTTTGGAGCTCTGTGCTTCCTGGACCTGGGCGTCTGTTCCCCCTCGCCCCCTCCCAGGGTTAGAGTTCTCAGCCATTAGTTCTTTAAATAAAGTTTCTGTCCCTTTCTCTTTTCCTTCTAGGATCCCTGATAATACAGATATTTGAGGCCTTGAAGTTATGTCAGAGGTCCCTTAAACTACTCTTGTTTACTTAAATTCCTTTCTCTCTCTGCTGTTCTGATTGGTGGGTTTCTACTGCTCCGTTCTCTAGGTCACTGATCGCTCTTCTGCCGTTGGCTGATCTGCGGTTGGCCCTCCTCACGTGTGCTCCCCACAGTTAGCGTAGTCGTCAGGGCTGCTGGTTCTTTCTCTCACTGATGTTCTCCCTGAGTTCTTCTACCCCACACTGAAGTTTGGTGAAGGTCCTTGTGACCATTTCTTTGACTTCTTTATCAGGCAAACTACTTCTGTTTCCACACCTCCCCGCCGCAGGGATTTTTCTTGTTCCTTCATTTGAGAAATATTCTCTTGACTTTCTATGTTTGCTTCAATGAATTACAGAAAGCAGCTGTCTGTTCCGCCCTGGGGAGAGTGGTTTCATGCTGGAGTATGCTCCGTGTAGCCTGTGCGTGCAGGGTGGTTTGGGCAGGTCAGCAGGAGCTGAGCAGGAGCTGAGCAGGTGCTTACAGTGTCGGGGAAGTGGCCAACTGAGCTGTAGCAGTGCCGGATGGGGATGCCAGGTGTGTGTAGTAACACCCTGTTGGTCCTACCGACTCCCTGTGTCAGGCAGAAACAGGCTCCAGCGAGGTGTCCAGGAACACAGGGCAGAGACTGTGCCGGCAGGCCCGAGCACATGGACAGCGCCCCTGCCCACCTATGGCGGCCAAGAGGGAGCAGAGACAATGGCGCTCACCAGTTCCTCCAACCCCGGAGAACTCGGGCACTCTCTCTCGTCTTCTCGATAGAGTCTCCATCTCGTTTTCTGTACTGAAAGGGGCCCTGTGTAGAAGCAACCTCTGAGCAGGCTTTATGTGCCAGGTAGTTTTGGAAAGCCACTTGGCGGAGCAGCTACTCACAGCGCCTGCGGCCAGAGCCTGCCTGGCAGAGCAGCCCACCGGAGAAAGGCCAGGTGGGCGCGCTGACACCATGCTGTCTCTGCCCGCTCCTATTTCCTCTCCTATTTCCAAACTTTCACACAGAGTTTAAAGAAGCTGTTAGTGGCAACAGGGTGCTGTTTTTAAGAGGAGCAGGGAGTCTCTGCAGCTGGGTTCTAGGGATTTCAGTTAATTACCCATGAACAGGTGGTGTAGTAGTCTAAGTCATTAGCATTTTCTGCCAGTGGCTGCAAGAATCTGGAAGAGGATGCTAATATCAGGTTAGTAAAACCAAAGAACAAAACCCCAACTTCAAGATCAATAGCTCAGGGGCTTCAGAACCACCTCCAGCAAGGAGAATACATACCAAATCCTGGATCAATGCCAAGTTATTGCTTTCACAGGTTTATAACCCCTTCTCTCACCTTTAAATAGGCCATCGTGAGGAGTGGCAATAAGGTAAATGGCACCAAGTAGAGAAGGGCAGGCTGGGCTGCTCGGTGAATGCGAGACGCCACAGTAGCCGTGAGCAGACCTACGAGGGCAGAGAAGCATTCGTGAGTAACTCCAAGGGGCCAGCTCTGAGAGGGGCCACGTCTGCTGCCTGGATGCCTGTGTTGGCAGTCTCCAGACTGTACAGCTCTACTGTGACACAGCCCATCCAATGGGCAGGGCATAAAATGCCCAGCAGAGGACCTTCAAACACGAAATAGCACAGTTTAAAGGACAAAAACAACCCCAACTGGTGTGACTCTGGATTGAGTGCACGCCCTCGAACCAAAGGCTCGCTGGTTCAGTTCCCAGTCAGGGCACATGCCTGGGTTGCGGGCCGGGTCCCCAGCTAGGGGTGTGCAAAAGGCAACCACACATTGATGTTTCTCTCCTCCTCCCTCCCTCCCCTCTTCTCTAAAAACAAATGAATAAAAATCTTTACAAAAAAAGACAAAAGCACAAAACTCTAGACTTCCAAGGGCCCGTGCCTGGCCCAACTCCCACCCTGTATGCTCTGGCTCCCAGGTCAAGCCCTCACCTCGGACCCGAGTGTGCCCGGTCTCCCTCTGTCTGCTGTCGTATGTGACATGCAACGTTAGACGAGGAGGCAAAAGACCGGGGTTCAGTTTCAGCTCTGCTGCTTACAGGAGCTATGCAGCCTTGGTTAAGGCAGATCTCCTTTCGGAGCTTCCCCATCTACCCGGCCATTTGCCTGGACCCCTCCGGGTCCCTGGACTGAAATGGACCATGCCTGTGAAAGCGCTATGGAATTAGGGAAGAGCTGATGTTGAGCGAGGGCCCCTCTCCCACTCACTTCACCGCACCCACTGCAGACAGGCTACCGCTACGCCCAGCCCAACTACAGCGGTCTCTGCCTGTCAGTGGGCTGGCTAAAGAGAAAACAGCCTAAGACGAGTCTGAGGTGACAGAACAAATGAAGGAAAACACACACAACAGACATTCAACTCAAGATGAAGACTGTTAATTAAGCATATAGACTGACCCACAATTACCACGTGGTAGGTGTTCTCGACTCTGAGGCCAAACCGTACTCTTACTACAACGTCCTTTGGACAGAGAGAACTGGGCTGGCCAGTGCAGACAGCACCTGTTATCTCATGGGCTCGGGAAGCGTTTCCCTGTGCGGCCGGCTGTCCGTCGACAGCAACCAGTTACTGCTCTCCTTCCGTCCAATTTCTGCCGCTGGAAGACCTGACTTAATTCCAGGGGGTGGAGGGCAGCCGGAGAGGGGCCCGAACACAGGTTCTGGCTCTCTCTTACCTACGAAGTATCCAATGAGGGTGCAGTGAAAGTAGGAGACCTTCTGCATGCGTCCGGAGATGTTGGCGGGTCCGGAGGTGCCGCAGGAGTCGCCACTGGCTTGCTTTTTGTAGTTGTCGTAACGGAGGACAAAGCACAACAGGAGTCCGGGCATCACGATGTCTCCGATGCCCAACATGGAGAAGTGGCTGCCTGTGGAGCTGGAACGCAGCGTCACAGGTCAGGGATGCCGCCCTCTACAGTCCCATCCTCCTCCTCCTGGGCAAGGTCTGTCAGCTCTTTGAGACGTCAAGGAACTTACCTGAGCGGCAGATGGAAATCTCTACTGGCTGAACACTAGTTTTTAAGAGTTCAGAGACTGAAAACCACAGAGTGCTAGCAACAGAGGTCTTCCACCCAGCCTTGCTGTGCTACAGGAGAGCACTGCTTAAGCACCGCCACCTCTATAAATGTCAAGCAATTCGCTGTCACACATTCACTGCCAAGACTTCAAATAAGCACCTAACTTCTACCAGACGTGAGAGATTAAAGCAGCATATTAATTTTTCCAAGACTGTATTACTAAGAACTGTACAATTTAAGCATTAGGACATATATTTGCAAATGTCTTAGAAGTACAAAGCTCCACAATCTCCTGTTGTTCTCTCCAGCCAACTTTAAAGTATGTCAACAGTAGTAACATGGTTGCTTGACAATGTTAATCAGTAATAAAAAGCAGCACCTGTTACCACTTAGTGATAAAACTTTACAAGTCAATATTCTCCTTCGTAAGATATAGCTACTGACTCACAACCCTGTCCAGTCTAGGACTGAAATGCTGATGGCAGAGACAGGTAACCAAGGAACAGGAAAGGCAGTGTGTCTGTCCCGAGGCCTGAGGCCTGATATGTCAGTCCTACCTCGGGAAAACCAGCTTTCCAGGCAGAGACAGGCGAGGAACGTCGCGCCCGACATTGGGCCCCAAGTGGAGCTTCCGGGAAAGAACATCGAGAGGATTGTCAGCTGGCTGGGTGGCCACCTTCACCATGACGTTGCTATTGAAGATGTAGGCGGAGAAAAACACCTGCCGAGTGGAGAGTCACCTTTAACAGAGGAAGCTGGAGGCAATGTAATTTCAGCATCAGCTCTCCTGGTTCTGAAGAGCGGAGTCTCAGGATACCCCACGCTTTGAGGAAAAATCTTCGCTCCCAGGGCACAGAATTTTGTCTACCCGCTCCCTCTTCCACCCTACCTGTCACACGTCTCCAGAAACGAAGGCTCAACCACCTGCTCACCCTCTCACACACCAGCTCAGGGGTGGGGGTGGGGAGGCACCCCACTAGCCAGACTCCAGCCACTCAGACTCCAGTTCAACACAAGGGAGAGCAGCGGCTTCGGGGCAGCAGACCTTACCCAAAAGACATCGTAGATCAGGAGCCCTGAGAGAAGCAGGCAGGAGACCTTGAGGCTGGGCAGGCGGACGAAGGCGATCATGGCAACACAGAGGCCCATGGCCAGGGCTGGGGAGGAGATGGCTGTCAGTGCCCAGTGCAGGGGCGTCCCCCTTCCACGAGCCATGCAGCTTATAACCCCAATGCAGTGGTTAGGTCCCCTCGAAAACCAGGCCTAAGCTCCAGTGTAAGTTTCACATCCTATAGCACAAAGGGCCCACCCGAGCCCAGCCTGACCTCCCGGTATCTGGGGAAATTCCTTGTCTCACACTACTAAGTGCTCGGCTGTGTAAGACCCAGGAGATTTTCTGTTCTGATAAAGCTCCAGACAGGCTCAGCTGGGGCCTTCTGGCCTCAGTCCCCTGTGACCCCTCATCACTGCAGATGCATCATCCTTGCTCTTTACTTTAACGTAAACTTACCCTCTGTCACGGGCCCTTTTATTTACTCAGGGACACCGGTCTGGCAATTCATTCCTCTCTATCTTGCCTTTTTTTTTGTTACCTCTCAAAATCAGACATGATGTACACTTTTAAACAATTTTCTCTCCTTACAACTCAAATGTAAAGTCCTTGAGGGCATGGCTGCTCCGTGCTGCGGCCACTAAGATCACTCTGCTCGATGCATACTCATGTTCCTTTACACTCTACCCAGAGGCCCTGTCCTGGGCTCCTTTCCCTGGAAAATTCATCCTCATTCTCTTTTTTAATGAATATTTTGTTTATTTTTAGAGAGGAGAAGGGAGGGAGAAAGAGAGGGAGAGAAACATCAATCGGTTGCCTCTCATACGCTCCCCTACTGGAGACTGAACCCGCAACCCAGGCATGCGCCTTGACCAGCAATCGAACTGGTGACCTTTCACTTTGCAGAACGATGCCTAACCAACTGAGCCGCACCAGTCAGGGCTCAGCCTCATTCTTAAAGAGGCCAGGACAGAAAGCCCTTCTTTAGGGAGACTTTTCTGGCCTGACCAGATTAACTTGTTTTCTCTGCATCCATTTATATAACAGTGTGATTATCTATATACAAGCATTTATTCCCTAAACCAGCTGTTCCTAGTCGACATGGCTTATTTTTCCTGTGGACTCCCAGCACTTGACAGAGTAGACAGTATTTGCTGAATAAATGAAAAATTACATTCTCTCAACTTCAAATTCCAAATTAGTCTAAGGAAAGTAAGAAAAGCAAGTAAAGCCATATCACATATGTATACCATTTTACCAGGTTTGGTAAACTGTCAGTGTATGTAACAAAGCGGGCAGATACAGGCACACCTAAGAGATGTGGGTTTGGTTCTAGACCACCACAAGAAAGTGAGTATTGCCATAAAGTGATATTATTTTTGCTGGCGGAAGGTCCTGCCTTCAATTTGTAAAAAATGCACCATCTGTGAAGGCCAGTAAAGCAAAGCATAACAAAACAGAGGCTATGCCTGTGTAGCAGTCTGGCATGCACTGGGTACCTGGATACATCAATTCAACTAACATTTAATGAGTTCCTACTTTAGGAACTCGAACAGAAGAGAAAATTCCCATCCTACAACACAGAAGGGTTGGAAAGACAGCAGTGAAACCACGAAGAAAGCCTCTCTCTATTCCTCCTGACCCTGTCACCAAGAGCTCACTGAGCTCCGGAGTGTGTACTTTGGAGAGATACGGTAAAGATGTAATTCCTGACTTCACAATAATCTAGGATGCTCATTTTACTAGAATTGCCTTGAATTCCTTTAATAAACTTATAAAAACAGAACCAAACTGGTAAAACATGCAAATCCATGTCATTTCAAATGACTATAATGAACTGCATTACTGTATTAACGAGTTAGGGGCAATTAGGCTTTGCAAAGACCGAAACATTCCAAGGTGCAAAGGGACGACTGAAGCATGTTGAAGGCATGAAGATATGTACACTTAAGGTCGATGGTACGACGAACCCACACTCATGTTTTAAATAACAGACTTCCTGATACAATCATCGTAGGGACAAGCGCTTGGCTGTGTTCTCAACACAGTCAGCACACTGGCGGGTATGAGCTCCGCTGGCGTCAGGAACAGCAGCGGTCAGTGGTGAGCACAAAGCCCCTGGGACAGAGGCTGGGAACTAATGGCCAGAGAGCCGGTCAAACACACGTCTGGGCAGAAACACTGGCTGGGTAATGGTGTAGGGGGGCAAGAGGTGACCTGTTCAGTAACTTACAAGGGAACACGCAGAGTGCAAAGCTTCAAGGAAACAGGAAGAAATGAAGACCTGAGGTAACAGACAACAGGCAGGAGTGGGCGGGCAACGGGGGTCAGAGGACTGACTGGTGATAACTGAGAGAGGGGTGTGGAAGCCCACTGGACAGACCTGCAGACAGGCAGGCTCCCAAGGCTCAATGCATATGCCTCCAACACATGCCGGTGACTGCTCCGTTTCAGAACTTTCCTGTTTGATCAATCCGAGACCAGCAGGAACCTTCATAGGTCTTACAGTGTGAGCATCCACTTCGCTGCTTTATCACCCGTCTCGTGCTCATTCTGCACACCTGGGTGGACCCCAAACATAGGCAACGAACTGCCCAGTGTCAGAATTTTCTCTCCAGGCCAGTGATTCTCAACCCTTTTCATTTCATGGCACACACAAACTACTAAAATCCTGCAGCACACCAAAAAATATATTCTGCCTATCTGAGTGACAAAATAGGTGTAATTTTGATTGTCACACCAGAAAGCTATTGTTGTGTTGGCTGTTGTCATTTTTTTATTTGACAATCTAAGGGAAAAGGGGCCAGTGCCCCTGACTAAACAGGTATTGTGTGTTTTAGAAACTCTTGCGGCAGGTCATTATGCCTGCTGCAGCACACTGGCTGGAAATCACTGCTCTAGACCATGTCATTCTATTCCTAAGCTTTATTTTTTTTAAAGATTTTATTTATTTTTAGAGAGGAGAAGGGAGAGAGAAAGAGGAGGAGAGAAACATCAATGTGTGGCTTCGTCTCCCATGCCCTGCACCTGGGGACCCGGCCCACAACCCAGACATGTGCCCTAACTGGGAATCGAACCAGCGACCCCTTTGTTCGCAGGCCGGCACTCAGTCCACTGAGCCACACCAGCCAGGGCTTTTCCTAACCTTTCAAACAAAAAACTCTAGGTTCGTTTTCAACTTACTTTCATTATGTACACTCAATTGCGGCCATTTTGAGGTGCTAATCTTTACTGTTACTGAAAACCCTGGTCGTGCTTCCCCATCTCCTCCCCACTGCCCTTGTGAAATGCCGTTTCGGCCTTACCCAGGTTCCCTGCTCTGAGGTGGATTCAGTCTGTTATAAAGCCACGCACCCTCAGGCAAACCTTGCACCAAAGAGCACTGTGCCACACAGGCTCGGCCTCTGCCCCTCCCCCTTTGTCCTCAATTATTCAACCTCTTCCTCTCCCCATCTAAGTGGAGCAATAACCTCTGTCCAAACCAACCCGGTCTCCCCACTGTACTCAAAGATCCGTGTCTGCGGAGGCAGAATGCACGCCTTTTGCCACTTCAGAGAAGGTTAATTACAAGTCTGTTGAATGAATATCCCCACAAGCTATGTTTTATTCCTGAAAACACTCAACTGTCCATCTAGTGTTCCTCTCTATTTCATTCTTTCATTCATGTAACCCTGAAAAAAAACCCTTACTTTCTCTTAGCCAAAAATGAAGGGAGATGGTAACTCTCCCTTGCTCCGTGCTGCTTGAGAAACTGCCAGGACTCTCTAACAGCTTTATTAACAATCTTACCTTTTGGTTAGGTGTAAATTAAGCAACAGTGTTAGGGAAGTAAATTATTAATCTTAGCCACTTAGCTGTAGTTACTTGCAATTTATTATTGATATGATCTCCGTATCACCTTGTCTTCCACAACCAGGAGGGCCAAGGACAAAGACAATGACACCAAACTGAGCTTAAGTGGTCTTGAAAAGGGTTATGTAACTGGTGAGGTGTTTGCTGGCTTCTAAGATCTCTAGATAGCTAAGCCCTATGGGACTAAGCACCAGAGTCTAGAATTTTATAACAAAAATATCAATTGCTGGATTTCTGGCACTGAACATTTTCTAATCATAGCTTAGCAGCAAGTGCTGTAGAGTGAAGGGCTGGGCCAGACATCTGTTAAGACTCTTCTATTCCCTGAAACGGTCAGGGAATGCCGACTGTGAACTTGGTCGAACGATCCGTAAACATCAGGTGTGTGTGCACAAGATTCACCAGCTTTTAGCCTAATATAGCACACTACCTATTAGTCAAATCCTCTCAAGCAGGGGTATCCAACCTGCAGCCCACAGGCCGCATGCATCCCAGGATGGCTATGAATACAGCCCAACACAAAATCATAAACTTACTTAAAACACTAACTTTTTTTGTGATTACATGTCGCAATATTTTTAAATGTGTGGCTGAGACAACTCTAGAACAGGTTAGTAAATTAACTTCAAAGAACAGGCTTTCATTAAGAAACACTCGTCTAAAAAAACCTTCTACCACCAAGTCCCTGCCGACAAGATGGTTTCTGACTCTGCAGAGAACTCTGGCAAGACAGTCTCCCCATCAGAGCAGCACACATTCAGAACATTCGAGACCACGGCCAGAACGCCACACGTTTTGTAACAGCAGAAAACAAGTCAAACGCACACCAGTCAGCATCCGACAACAAACAGAGAAAAAACTCAAAGGCTCTCTCCTCTCTTTGAGGGAGGGCTCTGCTTGTTCACAAGGTCGGTTTACCCAGTGCAAACCGGTAGGAAGAAGCTATTCTTGGACAAATAAACACTGGGAAACAACAATGATGACAGAAAATGAGGGTAAAAGTCTCCTAGTTAGGGACCAGTTAAGGTTTATGGGAACCTCACTGAACAGTCAAGGAAATTTCAGTCATTAGGTGAATTTCACAATGGAAATGTATTTCCGGTGGTGGTCACTGGGAAAACAGTCCTTTACTGCCAATCTTCTACTGACTCCAGTGTATGTAAAGAATGCTGTAGCGGAACACACACCCTTCGGGATGTCTTACAGAGAGCTGCTTATTCCACTTTTCCTCCGGAGAGTCTAATTAGCATATTCCCACCCCCTACCTGCAGAAGTACAATGGAGAAAATTCTGCTGACTTGCTCTAAAATATGTTTTCGATGGCTGTTGTGAATCAGTTTACCTCGAAAAGAATGTCATCTTCCACGTGCCAACCTTTTCTTTTTTAATGACACACTACTAGTAAATGGGTGTTTTTTTTCTACACAATGCTTGGGTAGGGTAGAGATAAGAGTGTCAAGAACAGACTGCTTGCTGTTTTGAGAGATACCGGATCTTTTTTGGGCCAGCAGTTTAGTAAACTTAAAACCCTTAGCAAAACCTGTACACAGTCATGTGTGTCTGGACACATGAATACAGAGTTCCGTGAAAGCAGAGCCACCGCAGTCAGCAGTGGGTACAGGGAACGTAGGAACACAAGGGACAAGAGACTTCGAGGTCCTTTAAGCATCATCTGCCATCATGTGGACTCAGAGTCCGCTGGCATGGAGATGAAACAGTCCTGGTCTGGTGACTGTTGTTTTATATTCACTCTAGTTAAATACGTAGCACCGTGTCTCATTTCACACAACATTTGCATAGGTGGAGTTATGTGTGCCCAGTTTATATCTGTGCTATTTTTAGTCAAATCATTCTGCTGCAAAAACAAAAAGTTCATCTCAGAAGTCCAGCACACATACCTACCACTTTATCACTCTCAATAGCGAGTATCTATAAAATAGGCCTTACCCTTCTACCACAAGCTGGGCAAGCAACTTGTGACTTCAGATGTAATGTCTTGTTTCAACTTTTTATCAGTCTCCACAAGCACTGAAGTATCAAACACCAATTCATAAGTACCGAAAGCATTGATACTGGATTTAGAAAATTTAGCAGTACAACCACTTAAAAATTTTAAATACTGTACTTCAAAATACTTATAAACACAGTGTATACTCAAGTACTGAAGCAAACCATCACAGTGAATTTTTTTATAAGGCAATGTATGATGCTAAAATAAGACCAAAGCTGTCAGGATCAGCAAAGGTGAGTCACTGCAGGGTCCAGACACTGGTGATTTGGACGCTGCCTCCCGTTCTGAGTCATTAAAGGTCTATATGCGTCGAAAGGATGCCCAGGCCTGCAGCCACAAGGAACTACTTTTGACTTTGAATACTTGGTATATGGCAGGCACTCCAAAAAAAGCATTAAACAATTATGACAACAAATGTATAAAAACAAATGACATACTCAAAATTGTGAATACGTTTAAAAATTTTAAGATTGTCAAACAGTAAAATCGAGAGTTGTTCTTTAAATGTACAGTTCTATGAATTCTGACAGATCTGTGGAGCCACCACCACCGTCCTCAGTATGTGGAAAAGCTGAATTGCCCCATAAAATCCCAGTGCCATTTCTTTATAGTCACACCCTTCTCTCCACGTGACCACTGATATATTTATTCTCCACCAAAAAATATATTTAAAAACAAGTACATCACGTTTTGTATGTTTTTCAGTGCTTTTTCTGTATGTATTGCCTTTGATTAAAATAACATATACCACCTTGGCTGGTGTGGCTTGGTTGGAACTTCATTCCGTAAACCAAAAGGTTGCAGGTTAGATTCCCGGTCAGGGTGCATGCCTAGGTTGCAGGTTCGGTCCCTGGTCGGAGCGTGTATAAGAGGCAACCAATAGATGTTTCTCTCACACATCGATGTTTTGATGCTTTTCTCCCGCCCCGCCCCCCCCGCCCCCTCTCTCTGGGGTCAGTGAGCATGTCCTCGGGTGAAGATTAAAAAAAAGAAACCATTTAAATATAATTTTACAGAGCTCGCAATCCATTCTACAGTTTGTTCCCTAGTAAGATGCAGCTTCTTAGAGTTTTTCACTATCTTGATGCACATAAATTTGAAATTCTTCCACTGGTTAAAGTAACTTAATGAGAAAAATAATCTCTTGAAACAGAAGGATAAAGGTTTTAGTTTTCCTTAGGGTTTAAAATTTCTTCTTTATTAAGACTATGTTATTGATTCTGGTTTACTGGAAAAAACGTTTAAAATCCTTTTTGTTCAACTTTATCCTATCAGACCACGAGCAGAACATCCTTGGTTTTGAACTGTCCAGAAGAGGCAAATTCAGAGACAGAAAGTAGATTAATGGACAACTGGGCCTGGGTGGGGGAACAGGGAAGTGACTGTTAATGGGTGTGAGTTTCAGAGGGCTGGGGGATAGAAATGCACTACAACTGATCGTGGCGATGGTTGTGCAGCTCTGTGAACATGCGAACACCCACTGAGATGTGCACTTTAATTAGGCAAGTTGTATGTGGTGTGTGAATTGTATCTCAAAAAAGCTCTTACTAAAAAATATCTTTAAAATGTGAGTGAAAATAATAAACTCAACGATACATAACACCATCTTTGGATACCTAATACTTATGGGTAATCAGAAGTAGCACGACTAATGCAGAGAGAGGAGAGGGAGGACAGACATTTAACTGCTTACAAACGATATTAGAATTCTGACCTTTCACACAGCAGTTACTCACCGTCCATGAGGAGCCAGTGGCCTGTGAGAACCCAGATGAGGACGAGCATGACAGACAGAGAGAACGACAGCAGCTCCGCAGCAGTGAAACGTCCACAGCAACCAAAGGAGATCCTGGAAAACACACGACACTTACTGGACTGATGGGCAATGCATTTCAGTTGGCAACCAAACTTGCCTGTACCTCGTCATTACTGAGTTCATCAGGGCCTGGTTAGAGCAGCAGGTAATCATCTAGGTACCCGGATATGAAAACACTCAAACCTCTTCACAGTAAACTACACAGAGCTCAGATAATTGTATTTCCAAACCCATTTGATAATGTACTTTTTATCCCAAATTATCCACATAGGTGTTTAGAAGTTTGAAGTGGCAATATCAATCTTTGGAGATTCTAAGTATAGGGGAAATCCTATTCTTATGAGGAAAATTAATAATTCATTTAGCAAAGAAGAATAAATACTTATAAAAGTAAATTCATTTGCTTATCACTAATTCCTGGGAAAATCAGCTGCCCCCAGTGCCTCGCCTCCTAAGTGCACGCAGCCTCTCCGGTGGCAACAGACTGGTTTCCATGGAGCGACAGCTTTCGGAGGTGAGGTGTGAACACTGGGATTAAACTGAAGCGATTGGTTTACGTTCCAGGTTACCAAAGATGAAAGGTGAACAATGTCTGAGGCAACCACTACTTTCATATCCGATTAACTCACTACTAAAGGAATGAAAGCCCTGCGTTCTAAGGAAACTTCTCATCTTTCAATAATCTAAGTAGGAAGCAAATACAATGACTCTGACTTCCTAAGATAGGTTTATATTTCATCTGCTATGAAAAGGTACAAAAGGAAATACTACCTTCCAGTTTTAAAAATCAAGTATCTCACTTCCCAGTTTTCTGGCATTTTTGGTGCTCCAGTCAAAACAGGAAGTTTAGCCTCCTAATAATGCTAACAAGCGTGGAAGAAAAACATACAAGTTTATAATTTAGAGGAAACTGCCAACTCCTTACTTGTTCTGAGGTGAACAGGGTCTTGTTAAATACTGGCACATCGGGAGAAGAAGAAAAGCAAAAGCTATCGTTGCAAGAACTACAGAGAGAAAATGTATGGTTAAATCTTGTTGTTGTGGCTTCTTTTTAACATTATAAAAAAATGGCATGACTTATAAAACAAATCATTTCCTAGAATACTTTTCTCGACAAGTGGATACAATCCAATTAACCAGAGATGATAACCATCTTCCTTTAGCACTGCCCAGATAACCTCTTAAAAAAACTGATCTGAAGTAGGAGGAAGCATAGGTAGTCTTCCTCATTCTCTTCTATTGCAGCAAGGAAAGACTGACAGTGGGCCAGGGGTTGTCTCCCACCGCGTCTAGCAGTTTGTCCAGTATTATACATTTCCGTCACTGCTTAGCTTCAGAACTGAGCAGAGAGCTGATAGTCGAATCATCTCGATTAGCTATCAATGTTTCTATCAGTGGAAACATCAGTAGGGTTTCCGATGACCACTCTGCCCAAGTGGACTTCCGGTGACCTAGAGCCAAAGTGACCCTACACTGGTATCACAGAGCTCCTGAGCTCTCAAGCCCCTGGCCCCTGGCTCTGATTATATTGGCATGTGTGCCAGTGATTCGAGAAGGGTGAGGGGAGGAGAAGCCAGACTTGCGAAGAAAAACTTGATAGATGGCATGATGCACAAATCTTAATTTTTAAATGATGATAAAAAAAGGTGAACATGTTTCCTTTTAGGTTAATGTTAAGAACAGAGAAATTCATTTACCTGCTGTACATATTGTAAAAACTACTTGAACTGAGTCAAAGAAGAAGAACATTACTAGGAGAGAGACAGATGCTCCAATTGGAAGGAACAGGGCCTGGGTAGAGTCAATCGTTTGGATACCTGAAAGAAGAGAGAGGGACATGTCAACCGCTTACGTAACAAGCACCGCACCACACCACACACTGTAGATACATTAACTCATCAGAATGAGGACAGTTCTGGGGATTAGAATGCAAGATACAGATTACCGAGGCCCCTTAAATCTTTCTTTCCCAATTAGATTATGAACTCCGTGCTCTCCTCACGGTGCCTTCATTATAGTAGCTGCTCAAAAAACACTTCAATTGAGGTGCTAACCATCTGGATAACAAGGGGCCAAAACCAAAAACAAACAAAATCAAGAAAATTCAAAGGCAGTAAAAATTCGGATTCATCTATCTGAGTACATTTGTGGTCTTGTGGCGAATAGTTGAGGACTGACTTTGGGGGTGGGGGAAGGGGAAGAACAAAACATTTGAAAACAGCAAATCAGAAAAACTATGGGAACATCTTAAGAAATGAATAGAATTTAGTGTGGTGGCTCTCCATTCTTGACTGCTCATCAGAATCACCTGGGGAGCTTAAAAAATTACAATGCCCAGGCCCAACCCTACATTAATTAAAATGAAATCTCTGGGGATTAATAGGTCCCCCCCAAAAAAAACTCTCCATACAATTTTATTTTGCACCCAGTGTTGAGAAACATTAATAGACTATTTGGTGGAAAAGGTAAACATAACCACTGAATGAACAGATCACTAATTTTATCTTGTGTATCTGCTTCCAATGAACTCTGCTGAGATATCATTAAGTGCATGGGAAGAACTAAAGAAGAAATTTTCATTAGCTGTGTGTGTCTATTTTTTTTCAATACCATACTGTTTTGATTATTGTAGCTTTGTAGAATAATTTGAAGCTAGGAAGTATGTATGATGCCTGTGGGGTTTTTTTCCTCCCCGCTCAGGATTGCTTTGGCTGTTTGGGGCCTTTTGACACACAAACCAATGGAATAGAATGGAGAGCCCAAAAATAAACCCACATGTATATGGGCAACAAATTTGACAAAGGTGCCAAAAATATACAACAGAGAATGAACAGCTTCTTTAATAAATAGTGTTGGGAAAATTGGAAAGTCACAAGCAATACAGAGAAACTAGACCGCTGACACTAACACAAAAATTAACTAAAAATTAATTAAGTACTTGAATATAAGACCCAAAACAATAAAATACAAAGAAGAAAACATAGGCACTAAACTTATGGACCTTGGCCTCAGGTTTTGTGAACTTGACCCCAAAGGCAAGGGAAATAAAAGCGAAAATGAATGAGTGGGACTGTATCAAGCTAAAAGGTTTATGCACAGCAAAAGAAGCCATCAACAGAAAGGTAACCAACTGAATGGGAGAAGATATTTGCAAATGATACCTATGATAAGAGCTAAAGATCCAAATTATATGAAGAACTCATATAATTCAATAACAATTCAAAAACAAAAAGAAAGTAAAAAACCTAACTCTGATTAAAACACGGGCAGACAGCCTGAATAGACACTTTTTACAAGGAGGACAAAGATGACCAATAGATACACGAGAAAATGCTTAACTTCACTAGCTAGAAGGGAACTGCAAATCAAAACCACAATGAGACGCCTACCACCGCACACCTGTTAGAATGCCTATTATCAATAAGACAAGAAATAGTCCTGGCTGGTGTGGCTCAGGTCCCCAGCATGGGTGCATGAGACAACCACACACTGATGTATCTCTCCCTCTCTTTCTCTTTGTACAAAAATAAGTAAATAAAATCTTTAAAATAAAAAAAAAGACAAATAATAAATACTGAAGAGGATGTGGAGAAAAAGGAACCCTCATATACTGCTGGTGGGAATGTAAATTGCTACAGCCACTATAGAAAACTTTATGGAGGTCCCTCAAAATATTAAAACTGGAGCTACCATAGTACCCAGCAATTCCTCTTCTGGGTAACTGCCTGAAAATTTTGAAAACATTTATTATAAAGATATATGTATCCCTGTTTATTGCAGCACTATGCACAATAGCCAAGACATGGAGACAACTGAAGTGTCCCCCGAGGGATGGCTGGATAAAGAAGATGTGGCACTAATATACAGCCATAAGAAAGGAGTAAACACTGCCATTTGCGACAACATGCATAGATCTTGAGAGTATTATGTATGCTATGTGAAATAAGTCGGGCACAGAAGGATGAGAACCCTATGATTTTACTCACATGTGGGATTATAAAACAGAAAGCAACAAATGAACAAACAGAAAGAACACACTCCTGGACACAGACAGTAGTCTGGTGCTTACCGGCGGGGACGAAGGGTGGGGAGAGGAGGAAGAGGGTGAATGTGTCACAGGTGCGGAAGGAGACCCGACTGTGTGATGAGCACACAGTGCAGTACACAGATGACGTTATTACCGAGCTGGCCCCCCTAAGCTTATCAATTATTTACCTTAATAAGTGTATTTTTATTATAAAGATATATTAGTAGTAAAAGCCTCTCCACTAAATGAAGGCTATGAATAAAATATGCAACCAAGATGAACACAACCAGACACAAAAGGCTGTGCAATTGTGAACCAACATTTAAAACTTGCTCTTCAGCATTTAAATTTATCTTAGAAGTTTTGGTGAAATAAAATATTAAATATTTTTACAAAACAAAAGTTGCTTCTTATTGGCTGGGTAGATGAGTCGAATCACTCACTCAGGAGTGGGGCAATTCAATTCAGGAGCAACGATCTACAGGTTGCTGACAGCAAATGATTGAGACAGACAAAAAGACAAATGATCGAGATGAGGTCTGTCCCGAAATCACAGAGACCTGTTCAATTGGCCATGAATCATGGGGGGGGGGGGGGGGG
>CM052546.1:58093907-58110231 GCA_028533065.1 Trachops cirrhosus | reverse complement strand
AAAGAGACCTTACAGGCAAGAAGGGGCTGGAAAGAAGTATTCCAAGTCATGAAAGACAAGGACCTACATCCCAGATTGCTCTATCCAGCAAAGCTTTCATTTAGAATGGAAGGGCAGGTCAAGTGCTTCTTAGATAAGGTCAAGTTAAAGGAGTTCATCATCACCAAGCCCCTATTTTATGAAATGTTAAAGGGACTTATCTAAGAAGAAGATAAAAAACATGTACAGTAAAATGACAGCAAACTCACAATTACAAACAACCACACCTAAAACAAAAACAAAAACAAACTAAGCAAACAACTAGAAGAGGAACAGAACCACAGAAATGGAGATCACATGGAGGGTTATCAGCAAGGGAATGGGAGAGGGAGAGAGGGGGAAAAGGTACAGAGAATAAGTAGTATAGATGGTAGATAGAAAATAGACAGGGGGAGGGCAAGAATAGTATGGGAAATGTAGAAGCTAAAGAACTTATGACATATGGACATGAACTAAAGGAGGGGAATGTGAACTAAAGGAGAGGGTGTGCAGGGTGGAGGGGAATGAAGGGGGGGTACTGGGACAACTGTAAGAGCATAATCAATAAAATTTATTTAAAAAATATCTTGAATGAAATTAAAATATAAAATTTGTACAATGCAGGTAAAGCAGTACTTAAGAGGAAAATTTGCTACTTTAAATGCCTATGTTTAAAAAGAAGACAAGTTTCAAATCAATTAACGTGAGCTTCCACCTTAAGGTACTGGAAAAAGAGGCACAAAATAAACCCAAAGCAAGCAGAAGAAAGGAAATAATAAAGATGAGTGCAATTCAAAAACACAAAAGAGAAAAAAGAAAAAAAAAATCAACGAAACCAGAGGTTGTACCAAGCAGTAAACAAAGCAGGAAAATAACAACAACAAAAAGTATCCCCAGCCCTGGCTGGTGCGGCTTGGTGGACTGAGCACCAGCCTGTGGACCAAAAGCTTGCTGGATCGATTCCCAGTCAGGGCACATGCCTGGGTTGCAGGCCAAATCCCCAGTTGAGGGCATGTAAGAGGTAACTGATGGGTGTTTCCCTCCCTCTCTTTCTCCCTCCTCTCTCTCTAAAAATAAATTAAATGTTTAAAAAAAAATCTTCCCAGACTTTAGATGGCTTCACTGGTGAGTTCATGTATGCATATTTAAAGATGAAATACCACAATTTTAATATAATCGTTTTCAGAAAACAGAAGAGGAGGAAACACAAACGTATTCAATGAGGGCAATTTCAATGTATAATTAAAAGAATCATGATTTCCTTTTTTGCAGAAAATACATTACTGAAGTACAGAAGACGTAAAGTACTGGACCAAGGCCCTAACCACTGGGTTCCAATCCAGACCTCATTACCAATGAGCTGTGTAATCTTTACCAAGTTACCACATCTTGTTTAACTTCAGTTTCCTCATTTGTAAAATAAGGAAGTTTATCAGAGAAATCTTTTCCATTAATATAATTCTTTGGTACACTTATAGCATAAAATTTTATTTAAAACCTGCATCATCCTAGATTGGTATAACCTACCTGTAAAACAGTATGACAACATCCAGTAACAGCCAGTTTATACTGTCTAAAGTCTTTCGAGTTCTGGATATTTAACTTATATAATTCAACCAAATGCAAAAGAACACGTAAAAAGATGGTCACCTTAACAACCCACATGTCCAACTAGAGTGGAATAAGATAGTAACACAAAGAAATATCAAATTACTAAAAATTAGTATATCAATGATTGTGGAAAATGTTTTTGTCAGGTGAAAATAATCAAAATATAAATGATTTAAATTGTGAAAATGTATGCAGCATGTAAGTATATGCCAAACAAAAGGTCACATGTACTAATAAAAGTACAAATAATGTCATTTAGTTTTAATGTGGGTGAGATGCTGTAGGAACTTAACTCTTGTTTATATCAATTTAGCCTACAATAAAACTGGCTTCGTTACACTTCATTAAGTCACTTCACTTAAAGTTGCAGAACCCGTTAATGACATTAAATGAGGATTTACTGTAGTATTAGGGTTGTGAATCTAAAGATTTTTTTAAAATTACCAAGTCTTGCCCTGATTGGGTATGGCTCAGTGGTTGGAGCATCATCGCATACACCAAAAGGCTGTGGGTTCCATTCCTGATCAGGGCATACACCTAGGTTGCTAGTTTGATCCCCAGTCAGGGTGCACACAGGAGGCAACTGATCGGTGTTTCTTTCTCTCTCTTTCTCTCTCCTTCCCTCCCTCCCTTCCTCCTTCCCTCCCTCAAATCAATAAACATAATGCTAGGAAATAATTGAAAAAATAAATAAATAAAATTACCAAGTCTTTTGAAATGCTGACACAGTATATATGCAAAGAGAAAAAATTAGAAACTTGTCCAAAAGACAGCAATACAAAATATCAAGATTATGTGATAAGGTTCTAAGTGGCTCTGGATTGATTATTACTTCCTAAGAGTCATTATGAATCTAGGGCTCTCAATACAAGTCTCAATGATTAAAACTTTTATCAGTTGATGCTGGAATTACCAACAGTATTGCACTTATTCTAATCAGTGTTGAGATAAAGCCTGTGATTCTGCTAAGTACCCATTATGATCCAGATATAATACTGGACAGTTCAAAATCTTTATGCCATTTCATTTATCACCATCACTCCCTTTCAAGTTCTCAATTTAGAATTTCTCATGTGGCCTTCATTTTTAAATGCATCAGCCACAAAACCATTTGAGTTATACAATCATTAAAGTTTCTTTCAAGAAAGGATAGTGAAAAAAGGGGGGAAGTGCCTAGCTCCCTATTCCTGCGGCCACCTGCTAGGACACCGACTTCAAGAGGATCCAGTCTCAGCATTGCCAAGGTCAACAGAGAAAATACTTGGTAAATGCTCATGTCCATAATTCTAGTAACAGTAAGTTGAACCATAAACTATTTCTATATGTCAAAAAAATGAGCAGTTTCATATGGCTCAACCTACGTCAACACCTCCGTATTATGAAAAACGCTGTGTTGTTCCCTTTGAGACTGCAAAGTCACTGTCAAGGAGTCTCCCTTAACCTTCCCAATGAGTGTGCTTATGAGTCATTATTTTCAGAACCAGAATTTAAGCAATGCATGTTTGCATTAAAATGCCAAAGTCACCCTGACTGGTGTGGTTCAGTGAACTGAGCGCAGGATCGATTCCCAGTCAAGGCACACACCTGGGTTGCAGGCCAGGTCCCCAGTTGGGGCTGTGAGGAGGCAACCGATCTATGTATTTCTCACACATCGATGTTTCTCTCTCTCTCTCTTTCTCTCCCTCTCTCTCCCTCTCTCTCTCTCTCTCTCTCCTCCCTCCCTCCCTTCCCCTCTCTCTAAAAATAAATAAAAATTGCCAAAGTTCTACAACCAAAACCAAGAAGTGTTTTAACAGCAGCCTCATTAAAGAATAAGTATCAGAATTATCCCATTTTAACCACTTCCTGTCAAACTCAGGTTTCTCTTCACAGAGCAGTATGTTCTGGTGCTAACACTTTGGCGAACACCTCCACTGACGCTAGTCCCACTCTGAGCGCATCTTACCTGAAACTACCGTAGACTATCAGCAGAATGGAAATCAGAAAGGTAGACACTTGACTGGAATCCACCAGGGAATAGGCCCTAAAGAAATAAAAGGAAAAAAGTAAATCACATGGCAGCAAGTCCTCATGGAGTTTACAGTCTAATAAAGATCCACAAACCCTACTGTTTTTATTTCATCTTTAATATGAAAAAGCTATAAATTAGCATTAACAAAGTAACAATGAAAATGAGATATGTTGGTTTTCACAGCTATTATTAATTAGCCCTCACAGGATGTTGAATGATAATTTAAAAATTCCATTTCTGTATGACATACAATACACACTTGTAACATCTACACCCAGTATCTACCAATTCTGTACCAATGATAAAAAGTCTGAATGACCAAACTTTTATCAGTTTACACTTGAATGACCAATAGTATTTCACTGGTTTTACTCAGTGATGCAGTAAAGCCCCTCTCTCTCCTGAATTCCATTTCCACTCCTGTAACTGCCTACTCTCTCCACCTCGGGATCCCACAGAAGTTCTTCAAAGCCAACAGGTCTGAAACCAAAGTCATTGTTCTTCCTTTCACATCTGGTCTTCTCAAGGAATGGTATGATGATTCCCTCAGGTGTCAACGCCAGAAACCTGCGTTCTTGACACCCCTTCTCTTATACCCCACATTTAACAGTGAGACCTGCAACCTCCACACCCCCCACTCCCCTAATTCTCTCAATCCTACTGCCAATTCCTTAGCTCCCTTCCATGACCTGACTATCAGAACTCACTACCCATTACTGTTTGTTAGGGATTTTCCTAAATAAATTGTTGTTCATTTCAGCAAATATTTGATGATGCCTCTGTGCCAGACAGACAGGCTGCTAGCCTTTGGGGATATAACAACAAGTAAGATTGTCTTGGCCCTGCCTGAAATGTCTTTTCTAAACAAATAAAATTTCATTCTAAGGAATTAAACAAAAAATTAACAAGCAAGTGAATATAAGTGTAAAAATGTTATAAAGGGGAGAAAGACAATTACAGGATACTACAAGAAAGTACATTAGGTAGACCCTAACCCGAAATTGGGGGGGGTGCTTTCCTTAGGGAGGTAGACGAATGAGAGACACGATAAATTAAGTAAGACTTGGTGATTGTCTATGGGGGGAGGAGAGGAATCCCAGGTTTCTGCAGAGCAGCTGGCGGATGGCTGGAGCAGGTTAAAAATTAGGTTTCAGGTGTTGAGACAATTGGAGGTCACCTGTGTTGAAGATGCTGCGAGGTCAAGTATGATGAGAACTACAGTGTCTACTGAATTTATTTAATGGGAAGTCACAGGTAACCTTAGCAAAAACAGTCTTAGTGATGGAGATGGGAGTCAGACTGGCATTGGCTAAGAAGTTTAAGTTAAGGAAATGGAGATAGGTGTTTGAAAAGTGTAGGGAAGAGAATAGCCGCTGGAGGGAAATAAGGGTAAGGGAGGTCCTATATTTTTTTAAACACAGGAGATACTCAACCCCCTTTTTTGTGTGCTGACTAGAAATGATCCCAGTGAAGTGGGAAAGAATAATGAATGTAGGAGACATTTCCTTTTATCTACCTAAAAACAGGATACATAGTAATGTCACGATAAGGTATTTTGGTCTATAATGTCTTTTTATCTTTAGTTATTACAGATATATAACGAAGTATTATGGGTGAAATGATACGATTTAAGGTTTGCTTTAAAGTATTCTAGGAGGAAGGGGAAGGGGGGTAAAAGGGATAAATGCATTAAAAAAGGGCAAAATTGTTTTTAAGTATTGAAGGTGGAAATATAGGTACATGGGAGTTCATTATATTGTTTTTTTTTATTTTGAAAACTTACATAATAAAAAGGTTGAAAAAAGCAAAACCTTTTTTCACAGCAAAGTCTTTGAGATGGTGAAATAATTAAAAGCATGACAAAAGAGACTTGACTTTGGGTGGTGAACACACAATGCAATATACAGATGACGTACTATAGAGTTGTACACATGAAACCTGTAATTGTATTAACCAATGTCACCCCAATAAATTCAATTAAAATTTTTAAAAAAGAAAGCACATCAGTAGATGAATAAAGGAAAGCGTGCAGATGATGCAGACAGGGCTTAACCACCAAGAGATACCTCAGACAGTACATTTCATGCATTAGGAAAACTGATCCAATCAATTTATATTTTTCTTGCTTTGACATATTCTTTGCACATATCTTTCTAAAATCTGAAAACAAATGACCTCTGTTCAGAAGAAACATATTCTCAATTAAAAAAAAAATCTGGGCCCTGGCTGGTTGCTCAGTTAGTTGGAGGGTCGCCCGTACACCAACAGGCTGCAGCTGTGGTCTCTGGTCAGGGCATGGATGGGGAGGCAACTGATCGGTGTTTCTCTCGCACTCCCCTCTTTCCCTACTTTCGCTCTCTCTAAAATCAATGAAAACATACCCTCAGATGAGGATTTAAAAAAATGCCGGGGAGGTCATATAGTCACATGGCACAAAAATCTAAAGTACATAAAAAGGTACACACTCAGAACTCTCACCGCGCCCCCATCCACTTTAGAGAACCACTTCCAATAGTTTCCCGTAGAGCCTTTGGGAGTAAATAAGTAAGCATGTGATTTCTCACCATTCTCACTACAAAAGTAGAGTATTAAATACTCACCTCTGTACTCCCCCAACCCTGCCTTTTCAAGTAGAGCCTAGGCACCTTCCTGTATCAGTTCAGTATGTGGAAAAACTTTTTTCTTTAAACATTTGCATAATATTCCATTGTGTGGGTACACCATGTTTTTTTTTAAACAAATCTCTTAGATGGACACTGTGGTTGTTTCCAGAAATTCTATAACAATCAATTTTGTAATAAAGAGACTTGTAAATTTGCCTGCATTGCACACATGAGATTACGTATCTTTGTAGAATTAAGTTCCCTAAAATTGAACTTGCTGGACTGGGGAGGAACTGCACGAGCAATCTGACAGATGTGGCCCAACCACCCCCAAGAGAGGTTAAATCCTTTCACCTCTCATCAGTAGTGGGTCAGAGTTCTAGTTTTCCAAAGTCTCGTCAACAGTGAGCACTGCCCAACTTTTGAATTTTTACCAATGTGACAGATGAAAATTGGTATCTCAATATGGTTTTCATTTGCATTAATTAATTTTCTGGTGTAATTTAAAAATTAAAATTAATTAAAGATTGAGCAGCTTTTCATATGATTAAGGGCTAGTAGGCATTTTGAAAAGCAATTAAAATTTTTTCCAGACTCCAGAGCTATAAAAACATTAGCGGCCTGTGTCCCCCCGAGGAACTCTGGCTGGTGTTTTACTTGAATGACCTGGCTTTTTTGTACCCTTTGTATTCTGACATACAGTGTCATTACCTTCCCAGATTCCGTGTCTTAAGGTCTAATACTAGTGTTTATTCTTCACTGAAGAGACGTTGGAGACTCGTGGCTTAAGACTTGTAAAAGTCAGGGATACATTTTTGTGAAACCTGCTCGCCCTCTGTGCGTGTTAGTCTCTGCGGCGGGCCATCCTGTAGTCACTGACTCCCTTCAGCTTGTTTTTCAAGGTGAGGGCTTGACTGTGTGCAAAACACCTTACAAAGAGGCTGATCGGGGCTACCAGGTCTCATCGCCATATCCTGGCAGCAAGCATGCTACCCCCTGCAGAACTAAATGCATGGTTTCAGAAGAAAGTGTTCTGATGTTTAATAGTTTCTAGACTAAACAGGTGTTTTTGTTTTTATTTTCCCAAGTAAATCGATATAAGAAAATCAGGTTAGAGCTGACTCCTAATATAACTGTATGAAGTATCACATAATTAGAAGTTAGAACTTATTTCATGGTATTATTTGGATTTCCACATATTTTCAATTCTAACTACCATTACAGAAATTTTACAAAAAAGCCTCTTAAAAAAAATTTCCTGGAAAATACAGAACATTGATTAAAATTAATTTTAATTTAAATCACTATCAATTTTCATTTTTTAAAAATTCCAAAAGTAATTAAGTTCATTGTAAAAATTCAAATAACAGTAACTATATAAGTACAAGTGCCTCCTCTCTCTGCACGCCCACTTCCTACATACAGACACTGTTTACAATCAGGTATATGCATCATACCATATGAATTGTGCATATAGAAGGTACACCATAAAAAAAACGGAAACACACCTGTTCTTCTATAACTTGCTCTTTTTAAAAATTTAACTATGTAGCCCTGGCTGGTGTGGCTCAGTGGATTTAGTGCTGACCTGTGAACCAAAGTGCTGCCAGTTCGAATCCCAGTCTAGGGCACATGCCTGGGTTGTGGGCCAGGTCTCCAGTAGGGGGTATGTAAGAGGCAACAACACTTGGATGCTTCTCTCCCTCTCTTTCTCCCTCCCTTCCCGTCCTTCAAATAAATAAATTTAATTAAAAACATTAAGACATGGAAGACTTGACAATATAAGAATGCACTTTTTTTATACACAGAGAAATCTTTTAGGTTCAATGAACAAAACTTGAACATGAACACTGTCTAGTAATTCTCATGTCTGTATTAATAACAGCAGTATCTACCAATGTTTCACACTTTTTCATCAAACTTAACCTTCTGAATTAAGAGGGTAGATTGTTGGTGTCTAACTTCAATAGAAACAAATGGATTTAGAGAAGATGGGAACAATTCTATTGTCTTTTTATCAAAGGCAAACCATGGAATCCCACAGGTCAAGACGGCGCACATCTCATGCTACCGACCATTCAAAGCCCCTGTGAAAATAACGTTAGAAAGAACTGCACCTTGTGCTCTGCCAGACGGACTGTGACAACCCCCTTCTAGCCACCAGGGATTATAAAAATGCTGACATGGTACATATATTACATTTGAAGTGTGTATAAAAATCATTTTTGGAAAAGAACATCTGCTTAACAAATGTGAACTTATTAGTACATTTTGTTACTAACACCAAATGGGTTAGAATATTTTGCTATCCTAAAACAACTTTACAATGTGGTTTTTCTTTGAGAAAAATTTACCAGGGAAAAAAATTACTTTCTGCCACTTAAAATTCTCCAAGTTTAGGGACTTACTGGCATAGACGCCTTATATTTTATGAATCACTTAAGTCAATTTCGTTAGAGGTTGCCTGTGTCAAGTTAAAGTAGAAGTACATACACTTTACTACTAAGTCTTTAAAAAGCCCTGGAAGCAGAAGGAACTACTCACTGTGAGCTGATGATAAGCCTAGGATGTACTTAGAAACACTAGCTCTCTCTCTCACATTAGTTGTGTTAATTAGCCAGTAAATAATCTGCTAGGTCATATTGTACATTAATCAACAGGAAGAGATAATTACAAAAATAGCAAAGGTCAAATTTGAATGGAACATGAATTCAAATGAATTATAGAGTATGCTGTCCAACATGGCAGCCACTAGTCCCATGTGCCTATTTAAATTAAATAAAATTAAAAATTCAGTTCCTCAGTCGCATTAGTTGGATTTCAGGTGTTCCACAGCTGGTGGCTACTGCGCCGAAGACCAGATAAAGAATGTCTCCACCACTGCATAAAGTTCCAGTGACTGCACCGACACACACCTGTGGACAGCAGATCCCCGAACAACACAGGTTTGAACTGCGCGTGTCCACTTGAACACAGACATTTTTCAGTAAATGCACAGTCAACTGTATCCAGGGGTTGCAAATCTGTAAAGTCAACTAACCACAGATCACAAAGAGTACATAGTTTCAATCCCCTGCTGGGTGCCCACCATGTATTGCTGTATGTATGCACTGCCGTTCGCTATTGTGTATGAGGGACTCATCATCTGTGGATTCTGGTATCTGTAGGGGGTCCTGGAACCAATCCCCTGCGGATACTGAGGAACGACTGAAATCACACGTGACTTTTCCACTGCATTCGTGGTGTGGGGGAGGAATTGGCCCCCCTAGGTCCTGTGTAGTGCTCAGGTCAACTGCAGATAGATACCCATGTTATATTTCAAAAACCGGAGTGCTGGGCCCAGAATGGTGTGGCTCAGTGGATTGGACATCATTCCACAAACTGAAAGGTCAAAGGTTGTCCATTAGATTTCTGGCCAGCACAGGTCTGGGCTGTGGGCCAGATCCCCGGTTAGGGGCATGAGAGAGGCAACTGATGGATGTTTCTCTCCCTCTTCCCCTCTCTCTAAAAATAAGTAAATGGAAAAAAAAAAAAAAAAACCACAACTGGAGCGCTGGGATTTTACTGGTGGCAATAGCAACAATATCTAACATTTTATTGAGCACTTAATTTTTACCACCATTCTATGAGGTTAAGTGCTCCATGTCTACAACCCCTTATCCAAATATTTACCTTGAGAATTAATGTGTTTCATAATTCAACATTTTTTGCATTCAACAACAACAAAAAAAAAACCTCATTTGGGTCTGGAGAAGTATTTTATATCAAATATTAGTATTTCTATAGTGAAGCATCTGAATAATCATACTAGGGAAGATAAATTAAGGTTATAAATATCCTCATATCAGTTTATGTTAGGTTTGCTTCCAAATGAAGAGCAGAAATACTCTGAGTTTGCAGAGTTGCTGGTTTGGAGAATTGTGGACTTGTGTGGCCATCACCATGTCTGAGACGAGGAGTCGGATACAGTACTAAAATGTACTAAAACAGACTTGAAGACTTTACTAGTGATATATGCGCACACGTCACCAGTTCAGCAGAAATACTGTATGTGGTCATTACAAAAAGCACTAATTCTTTAACTACTGGGTTGGCCAGTCTGTTTAGTTTTTCTCCATAAAAGACACATTTTTCATTTTCACCAATAACTTTATTGATTTGGATATTTTGAGTATGTCAGTTCTCTCCCTCATGGTATAATGTTGATTGTTCTCAATGTCTCGATTTGATCGCTCTCAACTTCAACTGGTCTACCCAACCATGGAGCATTGCCCAGAGAGAAATCTCTAGTATAAAACTTTGCAAACCACTTCTGACACATTTAGTCAGTCACAGCATCTTCTCTGTACACCACACAAATCTCTTTTTGCATTTTTACCTTTCTTGAAATAATAAAAGCACAATATGCCAAAAATGTTGTATATTTTCTTTTATCTTCAATATTAAAATGGCCACACAAAAATTCACCAATTTTGATGTTTTTAAATGCATGCTGATATGACAGCTGTCACAACACAATCTAACAAAATGGTTTCGAATGACATTAAAGACAACTAAGCACTACTAGAGCCATCTTATGGAAAAAACCAAACGAACTTTTTGGCCAACCCGATACATTCCCCCAAGCTTTAATAGAACAAAAACAAAGCTACCAGAAATTTCTCACATATACAACATTATTGATTCTACACCCTAAGATTCTTAGAACCATACTGGATTTTAGTAACTGCTCTAAAATCAAATATCTATTTCTAGCTGCTCTGCGAGCAAGTGCTTATAACACATATCCTGCTAAAAATCATGCCAAACCGAGACACAGCGAGTACTGTTCCATACCGTGTTCTGTGTGCCAGCCTTCCAGCCATACAATGACGGCATTCTTGTCCACCCCACAGACCAAGCGACTGCTATTCCCACTTTGCACAGACACTGCCCTAGACTGGCACTTCGTAAACTTTTTGGTCTTGAGACCACTTACACCCTTAAAATAGAAGACCTCTAAGAGCTTTTGTTGATTTGGGTTAGAGGTATGATATTTATCGTATCAGAATTCAAAGTATTTATCCACAAAGTCATTTAAACACAATAAAACCATTGCATGTGAACAGAAATAACAATTTAAAAAGAAAGTAGCTATTTTCCAAAAAACAAAAGAATTTAGAGAGATGAAGAGTGTTCCTTTACTTTTTTGTAAATCTCTTTAACTTCTGGCTTAAACAGAATATAGCCCAATTCTCATTATCTCCTTCTTGGATCAATATGCTGCCATACATTGTTCTGGTTGAACTCTACAGGGAAAGGGGCAGGGGGAAGGATCAGCCTTCCACAAGTGGGCAAAGAGAGGGGATTTTAGTAACCTTTTCTTTTTTTTTATCCTCACCAGAGAACATGCTTATTGATTTTAGAGAGGGGAAGGGAGGGAGAAAGAGAGGGAGAGAAACATCAATCAGTTGTTCTTGTACATGCCCTGACTGGGAACTGAACCTGCAAACCGGGCATGTGTCCTGACCAAGAATTGAACCAGCAACCTTCCGCTTTGTAGAATGACACCCTACCAACTGAGCCACACTAGTCAGGGCTTAAATTCATTTTTAAAAAGACAGGCCAAAGCACAAGGGCAATGTGATCAAAAATATTTTTTCACAAATTTTTCATTTGTTAAATCCAAAATAATAAAGTTTTATTAAAGTAACAATGGAAAATTTATACTATAATCAAGCCAATTACTTATTTAGGTTGGAAAAGAGATTGTAATACACTGAAAAGGAAGTTGTCAGAAAAGTCCCCAATTCAGTGAACTAATTTGCTATAAAAAAGACCTGAAATATTCAAGAGTTATATTTTGAGGGTTATAAAATATTAAATCACATCTACTTATTGAGGATCTTAAAGGAGTTTGGTTTGTGGGAGGGAAAAAGTATGAAGGGGGAAAAAATCCAAGAGGAATACACGTCACAATCTTTACCCTCTGGGAAGAGGGCACAGGAACATAGAATAGTATCAGTAGAACCATGGCTCTCTTGTTTCAACAGAATTACAGAGAGAGTAACTGAAGGATTATGTTGTTTAGTGAGTAGGTTAAAATACGGTGGACCCAGATTCTAGGTTTGTCTGTAGGATTTTATCTGGAGTTTTCATCTCATCTAAAATCACTACTTTTATTAGTGGAGTAAAATCATAAAAATGATACAATATTTTTTGAAAAATCGATCAGGTAAAAACTACTCCGTGCAGATGGAAGGTGTAGAAGAGATGGGACTTGTGGAAATCAAACAGTATTCCTACAGGCATGATGTGACAAAGCCTGGGCTAATCAGAAATGGAAACAGGCATTAATGCAGTTATTAACTACATTTTGAAAGAAAAACCAATGAGAACTCATGACACACTGGGCAAAGGAAATGGAGGAGGGCCAAGAATCAAAATTTCTATGAATGGGATGAACGCCAACCTGACCACCTAGCCTGCTAACAGTGGTGGGCACCCGACGGGGCACCAAAATCCCAACTCAGGTAGCTCATGTATGCAGCAGAGGCAGCTGGGTGTCACACCCCACGGCAAAGTCCTCTGAACACAGACCGCCGCCACACAGACGAATGCTCACCTAATCAACCCGCCCCAAAGCACCAGTAGTCAGCAACATCCAGGCGTTCCGCATTCCCAAACATGGAACTGAGATGCTCTACTGTCTTGACGTTAAAAGCCCTCCCATCTCACAGAGCCTGGACTCTACGCTGGAACGGCTCCATCCTTTGACAGTGAAAATACGAGGGTGCACAGTCATGCCCCACACTGCTGTTTATGTCCATGGGTCACGGGCTGGGTGGAGGAGGGCAAAGGGGGAAAAACTGGGACAACGTAAATAGAATAACAAAAAAAATTTTTAAATAAATAAAATCTTTACTAAAAAAAAAGGGGGGTACATTTCCACACTCAGCATTTGATCGCTGGTTCCATTTTTCCTAAACAGCTGAGAGCTTAAAGCTGAGGAAGCTACCATGGATTCCCACTGGAAGCTTTTTCCTCTGAAGGGAGAGCCAGTCCCGTTTCCTACTGCGGTACTGTCACCTAGAAACCAAAATTCTCAGCTGACACGTTTCAGGGCTGGTCTAATTCCTAGGAAACTACCTCAGCACAGATCAAAACATAAAAATCACCAGCAGCACTTGCCCTCATACCACCAACCTTCTGAAATCTCAAATTGTAAACTTCTAAAGAAGTTATAGCTGCTTAGTTTAACTGACCATTTTATATATGTAGAATACTGTTATGTGCTTTAGCAAATTAGCTCATTTAATACTCAAAATAACCCTGTGACAAAGTTATCATTATTGCTATTCCTATTTTATACATATGAAGTTATATTTATGATAACGTTCATAAAAACAGGAGATAGTAGTATATCTTACAAAGACGCAAGTATCAAGTACCTAAAACTTGGTTTGAGTGACAAATATTTAGGCAGAATACTAAAGGTGTGTGACATTTAATCCCCAAAAGACTATGAGGAGAAAAAAAAAACAGGCTTTCTGAATTCAGCAGGTTATCAGATACAGACTCCAGGGGAGTGTGCACGCGCACGCACACGCACACACACTTTTCCCCAACAGCACTACAGAAAGACAAGTGCGACTCTGCCGTGGTCCCTGCTGGATAGCTCTTCAGCATACACACTTCCTTCCTCTGCGGGTAGAACCCCAACTTGGACCAGACTATTCCCAGCTCTAGCTCATCCCAAATCCTAACCAAAGATGAGTACACGATCCGAGGCAGACCACTCATGACCAGCAGCACTGGACAGGACTTCTGTTTACACCATCAGCGAACTCGGACTTTTCAGTCCTAAAAACGCCTCACTATTATGAATACTTAAACCACTGGGCTTTGTATTCTGTTATTTGCATCCAAACATTCAACTTACAAAATTTTTAGAGTGATCAAGGAGCAAATGTGAAATTAGATTTAAAGGCATTATCATCATTCCAAGAAACCTGACAGACTCAAAAATCCTCATGAGATTTCCTCAACTCACCTTAAATGTAAGTCTTTCTCTTTCCATAGTCAAAAGTGGAAAATAGCATAGTATCACCAGTATCATGGCTAAACTCCCCCCCCCCCCCAGTATATAGACATATCTGACACATTTTGAGCCCTGGCTGGTGTAGCTCAGTGGATTGAGTGCCAGCCCGAGAACCAAAGGGTCTCAGGTTCAATTCCCAGTCAGGGCACAGGCCTGGGTTGCAGGCCAGGTCCCCAGTAGGGGGTGCGCAACAGGCAACCACACACTAATGTGTCCCTCTCTTTCTCCCTCCACCTCTCTCTAAAAAGAAATAAAATCTTAAAAAAAAATAAAGGCATTCAGTCCCTGAAGGAATAACAACACAAGACCCTTCCCTATGATGTCTACACAAGACCCACTTCAGATCAAAAGACACACACAAACTGAAAGGGATGCACAAGGATATTTTGTGGGGGGGGAAAGAAAAACTGGGGCAGCGACAGTTGTACCAGACAAAATAGACTTTGAAACAAAGGCTATAACAAGAGACAAAGAAGGACCCAGCAATTCCACTTCTGGGTATTTATCTGAAGAAATCCAAAACACTGAATCAAAAAGTAATATACATCCATTATGTCTGTTGCAGCATTACTTACAACAGCCCAGCTATGGAAGCAACCTAAGTGTCTAACAAGGGAAGAATGGATACAAAAGTGGTGTATATGTATGTACAATGGGATATTGCACACAACAAAGAATGAAATCTTGCCATCTGCAACATAGGTGGACCTAGAAGGTATTATGCTAAGTAAGTCAGAAAGATAAATGCTGTATGATTTCACTTATATGTGGAATCTAAGAAACAAAATAAATGGACAAGCAGAACAGAAACAGACTCCTAGATACAGAGGACATTTTGACTGTTTCAGGGAATGGGTGGACAAGATGAAGCGACTTGAGTATAAATCGGTAGTTACAGAAAAGTCATGGGGATGTACAGCACAACATAGGGAATATAGTCAATACTACTGTAATCACTGTGTGTGGTGTCAGGTGGGTACTAGATTTATTGGGGGAATCACTTTGCAAGTTACATAAATACCTAACCACTTTTTTATACACCTGAAACTAATATAATATGTATATAAACTGTAATTAAAAAATAAAAATTAACAAAAACAAAAACAAAGTGGGACTCTGAACCAATATAATTAAGAAGTACTGAAATATGAAACAAACTGCGTTAACTGGCCAAGTCCCAATCTGTGCTTTATATAATTAGCCCAATGTTACAAAAGCAAGTATCCCTTGTTATCTAAATCTATTCCGGGTTTCTGAGTTTGGAGAATGAAAGGCCAGACACCAGTGATTACTGAATTTCTTTTGGTGAGTCTTACTGTACGACTACCTAGCAATGACAACTCCTTTATTCAAAGCAAAATACGCATCAACATAATATACCTTCTACTTTTATTACTAATCAGTAGCCTGAATCACAGAACTATTTTGGCTTACACATTTAAATGCGCACCTGTACTATTAGACATTTAAGGCAATATACAACAATTATTATGTCCTAGGCTTCTATCATACCCCAGCATTATCTTAATGTCAATTGTACATCTAAAGATCTGCAGGCTGAATTAATTTTGTTCACCAACACAGAATGTCTGCATCTCCTCTGTGGACTATAGCAGTACGGATAGAAAATAAAGCACAGCTATAAACTGTTAGGGCAAAAAGAAAAGAAACACTCAATTTTTGAAATGATAGGTCAGAAACACACACTGGAAGTTGATA
This sequence comes from Trachops cirrhosus, assembly GCA_028533065.1. Classification (NCBI taxonomy): domain Eukaryota; kingdom Metazoa; phylum Chordata; class Mammalia; order Chiroptera; family Phyllostomidae; genus Trachops; species Trachops cirrhosus. Next base: position 58,094,189 of record CM052546.1, on the reverse strand, counting down.
TTTTTAGGTAGCGTAAGAAGAGAGAAAAGAGCCATAAGTCCCCTGAGGATCTACTTGATTGATAAAAGTAACAGTGCCGGGGGGTTCCGGCCAAGATGGAGGCATAGGTAGCTGCACTGTGCCTTCTCACACAACCAAGATAGGGGCAACAACAATATAGAAACAAAATAACAACCAGAACTGACAGAAAATTGAAGTGTATGGAAGTCGGACTCCCAAGGATTTAAAAATAGACATGTTCATACAGACTGGTGCTCGACACGACAAAAAAAAAAAAAAAAA
>CM052546.1:58073011-58093407 GCA_028533065.1 Trachops cirrhosus | reverse complement strand
CAACTAACTGTCCTTTTGAATCACCTCAAAGTAAACTTTGGGGTATAAGCTGACCCTCACGTCCAGAAAGCTACATGTCTGGTCTGTTGTGTAATTTTATAGGTTGCTTCCTTTCTTTACCAAGTTAGGATGCTTGAGATTTGATATAAGAAAAGAACCCAAACTTGAGTGGCACTTCCCAAAAGAGTGTTACGAGAGAACTGTTCCAGGTATTGTTAAAGACGCCAAGCAAACTCTTCCCTTGAGCAAGTAGTGTCTTAACATTTAAAGAAAATTAAACAGGTTTCTTTTTTAATGCTCGACTTCTCAGAGCTCATAATATGCTAATTCAAGCTATGAATTTCCAAGAGAGGGATTTAATATGCAGCTTTTCTCAGCTTTCTTGATTAAAGGTTCCCTTTATTCTCAGAGAACTATTAATGGCAAAGAGCCCTCTTTGGAGTCGAAAATACCTGTGTCCAAATTCTTGCTCTGCCACTTGTTAACTATATAATCTTGGCTCGGTAATCAGTTCAGTTTTCATTCCTGGGATTAATATTCCTATCTGATTGTCTTTTAATTTAATTGTTCGTTAAGGTAGCCATACTCAAAAGCTCACACCTTTGGACTGAATACTGGAGGGCAAAATGAAAAGGAAATAAGTTAGTAGGATCAAGATACATTATTCAGTGAATAAAGCAAGATACAGGACCACAGTGTGTACACTACACTATGGTTCTATTAAAAAGGGATCACACAAAAGGATGAAATTGACGCTTACCACATTTTCAAAAACGGACTTAACAGATCAAAGTCATAAACATAAGAGTTAAAGCTATAAAGCTGTTTTCTGGTGGCAGTTCTCAGGCCCACACGCAGGCAGCAACCACGGTACCCAGCCAAAATGGCATGATCCTAAAGCCCCAATTCCACAAGGCCTGAACGTGGGCATTGCCATGTGGTTTCACCAGCCTATGTGGAAGATCTGCAGAAGCAAGGCCCAGCATGCCAGACCCATCCAGACCACAGTGAGATGCCCCCACGGGGAGGTACCTACCACACCAAAGCCAGAAGAGGCTGCACCATCCACCAGAGGGGACCATTGGGATCTCAGTGGATCCAAAGAGGCGGAACAAGTCCACCGAGGCCCCACAGGGCAACGGGCAGAGGCTGAAGGAGAACTGCTCCGAGCGCATCCTCTTCCCCAGGAGACCCTCAGCACCCAGAAGGGAGACAGCTCTGCTGAAGAACTCAAGTTGGCCACCCAGTTGACAGGACCAGTCATGCCCACATGGAACATCTATAAGAAGGAGAATGCCAGGGTCACCACAGAGGAGACCTCTAAGGTGTTCGCCAGTCTTTTCATGGCCTGCACCAATGCCCGGCATGTTGGCATCTTGGCAAAAAAGGCCAAGGAAGCTGTAGAACAGGATGTGGAAAAGACGAAAGTGCTGTTGGCAACTTGTGATTTAAGACAAAAACAACAACAAAAAACACACTATGAAGCTCTTAGAAGAAAATAATAAGGTAAAAGCTGTGACACTCGATTTGGCAATGGTGTTTCTTGGATATGACACCAAAAGCACAATGAACAAAATATAACTTGAGACTTCATTAAAATTAAAATCTTCTGTGTACCACGAAAGGTGGTGATGGTTATACAACAACATGAATATACTTAATGCCACTGAACTGTACATTTAAAAATGGTTAAATGAATTAAACAAGATGTATTAAAATGTCTTTTAAAAACAAAACAAAAAAACGGTTAAATGGAAATTTTTGTTTTGTGTATTTTACCAAAATAAAAAATAGAGGATTATACAAAAACATGTGCTTCCATACTTGCATTTTTAGAAGGATAGAGAGAAAGGTGGCTGTGTTTTCTTGGAGAGGAATCAGGAATGAATGCAATATAACAAAGAGGGGTTGAATACAGTGGTCTACTAAAAACACTAAAAGCTGATCTATGATATAGTTAATGGTATGAAAGTATATTTAATATTTTGATGTAGTTCAATACAGTACATAGAAAAAGCAGATACCAATGTACTAGTTACCATTTAATGTTACTTGCTCGTGTGCACACACACCAGAAAGAGTCTCAGAGGTGACGTCAGACATCACTGAAGAAAGAAGGGACTAATTCAATATAAGACACTGGTATAACTAGATTCCTAATTCATCCATAAAGAAAACTTCGTTCTAGATGTGTTATTTTAATCTAAATCTACCTTAATTTAGACTAAATTCTGTATTTAACCTAGGTTCTAAATTTAAAAACTTGTGTGTGTAAGGCAAAGTATTAACCTTACCCCACCATTCCTATTTAGAGGGGAAAAAAATCAGAGAATACCTTTAAGACTCAGGCTAGAAGAGGATTTCTTATGACACAGAAGCATTCACAATAAAAGAGACTGGACAGATTCAGCCCTAGGTAGAAACCCTAGGAAAACTCTTAAATATGAACACCAACAATATGTACAAGAATGTACACAGCAGAACTCTTTGAAATAGCCCCAAATTGGAAACCAAAATATCCATCAACAGTATAAATACATTATAGTATATATACTCACAGGATGGAATATTATACAATAGCAGAAATGAGTGCAACAGCTGAGACAAATCTTGGAAACAACACTGACTGAAAAAGAGCAAATTATAAAAGACAATATATACCATCTTTATTAACACTCAACTTTGTAAAAATAAAGCAGAACTAAAAACCAAAAAAATTAAAGCAAAACTAAAAAATATGCTGTACAGTAAAACATAAAAATGTAGTAAACGTAAACTTAGTTTTTTAAAAAGGGAATAATGACGGTGTCTCCCTGGGAAGGAGGACAGAGGCAGAATGAGGAATCAGGGAGCGCACAGGGAAGCTTCCCCAGTCCCGGAAATCCTATTGCTCTTTAGTTCATTGGTGAAGTTCATGAGTGTGTGTTCATAATTTACATATACGAAACATATTCTCTGTAGATGTTAAATATCACATAAAAATAAAAACACAGCATGAAACTCTTTGTTTTTATGTAAAAGATGATCCACAGTTTCTATAGCTATACTTCCCAAGAGGATAACAAAATGTTACCATGAATTTTCCAGACATGTTAAATTTTAGGGAATTATAATTTTTTAATTATTCTTTATTCAGGATTTCTGATTTTTCAATAACAAATCTTTGTGTAATTAAAAAAAAATCAACAATCAGCCCCAGCTGGTTTGGCTCAGCGGATTGAGTGCCAGCCTGTGAACCAAAGGGTCACCAGTTCGATTCCCAGTCAGGGTACATGCCTGGGATGTGGGCCAGGTCCCCAGTAGGGGATGCACGAGAGGCAACCACACATTGGTGTTTCCTTCTTTCCTCTCTCTCTAAAATGAATAAAAATCTTTAAAAATAAATCAACAACCACAAGTATACATGTATTTTTCAAAGAACTGAAAGATATGCAACAAATTTAATGAAGATCTCTGGGAGTTGGTGGGATTCTGAGTGGTTTTCTTTTCTTTTGTGTTTACATTTTCCAAAATCGCACCAATAAAATATGTATTAAAATTCCACAATCTTTTGACAAGAAATGTTTCAGAATCCTGATTTTTTTTTTTTCTTTTAGAAAGGCAACACTCTGCCTTTAGGTAGTGTTACAATTACTTAACATTCCCGGCGGGGTCTCAGGCAGCACCACGTAATCAAGCACAAATACTTCTGCAGTAAAGCAAAGAGTCACACTAAGTGGAATAAATAGGTACTACAAAAAACGTCACGTCAGTTAAGGGCTTCTGTTTCTGCCACCAGAAGAGGTCTAACTTAGGTTTTGCCATCAAAGGAATGGAATTATTTAGTTCACAGGACCAAAGAAGAGGTAAAGCTTCCAATTCTGTCCCCACTGGTCCAACCACTTGGGGCTTAGTCACTGCAGACTGTGCACTCAATTGAGAACAGGCAGAATAGCCCTTGAATTAATATTTTATCATTCCCAAAATTCAAAACATTTCAAACTCAACAACTGAAAGAATATCTTTTAGTAAAGTTAAGGTTTTCAAGCACATCTCAAAAATGAAGAAGTTACTAGTATAGGATAGATGGAAACTAAGGGAAAAATGAAGTTAATTATTTGGAAATTATCAGAATCATAATGTACATCAAAAACCCAACATAACCAGCAAATAAGCTGTTGACCCAAAAGACAGTATTACTCACTGTATTCTTTCACTCCGTAATGGAAGGATTTCACATAGCCTTCAAAGTCAAATTCACTTGCAAATGGGCCCTCTGTCCACACTACCACAAATTCCAAGAGTTCAAAGATGAATGCTGTAGGATGTACTATGTAAATTAAGTAGCGACCCTCGTTCTCCTGGTCAGGGAATTCCATGTATAGACCCCCAATCCAAAAGCACATGAATATTCCATTTATAATAACTGCATGTCAGTGGTCAGAAAACAAGAACAATAGCCAATGAAACATCTGTGGGCATACTGAGGCATCCAACAGTCAGTAACACTTAATGCAATGATCAAATCTGGTGAAAATATTTGTGTCTAAACATGCAGGTCCCTATATCGAGTGTCATGGGGATACTGGTCAGTTTTCTCCTTATCCCTAACCCATCCTTGAGGTAATGACCTAGAAATGATAATAGACACCAGAGGTCACAATTCAATTGCCTTCAGGGGCCAGGTAAATAATATAAACTAGTGAGGAATAAGTTCACCATACAACAACAGGAAGTGGTAGGAACTGAGGCAAATTAAAAAATGTAAGCTGTGAGTAAAGGCACTTAAATATTAAGTCCCTCTAGCACTGGCTGGTGTAGCTCAGTGGACTGAGTGCCAGCCTGCAAACTAAAAAGTTGCCGGCTTGATTCCCAATCAGGGCACATGCCTGGGTTGCAGGCTAGGTCCCTGGTTGGAGGTGTGCAGGAATCAACCAATCGATTTACCTCTTGAACGTTGATGCTCTCTCCCTTTCTTTCTCCCTCCCTTCCCCTCTCTCTGAAAATAAATAAATAAAAATCTTTAAAATAAAAAATCAAATGACTGACTGGGACACCATCTATACAATGGCCCACTGACATCTTCCTCTTGAAGTTATCTTAATTACATTTGCTGGCATCTGACACAGGAAACGCCAGCAGTCTCTAACAACATTGTAAACTCCTGGAAGAGAGAGGATCCTGTTATTATAGTGAAGCCCAACAGGCACAGTCATTCATTCATTAGACACATCTAATCGACAACCTTATTCTAACTAAGTAAGCTATGTGATTAGACAGTACAAGTAGCATATAACTGGTAAGTACAGGCCAAAGCAGACCCTGAACATCTGGAACAATTAGAATTAAGGACCAAACAATAGTAGTTCCAACAGATTTCTTTCATCTGCTAAAAACTATAGAACTTGGTAATGAGGCCAGTTTTTTTTCTCCTGTTAACCTCTACTCATCACCAACAAATCTGAGATGTAAGGAGCTTGCTTCCCTGTTCCCCTCCTAAAGACCCTCTTCTGTATTTTTTTTAAAAAGGGCAGTTAAAACATAAAATTTAAAGAACAGCAATACAGGTGGAACAAGCACTTGTCTGTTTTTACTAAAGATAAACAGCTCATACATACATGTGAACAGAAGCTCTTAGAGCTCCAGGATGGTGTAATTCAATATGGTAGCTGTTGGTCACATATGGCTGAGTTCTTCAAATGTGGCTAGTCTAAACTGAGAGGACATTGTACTTAAAAAATAATGTAGCCCTGGCTGGGTAGCTCGGTTGGTTAAGGCATCATCCCAATATGCCAAGGTTGTTAAATCCCCAATGAAGGCACATGCAAGAATCAACCAAAAAAATTATGAATACATAAACAGGTGGAACAACAAATTGATGTTTCTTTCTCTTTCCCCCATCTTTCTCTAAAATCAATAAATGTTTAAAGAGAAATACTTTTTCTCTTTAAACATTTATTTTATTTATTTTTAGAGAGGGGGGAAGGGAGGGAGAAAGAGAGGGAGAGAAATATCAATGTGTGGTTGCCTCTCGCATGCCCCCTTCTGGGGACCTGGCCACAACCCAGGCATGTGCCCTGATTGGGAATCGAACCGGTGACCCTTAGGTTCACAGGCCAGCACTCAATCCATTGAGCCACACCAGCCAGGGCAAAAATACTTAAAAAAAAAAAAAAAAAAAAAAAACTATTATAAAATACTGTGTTAACAATTTTTGTACTGATTACATACAATCAATGACATGATTAATATTTTTTATATACTGGGCTAAGTAAACTATTAAAATTAATTTCACCTTTCTTTTTACTTTTTAATGGGGCTACTAGAAAACTTTAAATTCATATGTGCCTTTCATTCTATTTCTATTATACACAATACTACCACAGAAAAGGTCACACTTTACAACTACCCATATTTTTGGACCCTAAGATGCACCCAGGTTTTAGAGAAAAATATGAAAAAAAATTTTGAAGCAAAAAATGTGGTAAAATATTTAATAACATAAATAACATAATATTTCACCAATGTAAATGTAAACAAAACTCAACAGCATTAACAACCATTATTCTTCCCAAATTGGGGTGAGAGGGGAGGAGGGGGGTGTGTCTTATAGTCTGAAAATACGGTGGTTCCTCTAGTGACTACCTTTTTGGCAAAGAAGCGATATGGAGGATGACTTCCTCCCTTGCCCCCAACACCCACAAAAAACAAACAAAAACTTCAGTCATTAAGCCAGTCACAATCTCAGGACGAAAAACAATGCAGCAAGTTGCCAGAGTAATTTGGTCATTCACTTACCCAAAGGGAAGGAACTAGTTTAACAATTACCTGAGGCTAATTTCTTCCTAATGATGCCAACATGTAAAAGAAATAAGGAATAGCCTCACCCTGACCGGTATGGCTCAGCTGGTTGGAGCAAGTCCCATAACCAAAGGTTGCGGGTTCGATTCCCAGTCAGGGCACACCCTAAGTTGTGAGTAGAATCCCTGGTCAGGGCAGGGATCCTCCTACAAACCAATCTACTATTTTAAACCAATGCCTCTTTCTCTATAAACCCTTAAATATAAGCATTACATATATAGAAAACACACACACTAGGATGGCTTTAATAAAAAACATGAACTATGACAAATGGAGAAATTGCTGGTGGAAATATAAAATGTTACAGTTGTTTTGGCAAACAGTTTGGCAGTTCTTCAAAACGTTAAGCACAGAGAAATCTATGAGCCAGCAATTCCACTCCAAGAGAAATGAAAACAGCCATCTGCACAAAAACCTGTACATGTATGTTAACAGCAGCTTTAGTCATCATAGCCAAAAAATAAAAGCCACCCAAGCAAACATCCATCGATGTTTGGTGAATGGAAAACATGCAGTGTGGTCTATCCGTGCAGAGGAATATTACTCAGCAATAAAAAGGGACGACACACTAATACATGCTACGACATGGATGAACTTGAAGACATTCACCTAAGAAGTCAAAAGACCACATACTGTGCCATTATAGGACAAAGACGAAGAACCCAAAAGTATGTTAGTGGCTGCCAGGAGTTGGAGTAAAGGGGGAAAGGGAGTAATTATTTGCTAATGGGTATAGAAGTTCCTGGGAATGAAAAAAATGTTCTAAAATTGACTGTGGTGATGGCTGCAAAACTCTGTGAATGTACTAAAAACCATACTGGATTGTACACTTTAAATGAGTGAATTGTGTAAGTATGTGATTTATATCTCAAAAAAGCTATCTAAATATAAAACATTATGGGTCTCCTACAAGAGAGTGAGAGAGGCAACGAATTCGGTTTGGAGGTACCTTTGAGCTTGCAGAGGAGACACTATAAGCAAAGTTCACCCACCCGAGTTAAAAATTTTATGGACAAGAAGTTATCCTTGAGCCATGGCCAGGTGGCTTAGTTAGTTCGAGTGTCTTCTGGCACACCAAAAGGTTGCAGGTTCAATCCCTGGTCTGCGCACATACGGTATACAACCAATCAATGTTTCTCTGGTTCTCCCTACCTCTTTCTCTAAAATTAAAAAACATACCCTCGGGTAAGGAATAAAAAAAAAGAAGCTAGCATTGAAATTAAATGGTGACAGACATGTCCAAGGAATACTGGGGGATTTGATGCCTTTGTGAATCTTGTGACAGATGAATGTGTGGAGATGGCAACTAATGGGCAACAGAATATTGGAATGGTGGCAATATGAGTAAATTGTTCCTCATGTTAGAAACCTTGAAACTAATACAAAGAATGACAGTGTTCACCTGAGAAATCAACTGCTCCCACATGTCCCCTCTCCACAGCATCTGTTTTTAGTACAACATAAAAATCAAATTGGGTAGCCTTGGCTGGTATAGCTCAGTGGATAAAGCGTGGACCTGGGAACTAAAGGGTCGCTGGTTCGATTCCCAGTCCGGGTGCATGCCTGGGCTGCAGGCCAGGGCCCTGGGGGATGATATGTGGGGGACAGCCACACACCAGTGTTTCTCTCCCTCACTCTTTCCTTCCCTTCCTCTCTCTATAAAAGTGAATAAATAAAATCTTTTTTAGAAAATCGAATTGTGTACATTTTCACACTGAACTTTTCTTAAATAAACTTGCAGTGGTCAAAAAAAAAAAAAAAATATATATATATATATAAATTAGAGCCCTAAGCGTGGCAAGGTTGGTTGAAGCATCATCCCCAGCACCAAAAGTTGGCAGGTTTGATTCCCACGTCAGGGCACATGCCTGGGTTGGGGGTTCGATCCCTGGTCCAGGGTTGAGGCACATATGCAAGGCAACAGATTTGATGTTTCTCTCTCACATGGATGTCCGTCTGTCTCTCTCCCTCTCGCTCCCCTCTCTCTAAAATCAAAGCATGTCCTCAGGTGAGGATACAATAAGTAAACAAACAAACAAGCACACACTAGGCCAACACCTTTTTTAGTTGCCCCTTTTTGAATATTTACTAAAAAAGAGACAAGAAATAAGTTTAAAAAAGTATTTTAGAAAGAGGAAAAATATGAAGGCAAAACAAGTTTGTTTTTTAAAAACGATTTAGCTTTATAAACAAAAACTTAGATACAAAGAATATGAATTTCTGAAATAACAAAAGAGAAAACGTTAAGTTGCTCAGAAACTAATTTCCATATAGTTTAATAGCTCATGCCTCAAAGCAAGTTTCCTGCAAAATATTTTCATATGAGTATGTTACAGAAATTTTTCCCAGAAAACTGTTTTTGCTAGTTGCAAAAAAAAAAAAAAAGCAGAGCTTGTCCACTTGAAAAATAACAGTAAGTCACATATTTAACAAGCACCTGTTCAGGAGATAAAGTGTAAGTACATTGGTAGCAGTCAGACTGAGGTCAAGGTGGAGACGGAGGCTGGAGATAAATGAAGACTACTCTAAAGGACCTATGGTCCTTTGTGAATGGTACCCTTAGGCGTGCAGTTACAGACTGAGCCACTTTCTTCCTCTAAATGCTGTGTAACTATTAGGATATGAGGCAAATCAGGCCATAACACTTGACCCACCCAACTTAACAGTAACAATTTTACATCGTATTTTCTTCAAAGAACAAACAGATGTTAAGTGAGTATTTTCTCCTCTATGTGCCCTGGCATATTTTTAGGGAGATAATCTATTCTAAAATCCAGTATCTAGCAAATTTCATAACCAAAATATCTATTCTTTTTTTAAGAAATCTGAGCACCTACTATGTGTAGGTCCTTGCACCGTGAAATTAATGACTGATCCTATCCCTACAGAGTTAAAGGTGGGAAGACAGCCACATGAATACACTCCACACAAAATCAGAAAACCCGTATGATGGGATTAGATAAAGAACTATCAGAAGAGTACTCTACTCCCCTTGGGCCAATCAGAATGCTGTTACAAAAGGTGTATTTTGAAAGACGGTAAGGCTTAACATACTGAGAGACTTGGAAGAAAGGCCAACCAGGTATGTGAGTCAGCTTAAATAAAAAGGGAAACAGTGATTAACCAAGTTTGGCTGAAGTAAGTATTTTAAAGAAAATCTGGGGAAGTAAGGTTACAAGGCCAGGTTGTTTTGAAAGTCAGGCTGAAGCGGCTGGATGTTATAGCGCAGGCAATTTAAAAAACCTGAGAACATCCAAGTGCAATACAATCAGAACCAGTGACAACGTAAAGATCAAAATGTACACACCAAGCATTCGTTCCCCATTAAGTTCTCTTCACAACTCATGACAAATCTGATTTTTTTAAAAAAAGTAATAATCTCTAAACTTAAACTAAAGCTAAAAAAAAAGTCTCTTTCCAAGATCAATTTCTCCTCCTCACTGGCTTCAAATACACAATTCTCTCCGTCATTAGGAAAGAAAACAAAGGACCCTTATAACCCAGGTGTCTGTATCAACTGTCCTCTCCTTCTTTCTGTCTTCCACACCTCACTTCTCAAACAAATGGCAAGCACGATAGGAAAGGATGCCTGGATTTCTTCATTACCCAGCCTTAATTAGGCTTTCACCCTCACAACTGATCTTTATTAGTGCACTTTTAGTAATGACTTCCTTTGTAAATTCAACAGTCTGTATTTTCTTTTCTTTGAACCCTGCAGCTTTTTACATTCCTGCCCCTAAAAATTCTGTGCTTTTTCTTTCATCACCACTGCACTTTCCTAATTATCCTACCTCTGATACAGCTTCCTTTGACTCTTCTTTCTCCCATTTTTCAATTGTTATTTCCTAAACTCAACTTCCCGTCTTCCATTTCCTCCTCTACACACTCCTTCTCGGTTAAGTGACCTTATCTCAAATCTTTACCTCTAGCTAGACTAGCTGGGGCCCCACTGTGGCATATCTGTAATAAGACTAGATGGAGCACCTAGGGAAAAGTTATGTCTCAAATATTCTTAAGGTATTAGATCTTAATATTTTTAAGGTATCAGTGCTTGCAATAATCAATGACATGGTTAAAAGAATTCATTCTCTAAAACTAACTTTTACTTCTACCAGTCATCTTTTGCAAGCATTTTTGAGAAATGAATATAAATTTCTAGAAGTTTTTAATTTATAAAGTCAAAGCATACAGTCAAAGTTTTAAAAGTCAAGGGTAGCAGGTACATCCAGAGGTCAAACTAGACAACTCTGGGCAAAAATTAAGACAAGGAAACAATACAAAGTTAAGCACTGGACTTAGGTCAAAATGTCTATATAACCAGGTACTTTGCTACCCATGCCCCAGTTAGGTCGAAAGTGAAGCCCAAGCCTGAGGCCCTCAGATAAAGGGAAGTGGGTGTGCCTGGCAGACCTGGTGTGGAGTAAGAAAACAGATAAGAAACTGCTCACAGCCCCTCCTTAGGCCTCCTAAGGTGGAAAAATTTCCTGTGCATTCCAAAGAAAACCAGAAGATTACGATTATGCACACCACTGCTCTTTCCTCATTTGGGTAACTTTTGAGGGAAATTACCTTCAAAACATCAAAACAAAAGTATCTTATGAAAAATATTAGCCTTTATTAAACCCAAGGTATTTTGTTTTATGGAATGCAGCAATGGACAAAGAAACTTACGATTATAAGGAGATGACTTTATTACATTTCACAGACAACACTGGAACTCAATGACAATTTGCAGAAGTAGTTCTATTGCTTCTTATACAGCATTATTTGAACATGTTAACAGAACTCTCACTAGAATGGACATGTCAAAGTTTAAGTGCTGGTTGAATTGTGAAACAAGAAAAATCACTGCTTTAGTGAGGAACTCTAGATAGAACCTATCTAGCTCTAACAACGCAGAGAACGAACAGCTTGCTTTCATACTGTAATTCGGAGATTACAAAGCACTCTCCACCGATTATCCACTGACTCCTCACAACCACCCCGTGGAGTAGGACGGGCATCGCCACTGCACAAAACACAACACTAGGACTAAGACTAGACAAGGTCACAATCAGAGATGACAATCACCCTCAACTAAAGATATCCTGATTCCAAGAAACCAGAACAGAATCATTCTCATATCTCAATAGTTCGAGTAAAAATTTAATGAGCGGCAGTGACAAAGTTAAACACTTTTTTGGGTAATCACCTATATTCCATAGAATTCAGAAGTGTATAAACAACTAGAGCACACCTTTACTTTAGTGCACTTTTTTTCAGGATTTCATCTGTTTATTTTTAGAGAAGGGGAAGGGAGGGAGAAATAGAGGGAGAGAAACATTCAATGAGTGGTTGCCTCTCACATGCCCCCAACTGGGGACCTACCTGGTCAGCAACCCAGGCATGTGCCCTGACTGGGAATTGAGCTGGAGACCCTTTGGTTTGCAGGCCGGCACTCAATCCACTGAGCCACACCAGCCAGGGCATTTCTTAAAATATCCTTTAGTGGTTCTTCACTATCAACACTAGAACTTCGAAACAGAGATTATCAGGTTTTCCTACCAGGTTATGGTGAAAACCCACAAACCAAGAAATGGGATTTTCTACTACTACGTCTCTATTAGGCTAATGCATATTCATTGCCTAATATCTTAAAAATATTTTCAAACCTAACTTTTTCATAGCAACCCAATCTAGTCTTATCACAACAAACAATGCATCTGTTTTGTTTTAAGCTGTGGCCTTAGACCTACTGACAAAATCTGAGAGGTAACAATTCATTGCAAGGATCGCAGGGACTGACTGTAGATTCTTCCTACAAAATTGAATTTGGTCACCTGGAGCCCCTCTAGACACCTCAGAGGTTAAAATTCCAGAAAAGGAGCACTTTGCCTCTAACTCTTAACTGAGGATTACAAAATATGCTACAACTACTCAAAGTTGTGTTTCTTGATTTATACACTCAACAAATAAAACTAATATTTTCCTTTAATTCCTAAGAAGGGACCATGAAACTTCAGAAACTATGGTACAGAATTTTAAAAATCCGATTATCCTTATGGCTCCGTTGCCAGGAATATCAGTCACATGTCTCACAGCCAACTGAAATAAAACAGCATTTGCTTAGACACTCTTCTCAGGGCATCCGCTGGCTCTTTATGAGAGGGTGTGATGAAGCAGATGAGAATGATAAAACTAAGTATAAGTTATTAATGTTGAAGTAAAGTGCAATTACATAGCACATAAAACCTCACAATTCAGTGGCATTCATCTCTAAAATAAATGATCACAGAAAAATCTATTTTGAAAAATGCATGAATGTTGGGCATTTTAATTCATAGTACTACTTGACAAATTACAGACTGATATTGTTATAAACACTCCAACTTTTTTCCCCTAAAGGCTTTATAAGAAACACTGTGGAAAATTATTTCAATACAAATTCATGCTCTTAGCTTTGGCTAATTTTAGTTTGAATCACACATCGCCAAAACATTATCATAGCACTTTAACTATAGGCAAAACATGTTCTAAAAATAATGAGCAAATCTAAAGTCTATGATTTGCTAGACACACATTTTCCACTAGTCCTTCTCCGAAAAACTTTCATCAGAAGCAATGATCACACAATCAGATATGATTACAACAGACACAGTGCAATAATGACATACAACAATAACCTGAAAGTAGAAGTGACTTCCATTAGCTCTAGAGGAATTATCTTTATTTTCAGGGTTAGTGCCATTTGCAAGTACCTGACAGGACAGTTCCCCTTATCACAATATATCACCTCGGTATAATGCAATCCTTAGATTAGATTGTAAGACAGGCAGCCCAGGGGCAAGCATTCTCATTCACTGGAAAGACTACTAAAACAGAATCTTTTTTTTAAATTTTATTGATTGATTTTACACAGAGAGGGAGGGAAGGGGGGAAAGAAATGGGGGAGAGAAGAGGGAGCGGAGAGGGAGAGAAACAGAGACAGAGAGAGAGAGAGAGAATGTCAATTTGTTGTTCCACTTATTTGTGCATTCACTGGAGCTTCTTGCATGTACCCTGACCGGGCTTCGAACCTGTGATCTTGGTGTATCGGGACAATACTTTAAAATAAACTGAGATATCCAGTCAGCACCTAAAACAGCAAGAATCTTATTCTTGTGTAACTTTTAGTTAGTTTGTTTACTGTCTGTCATCCTCTCAGACACAGAGAAGATCAGACCATGAAGAGCCTTACTAAGGAGTTTGGATTTTATTCTACATGTAGCCAAAGATCACTGTAGAGTTTTAAGTGAAGGACTGATATGATCTGACTGCGCTGTCAGAAGGCCACTGAGGAGAATGGTCATTGTGTAGAGAATGGAGGGAACCCGTTGAGAAGGGTAATAGGGACCTCAAGCAAAAGAGGGGAGAGTACTGGTAGACTGTGGAAATGGAAGAGACAGATTCAATGTCAAAGTCTTGATGTCACAGCCTTGACTTTGAACCTCTTTTCTTTACACCCTCAGACAAGTTACTTCAACTCTTTGAGCCTCAGTTTCCTTACACTGCAATGCTTACAAAGCCCTCAGCACATAAAAAAACACAATAAATTATTACACTACTTTGGTAACAAAACTCATTTGCATGAGGTTCACATACATTAACTTCCTTTTCCTCCTAAACCAACATTAAACCTAAAATCAGTAATTTTTAGCAAGGTTCTATCTAGTGCAGTTATGTACAAGTGCTGCATTGGCTCCTTAAAAGAGACAGGTTCCTGTTTCTCACAGAAGTTACACTAAAACAACTGCTCATAAATATGCATTGAACAAGGTGTTTTTCTCAAATAAATAAAAGTCTACTTGGCACCTTCCATTTGTTTTCACATGCCTTCTTTCATTTCCTCAGTATTTAAGAGTAAAAAGAATACAAACAGCCCTGGCTGGTGTGGCTCAGTGGGCTGAGTGCCGGCCTGTGAACCAAAGGGTCCCTGGTTCGAGTCCCAGTCAGGGCACATGCCTGGGTTGCAGGCCAGGTCCCCAGTACGTGGTACATGAGAGACAACCACACATCGATGTTTTTCTCCCTCTCTCCCTTCCCCTCTCTAAAAATAAATGAATAAAATCTTTTTTTAAAAAAGATCATGAGGATTTTGACAGAATTTGTTAGGAAGAAAGCAACCACAAGAGACCAAAAAGCAGCATGAACTTATGTTTGGGGCTTTTTTAAAAATAAAAAATTAAAACCTATAAAAGTATACAGAATAAAATCATGAACCTACATGTACTCATCACTGAGATTCAACAATTATAAACTCATGACCCATTTTTAAAAATGTTTATTTACTCTGACTTTAAAGAAGGGGAAAGGAGAGAAAGGGACACATCGGTTTGTTGTTCCACTTATTTATGCATTTATTGGTTGATTCCTCTATGTGCCTGACCACACCACCCTCTCACGATGATGTAAGATCTTTCATCTCAAAACATGCTAAAGCTACATGTGAGGGGCAAAGCACTGTGATTTCAAGGAGCTGTGAAGCAAATGAAGGGAGCTGAGACTGAAAGAAATTTTAGTAGGACAATTCTTGTCAACTGTCAAATTTCACAAAAAGCCCCCCCGAACTAGTACCGCCGTCCAACATCCTACAGAAGCAGTGTGTGGCCAGCCTACCTGGTAAGACACTCTCACTGTCCCTGTTTCTTGGCCACTGTGTTTATTCTGTCAACCACTCGAGGCCCTTACCCAGCACAGTGAAAACAGAAGGGCAGCCATCACGACTCTCAGCTGGGCCGCGGTGAGTGAGTTACCACAGGACAGGAGCACCTTCACCTTGGTTTCTTATCAGTCCATAAAAAGCTCCAACTGCAATGTTCCGTATCACCTGCTGCTGAGAGGCAGCTCACTGCTGCTGAAAACTATCAAATTAGTTCACACGTTTTTTAAAAAAATACATACGCAGTCACAACTGTTCGAAGATTTTAATTCTTTAGCATTACTTTCTTTCAATATTGCAGTTATCTTCTTGAGATTGTACACACATCACTTAAGTTCACTTTTCAATTATCCCCTTTAACCACCAATCCTTTCCCTATGGTGGAGACCCGAGTTCTTCACTCACTGACCCCAGCCACCACCAGTCATTCACTCAGTTAAGACCTTCTACCTCGAACCAGTGTTAATTTTCAGATATGACTCATTTCTTTGCTGTTTCCCTAAGATAATTTATAACATAGTAAAATACAGCACTTCAGTTTCTCATTTGCTTTGTAGTTACCCATTTAATCCTTACAGCCTATGTATGAACAGAGTAATTCCTCTATTTATCCATACGAAAAAGAAATGGAGAACTTACTATCTTGTCTAGTTATAAAGCAAGTTAGCAGTGAACCAGACCTCCAAGCCAAGTCTTCCAACTTCAAACGCCAAGCTCTTCTCCCTCTATGATGCTCCTCTAGAAGAGGGGAAAACCTACCCGTCCCTCCCAAACCACATGTGCTTCAAAGAGTAAACCACCTTTGAACAATCTACCATCATCCCTTTTCTTGCTTCCTCGCCCTCCAATTTCCACTCTTCACGGATATCATCACCATTCTCTTAAACCCTCCTGCAAATATTCCACCTGTGCATGCTGAACGGAGGCCTCTCAACTCCCCTTCCCCAAACCCTGGTTAGCACTCCCTTCTCAGGATAAGTATGTTCTCACTTCGTAAACTACTGTATACAGTACTCCTCTCAGTCCTTAATAAGCCATTAAATAACTTTTAAAGTGCCATGAAAATAGACATAACTTGCTGATCCTCCATCTCCACACCTGACCCGGGGCACCACGCCACTCTGAATTCTGAAGAACAGAGTACCAACCCTTAACAGATTCTGCCCATGCCCCACGATCGCCGACTTCCTTCCCATAAGTTGGTTATCCAAAGTGCCTCCCTTTTCATGTCTTCATCAGGGACTCCCTTCCATGGTTCCCAAGACGCGCGCTCTCCCTTCACTCCCCACCCAGCGCTAAGCAGCAGCCCCAGGTGAGGCGGCTCCTCCTTGCTCACAACTTCCAAGTTCGGCCTCATCACCTGTTCTTCTCACTCAGCCCAGTGGCCCACCTTTGCCCGGGCCCGCTTCTCTCCACCCTTTCCATTCCTCTTGCCCAGGAGCCACACGCTCAAGACAGTTCCGGGGTGTTCATGGGATTCAACTTCCCATCCGTGGGCTTCCCGCCCCTGGGGTCATGCTTCCCTTCTCCATCACCTGCTCCGCCCAAGACCAGATGACATCCGCCGCGGCCACCGCCTCCTCCTCCTCCTCCATCCCCCTTCTCGGACGCCGGGTCTCCGGCCGCGCCGCCTCCCCGGAGCACCAGCCGCCCCCTCTGGTGGGAACGAGGGGGGCGTGCACCCCAACACGCGCCCCCCCCAACACGCACCTGTTCCTCCGCCTTTTTCCCCCCGGGCCGGCCGCGCCGACGTCCCGACCCCCACCCTCGCCTCGCCGCGCCCCTGCTTTCCGAAGCCCGGCACTCACCACGAGTAGGTCTGCTCCGCCATGGCGCTGACTCTCAAGGGCTCCGCTGCAGGCTCTGGCCCGGCCCGGCGGCAAGGGAACGAACGTGCAGCGGGCTCGCTCGGGCCGCGAGCGGAAGGCGCGGCCGCGGCCCGGCGCTCGCTCCCTCGCTCGCACGGCGGGCGGGCCGGGAAGGCGGCGGGCAGGGAGAGGCCGGGCTCCGAGGCGGTCCCGCTCCTTGGGCCCCGGGGCGGGGCGGGCTCCGCTCTCGGCCTCCTTCACCGGCGGCGGCGGCGGCGACTCCGCTGCGGCTCTAAACCCAACATGGCGGCGGCGGTGGCGCTGAGAACAAGGGGGCCCCGGGGCGGGCGTACGGCAAGGGGGCCCCGCGCTCAGTGCGCGCAGGGCCGCGGGAGCGCCGTGCTCGGGCGGCGGCGGCGACGGCGGCCGGGGGACATGGCCGGCAGGCGGAGGTGACGGCAGCGGCGGCAGCAGAGGGGGGCGCTAGGCGGTGAGGCGAGGCCGCTCGGCTCACACCCGCGGAGGGAAGGAGAGGAGGGGGCGGGGGCCAGCCTTGGCCCCGCGCGTGTCACGTGCCCAAAACACGCTCACGTGACGCGCAAGCCCCGCCCCTCGCGCCGGGCCCATGCGCGGAGACGTCGGTCCTTCGGTTCGAGGCGACTGTTCCTCGCACAGCTCTTGGTGGTTGGGCCGCCTTCTGCTGCCTGGTGCCACCCTGTCTCCACGCGGAGCCATCGCCTCTGCCCCCCTTCTCTTCCCCTTTCCAAGGGGCTACGGCAGCCAGCCACTCAGGATCCCCGATTAGCGTCCGTTGGCTGCCACTCAGCAGTCATCCGTCAGTCAACGACTAGCTAGCCAGGGACCCCTAACTGTCAGTCAACTGCCGGTCCGCGAGAAGAACGCCGCATCCCTTCGTTTGTTCGTTGGTTCCCTTTATGCCAGTAAATATTCAGAGCAAACCAAACTTATTACCCCTAGACTCCGTGCCAAGTCCTGGGGGCGAGGGAGCAAGTCAAATACCCCATACTTGCTTTCATTTAATCAATCAGCAGTTATTTATTGGGCGCCAACTATCAACTCATTCTGCTGTACCTCTGCCCTCTAAGAGCTCACAGTCTAGAGGAACAGACATAGTCTAAGCTGAAAAGAAAATAAGTGAAAATAGTTTCAGACGCTGCTAACTTTTATGAAGATGATAACACCAAGAATAGGACAGAGAATGTGTCGGGGTGAGGGCTACTTTTGATCAGGTGGTCAAGGAAGGCCTCTCGCTGAGTAGGTGATGTTTGAGCTGACACCTGACGGATGAGAAGGAGCTGGTTTTGCAAGAGCAAAAAGCTCAGGGAAACTGCCTATCTGGAGTACTGGAGGGAGGCACAAGAATAAATATGCTAGAACTAGACCAGAGGCCAAAGAGTGAACCTGGGGCTTGGGGGTGGGGGGCGGGGAGCTTAGGGGGAGAGAGGAGGGAGGGATGAATCGCACCCAAGAGCACTAGGGAATCTTTGTCCAGGAATGCATGAGGCCGAGGCTTACCAGGAGAGAAGGTCTTCTAGGAAGAGAGCACTGCATGAGGCCAAGGCCCAAAGATATGAAGGTTCAGAGTGAGCTTGTATCCAGGAGTGGGAGTGGATGATTTGTGCTGGGCAGTGTTGAGAGAAGACGCTAAAAAGGTGCATTGAGGACAGACTTTGAAGCGCCTAGCCAGTTACTATGTTCGTGAATGAAAATGGTCAGTGCAGCAACAGGTTTCAGAAGCATGCTTGGGCAATAGACAAACTAGCCCCCTGGACCCCCAGGCTCCACATGGAGCAGAGCCCACACACCTGAAACCAGCATACTCAACCTCTGCAGCTTGTCCGATTTCGGGCCGGGATCTAGCTCTGCTCCAGTTTCCCAGGGCCTGCCCAGGCTTATGGGGAACACCACACCCTGAATCTATCTCCAAATGGATCAGCTGGCCGTTGCCCATACATCTGCCGCTTGCCCGTTCCCCTAGGGGAATCCTTTAATGAGAAAGCCAAGTACACTTTTCCTTCAGAAGCAATCTCTCCTTCCTCCTTCCCCCAATGCCTGGTGCCAGGAAGAGTCAGGTTCAACATATTTCCTGAAGCTCTACAAGAGACCCCTGGGAAAGAGCCAGCTGATAAGATCAAAGTCTCCAGAGAGGGTTGAGGCAGGGCCCCAAGAAATTACCAGAGACCCTCCCCTGAGCATTCACAGAAAGATACCAGCCTGCAAATGTCTGCTTAGCCATAAATGGCACTGGATGTGGGGATATCATGGGGAAATGGGAAAGCAAGGAGCCTAAATTCTTGACACTAACTTAGCTCTTACGACCCTGCCAAGCGCTTTTACAGAATTCCAGCTGTACCCTTGAACATGACACATAGTCATTCTGAGTCTCAAAGGGACATGAATGAGTCTTCAGACCCCATGGGAAAAGCCAAAAGCTGTCAGCACCATGTGGCTTTGGGAGGTGTCGAAGCTCCTTCTCTGGAGAGCTAAGAACAAAACAGACCAGACAGGTCCCTAATGAAACAGAAAGACACACTGAGCCCCTAGGCAATTCACTTGGGCTTTAGTTCCAGTGAGTCATAGAGGGCAAAGCCAAGTGAAAAGTTGGTAGTAGGTGGATGGATGGGACAGGAGATAGTGAGGAAAGTCGAGGCCTCCTCAGGAGCAAAGGAACCACTCTTTCCACTGAGAAAAATCTGGCAGGAGAAAGAAGGGAGAAGAGGTCTGGAGAAGGTATGGTGTCAGCAATGAGAACAAAGATTTTTCTCCTCTTCATCTAAACAATAGGCTCTCTTGGGAAAACAAATGAATGCACACCATACAAGAAGTCAGACAGCTCTGGCTGGCATGGCTATGTGAATTGAGTGCCAGCCTATAAACCAAAGTGTCTCCAGTTCGATTCCCAGTCAGGGCACATGCCAGGGTTTCGGGCCAGGTCCCCATTCGGGGGCATGCAAGAGGCAACCACACATTTATGTTTCTCTCCCTCTTTTTTTCCCTCCCTTCCCCTCTCTCTAAACACAAATAAATAACGTCTTAAAAAAAAAAAAAAA
>CM052546.1:58055483-58072511 GCA_028533065.1 Trachops cirrhosus | reverse complement strand
TCAGCCAATTCTGTGAGCATCCTGATCACCAGTGCTTTGAACTGTGCATCTGATAGGTTGGCTATCTCTTGGTCACTTAAAAGGATGGGTTCTGAGGCTTTCAATTCTTCTTCTGTTTGAGCCATCTTTTTGCTGGTTTTTTTTGTTTTATTTTGTTTTGTTTTTTGGTCTTGTCAAGCTCCTGTAGTGAGGGGCGGGGCCTTAGGAGAATGCATTTTCATTAGAATGTTTAGTTCCTTGATACTTGATGTAATTGTGGATGTGTTTAAGATTAGTTCTGCCATCTTGCTGTTTGCTTTCTACTGGTTCCATCTTTTTGCCGTTCCTCTGTTCCTCCCCTCCTGCCTTATTTTAGGTTAATTGAATAATTTTTTGTATTACATTTTAATTCCTCTGTTGACTTTTTTAGAAATACCCTCCTTGAATTGTATTTGTGCAGTTGCTGTAGTGATTACATCATGAATCTTTAACTTATCTCAATCTACTTAAAATTAATATTGTGCTAATTCATATGAAATATAGGAACTTCACAACAATATAGCTCTTCTTATTCCCACTCTCACCTGGGTGCCATTGTTATCATATAAGTTATATCCATTGATGTTGCAATCCCCACAATACAAAGTTATAATTTTGGCCTTTAAACAGTTCCATGTCCCTTAAAGAAATCAAGAGAAGAAAACACATATATAAAGTTTTTATAGCCCTGGCTGGTGGGGCTCAGTGGATTGAGCGCCAGCCTGTGAACCAAAGGGTCGCCAGTTCGATTCCTAGTCAGGGTACATGCCTGGGTTGCAGGCCAGGTCCCCAGTAGGGGGCGTGTGAGAGGCAACCATACATTGGTGTTTCTCTCCTTCTCTTTCTCCCTCCCTTTCTCTAAAAACAAATAAATAAAATCTTTAAAAAAAGTAGGGTTTTTATATTCACTCTCATATTTCCTTACCATTTCAAGTGGTTTTCATTCCTTCCTAGAGATCTGAATGTCCATTTGGTGTCATTTCCCTTCAGCCAAGTGAATTTCCTTCAATATTTCTCATAATGCAGGTATGCCGGTGAAAATTCAGTTTTTGTTTATCTGAAAATGTGTCTATTTTGCCTTCGTGTTTGAAGCACATTTTCACCGGATGTGGAAATGTGATTTGAGAGGGTTTTATTCCTTTCAACACTTTAAAACGTTGGTCTATTAGGTGCTAGCCTCCATTGTTTGCAATGAGAAGTCAGCTATCATTTGTGTTGTAGTTCCTCTGTTTATAATGTCATTTTTCTTTGGCTGTTTTCACAATTCTTCTCTTTATCTTCTGATCTCAGCATTTTGACTATGCTGTACTAGGTGTGGTTTTCTTTTTTTTTTTTTTATTCCTCACCCAAGGTCGTACCTACTGGCCTCAGAGAGAGGGGGTGGGACGGAGAGAGGGGGAGAGAAACATCGATGTGCAAGAGAAACATTAATCGGTTGCTGGTTGTCTCCCACAAGCCTGCAACCAGGGACCCAGCTCACCAGGCATGTGCCCATGACCGGGAATCCAACCAGCAACCCCTCGGCTCTCAGCGTGACGCCTAACCCCGTGAGCCACACCAGTCAGGGCCACTGAAATTTTTGAATCTGTAAATTCATCTGTGATTAAATTTGATGAATCATCAGCAAATACTTATTTTAATATTTTTATGCCCCATTCTCCCCCCTTTCTTTCACTGCATTTGAATTACATATAACATATAGATCTACTAATGTTGTCCCACAGGTCCATGAGGGTCCACCTAATTTTTTCCAGTTATGATTTTTTTTCTCTCTGGTCTTCAGAATGAGTCATTTCTATTGATCTATCTTCAAATTCACTGACTTTTCTTTTCTCACCTTCCTTCATTCCATTAAACATATCAGATTTATTTTCCATTTCAGTTATAGTACTTGTTAGTTCTTTAAATTCCATTTGGCTCTTTTTTATATTTTCCATTTCTCTGCTGAGAAATTGATTTTGTTCCTTCCTTATGATTATACTTTCCTTTAAGGCCTTGAAAATGTTTATAAGAATTGCTTTAAAATCCTTGATGCTAATTCCAACGTACAAGTTGTCATCTTTGATAATGAGTTTTGAGTAGGAGTCAGTTTTCTGTTCCTTCACGTCTAGCACTTGTGTGTGCGCGCGCATGCTAGATATTATCAATGATATATTGGAGGAAACTTGGATGCTAACATGTTCCTCTCAAGATGTGATGTTAATCTTGTTCAAACTGGCAATTAACTTGGCTGGATTTAAACCCGTAAACTTTGTTTTTCTTATAAAGGGCAGCAGCTGAAATTTTCAATCGGGTCTTCAACTTCCGGCTGCTGATTTCACTGGCACCTCCTGTACCTGTATGTAATTCTGTAGCTAGCCAAGGCCTGGACATAGCTTGTACTCACAACTTGGAACTCGTCTCCTTCACAGCTAATTTCTTTCTGGGATCTCCTTAAAATCCCAGGAATGTGCTTGGAATTCTGAACTCCTGACACTTCAAACCAGTAAGCCCAGTGCTTTCTCCACATCCTCACCTCCCAGGCAGATTAGAGAGTGCCTCGGGCAAAAAGTCACAAAAATGCAAATTGGATCCACTGCAGCTCCTGTCTTTCAAGTGCTGACTTCCCTCCCAGTTCTGCCTGCTGTTGGATGTTCTCCCAGTGCCCTTAAATAATTGGAGAGTTTTGTTGTTGTTGTTCAGATTTTATAATTCTACTTGGAGGTAGGGTTCTTACCAAACTACTCTGCTATCACTTTCTCTTATGCCCTGTCACCCTTTCATTCCTCAGAGCACCCCCTTAAGGTCACCATAATCAGACCCCATTTTTAAGCTGAGGAAACTGAGACTTTGAAAAGTGAAGCCATTCGCTCAAAGTCACACACCTAGTTCGTGGCTGAGCCAGGACCTGAAACCAGCTGGGTGATATAAGCCTATCCGTACTGTAATTGACAAGCATTCCTAAACAGCTTCAAGGTGGTTTGGATTGCAGCCCACTGGAAACTAGTCAAGGATGGAAGGGTTTGAGAGCCCTGGAGACCCATTCAGCCAGAGCAGTAATTTTCAACCCACAGCCTCAGAGTCACTTGAGAAACTATGGAAAGTAGAGATCCTAGGCCCCATCTACTGGATTAGTATTTCTAGCATTATGGACCAGGCATCCATGTTTTACAGTTTCCCGATTATTCTAACGCCCCGTTGGGGCTGAAAACCACCAGTATTCCTCCGTCACCTGAAGCTCAGGATTCTCACTTTTCCATCAGTCCTCACCGGGTAGTGTCATCAGTGCTGAGGTGTATTTAGACTGTGGGCTCCAGAGTCACGCCACATAGCGCATCTTGGCTTTGTCACTAGTTAGCTGTGTGGCCTCAGGGCAGGCGGCCACACCTCTCTGAGCTTCCTGCTTCATCCTCTTTTAAATGCAGATAACGAGCAAGCACACAGCCTCACAGGGCTGTCCTCAGCACATGAAGCATTCGGCACAGTGGCTGACCATGGAGAAATAGTACCTACCGGGCTTATGACCACACTCTCCCTCAGCATGTCACAGCCTCTCTTATATTTCCGATCTAAATCTAGCTAGCTTCTAGAGTTAAACTATACCTATGTCCTCTAAGGTATTTCAACACCCCCTCTCCCAAAAGTTAACAACCTCTATCCTTGCAACCTGAACCAAGTCCCTCTGCCCTAGTGTGGGAAGCATTTTAACTTGAGCTCCAAGCCTGGAAGAACTTCTTAGGAGTGACTAAGATGCCCTCAGCATCAGGTTGTGCCACTTCTTGCCTGCGAGTTGGACCTTGTGGGCCACGCCTTGCGTAAAGCCCTGAGTGGCAACTTTGAACGCCAGAATGGGGTGTGAAAATCAGGAGACCAGACTCAAATTGTTACAGCCAATCGCCTGGGTTCCTGAGAGTTAGGCCTGAGTCAGAGCTCCCGAAGCAGAACCCAGGCCAGACCCAGAGGACCCAGGAAAGACAAGTTCCTTACAACCCATTTCTAGACACGGGCGAGCAGCTTGGGAGGAGCTTGGCTCCCTGTCTGGCAGACTTGTCTTCAGGATTCCTCCCCAGGGAACGTTTCCTGCGGACCTAGGGCGCGCCCCAAGGTGACTAGACACCACTGCAGCTCCTCTGCCAGCCACAGCGCTCACTCAGCCTCCAGCCTCTGTCAGGTGTCTGGGTTTCGGTGAACACTGAGGACCAGAGGGGTTCCCAGAGCTGGGACAAGCTCTGGGGAAGGAAGGGAAGAGGACCCCCGATTTATCGGGGGCCCTCTGTGTGCCAGGTGCTGCACATTCTTTCTCTTACATCATCCACTGTAATGGCATCTGTTTTCCTCACCACTGAATCCCCAATGCCTAGCACAATAGATACTCGGTAAATATTTAATCATGATAATAGTGAAATAGCTACCATTTATTGAGTGCTTATTACATGCCAGGCACTGTCCAAAGTGCTTTGTATTTCTTTTCCTTTTTTTAAAATCTGCACCTGAGGACATTTTTTTATTGTATTAAGAGATAGAGGAAGGGAGACAGAGAGAGAGAGAGAGAGAGAGAGAGAGAGAGAGAGGTACATCATTGTGAGAGAGAAACATCGATTGGTTGCCTTCTCCTAAGTGTCCCAACCAGGGACTGAATCCAAAGCCTGGGTATGTGCCCTGACTGGAATCGAACCCGCTACCATTGGATTTATGGGATGATGCTCCAACCAACTGAGCCACACTGGCCAGGGCCTCTTTCTGAATTCATACAGTATTTGCTGGATTAAAAAATCTGATAACCCTGTGAGACTGGACTCTTCATTCCTGTTTTACAGAAGAGGAATCCGAAACACACAGAAGGGAAGGAGCTGGTGGAAGGGCAGACAGTGGGACCAGGCTTCGAATCCAGGGCAGTGTGGTGCCCCCGGAAGCAGAAGGGAGGGTCTGGGTTTGAGTGAATGAGACAGGGGCACAAAGGCAGAAATCAAGTGGACTTTGAAGGAGGCACTTCGGAGGAAGCAGGAGCAGAGGCTGGTGAATGAGTGGTGGGGGCCGCTGCCCGCTGGCTGCCTCTTAGAATGAGTGCTTCAAATGCTGAGAGACTGTACCCAGCCACTTGCCAGAGAAATGCTGACATCATGTTCACAGGACCACACCCCCTTCCCACAGGAAGAAGCAAAATGAAGCTTAAATTTCACCATGGCCACTGAGGGGCATGCAGGTTTGAGGGGTGTGGCTGCTGCCTCAGTCATCACAAGCTCCATTCCCTGGAGCATCTCTCCTGTCAGGCTCTCTCCTGGAGACCTAGTGTGGGGGCAGTGTGTGTGTTTGTGTGTGTGCAGGAGGTGTGGCAGGCAGCTCCCCAGTGCAGCCTGCCATGAGTCACAGGTGACACTCCTCCCCTGCAGCCAGGGCCTACCTGAGCAGGTAGGAGCACAGCACATACCCATGCACTCAGCCTCATTCCAAGATGGGACCACTTGGGTTGTCTTGCTGAAGGGGCCACAAAGCTGACCTGCCCTCCTGGGCAAACCATTTGGTGGTCCTGATTTCTCAGGTGGGATGGGGGCCACAACAAGGCAAAGCCTGGGAGTGGTGCTCAAGAAACTGTGTCCTCTGCCCCTTTGACCCAAATAATCAAGCCTGCCCTGGTCACTCCCACTCAGCTCAGCCACTCAGCCACATCACCCCGTTTTCTTGATAACACACAGCTCTATCAGTTTACCCTGACTTGTCTGATCCCTGGCGTGTTATTTTCCCCGCTGCCCCGAAGCCCTTGTCTGCTGCCGCTCACTGTATGCCTGGGACACAGAAGGACACAGAGCAGGTGTTGAATAGGTGAGGGTGAGCTGTGAGTGTAATGGGACCACGGGTACAGACACACCTAGAGTCCTGGTGTTCCAAGACCCTCCAGGTGGGCGAGCAGGAAGTCCTGTCTTGGACGTGGGTACTCCTCACCAAGTTGCTGGTGGCGTTCCGGGTTCTGACAGGGGCTGTGGCTCTCTCTGAGGTCCCACTGTTTGCAGACTCGAGGCCCTCTGCCCGATGTCTGTGCAGCTCAGCCACTCGCCCGAGGCCAGCCTCCCTCCAGGGCCTGCCTGGCTAGGCCTTTGCTGACCCTTGCATCTGGCCAGCCCCCTGCAGTGTTTGCTGCTGAGCTCCTTCATAGAGGCGGATCCCTTGGCAGAGCTGTGGGAGCCCCACGTGAACCCCTTCTTGTCTTCACACCACGGCCTTCTCCATCCCAGAGCAAACAAGGCCGATGTAGGGATGAAGGGCAAACGCAGCCTCCGACCATTCCTGGGACACTGCTGTCCCCAACCTCCAGGCCCAGCCCTCGGTCAGGCCCTGTCTATCAGGTGTCTTTCTTCTGTGGTTTTCTCGGAGGCCCTTCCACCCCCCGCTTTATGTAGCTTCCGCTGCCCCTGCCAAGCCTGTTGGGCTGGTTGGAACCTGTCTGAATTTCAAGTCCCAACATGTGGACAGGTCTTTCCTAAGAAGTCCACGGATCCCTGCAAATCAGGGGGTATGGCTGGCCACATTTCAGGGGGTGTCATGCCCACCCCCTATACTTAATGCTCCATAGGTATTCAGGCACCAGTCTATTTCTAGCTCTTGGGGCCCTTCAGCGGGGGGGTACCATGGCCTGATTGCTTAGCCCTGGCTCAGCCAAAACATCCTACCCCAGGAACTCTGCTCAGCAATCAAGAAGCTGGGGAACAAGAATGTACATTTCCTTTCTTTTTTTTTTTATATTTTATTTATTTATTTTTAGAGAGGGGAAGGGAGGGAGAAGGAGAGAGAGAGAAACATCAATGTGTGGTTGCCTCTCATGTGGTCTCCACTGGGGACCTACCTGGCCTGCAACCCAGGCATGTGCCCTGACTGGGAATTGAACCTGCGATACTTTGGTTCGCAGCCTGCGCTCAATCCACGGAGCTTTGCCAGCCAGGGCAGAATGTACATTTTCTAAGCACCCACTATGAGCCAAGCGTCCTGCTGGGCCCTTCCAAATTTAAGATCTCCCAATCGCCTAAACCTTTAATAAACTTTTAGTGAACACCCGCTCTGGGTCACACCCTATCGGTGTTCTGTTTTTGACAACGTTCTTGGGAACTATTATTTCTGTTTCAGAGTTCAGGACACTCAGGGTCCAAGAGGGGGAGGGACTTTCCCAGTGTTACACGGCTAGGAAATGACCCCCAGTTCTGGGATCATCTCACCCTGCCACATTCTGTCCCCCGTTGTGGCCTTAAAAGACACACGCTTGAGGAAAACAGGCGTGAACTACAACATGCTACTCACCTAAACCAGGGGTGCAAACTCCAGCATGTCCCAGACCTAAGGAGGGCATTTCCATGGGTGAAGCCACCCACGTGTAACACAACAGGGATGAATGGAGACTGTGGGTAACTGGAGCATCTATGACAGGGCCTGGCAGCCAGTAGGTCCTTAATATTTTTGGAATGAGTATGTTATATAGTACATATCAAATATTACATGTAAAAATGACTTGTAAAATAAGGGGAAAAAAGCATACCTAACAATTACTGGAGGTTACTATGTGCCAAGTCCTAAGTTGACCATTTTTATGCACCCTGAGATCTCTATCAATCCTCACAAATCTTCATTATACAGATGAGGAAACTGAGGCTCAGAGAACATGTCATGTGCCCAGGGCCATAGCTGGAACAAGGTGGAAGCAGAACTGGAACTTAGCAGAGACATGAGGCTGGAATAACCCTGGAAGTGAACTGGGGACAAAGTTGGACTCCAGAAGCGGTGGCGCCGAGGCGCAGTCACAGAGGGAAAAACGCTGTACTCGTGCAGGGCCGTGTTGTTTAAGAGCTGGGGTGGGCCGGGCGGGGTCCGGGTTTTACCTGGGAACACTGAAGCCACGCGGAGAAGGCTACAGGTCCCAGCATGTGGACATGTCATGTTGCACTCAGGTTACAATGTACTGGAAAATGCTGAGGCGGCAGCTGAGAGCCTCATAGACTCACCTCCCCCAGTCTATCCAGAGGCCCAGGGTGGGGGGCACGCTTCTTGCGAAGGACACCAATGAGCCATTGAGTGTAGGCTTCTGAACCTGAGACTCTCCGAAGCCCAGCGCCACGCAGTTTCCCCATTCTCTGAGAAGCACAGACTGCGGCGGAGCAGGCAACCCCTTGATGTGGGCTCCACCCTTGCTACTGACTCTGCTTGTCCCCCAAGAATATGTCTAAGGGAAGCAGGGACCCATACAGGGCTATTTCCTGTCCCTCTCTGTCCTACTAAGTAACCCATCTTCAAAATATATCCCAAATTTAGCCATTTTTCCTCCACTAGGTCCAAGTCACCCTTTTCCTCTTCCTAGTCATCGAGATGAAATTCACATTAGCTAAGGTTCTCCAGGGAAACAGAACCAATAGGTTATAGATACAGATGTGAGGAGATTTATTATTACAGGAATTGATTCTCGCGGTTATGGAGGCTGAGAAGTGTCACGATCTGCCATCTGCAAGCTGGAGGGCCAGGCGAGCCAGTGGCATCATTCCGTCTGAGTCTGAAGAACTGAGAACCAGGGGTGCTGATGGTGTAAGTTCCACTCTGGGTTTAAAAGCCTGAGAACCAGGTGCGCCCATGCCCGAGGGCAGGAGAAGATAGATGGCCCGGCTCAAGCACGAAAAGCGAACACACACTCCCTCTGCCATTTTGTTCCGTTCAGACCCTCAGCAGATTGGATGGTGCCCACCTGCACTGAGGAGGAACACCTGCTTTATTCAGCCCACCAATACAAATACGGATCTCTTCCAGAACTGCGCCCCACCGCAGATACACTCAGAAGCAATCTTTTACCAGCTATCTGGGCACAGTCAAGTTGAAACATAAAATTAAATATCCCAACACACCAAAAAAAATTCACTCTTTTAAAGTGCACAAAATTCAGTGGTATTTAAGTATAGACACCAAATTGTGAAACCAACACCATATTATTGTTCCAAATCATTTTCATCACTCCCAAGTGCCATTCCCCATTAGCGGTCATTCCCCATCCCCGCTGTCTCTTCCCTAGCCCTTGGCAACCTCTAACCTACTTTCTGTCTCTATGGAGTTTGCTATTCCGGACATTTCCCATAAATGGAATCAAGCAACATGTGGTCTTTTGTGTCTGACTTCTTTCACTTAGCATCACGTTTTCAAGGTCCCTCCTCATTGTAGCACGGGTCAGAACTTCATTCTTTTTTATGACTGAGTCTTCCACTGTATGGCTATACCACATTTTATTTGTATATTCATCAGTGGATGGCCATTTCGGTTGCTTCCACCTTTTGGCCATTATGAGCAATGCCGCTATGAACATTTGTATAGCTTTTGTGTGAACACCATTACTTCTTGCCTGGACCAGACCTCTAATCTCCTCGCTAAAGTCCAACCTCCTGCCCTTGGCTCCCAAGGGTCCATTCTTCCTACAGCAGGAAGAGGAAGCCTTTGAAAAGAGAAGTTAGGTCATGTCTCTCCTCTGTTCTAAACCTCCAGCGGTTCCCCGTTACCCTGGGGAGAATGCTGAATACCCAGTGCAGTCTCCTCCCAGCCTCCAGCCCCGCAGTGACCCACAGTCGTCTGTACTTCTGCTCAGTTCCTTACATGAGCTGCGCTCCTTCCTACTTTCATGCCAGGAGGTTTGTCTTAAAGCTGCATTTTAGTAGCTACTGGTGCCCCGCCCAGGTCCCTTTCCCGAGCCCGCAGCCATTCTCAGTCGCTGGGAGCTAGGCTGCTCCCTTCCCCAGAGAACCACCCCCATCCAAGGGGGTTATGACACCCCCTGCTGCTCCCCCACCTGAGAGCCTGCAGTAGATGACTGATATAGAGACACAAATGGTTGTCCCTCCCACCTCGAGTGGGACAGTTCTAAAGTACAATTTAGATCCCAGAGCACCGTGGCCCCTGCCCCTGTCATGGACGATCAGGCCACAGCTAGATCTTACCAGCCCCTTATCTGCCCTATCCCACTTCTCTCTCTCCTTCAGCAAATCTCATGCACCTGTGTCAGGCCTGGTCTAAGATGATAACATTTTACGTGAGATGGAAAAGTTGTCCTTGTCAAGATCAAACACTTTCTCTCCCAACTTCTGCTGAGGGAAGTGATGGGGAGGAAGGCTAGGAGCTCCCGCAAGCCCTCTCTGGCACTGCCCCTGTGGTCGGGCACCCCATCAGTGCTCCCAAAGCACCACACACGTCTCCTTGTGCCCTGCATACTTCGCTTCTTTGTGTGACTGTCGACTGTGTCTCCCCACTTGACCTTAAGCTCTCCAAGGGCATGAACCACATCTGCCTCATTTTCTACCTCATCTTCATTCCGTGGCACGTTGGCGAAGGATGTTCCTTGCCACATTTATTATAAAACCAAGAGATTAGAAATAATCTAAATGTCCATGAAAGGGGAATAATTAAGTAACTCACAGACCATCTCTACAATTGAATACTATATACCCATTTAAAAATGAACAGCCCTGGCTGGTGTGGCTCAATGAACTGAGTGCCAGCCTGCGAACTGGAGAGTCACTGGTTCGATTCCCAGTCAGGGCACATGCCTGGGTTGTGGGCCAGGTCCCCAGTCGGGGGCGTGTGAGAGGCAAGCAATCGATGTTTCTTGTCGTCCTTTCCCCGTTCTCTAAAAATAAATAAATAAAATCATTTTTTTGAAGAAGGAACAAAGTAGATTTGTATGGATTGATACAGAACAATCTCCAAAGTTCACAGTTCAGTGAAAAAGGCCATGTACTGAACAGTACATGTGGTAGGCTGTTTTCTGTTAGAAAACATATGTACTAGGTATACACGAATTTTTTACAAAGTGGGAGGTTGACACCCCTAACCTCTATGTTGTTCAAAGGTCAACTGTACTTTCAAGGAATGAAGCTCAGGGATATTGAAAGGAACACAAAGATATTAGCACCCAAAAAGTTAAATTGCACAATTCATACATCCAATTTAAAAAGAAAAAAAAGGATAGAGACCTTTCAGCTTTCTAATCCTCAGAACAGTGGTTTTCTCCACGGAGAGAAGCTAGATACCTAGGAGATGGGGTGGGAAGGAGACGGCAATCGATACCCTTTTGTCTTTTGAATTCCGTACCCTGTTTATACCTTCTTTAATCAAAGAATAAATAATATTTAATCAATTTTGAATGAATGAAGAGTGGCACTTGCAAAAGAAACCCTCTTCCTGGTTCCGATATAAGAACCAGGGTCAGCCCTGGCTGGTGTGGCTCAGTGGACTGAGCACTGGACTATGAACCGAAGGGTCGCTGGTTCGATTCCCGGGTAGCAGGCCAGGTCCCCAGGTGGGGGCATTTGAGAGGTATCCCATGGATGTTTCTTTCACACGTTGA
The DNA here is from genome assembly GCA_028533065.1 of Trachops cirrhosus. Classification (NCBI taxonomy): domain Eukaryota; kingdom Metazoa; phylum Chordata; class Mammalia; order Chiroptera; family Phyllostomidae; genus Trachops; species Trachops cirrhosus. Next base: position 58,061,158 of record CM052546.1, on the reverse strand, counting down.
TGTTTCTCTTCCTCTCTTTCTCCCTCCCTCCCCTCTCTCTAAAAATAAATCGATAAAATTAAAAAACAAAACCAACAACAAGCCATGGGTTAGCTGAGCTTGCTTAACCCAGCATCGCTTGATTTCATAGATTCACATGCAACCATCACCTCGGAGGCCCTGCTTTCCCAAGAATGCCTTACAGTGAGGTCAGGAAGTCAGCAAAAGCTCGGGGCAGCTTCCAGTCATCAGCCAACTACTTGGGACATAACACAGGGCAGTAGAAAGAGCGTGGGACTTATTTAGCAATATGTATTTCCAGAGTCTAAAAAACATGCAAATGTTTGACCTAGAAATTCCATCTCTGAGAATTCATCCTAAAGGGACAGTTAAGGATTATGCATAAAGGTTTAGCTGTAAGGATATTCACTGAAGGATCGCTTATGACAGTGGGGGAGGGGAGATGGAGAGAACTGCCTCAGTAATGGGAGACTAAGTGAATTAGGCTGCATTCACACAAAACATGTACGTATTCCTTATGCAGTTCTGAAAAATTGTTTGCAGAAGGAAAGAAAAGAGCAGCCCTAGCTGGTGTGGCTCAGTTGGTTGGAGTGTTGTCCCATAAACCAGAAGGTCTCAGGTTCAATTCCCAGTCAAGGCACAAATGAAAGGTTACCGGTTTGGTCCTGAGTTGGGGCACATATGAGAGACAAACCCGTTGATGTTTCTCTCTCTCTCTCTTTCTCTTTCTCTCTCTCTCTCTCTCTCTTTCTCCCCCTTCCCTTCACTCTAAAATCAATAAGCATGTCCTGGGGTGAGGATAAAAAAACCTGTTTTAAAAAAAGATTTTATTTATTTATTTTCAGAGAGAGGGGAAGAGAGGAAGGAAGGGAGGGTGAAATGACAGGAGAGAAACATCGATGTGCCAGAGATACATCAGTCGGTTGCCTCTCACACACTCCCAACTGCGACCCGGCCTGCGACCCAGGCATGTGCCCTGACTGGGAATTGAACTGGTGACATCTCAGTTCACAGGCTGGCACTCAGTCCACTGAGCCATACCAGCTGGGGTTGGTTATTTATTTATTTATTTATTTATTTTAAGAGCAAATGAAAGGGATGTCTAGTGTCAGGCAAAGCTTGGTTTGAATTCCTGCTGTACTCCTTATTAGTGGCATGATCTCCATCTACTTAATTACCTTTCTGGGCCTCCATTTCCTCATCTATAAAATGGGTATACTACCAAATATCCTGTGTTAGCTTTGGTAACAAATAACCACAAAAATCTCACTGGCTTAATACAACAAAGGCCTGTGTGTCTCTCAGGCGAACTCTGCTGCAGACATCCCTGGTTAGGGAGGCTTTCTGGCAGCCTTCTTCCAACTCATGGACTCAGGGATCAGGATCCTTCCCATCCGAAGGCTCCACTATCTTAAACTCCGAGTTCCCTTCCACGTGGACATGACAGAGAGCACGGAAGATTGGAAGGGGTGTTTAGTGGCCAGGCCTGGGGGAGGGGCACATCCCTCCTGCCCACACTCTATTGGCAGCACGAGGAGTGGGCCTTTCTAGGTACGAGGGGGCTGGCAAGTGCAGTCCAGCCACTGCCCTGGAGGGGAAATGGCCTGTCTCAGACACGCACCTCCCGGGGCTCCTCTGAATGAATGAGTGAACTGCAAGGCAGTGGCAGGTGGTGGGCTCTCAAACGCACCAGCTGTGTTCTCCTCCTTCCCTTTATTACTGATTCTGTCATAGGTGTGACTTCCAGTCTCTTCAAAAACCGATGTCCTCCTGAAAAGTTTGGTGTAAGTTGGGCCCAGATGTTTATGCTTGGTGGGGGAGAGGGTGGGATAGATTAGAAGGCAGGGTGTCCACTTAGAGGAGCCCTGGAGAAGAGATCATCTCTTCCATCTCTCCTCACTCATCTCATCCTGAGAATCCTTTAAAAAGAGGAACGTCTGACCATGTCTCTCTCTCCCACTTAAAACCTTTGGTGGCTCCCCATGGCTTTATGGGCCAGGTCTAAACTTCTCACCCCTGCAGGGAATGGCCCAGCTTGTCTATCCAGCCTCCTCTCTCCCACCCCTTTCTGGCTTCCTGTGCAATGCCCACACTTCTTCAGTTTCCAGAATGTGCCTCGCTACCGTCTGCCTCCAGGTGTTCCATACCGCCTTCCACTCCACACCCCTCTTTGCTCACCCACAACTTCCTCAGGAAAGTCCCTCTCTCTGACTCTCCAGTCTGGATTGCATTACATTGTTTGGGTTTCTCTGTTTGGGGTACTCTCCCTGCTTTTCGTCCAAGGTGATGATCAAATTTTGTAATTGAATATCAGTCTCTCCCACCATACTGTAAGCTCAGGAGGGTTGGGTAGTATCTGCTTCATTTACCACTGTGCCCAGTGCTTTATTTTCCTCATCGGTGAAATGGAAATGATAGCTGTTATGGACTGAACATCTGTGCCCCGACAAATTCATAACTCACATGTTCTTTTTTAAAGATTTTATTTCTTTTATCTTTAGAGAGAGGGGAAGAGAGGGAGAGAAATATCAATGTGTGGTTGCCTCTCACGCACCCCCCTACTGGGGACCTGGCCCACAACCCAGGCATGTGCCCTGATTGGGAATCGAACCAGTGACCCTTTGGTTCACAGGCCGGCACTCGATCCACTGAGCTACACCAGCCAGGGCCACAAATTCACATTTGTGAAGTCCTAGTGTATGGTATTTGGAGACAGGGCCCTTATGGGAGTAATTATAGTTAGGTGAGGTTACGAAGTGGGGTTCTAATCGAGGAGGGCTGGTGTCCTTAGCAGAAGGACAGCAGAGAGCATTCGCTCTCCCTCTCTCTCTTCTTCCGCTCTCCCTTCTCTCTCCCAGCGCACAAACAGGGCATATGAGCCCACAGTGAGAAGGCTGCTACCTACATGCCAAAAATAGAGGCCTCAGAATGAAACCTACCTTTCAGGTACCTTGACCTTGGACTTCTACCCTCCAGAACTATAAGAAATAAAATTTCTGCTATTTAAACCACTCAGTCGGTATTTGCTATGGCAGCCCAAATGGATTAAGACCTAACAGAACTCACCTAAATTGTTTTTTCAGGACTAATAGTTAATACCCACAAAGCACTTTAAGCTGAGCCTGGCATGCCCTGTTAACTGTTAAGATTGTCACATACCACATGTAAGTATTTGTGGAATGAGTAAACAAATCCATGTTGCAAGTTTAAGTTGTTACAGATCGGGTTCCTTAAAGGGAACTCAGCTGCATTATTATCCCAGTATATTCAGACATAGATGAACTCCTGAAAAAGGGACTTTATAAAAAACAAAAATAATGCATTTCTAACAAGCAGCTTGTGTCTCTCTCTTTTTCTTCCCCTGGAATGTCCACCAGAGGGCTCCTTGAGCTCTTTTCCATCCAAAACACTGCTGACTGCTGGAAATCACCCCCGCTGTAGGAAAGATCAGAGAGTTGAGTTTCCTCCATGGGTTTACTCCATGAAAGTAAACAAAGCTAATGCAATCATAGGTGTGACCGGGTGGGGAAAAACACTCGGGCCAGGGTGAGAAGAGGCAGAGTGGCATCTTAGTTTCACTGGTCCTTGGCCGGAGTCTTGATGACATCTCTGACCCTCAGTGTCCTCATCTAGAAAAGGGAGCTGTTCCTACCAGGCATTGCTGGGAGGGCCAAATAAGAGCCTTTTTTAATGCTCTTCGATGCAAGGAAGGAATTTCTATAGGTGGCAGATAGGCTAACACAGTGCTGCTAATTCCAAAGACTGTCTTTAGTTGTCCGTAGCCATAATAAACAGCTGTGGGGATACAACTCTGCTTTAGGTTCAGCCCAAAGATTATATTTAGCCCAGTTTTAATATTGCATAGATTTGAGGAATAAGACATATGAGGCAGTTTCTTGGGGATGGCAGCTCTCCCTCCACTTTCAAGGGGCTGCATTTATACTATTATTTGCTTTAATGAACTGTAGGTAGAAGTATGAGACTTCCAGGAGTCTCAGCCTTTAATTCAGTTGTGACAGTAACTACGCAGGATTCGCATGGACCCCACCGGTGTGGATGAAAAAAAGTTCTGTGGAAAGTAGCCTCACTGGGTGGTCTGATCATAAATTCCTAACTGGGCAGGTCGTGGTGAGTACTCACTTCCCAGGCCTGTAACTGCTTCAGTGAAAGGTTTTAAACCGGCCCTGTCCCTTGTTCTTGTATATCAAAGTTTAACATACCTTTGAACTACCAGAAGGAATGTCCCTTAAAAGGGGTATTAGCCCTCAAGAGAACACATAACCTTGTTATGTACCCTGTCACCCAATTTCCACTTTGCTTTCTCTGGTTTTCCTTATGTCCCCTCCTGAATTTCAAATACATAAAAGAAGCCGCAAAAACTGTTATTCCTTGGAGATCTTGCTCCCTGGCAGATGTTGTCAGTTTGGCTCAGATAAATTTTTTAAAAAAATATATATTTTATTGATTATGCTATTACAGTTGTCCCATTACCTCCCCTTTATTCCCCTCCACCCTGCACACCCCTCCCACCCACATTCCCCACCTTTAGTTCAAGTCCATGGGTTGTACATACAAGTTCTTTGGCTTCTACATTTCCTATACCATTCTTACCCTCCCCGTGTCTGTTTTCCACCTACCATCTATGCTACTTATTCTCTGTACCTTTTCCCACTCTCTCCTCCTCCCACTCCCCTGCTGATAACCTTCCATGTAATCTCTATTTCTGTGATTCTGTTGCTGTTCTAGTTGTTTGCTTAGGTTTTGGGTTTTTTTGTTTGTTTGTTTGGGTGTTAATAGCTGTGAGTTTGTTGTCATTTTGCTGTTCATATTTTTGATCTTCTTTTTCTTAGATGAGTCCCTTTAACATTTCATATCATAAGGGCTGGGTGATGATGAACTCCTTTAACTTGACCTTATCTGGGAAGCACTTGATCTGCCCTTCCATTCTAAATGAAAGCTTTGCTGGATAGAGCAATCTGGGATGTAGGTCCTTGCCTTTCATGACTTGGAATACTTCTTTCCAGCCCCTTCTTGCCTGTAAGGTCTCTTTTGAGAAATCAGCTGACAGTCTGATGGGAACTCCTTTGCAGGCAACTGTCTCCTTTTCTCTTGCTGCTTTTAAGATTCTCTCCTTATCTTTAATCTTGGGTAACTTAATGATGATGTGCCTTGGTGTGTGCTTCCTTGGGTCCAACTTTTTTGGGACTCTCTGAACTTCCTGGACTTCCTGGAAGTCTATTTCCTTTGCCAGACTGGGGAAGTTCTCCTGTATTATGTTGTCAAAAAGTTTTCAATTTCTTGGTCTTCCTCTTCTTCTTCTGGCAACCCTATTATTTGGATGTTGGAGTGTTTAAAGTTGTCCCAAAGGTTCCTAAGCCTCTCCTCCTTTTTCTGAGTTCTTGTTTCTTCATTCTTCTCTGGTTGAATGTTTCTTTCTTCCTTCTGGTCCACACTGTTAATTTGAGTCCCAGTTTCCTTCCTGTCACTGTTGGTTCCCTGTACATTTTCCTTTATTTCACTTTTCATAGCCTTCATTTTTTTCATCTAATTTGCTACCATATTCAACCAATCCTGTGAGCATCCTAATTACCAGTGTTTTGAACTGTGCATCTGATAGGTTGGCTATCTCTTGGTTGCTTAGTTGTATTTTTTCTGGAGCTTTGATCTGTTCTTTC
>CM052546.1:58007564-58054597 GCA_028533065.1 Trachops cirrhosus | reverse complement strand
CGGCACCAGCTCCTGGTTTTCATGTCTGTGGTGGGGTCATCTGCCCTGGCCTGCGGAGGAGGGTGCTCACCCTGCAATCACTCTGCACCCAGGCTGGGAGAGACTGGAGGGCAGGACCAGTCAGGTGGAGGTGGAGGAATTTATTCCCCCTCCCCCTGCAGGCTTTGGGTCCCTTGGCTCTGTCTTCCCTGGGCAGCCCTTCCCACGTCATTCCTACCCCTCGTCCACCAGGCCCAGGCCTGCCAACAGCTCCCCACTCTTCCCAGCCCCAGCGCCACCCTTCGGACTCCCTGCGTCTGCTCCTACTTTGGTAAAAAGCCCTTCTAGGAAAGCCTCCTGAATCATCTATGTGAGATGCCCGCTATGTCCTGCTGGGACCCAACTGATCTGCTCCAGGTATAAAGCTGAAGTAGCACCAAAGACAAGCCTGCGTCACACCTTGTCCTTGGTCCTGGGTCCCCTCCAATGTTCCAGCCTCCCTTGTATCTCTCCATGTAGAAGCATGATCACATGGATTTTGTTCGTTTTGGATTTTCAGTGGCTCTCAGCCAGGCATACAAATGGGTGTGACTGAAATACAGGGTCCCGAGAACACAGGTCAACCTCATTCCCCCCCTTGTCACTTAGTATCCTCACAAAGGCTTTGTTTCCAGTGGGTGGGGCCCATGAACGTGGTTTTCCGGAATTGCTGATGTGCTAGGTTGAGGCTGTGATGACTAACTAACATTTGTCCATCAATGGGATGTCTGCCAGCAGCGACAGACTGGCTTTAGCAAGACCCAGGCGTCGGCACTTCCTGGACCCACGAATTCAGGTGTATGGAAGCCGGCCTGGGAGAACTCAGCAGGGTCAGAAACCTCAGCCTGCACCTGCGTCTGGCCCCTCAGCTACTTTGTGGACTCACTCAGCCGAGTGGTCTTCTTTTCCCCCCAAACAAGGGGCAATTTTCATGGTTCCTGAAAGATGTAGTTTTGTTTCCATGAGGTTATTTCATCCTAGGGCTTGGAGCCAGGCTTTGGGGTTCAAATCCCAGTTCTGTCACTTCCCTAGGTGGGAGACCTTGGGCAAGTTGCTTAACCTCTCTGTGCCTCAGTTTCCTCATTTGTGAAATGAGAATAATAAACCTACCTCATAGGGTTGTTGAGAAAGTTAAAGGAATAAAAAAGAAAAGTTAAAGGAGAGTTAAAGAGCTTTACAGAAACACTTAATGCAGGGCTTAGCATGTACTAGGTGCTCAAAAACAGCAGCTCCTTCTAATAGGACGAAAACTAACGTTGAATTAATCGCCTGCTTGCTATGCAGACGCAACTGCAGTTTTACTCACTGAATTCTCACAACCACCTGGTTAGCCCCACATTGCCCCTACTTTCCAACGAGGAAACGGGGACTCCAAGTGGCCACGGGACTTGTTCAGAGTCACACAACTGGGTCGTGGCAGAGCCTGACACAATTTGCACCGGTGAGTGCCACCATTTAGCCCTGAGCTGAAGAGCGAAGTCCCGGCCGATGCCTCTGTTTGCTCGCTTTGATCCCTTGCTCCCTTGTATTACAGTGCATCTCTTTGGATTTAGGCTTAATCGGAACCCAGTTATCTGCCTTGTAAACTCTTGCAGGGCAAAAGCCCCATCTGAGACATCACATTTCTGCCACTCAACTTCCTTGATCCTGAGAAAACTGCCTGAGGTGTCTGTTCAGAGAAGAGATCCTCTGGCATTTCTGCTGGAGTCTGACTCAGGAACCATGGAGTGGAATTTAAAATCTGATTTTTTATTTTTTTTTAACCCCAGTAACTGGCAGTACTTCGGATAAAGCAGGTTTGGAACCTTTTGCTGCGTGGAATTAGAACTCCCCCTGCCGGCGAGAAGAGGATGGCAGACAGAGGCACTCGCCCCCTTTTCCTACAGGTGTTTTTCTTGCCTTGTGGTGAATCGGGATTCTATGGAAAGTAACCTGACAGGGTGATCTGATCTTAAATTCCTAACTGGGCAGGTTAGGGTGGGTAGTCACGCCCCTAGGCATATGACTTTTTTAGTAAAAGGTTTATCTTTACCTTAAGTAAGCCCTGTCCATTGTTTCTGTGCATCTAGGTTAACACACCTTTGAAATAAGCAAAACCACCAAGAAAAATACATAATCTTATTATCCTGTCATCTAATCTCTGCCTTGCTTTCTCTCACCTTCATGTAATCTTCCTTGATTCAAAATGCATAAAAGAGGCTGCAAACTGCCGTTCTAAGGTTGCATTTGAGATCTTGTTTCCCAGCAATTGCCATCAGTTTGGCTCAAACAAAATCTTATAAAAATTCCTTATGGGTTTGGACGTTTTTATGTAGACAGCCTCAACTCTTTGTTCTGCCCTGAGGGTCACTACGAGCCCAGATCAGAGCTGGGCAGGGGCAAGGCCAGTAAAATGAAGGTCAAGATTCTCCCTGCTCCCCCAAAATTTAAAATTTGGATCGACAAGACACCGTCAGGTACTCACGAGAAATAGGTGCGGTAGTGGGGCTGGGAGGAGGAATAGGAGTTTGAATACCGGTGGGCCTTGAGGACGGGGTGGGGGGTAATTGAATTCTAAGAGTGCTCTGAGATTGGCTGACAGCACCCTCTTGAGCTGCTTAAGTCCAAGGAGAAGCCTTATGCCTTGCTGGGACTTGGGCTTTGTGAACATCTGCTCGCGCAGTAGGAGAGAATGGTGGTAAAGCTCAAAGCTACCTTTGACTGCATTCCTACAGGGTCCGAGGGATCTGCTAGGTCTACAGTTCCCAAACTTGGCGCTAGGATTTTTGAAAGGGACACAGCGACCTCTGTCGGCCACCTTGGAAACTACTAGTTCAAGGTTGTTCACAGTTTGAATGTCAGGTGGAGCCCCGTTCCTTTAGGTGACGTCACAACGTTGCGAAGCTGGGCAGTTGTTCTGCTGAAAAGTAAGTATCATGCCAAAATGAGCGTGGGACAGGAAATAAACGTGGCGATGTTCAATCTAATTCCAGGGCCAGAGCAGCTGTGTAGTGTGTATGATTATTTAAGAAGAAACCAAAATATGTTTTCTTTCAATCTATGTGCATTTTCAAGTAGCTACTAAGTTGTTAGGACATACATACTTTTTAGTTGTTTTGACCTAACTACTTACTGAATGTAACTGTTGTTTTTTTGTGGGAGTGAGAGATGCCATGAAAAAATTACTGCGACAGCACAAACATCTTGAACCCTGACATTTGGGGACCCGTGCATTATGCTCTTTACAACTTTACAAAAAGCTGCCTTATGCAAGTCTAGGAGATCATATCTCTGTTTTATAGATGAGTCAAAAAAGACTAACTCACCTGCCTGAGGCCTCCCAGCATGGGGTCTGGGATGTGCATGGGGCCAGTGACATTTATACCAGGTCCTGTGTGATTCTCAAAAAGTCAAACAGACACTCCCTACCTCGAGTCAATTCAGGTTTGTCCCCTGGTTGTGGGGAGGGCAGGCTGGGGGCTGGGGCCAGCTCTTTCCGTTTGTCATCTGCACCATCTGTGGAAGAGCAGAGTCAGGCTCCTGAGGTTCCTTCCCGTTCATCTCAGGACCCTCCTCAGGGGGCTCGGACAATAGCCTCTGTGTGTACTGGGGCTGGGGATCTCTCCCCTTAGACTCCCTGGAGGCTGTCCCCCCACCCACTGCTGGTCCCCCTGTCAACCAAATCCACCTGCAGTCCCAGAGTCATCTCACCAGCTCAGCCACTGGCCGAAGGAGTTACTGAGTTCAAAAGTTGTGCAAAGGATCCAGGTCCCACCTTTCCCACTCTTCTGGGTGAAAAGTCACCGAGGAGCCGCTGCAGGCAGCCTCCTAGCAGGAGAAACCAAGCCCTCTGGAGACCTGTGACGCCACAAAGGGGCAGCACACAGCACCCTCCCGGCCTGGACTGGAGAATTCTGTTTTGGTAGGAAGCTGCCTGACCCCAAAGCCACTTGCATTGGAGGGAAAAGAACTCATTGGAGGGAAGGTGGGGTCCAACCTTCCCAAGGGGCAACTGCCAGTGTCATCCTGTGCAGTCAGGCTGCCTGGCTCTGGGGGACTCTGAGCAAGCAATGTAACCCCCCTGAGCCTCTGTTTCCTCCTCTGCAGAATGGGAATAAAAGCAGTAACTACTTCCTAGGAGCGATCTGAGAATTTTAATACATTACTAAAGCTCAACACACAGCTAGGTATGCATGGTTAATGCACCATGACATTGTTAGTCATACAACAAATATTTATTGAGCACCTACTAGGTATGGAGGAGGCACTAGGCTGGGCACTGGGAATGCAGCAGTGAACAAGACAGACACAAGCCCCGCCTTCAGAGGCCTTATATTCCAGCAGAGGAAGCCAGACCCTAAACAACATAATAAATACATAGGTAAATTAGACAGCAGTGCCGTCCAGTAGACGTACAATGTGAGCCACATACACAATTTAAAATTTTTTGGTAGTCCCAATTCAAAAGTAAAAAAAAAAGGTGAAATTAATTTTTCTAATTTTTAATTTAAAAATTAAAAAAAATGTCTTTTATTGAGTTGAGAGAAAGAGAGGTAGAGAAACACCTATGTGTGAAAGAAACATTGATCCTCTCCCTCTTGCATGCACCCCAACTGGAGACTGAACCTGTAACCCAGTCATGTGCCCTGACTGGGAATCAAACTCACGACCTTTCAGTTTGCAGGATGACACCCAACCAACTGAGCTAGCCCGGCCAGGGCTAAAAATGTTTTAAACATTTAAAATTTTACCTAATATATCCAAACTATTACCATCTGAACCAGTGGCATTAGCCATGGTTCAAGTGCTGAGTAGCCACAGCTGTCCAGCATGTTAGGTGAGGGCCCAGGAGATTGAGTGCCCGCCTGAGAACCAAGGGGTCACCGGTTCAATTCCCAGTCAGGGCACATGCCTGGATTTTGGGCCAGATCCCCAGTTGGGGGCTCGTGAGAGGCAGCCACACATTGATGTTTCTCTCCCTCTCTCCCTAAAAATAAGTAAATAAAATCTTTAAATAAAATGAAGATGTAATTCAGGGTAAGGGGGACTGGAGCACCAGGTACAGGAGTGGACAGACTGAGAAGGCAGACTGGAGCTGACTTGAGGGAAAGAGCTCTGTTTTCATAGCTCCCTGACCTCGCCTGGCTGCAGGGGCCAATGGTACCTTCCCCCTTCCTCTGTTGCCAAACATGACCCAGGTTCTGCAGACCCCAGAGAGAAGTAGACCCTCTGGACATGCCCCAGCCTGGGGACCGCCTCTCAGCACCACCTTGCTTACATCTGTGTGCACCTCTTGTTCTGGGGGCTTAGGTCCACCTCAGGGGACATACTGCAGAATTTCGTCAAGGTTTTGATTGGAAGAGGGAAGAGGTGGGTGGGTCGGGGTGTGAAGATGAGTTCTTGCTCAGGGCTGGGATTAGGGAGAGGTGAGTAAAAGTGGGAGCCTGTCTTTCCTTAAAATTTTGCAATTTTGTACATCACAAATAGTTTGCATTAATTTAAAATATATTTTACAGATTTATGAATCACAAAATTTATCCCTTTAAAGTACATAATCAGAGGTTTTTAGTATATTCAGAGTTGTATAGTGTCACCTAATCAATTTTATTTTTGAAATTTTTTTTGAAGATTTTATGTATACATTTTTTAGTGAGCAGGGAAGGGAGAGAGAGGGAGAGAAACAGCAACATGTGAGAGATGCATCGATCAGTTGCCTCTCACACGCCCCCAACTGGGGACCTGGCCTAGAACCCAGGCATGTGCCCTGACTGTGAATCAAACTGGCAAATTTTTGGTTTGTAGGCCGGCACTCAATCCACTGGGCCACACCAGCCGGGGCCACCCAATCAATTTTAGAACACTTTCATCATCCCCAAAGAAGCCTCTTACCCATTAAGCAGCTACTCCCTGTTCTCTACCCCCCACCCCTGTCCCTGGCAACCACAAATCTACTTTCTGTCTCTGTGGATTTGCCTAGTCATATAAATGGAATCACTGAATATGAGTCCTGGCTTCTTTAATTTAGCATCATGTCTTCAGTGGTTCATCCATGTTGTACCAGCACTTCCTTCTTTTTTATGGACAAATAATATAACACTGCATAGATGAAACCCATTTTATTTATTTTTAGAGAGAGGGGAAAGGAGGGAGAAAGAGAGGGAGAGAAACATCAATGTGTGGTTGCGTCTCATGTGCCCCCTACTGGGGACCTGGCCCGAAACCCAGGCATGTGCCCTGACTGGTAATTGAACCAGCAACCCTTTGGTTTGAAGACCAGCACACTATCCACTGAGCCACACCAGCCAGGATGGATGGACTCCATTTTATCCATCCACTTATGAACTGATAGATATGTATGATTTTTCCACTTTTTGGCTGCTGTGAACATTCACGTGCAAGTTGTAGTGTGGGCCTACATTTTTCTAATGCTTTTTTTTTTGGTTTTGCATTCAATTTTTAAATATATTGTATAAAAATATATTATTTTTCTTGATTACTCAGTTTTTTGGTGCCCCCTTAAAATTTGCAGTCAAATGCCTGATTGGCTTTACCCTATTCCCATTCTGAAAGTCTCATCCCTTGTTAGCTGTGCACCTTTGGACAAGTTACTTACCCTCTCAGAGCCTCGAGCCTCAGTTTCCTCCTCTGTAGAATGGGGATAATTCCTATACCTACTCATGGCTGATAGGGGACACAATGATGCGTGTTTCAGACCTGTCACTGCCCCCTGGTACACAGATGACTGAAGTTGGCTTTTCCCATGGGGAGCCTGGTGTCAGGCCTGACGGGGTGGGTCCCAAAATGGATGTGACCTTTCCCTGCCCTTGAGGAGAGATGGCCCACCTGCCTAAAACTCCCTGATGCTTCTGTTTCCAAGGGAAACCTGCTGCTTTTCTCTCCTGCCTCAGCCCAGCCTCCCTACAACAAGGTCCTTGGGGGTGGGACTGGATGCTGCCCCGAAGGCCCCCTTAGCTCCCAGCACCTTCCATCCCAGCTGCCCAGGGGGGCCCCCCACCGCCACCTCCCCCATCCTGCGCTCTGCCCACTCCCGTGGAGGGCCGTGGCTCCCTGTCCCTGTGCTGCCATGAGGCCTGCACTGTGCAGGGCTGAAGTCCAAAGTTCAGTCCCTTCGCTAAGCACACGGATAAATATGAACCTTGGAGAATTTCCCCAGCACCAATGTAAACAGAGCGGGCAGGGGCCCTGATTCACTGGCCGCTGGGGCCAGGGTAGGGGGTTGGGGGTACCCACAGGACTTGGCTAGTGGGGTTTGGGGGGGCGTGGGTGCAAGGAGCCTGGTTTGTGCCTGCTTGCTGGCCAGCTAGCAAGTAGACAGCCCACGAGGTGGGGGAGGTGGCCTACTCAGTGGCCCCGGGCCTCGTGGCCCAGTGGTAGTGGAGCCATGGTTTCTAAACTGAGCCAGCTGCAGACGGAGCTCCTGGCGGCCCTGCTCGAGTCGGGCCTGAGCAAAGAGGCGCTGATCCAGGCTTTGGGTGAGCCGGGGCCCTACCTGCTGACTGGAGATGGCTCCCTGGACAAGGGGGAGCCCTGCGGCAGTCGAGGGGAGCTGGCCGAGCTGCCCAATGGGCTGGGGGAGACGAGGGCCTCCGAGGACGAGACAGACGACGATGGGGAAGACTTCACGCCGCCCATCCTCAAAGAGCTGGAGAACCTCAGCCCGGAGGAGGCAGCGCATCAGAAAGCCGTGGTGGAGAGCCTGCTGCAGTAAGGACCCCTCCCCTGTCCCCGCTCCAAAGTGACCCGGGGGGCCTGGCCTCAGCTCCTGGCCAGCCCTGCTGAGTCCCGAGTTCCATGAGCTGTGACCTTCAGCCTAGGTGTCAGGAAGGGGGACTGGGCCCATGAGCTCAGTGGGGATCTTTGCTCGGAGGCTGGAGCCCCCCACCTGGTCCTCTGCAGACTCCCAATTCCCCAGATTCCCCAATGAGCCGAAGCTTTCAGTCCAGTGCTGGGGAAGCGGCCACATGCCCCAGGGGAGCTCCAAGATGGGGAAAAAGCAGGAGACTTTACAAATTAAGTGTCTGGAGAACCAGAGAGGGTGGGAATTTTTAGCTACAGCCACTCTTTCTACGCCCCAAACCCTAACTTCCCTGGTAAGCATTCAGGTGGCAGGCTCCTGGGCCAGGAAGCACTGCTGGGGAGCGGGGAGGGCAAAGCTGGGGTTCTGGGGGCTCCCCTGGCTGAACGGAGACACAATCATTCAGCCAGGCGTTTCTTACCTGAGGGAAGTAAAGCCTCAGAGCAGGCAGGAGCTTCCCTCCTTCCCAGCACTGCCTCCGGCTCCCTCCTCACCAGCCGGCGCCATTAGAGGCCTCCCCATTGTGTATCCGCATCCACTGGCTGGCTCCCCATCTCCCGGAGAACTCAGTGGGTACAAGCCCAATGCCTCCCCTCTCCTCAGCAGAGCTAACCTGGTTACTAATTACCCACAGGCTTTATTATTTCTCTTTTGTTTTATAAATTTATAAACGGCAAAAGGCTCTGATAAGGCCTGTGATCATTAACTTGTAGAGATGGCGGCCTGGGGAGACCTGGGCCAATGAACCTCCTCCCACCCAGCGGGGGTGGGGGATGGGGAGTGCAGGGATGGGGGTGGGGAGAGAGGGGCTAGGGGCCGCAAGGGCTGCCCCTTCCCAAAGCCTCCTTAACCTCCATTGAACAGCGGGGTGCTCCGCTGAGATCTCACGATTACAGTGTTGGATAATGCTGAGATGGATCATCCTGAGAGGAAGTTACAGATCAGTCTGCTTCTCAGATGAGGAAACCAAGGCCCAGAGAAGGAAGTAGCTTGTTTAGGGCCACCCCACAGCGACTTCACCCCTACTGTTTAGCACTCCCAGTCACCAAGACTTGGGGGCCAGGGGCCAGCTGGCAGGGAGCAGGGCTTCTGAGGAAGAGTCCCAAAGATGGGACTCCAGGGACACTATCTCTTTTCTGTCCAAGGTCCTGATCCCAGTTGGGGGTGGGGGAGGGCTAGATCCCCGCCTCTGGGAGTCCTCAGGGTCTGCCAGGCCTCCCGAGGGCCTGGGCAGGGGGCAGGGGAGCAGACAGGCCCCTGACTTGGCAGGAAGTGGAGGGCAAAGGCCCCGCTGGGCTGCAGGGGAGGGGCAGAGTAGGGCATGGCAGACCCAAGGCAAGGGCGACTGGGAGAGGATGGGGCTGGGCCAGACCTGCTCAGGACCCCAGAGGGGAATGGGGGCTTTCAGATGGGAGTGAGAGGCAGGGGGTGCCAAGGGCCCTTCTTACCTGGCTGGGTGGGGCCTCTTGATCAGTAGCCCCTTTGGCGGGATGGTAGGTGTGGGGAGGCTTGATCCACAGCACTTGATGGGGGAGCAGAGGTCAAAGTGCTCCCTGGGGACCAGCAGAGGTGTAGAAGCAGAGGGAGAGAGGGGAGACGTGGAGGAAGAGAGGACGTCAGGGGAGATGGAGAAAGGCCTGGAGAAGCAGAGCTGAGCAGAGGAGTGGGAGGAAAGAGGGGCTCACACCTAGTGGGGAGAAGGGGCTAGGGAGAGAGTGAGGTGCCCCAAGCTGAGAGGAGGCTGGAGTGCTCCCGCCCAACCCGATTGGGTTTTCTTTAATGCTAACAGCATGCTATTTACTTTCCATTTAAATTTGAGATGTTGCTATAAATTATCAACCAGCTCCTTGTTCCTGCGGAGTTTATAACTAACTACCTGGGTTACTTATTGTTCAGGTAACAAAAGGGATCTGAAACCACCCTGAAGGAAAAGAAGTGGGGCCTGTAGTCTCAGGGCACTGGAAGGAGAGGGGTGGGAGACCCCAGAGGAAGGCCTGGGCAGTGGGGGAGTTTAAAGCTGGAGAGGATGGTACAGAGGCAGGACTTCGTGGAAACCACTGCTCTGGTGAGGACAGTGTATGGGAAGAGGCAGAGTGGGTCCCGGGTCTCCCCAGGTGCCCTGTGCATGAGGCCAACAGATCTCCACCCTTGGTTCACTGCATGACCTTGGACACGTCCCTTCTCTGCCTCCTGCCTCCATTTCCCTCACTAATGGACAATGACAAAAATTCACACTCCCTGTCCTGGTTCCCTGGCCTCTTCCTGAGGGACTGCCCTGCCTCCCTCACTTTCCTCCAGTCACACTGACTTCCCACCTCAGGGCCTTTGCACATGCTGTTCCTTCTGCCTGGAACCCTCTTCCCACAACCAATTCCTTCTTCTCCTTTTGCTCAAATGTCACCTCCTCAGGGAGGACCTCCCTGACTGCTTCATCTAAAGGTATTCACCCAGTCACTCACTCTTCAATTAACTTCTTTTACTTTCTCCTGACCCTTATCATTACTTTGTCTGTTTTCTATTTCCTGCCGTGAAAACAAGCTCTTCAAGGGCAGGGCTCGTGTGGCCTCATTCACCACTCTTACCCCTACTCTCCGGCCCTGTGGGTGGCACACAGCACGAATGAACAGGTGACTAGGATTCTCTGAGGCCCTGGGGACCCACCTGCTGCCATGGCCAAGGGGGGAATCTGTACCTGGGGCTCCTTCCTGGGTGTCTTCCTAGCTCCTCCCGGTCCCTGAGCAGCTCAAACCTCAACCTCGTAGGTCTCCAATCCTCTCCATTGGGCAGTACCAAAGCAAAGAGACCCAGGAAGATGGTGGCCATGGTGGGACAATCTGACATCCCTGACTGAGGCCAGCCTGCCTGGGTTCGAATCCCAGCTCACTGACTCTAGCACAGGCAGGTGATTTCACTTTTCTGAGCCCCAGTTACCTCTGCAAGGTGGTGATAATAACAGGGTTAAGTCACCTGATAACATGTAGTGTGCATATGTAGTAAGTAGAGTAAATGGTTGCTATTATGAGTCATCCCACTCGACAGATGAGCAAATGAAGGCTCAGAGAGGCAAAGTGACTTGTCCAAGGTAACTCTTGCAAAGCAGCCAGGCCAGGACTTAGACCCAGGTCCTGCCAACCCCACGCTCTGCACAGCACCCTGGAGGCTGCATGACTGCCCTCGATGTGTTTATCTCCCTTCTGACTCTCTATAGTCATTCTGGCCGTTCAGCTTCACCACTGAGTCACCTCCATGCAGTACTCCAGCGAGCACGGGGGTGCACAAATGTGTTAAACCCGTTTCCTCTTCTAGTGAGATATTTATTGTTGGCTCCATATCACAGCTGAGGAAACTGAGACACACGCAGGCTGAGCAGCTTCCCAAGGCCGCCTGGAGAGTAGTGGCAGAGCTGAGACTCCCACTGAGACAGAGGGCAGGCACTGAGAGCTCAGCTCCCCTGCACACATGTGAGCCTTCAGGGCGGTCTCCCAGCTCCACAGCCTTGGACGCTTTGAGACCCCGGAGCCCATCGAACTGAACTCCCAAAGCCTTGAACATCCGATTGATCCCAGAATGGGTGGGAGGCAGTTGTGGGCGGGTCTTCCCCTCTGCTGGGCCCTCTTCCCCTTGCTGTGGAGCCAGGGGCCCCAGGACTGCATTGTTGATGACGAGTGTGACAGTGTCATTCTGTTTACTGGGCAGTGACTGTGGGCCAGGCCCAGTAAGCCTGTCGCCTCTTTGAACCGCATTCAGTTCTCCCAGGAACACTGCAGTGGCAAGGGATTGCCGGGATGGGTTTCCGGCCATGTTACAGCTATGGGGCACAGTGGTAGGACTGGAACCCAGGTCCCTTTGATTTTCTGGCCTGTGAGAGTGAAGGCTGGGGATACCTGGAGACTTGGTCTCTTAGTTTTGAGTTGGGGAGACTGTCCCTGACCCGAAGAGCCAGGTCCTTGGAGACTGCGAGTGTGTTGGGGGTGGGGGTGGGGAAACAGAGAGGCAGGAAGACAGAGGCCACACACGCGGTCAGGTGGACAGTGACAGTGCATCTTTCCTTTGAGCCAGGAGAGGCCCTGTGGAGAGGACGGCTGGGCTCAGTCTCTCTGGGGAAGAGAGCAGGAGGGTGGGTGGTGGTGCTGGGGGGAGGGCGGGGTGCTGAGAGAGTGATCACAGCAGCAGGAGGTGGGGGGGGGGCAGCCCAGCTCCAGAGTCAGATAAACATGTTTGCCGTGGAGCACAAGGCTGGACTTTGCCCTGCCCTGCCCTGCCCTCCGAGCTGTAACTGGCTCCCAGGAAGCAAGTGCGGTGGAAAAGCGGGGAACCCAGGAGACCCTGAAAGGAGGGAGATGGTGGAGCTTGGGGAGAGGTCTGGTGGAGGGGGGAGGGGTCTGCGCAAAGTGAATCCCGGTGAATTCACTCTGACAAGTGAGGCTCACCTGTCTGAGCCTCTGTTTTCTCACCTGTGAAATGGACATAGGAATAGCACTGACTCCCTAAGGTAATTGTAGGATTTAAATGACCGTCTCTCAACACAGCATCTGGCTCACAGAAAATACTCAAGAAACATTAATTCTCTGGGCTATGGTATTTATACAGATGGCATGTGGCTGTACTGACTGCCGACCAATTTCAATGTATCTGCCCCTACCTTCCTCCTCTCCCTGCCCAGATGGGAACTGCTGATAAAAATGGAGGGAGTCAGAGGGCCAAAGCAGGCGAAAGGCTCTGTGCCCCCGAGTCTCAGATGGGTGTTTTCAAGGGGACAGGCAAAGCTGGTCCTCAGAGAACGAGAAGGGCCAGGGGAAAGGCAGTATGGGGTGGGAGGGTGAGTTTCAGAGCCCTGCAGGGCTTGTCAGTTTATATGCTCTATGCGTATGTCAAATGTTAGGTAACATGTTTTATGATTTAAAGAGTATGGAAGCGTGACAGGAAACTGCCCCTCTCCCAACACCCCCTTCCCTGCCAGGGCCGCCAGTGCTGCCACGTCCTCTGCGTCCTTCCACTGCTTCATGCAGACACAAGCAAGTGTGCAGGAATCTTTTACCTCACTTTACACTTTACACGACAGCGGCCCAGCAAACCTACCAGGCGAACTCTGCCCCGTCGGGGCGCACGAAGGGCTTCCTCGGCGGGCTCTTGTGGTGGCTTACCCGGAGGCGGTGCACTTAGGTTCATCAGCACCCTTTTGCCAGACACTCAGGGGGTTTCCAATCGCTGGCTGTGGCCAAGTCACAGGGTGATGAATCACCTCCTCCACATGCCACTTGCCACACGGGCATGTATCAGAAGTCTCGGATTCTAGAACCCATTGCTGATTCAAGGGTGTAAGAAGGCAGGCTCTAGAATCTGGGAGACCTAAGTTCAAATCCCAGTTCAGCATTGGTGCAGTGACATTGGTGCAGTGAGCTGCTCTTCTCTGACATGTATTTGTAACAGGGGCTCAGGACAGGATGAGGGCTAGATGGAAGGGCTGAGCCAGCACAGGAAAGGAAGAGAGAATTTGTGTAGTAGAGGCGACCTGACTCCATCCCTTCCATAGCAATCAGAGGACAGGAACACGAACCAAGGATGGCCTCACATCCCCAAGTCTCTCTAGTGAGAGACACTCAGCCCAGAGAGTGGGA
The DNA here is from genome assembly GCA_028533065.1 of Trachops cirrhosus. Lineage (NCBI taxonomy): Eukaryota > Metazoa > Chordata > Mammalia > Chiroptera > Phyllostomidae > Trachops > Trachops cirrhosus. The sequence continues at coordinate 58,041,166 of CM052546.1, read as the reverse complement.
TTCTGGTGCTCCGACGTGCACGCTTTTCTTACAGCAAGTCCTCTGAACGCCAGCCCTGAACTCAGCTTCACCTGAGACTCTGTTGAAAACCAGCCGCCTGCCCTGGTGCTGGGGGTAGACTGGCTGGGCCACTGCCTCGGGTTTAGTGCAGACCGTCGGGATGCATTTCAACCCCATGTGATTTGTACCTGAGAGGCAGATACATGTGGGATGGGCCCCTGCTGGACTGGCCCTGTGACCTTGGGCAAGAGATGCAAGTGACACAAGTGCTCTTAGTCTCAGTGGCCCAGACTGTAAAGTGAGAGAATCATATTTCTCTCCTTTCTGAGACCTAATTTTTTTCCAGTAGGTGTCCCTCATCCATCCATCCACCCTCCCACCCAGCTAACCACGCACTCTACCATCCATCCATCCACCCACCCTTCCACTTGTCCACTCCTCTACCCACCCGTTTACCAATCCTTTGTATACCTGTCCATCTGTCCACCCATCCATCCATCCATCCATCCACCCATCTATCCATCCACTCATTCATTCATGCATTCACCAGGGACGTAATATATGTTAAGCCTGTTTTGGGAGCTGAAAACCGGACAGTTCCTGCCCTCGAGGGGTTTACAGTCTCTCGGTGGATTAGACTCAGTACAAATAACCTTTCTAGGTGGGATAAGAGGTCTCTAAAGGAGGCACAAGGGTGAACTGTCCCCTTCAGGCCTGTGCTGCTTCTAATGGGAGTTTGTTCACATGTCTGTGTGACCATTTCTAAACTTTTACCTGTTCTTGTGTCCGTGTGGGGCTAGCTGGGACCTATGACCCTGTTTCTCCCATGTCTGTGTCCCCATGTCCACATGCCAGTGTCCCTGTGTCTTGGGACGTGTGCCCACACCTCCCTGTCCCTGAGTCAGGGTGCAGGCCCTGGACTCCACACTTGCTTTTGCCCACAATCCCTACACCCAGGGTGGACAGGGGTCTTAGCACCCCGGGCCCCAGGGAGCAGGCCCTGACCTTGTCTTCCCCTCAGGGAGGACCCGTGGCGCGTGGCAAAGATGGTCAAGTCCTACCTGCAGCAGCACAACATCCCACAGCGAGAGGTGGTCGACACCACCGGCCTCAACCAGTCACACCTGTCCCAGCACCTCAACAAGGGCACCCCCATGAAGACGCAGAAGCGAGCCGCCCTGTACACCTGGTATGTCCGCAAGCAGCGAGAGGTGGCCCAGCGTAAGTAACAACCAACTACAGCCCTGTCTTCCCTGGCAGGCCCGGGACTGTCTGCAGCTTGAGGGTGGGGGCTGGAAGCTTCACCCCCTATTACTCAGACAGGCAGACTCAGAGGAAGTCAGGGGGACCCTGTCAGCCTTCATTCCCTATTCTGTGCATGGCCCTCTGGCCCTCTGGGTTGATTCTGGGCATCCAAAGGTGGATAAACTGGGTCCCTGCCCCCCAAGAGCTGTGTGGTGGAGAAGGGGAGAAGGCCATTACGATACAGTGAGACATGTAATACAACATGATAACAAGAACAGCAGGAGCTACAGTTTACAGCCCCCTCGCGGTGTGCTGGCTCAGTACAGAGTGCTACAGAGAGTATGCCTCGAGGTGTTGAGCTGGTGGTGGAGCAGAGAGTAATCTATTCTTCCTCAGGGCGGCAGGGACATCAGGAAGGCTCACACTAGAAGTATGACATTTAGACTAAGTCTTAAAGTGTGGGTCGAATTTTGACCCATGGAGACGTAGGGAAGTGTGTTTCAGGCAGAAGGAACAGCATGCGTAAAGACTCAGAGACGAAGTACATGCTCAGGGAATCCTCCACTGCAAACCCAGGACGACCTGGGCGCACTATCTTTCAGGGAAGAGTGGATTTCCTCACTCGGGCCTCATCCCCACCAACGCCCGAGTGCACTTTCACACTTTTGAGCCATGCACAAAATAATCTCTACTATTTTTATTAACTATCCAGGTTTTAAAAAGGCAATACATACTGGGTTTTAAAAAAAGAAAACAAAGTTTTTACGATAACAATTTGATGACCTTCTAAAGCAGCCAAGACTGGCATTCGCAGTCTTGCCAACATCCTTCTAGAGGAAGGATGTAGCCAAATCCATGTGTCCTGGACTCAGAATCTTCCTCCCCTTTCATAAAACGGTCCTGTCATTTGTCTATCCCATACCCTTGGTGGCCTGCTCAGGGATAATCTGGTGGACGAATTTCCATGAAAGTGGAACCAGCTGACAAGGGCTGGTGAGCCTCTTCTCTCCTGGCGAACGCTGCACTTTAAGTTTGATTTCCAAGTCTGGCATGTTGAACACAGCTCTGAATCTACTCAGGAGATACGACTCAATTTTTCTGCTCTACTGTACAACCCTATAACATTTTTCCTTTTTCAATCCTTACCTAAGGATATATTTTTTTTAATTTTAGATTTTATTTCTTTATTTTTAGAGAGAGTGGAAGGGAGGGAGAATAAGAGGGAGATAAACATTGATGTGTGAGAGATACATTGATTGGTTGCCTCTCGCACGCCCCCAGCTGGGGACCTGGCCCGCAACCCAGGCGTGTGCCCTGACTGGGAATTGAACCAGAGACCTCTAGGTTTGCAGGCCGGCACTCAATCCACTAAGCCACACCAGCCAGGGTTCAAGGATATTTTTTATAAAAAGTGATTTTAGACAGAGAGAGAACAGGGGAACAGGGGGAGGGAGAGAGAGAGAGAAACATCAATATGACAGAGAAACATTGATTGGTTGCCTTCCATACATGCCCCAACTGGGCACTGAATCTGCCCTGACCACGGATCGAACCCACAATCTTCTTGGTGCACGGGATGATGCTCCAACCAACTGAGCCACTCAGCTAGGATGAAAGTTATTTTTTAAAAAATTTTTAAAGGAAAAATATTGAGCCTCCCTGTACCTTACCTATAAAATGGGATGGCATACATGTCAAATGTGACAAATGCTGATGCTTACCTGGAGCCTTGTGAGATTCTATCCTGGCTCAGCAGAAAACTGTGCAGGGGTTGATTACTAATGCCTGCCGTGGACACAGGCACATGTGCTGTGTATCCGTCATCTCTGGATTAGATGATTTCTAAGTGTAGCTGTACACTCCTCTGGCCCAGCAAGCACCCAGGGCATGAGAAAGAATCAGGAGCATGGTCATGACCTGAGACGGGAAGGTGGGAGTGACTGGGGCCCTGCTCATAGCTCTCTGTGCCCACAGAGTTCACCCATGCCGGGCAGGGTGGGCTGATGGAGGAGCCCATGGGAGATGAGCTGCCGACCAAGAAGGGACGGAGGAACCGTTTCAAATGGGGCCCGGCGTCCCAGCAGATCCTGTTCCAGGCCTATGAGAGGCAGAAGAACCCCAGCAAGGAGGAGCGAGAGGCACTGGTGGAGGAGTGCAATAGGTAGAAGGGCTGGCAGGTAGCAGGGTGGGCTGTGGCTGGGCAGGCAAGGCTGGGGAAGGGGAGGGCAGCTCTCAGTCTCGAGGGGGCTGCCCCAGTTTCCACTCCTGCTCTGTGTCCGAAACCTAGTTCTGTACCTGGCACACCCCCCACAACCAAAGCAGCTCGTAAGAGGGTGCTCACTTCATTCATCCTCACTGCAACCTGATGGCAGTTCTGTCATTTTATGATTAGAGACTCTCAGAGAGGCTAAGTCACTCACACAAGGTCACACAGCAGGAGTGGGACTGAAGCCCAGGTCTGCTAGCTTCAAACACCCAAGGAGAGTGCTACTCCTTCAGACTCTCCCCACAGCCCCAGGAGAGGGTTCTTTTATGCCTGGCTGGGAGGCTCACCAGTGGCTATTTCTGCAGGGCTGAGTGCATCCAGAGAGGGGTGTCACCATCACAGGCACAGGGGCTGGGCTCCAACCTTGTCACAGAGGTGCGTGTCTACAACTGGTTTGCCAATCGGCGTAAGGAAGAAGCCTTTAGGCACAAGCTGGCCATGGACACTTACAGCGGCCCGCCATCGGGGCCAGGTCCAGGCCCTGCGCTGCCCGCCCACAGTTCCCCCGGCCTGCCTCCATCAGCCCTCTCCCCCGGTAAGGTCCACGGTGAGTGCTGTGTGGGCAGGGGGATTGCGACACTGGGTGGACGGAACCAGGGTGGACGTGGGAGAGTTGGGGAGCACCACTCCAGGTGGCAAAAGGCACCCAAACCTCTTAGCACTTCAGTTTGGGTCCGCTCCATTCTGTTTACACTATTCTACCCACTCCACTCTTCTCCATTCCGCTGACACCACCCGCCATCCACTCCACTCAGGTCTATCCACCCCACTCCACCCACTGATCGGGGTTACTTCAGCTCAATCCATTCATTTCAGATGAAATCCACTCCGCTCATTTCAGGTCAATTCAGTTCCGTTCTATTCCATTCAACTCACTATCACAGTTTATTCCTTTAAACTTGGTATGGTTTAGCCTAATCCGATTCCCAATCGACTCAGTTTAAATATAATTCAAGGAAATTCAGTTAATTTTGTATAGCTCAGTTCAATTCAACCCAATTTGGTTTGATTCCATTCAATTCAACTCAAGCTCAATTCAGTTCAGGTTCTATCCAATTGGATTCAGTTTCATTCAACTGATGCCTGTTCTTTCTATGCAATTCAGTTTGCTGCAGTTGAATGTATTAGCTTCAGTTCGGTTAAGTTCAGCTTTTATTGAGCACCTACTGCATGTCAGATGTATCCCTGGGCAGTGGGTCTGTGGAGCTAGTAAAATGCAGCCCCTGTGTTCAGGGGCTGGAAGCAGCTGGCACAGGGCCTGGTGGGAGGCAGACATGCAAGCGAAGTTTGCTGGCTGCATACAGAAGAATGGGGCGAGGGGCCTAAGCAAACCCATGTGGTTTGGAGCAATGAGGGCCCTGGAGGGCAGGCAAATGGGGTGCTGAGGTTAGCTACTGCTCCCACCCCAGGTGTGCGCTATGGACAGCCTGCCACCAGTGAGGGGGCGGAAGTGCCCTCCAGCAGTGGTGGGTCCTTGGTGACAGTATCGGCACCCTTGCACCAAGTGTCCCCCACAGGCCTGGAGCCCAGTCACAGCCTGCTGAACACTGAAGCCAAGCTGGTGAGTGTGCCTCCCCCTCTTCCCCAGGCTGGGGGAAGTGGTCCTCAGGGAAGCAGTGGGGGACCCTGACCTCACTCAGCTTGGCTTTCCCTCCAAGGTCTCAGCAACAGGGGGTCCCCTGCCTCCCGTCAGCACCCTGACAGCACTGCACAGCTTGGAGCAGACGTCCCCAGGCCTCAACCAGCAGCCCCAGAACCTCATCATGGCCTCCCTTCCCGGGGTCATGGCCATCGGGCCTGGTGAGCCTGCCTCCCTGGGCTCCACATTCACCAACACAGGCACTTCCACCCTGGTCATTGGTAAGCTGGTGGGATGGGGAGCATCTGGGTGGGGCCCTAGGACCTTTGCACTGCTGTGGAACCCAGGGCTCCAGGGAAGCTAGTTAGACCTACTTCCTGCTGGTATAATGAGCCAGAGGCTCAGAGAAGGGGAGTGACTTGCCAGGGCCACCTCGGTTGATAACAGGTTCTAGTGCAAAGGTACCTCCTACCTCCCATCTGTCACACCTCCTCCCCCAACCCACTAGCTCTGGGGGGCAGGGAGGGCACCCCGGAGGGCCTGGGGAGGCAGTGGATGCAGTAGCCTGGCTGACCCCTGCCCCTCCCGCTCCAGGCCTGGCCTCCACACAGGCACAGAGCGTGCCGGTCATCAACAGCATGGGCAGCAGCCTGACAACCCTGCAGCCTGTCCAGTTCTCCCAGCCGCTGCACCCGTCCTACCAGCAGCCACTCATGCCCCCTGTGCAGAGCCATATGGCCCAGAACCCCTTCATGGCCACCATGGCCCAGCTGCAGAGCCCCCACGGTGAGCGCAGAGGGAGGAGGGATCTCCGTGCGTGTGTGCTGTGTGTGAGTCTGGTAGAGTGCTCGTGTTGGCTGGGGGAGGGCTCTGAGGGTGCTCAGGTGACTGTGGCCAGCATGCGTTTCCATGTGTGTGAATACGTGTGACTGTGTGTGCATGTGTGTGAGTGGATACACATCTGGGTGTTCATCAGTGTTCAAGGTGCATGCCCATGTCTGGGGACACAGGTCACAGTCTCTGAGCCCTTGGGTTGTATTTCAGAATTCACTGTTTTCAGATTTTCAAAAGGTACGTTGGTGAACATACCATAGATTACATAACTCTCCCAGCCGGGTTTGGGGTAACACTCTCACCAAGCACCATGATTTGATTTCTGCAGCAAAAGGCAGAATTCCAGCAAGTACGTTTTTTTTAATGTCATATATATGTTCTTGGGCTTCGACATTTCCCATACTATTCTTGCCCTCCCCGTCTATTTTCTACCTACCATCTATGCTACTTATTCTCTGCACCTTTTCCCCCTCTCTCCCCCTCCCACTCCCCTGTTGCTAACCCTCCATGTGATCTCCATTTCTGTGGTTCTGTTCCTGTTCTAGTTGTTTGCTTAGTTCATTTTTGTTGTTTTAGGTGTGGTTGTTAATAATTGTGAGTTTGCTGTCATTTTACTGTACATGTTTTTTTTATCTTCTTTTTCTTAGATAAGTCCCTTAGCATTTCATATAATAAGGGCCTGGTGATGATGAACTCCTTGAACTTGACCTTATCTGGGAAGCACTTGATCTGTCCTTCCATTCTAAATGATAGCTTTGCTGGATAGAGCAATCTGGGATGTAGGTCCTTGCCTTTCATGACTTGGAATACTTCTTTCCAGCCCTTTCTTGCCTGTAAGGTCTCTTTTGAGAAATCAGCTGACAGTCTCATGGGAACTCCTTTGCAGATAACTCCTTTTCTCTTGCTGCTTTTAAGATTCTCTCCTTATCTTTAATCTTGACTAATGTAATTATGATGTGCCTTGGTGTGTGCTTCCTTGAGTCCAACTTCTTTGGGACTCTCTGAGCTTCCTGGACTTTCTGGAAGTCTATTCCCTTTGCCAGATTGGGGAAGTTCTCCTTCATTATGTTGTCAAATAAGTTTTCCACTTGTTGCTCTTCCTCTTCTCCTTCTGGTACTCCTATGATTCAGATGTTGGAACGTTTAAAGATGTCGTAGAAGTTCCTAAGCCTGTCCTTGTTTTTTTTTTTATTCTTGTTTCTTCATTCTTCTGTGGTTGAATGTTTCTTTCTTCCTTCTGGTCCACACTGTTAATTTGAGTCCCAGTTTCCTTCCCGTCACTGTTGGTTCCCTGTACATTTTCCTTTATTTCACTTTTCATAGCCTTCATTTTTTCATCTAATTTGCAACCATATTCAACCAATCCTGTGAGCATCCTGACTACCAGTGTTTTGAACTATGCATCTGATAGGTTAGCTATCTCTTGGTCGCTTAGTTGTATTTTTTCTGGAGCTTTGATCTGTTCTTTCATTTGAGCTATTTTTTTTTTTGTCTTGGGGCACCTGTTACAAAGGGGCAGAGCCTTAGGTATTCACTGGGGCGGGGCAACCCACATCACTGCGTTATGATGTTGTACATGGGGGATGGGTCCGAGAGGAAACAATGGTGCTTGCTTCGCTCTCTGCAAGATTTCAGTTACTTCCCCCACTTCCCCCAAGCAAATTGGGCCCTTCTGGGGCTGATTCCCAGTGGGTGGGTTTGTATACGTTCTAGGACCCTGTGGGTCTCTCCAACAAACTCTCCTGTGAGACTGGGAGTTTCTCCCACTTCTGCCTCAACCCCCACAGGTGTTTTCAATCAGAGATTTGAGCCTTTATTTCCCCACGCTGGAACCCTAGGTTGTGGGGTCTGTCTCGCTCCCCAGTTTATCTGCACTCGAATGTGGCACTGCCCAATGTGCAATCTGCCACCTCGCCGGGTCCTCCAGCTGCCTCGGTCCTCCAGCCACTGCCTTGCCTTGAGTCCTCTCTGCCTGGCTGCCTGTCTCCGCCCCTCCTACCAGTCTGGATGAATGTTTCTTCTTTAACTCCTTGGTTGTCAGACTTCCAAACAGTTCGATTTTCTGTCAGTTCTGGTTGTTTTTGTTTTTAAATTTGTTGTTGTCCTTCTTTTGGTTGTGTGAGGAGGCACAGTGTGTCTACCTACGCTTCCATCTTGGCTGGATTTACCAGTTTATCAAAGGCTATGATAAAGGACACAAGTTTTATGACCGGCCAGATGAAGAGGCACAGGATGAGGTCTGGGAGAGTCCTGAGCACAGGAGCTGTTCCTGTGGCATTGGGGTGTGTTGCCCTCCTGGTGTGTGGTTGTGCTCCCTGACCCAGAAGCTCTGTGACCCCCTGCTGGTGGGATTTCATGGAGTTTCCTCACATGGGCACCACTGATGATTACCGAGTAGACTAATGAAGACATAAACCACCTCCCATCAGACTCAGGTCGGAGTCTGCCACCAAACGATTTTCCTAAGTGCCAGCCTTGTGAAAATCTGCTGGTTTTCAGAACTTTTGGGGGTTGGAACTGGGGATAAGGGATTGTGGACCAGTGTACACCCCCGCGTGTATTTACACGTGTGACCTAGGTGGTTATGGTTTTGTCTGTCGGTGTGAGAAGTGTCTGTTTTTTGGGGGCAGCTACAGGTGAAACTTTGGGTTACATTTTGGAGAGGAGTCCTGGAGGTGGCGATAGGCCGCCCCCTGCGCTGCTCACCCCTGCACGGGGCCCTGCCCCGCCCCGCCCGAGGCCTGCACTGAGTACGAGAGCACCTGCGCCTCCTTTCCCTTTCACTCCCGTCATCTCCAGGTGGCAGGAGGAGCTGGGTTTGGGTTACTGGCCTTTCCCGGGCTTCTCTCCACCAAGCCAGGCTGAGAAGGCCCTGGTAGTTGGGGAGAGGGTTACAAACCCTTTATCTGGAGCCCCATTTTGGAAATCAGCCCTGAGTCCCATCAGGCCATTTCCCAGGCCTCGCACCCCACTTCCCTCAGAACACCCAGCCCTGAGGCCACCCTGGGAGAGGTCCGGCCGAGCCCAGGGTGCCACGTCTGTATCCTTCTCTATCCTCCTGTCTTCTCCCTCCTGCACAGCCCTTTATAGCCACAAGCCAGAGGTGGCCCAGTACACCCACACCGGCCTGCTGCCTCAGACCATGCTCATCACCGACACTGGCAACCTCAGCGCCCTGGCCAGCCTCACACCCACCAAGCAGGTAAGGCCCAGGGCTGCCCCAGCCCCTCCCTCGGGCCCTGCCTCAGAGAACCCCCTGGGGACTCAGGAGGCTGCTCTGTTCCCCAGGTCTTCGCCTCAGACACCGAGGCCTCCAACGAGTCTGGGCTTCACACGCCAGCATCTCAGGCCACCACCATCCACATCCCCAGCCAGGACTCTGCTGGCATCCAGCAGCTGCAGCCTTCTCATAGGCTCAGCGCCAGCCCCACAGGTGCGCGGCCTTGCCCCGCCCCCTCCTTTGCTGTGTGTGCAGCGTGTGGGGCAAACGGGTGCGGGGCAGGAGGCAGATTTGGGAGGGCACCCTGTGCTCCCCTGAAGTGAGTCAAGAGGGGTGTGGAAAATGGGAGCATCTTCCAGAAACATATCATTGACCTGGTTAAGGAACAAGATGAAGTCATGGAAGAGGAGGAAATTGGGTGGATGGGCCAGAAGTGGCTTGTGGGTGTGCTGGTTTGGTTTAGGGTTTAGCATTTTTTTGAATTGTTGCGAACATTTAAAAATCAGGAGCTTTCACAAAGAAATCCAGATTTCTCTGGGAAAATTGAAAGGACTCATGTTCCCATATAGTGACAGAGTGTGGGCTTACCAGGCCACCGTGTCCTACTCGACCCATTCATTTCCAACCCCCTACAATCCAAGTCTGCAACCTACAAGGTCACAGTGAAGACCAGGCACTTTAGAACCAGGCTGCTGGGCTCTGAAGCCTGGGGCAGCCACTTACTAAGTGATTGACACTGGGCAAGTTGTCCCCACTCTGTGAGCCTCAGGTTCCTCCAGGCAGCCCTGGTGGCTGCAGACAGTTACCCAGGGATTTGTGGTCCAGCCTTCCTGCTTTCCCCATGAGATACTTGTCATCACCCCCATTGTACAGATGAGAAAGCAGACACTCGAGGTGAGGGACTTGGCCTTGCCTCTGACAGCTATGAGGTGGCAGGGCCAGGACTTGAACCCAAGTCCAAACTCAGAGCCTGCTCTCTCTTAATCATCTGAATCAGCCAGGCTTCTCCCGAGACACACAAGCAACAGGAATACATGCACATTTAAGGAGCTGGCTCACACGACGTGGCGGGGAAGGAGGGCTGACCGATCCAAAAGCTGTAGGGCCAGTCAGCGGGCTGGCCGCGCAGGCAGGAGTGGACGCTGTAGTCCTGCTTTGGCTCCTGAGGCCTTCAACTGATTGTGCAAGGCCCACCCACATTACTGAGGGGCATCTCCTTTACTTAAAAGCAACTGACTGTAGGTGTTACAACAAAATGCCTTCCCAGTAACCCTTTGACTAATGTTTGGGTCAGTGACTGGGCACTACAGCCTAGCCAAGCTGATGCATGTCACTGGGGCTTCTCCAATATTCCCACTAAAAAGGCCTGGGGAGGGTACTCTCTGGGTGGCTCCAGAGCCCAGCTGGGGGTTAGTAAGATGAGGTCCCACCTCCCTGTCCCGAGCACCCCCAGGGATAAGTGGGAGGGGTCAGCATGGGCTTGGCGGGCAGCCAGCAGCTTCATTTGCCTCCGCAGTGTCCTCCAGCAGCCTAGTGTTGTACCAGAGCTCCGAATCCACCAATGGCCACAGCCACCTGCTGCCGTCCAACCACAGCGTCATCGAGACCTTCATCTCCACGCAGATGGCCTCTTCTTCCCAGTAACCACAGCAACTGCCTCCCAGGGGCTGGCACCTGGAGCATGCACAGCCTGCTGAGGTTTGGGGTGGGTTGGCCAAAACATCTGAGCCTGCACAACTTTTGCTCCCACGGAGCTGCTGCCCTCCCCTGGAAAACCATGCCTTGGTCCCCACGCATCCCTGCCAATGTCAGAGAGGGAGGGTCCCAAGGTGCCCCAACCCGAGCAGGGCTGCTTCAGTGCACGAGGGGGCCTGTGGGAAGCTGGAAGCAAAGCCTGATCCTGGCAGGGCACGGGAGGGGCTGTTCCTGCCGCTTTGGGTAAACCTTGTCCCTCAGAACAGAGTGGGAGAGGCTTGGGACTCTGGTTCCCCCAGCCTGGGACTGCGGAGAGCCCCAGCACCCCAAAGGGAACTCTGCCAGCCACTTCTCAGGACACAAGCCTGTGTAGCTGTGATTCACTGAGCTCTGAGAGTGGCCCCACCCTATCACCTATGCCCTGTCCAGGCCACTCCATCCTGTCCCCCTTTCTGCTATTAACCCACATGCCCATTGGAACCCTCCCGCCGCACCCATAACTGAGGGGCTACCCTGCCGGAGGGCCTGCGGCTCAGATGCTGATGGTGAGGGCACAAGGGCTCTCCAGCTTCCCTCAGCCTGAGCCATCCCTTCCCCTGGACCTCATGACCTCCAGTTTTCTGGGATGTTCGTTCCCTCGTTCCCAAGCATCATGTCTTCTGGTGCCAGTCTGGTTTCTTGCCTCTGCTGAGAAGCCCCCTCAAGGCTAGGAAGTCGTTCCTGCTCCTGTGGGAGCCTTGTGACTCCATACCTGGTGCTAAGTCCTGGGACGGCAGACCCCTCTGGGGCCCTGCAGACCCTCTGCTGGTTGGGAAGCTGCTGAGCTCAGAAGGCAGCAAGGTCTGAGCAGCTGGCAGAACGGAGATGCCCAGAGAAGAAAGGTGACACCAGCAGAGAGGAGCCACCTGTGTAGACCAGACTGATGCCTGGAAGCTTGGGGGCCTGGATGGCTGAAGGATGGGGAGAGGTCCAGGCAGATGCAAGCCCAAGGAACCTGAGAGTGTAAACCCAGGGCTCCGAGGCTGCAGCAGTAACCTGGCCCTCGGAGACCACCTCCATCTCGGGACTGAGGAAGTGCTGCAGCCCCTGCGGTTTGCAGCCAGCTGAGGGCAAACCTGTGCATTATTTAACTTCTAGTAAAGTAAACGAGGAATGTATTGGAAATTTCTTGCTTGTCCACATGTCACCCAGATGGGTTGGACAGGCAGAGGGAGGCGGGCCAGAGGCCGGAGGAGAGACAGGTGCAGCACACACTCCCACACTTAACCTGTCTTTCCTGCTCTGCTGAATCTCCAAGGCAAGGCAACAAAGCCAGAATTTTACCTTCACCTTGACCTTCTATTCCTTGCAGGATAGCCCTGGTGCACGAAACCCACCTTGGGGTGTAGACAGGAGAACCCTCCTGTGGGATGCTTATTTAAAGTGTCTCATTAAGACTCAGCACTGACCAGGAGGCAGCTCCCAAGTCGCTTTGTCATGTGTTCTGACAATTTATTTTTGATAACCTGGATGGGACGTGATTGTGTGTGGCATGTTCACAAACGTGGACAAAGAAAATTCTGGAAAACAAGGGGATAAAAATCTCTTCTTTTTCAGACAATGTTACATCTGGTCTATGTGGCATAGAGGGAGAAGTACGAACTCTCTGGGCCTTGGCGCCTCAGGGACCCCTCCTTCATTTTCTTACGACTGTCCCCCACACCAGGCTGAGGAGGAGGGGGAGAAGGAAAAGGTCTCTCTTCACTTGCCCCCCGCAGACAGGACCAGGGAGATGGGGCTTTGCCACTTGGCATCAGTCTTGAATAACTCGAAGGCTCCTTCCTCCCGAGACCATGGAGTGTTCTGGTACCACAGGTCTGCCCTGGTGCCCCTGGGGACGCACAGGAGGTCAGGCTTTGCTTAGGCTTCTCACTCTGCAGCCATGGCTTTGCTCTGACTCTCGGGCAAGCCCAAGTCATGGGCAGAGTCTGGACTTGCCAGCCGAGCCCTTGGAAAGGCCCGTCGAGGTGCGCGCCTCGTTGCTGGGACTGGCTGGGCCCCGCGCCTGAGGTCAGTTTGCAGGTGCGGCTGCTGCACTCTTCGACAGTGGACATGGGGAAGCCTCACTGGCCTTCTTTGCCTTTTTCTTCTTTTTTTTCTTTTTGGTTCCAAGTGACATGTCTCCGTTGAACTTGGCTGACCCCTTTTCCTGCTTCCCGACTATGCCCTTGCTAGTGGTGGTGGTGGTGGCTGAGGTCGAGTCCGCACTGGCCTCCTTCTTGGCTTTCTTTTTCGACTTTTTCTTCTTCTTCTTCGCCTCCTTTTCCACCTTCACAGGGCCATGGATGGCGGACTGCCGGAGAATGTCAGAAGCTGACACAGCCGCCTCCCGGCACCGCTGCCTCTCCTCATCACTGTCCTCGCTGCTGCAAGGAGGGGGCAGTCTGGGTCAGCTGGGACGGAGCCCCAAAGCTGCCACCGGAGAGAGGCCACAGGGGCAGGCAGGGAGAGAGCCCGGGCTCAGGAGTGAGGCAGACCTGGGTTCCAACACTGGCTTCTCTGCTCTCTAGCCAGGTGACCTCATGGAGTAACCTCTCTGACCCTCCGTGTCTTCTACAAAATGGGAATCTTCACGCAGCCCAGGCCTCACAAGGATGTCCAAGGGGTGAGGCATTTGGCACAACATGGGTGCTTGAAAAGCAGTAAACCTCCAGAGCCAACCCCCACTTGAACCTCTTCCCCTCCCACGGAGGGTACCATTTCTACCTGAAGGGAGCTCCCTGATGGGGCCCTGCCTCAGCCTGGACCTCGCTGAAGTCTGCGTGGCTATTCTGGGACACTGGCCAACACAGAAAATGGGCAAAGACGGGGGACCTTGAGGAGCGGGTGTGCGACCTCACCTGGAGCTAGAAGGCAACCGCTTCCGGCGGGGCTGGGGAGCAGCTTTCTCCTCGGGGCCTTCAGGGATGGAGGTAAAGAAAAGGCGGAAGCCTGAAACCCAAAGGGTCCGAGTCAGCATGGCCAGGTGCCAAGGCTGCCCTGCCTGCTGCCCTCAAGGCACTCCTCATCCAGAGGCCAAGACCCAGGACCCGCTCTGTCTGACCACAAAGTGATGCCTCATGTGATGATGGGCATGCTTGGGGACAGCTGGCGCCAGAGGACGGGGTGCTGAGGCATGGCAGCTGTCAGATCAGGTCGGCAGTGTGGAAGCTAGCAGGGGGCCTCCTGCCTAAGGAAGCTTCCAAAGTGGCAGATGAGTTCGGCATGGGACAGACAGACTCAGACAGGCAAGGATGCGCAGTGTGGAGGTGAGGCGCACCTGCTCTGGGCCAGACAGGTAAGGTCAGCTCAGGCAAGTGCCTTCGTCCCTCGGAGCCTCCGCGTCCCTTCCAGTCCCCCGCTAAGTGGGGGCGTCATCACCATACCTGCCTTGGAGCAGGCTGCACGGATGAGAGATGGTGATATAGCAACACCGTATCTCCCAGCTCCAGACACGCAGCAGGTGCTTACTAAACACAGCTGCTATTAACAGTGCAGCTACTCACCATCATCCTCCGGGGGGACCTTCCGTGCCTCAGACTTTGTTGGCTCCTTTACAACCTCGGAGATGGTAATGGCGCTAAAGGAAGAGGAGATGGTTGATTTAGGATGAGATTTTGGGTACCAACAAACATTCTTTTTTACTTTTTATTTTATTTTTTGATTTTAAAGAGAGGGGAAGTGAGGGAAAGAGGAGGAAACACTGATGCAAGAGAGAAACATCGATCAGTTGCCTCTTGTATGTGCCCCAACCAGGGGACTGAGCTGCAACTCAGGAATGTGGCCGGACCAGGAGTCAAGCTGGTGACCTTTTGGTCTGCAGGACGATGCTCAGCAAACCGAGCCACACAGGCCACGGCTAAAAATGTGAAACGATTTTTTTTAAATGGAGGGAATGTGGCACGTCATCTTAAATACAAAGGCAGACAGCACACGGGCCTGAGGAGCGGCCAACCCTGTAGCCATAACCTGCCGAACAGCCCCTGCCAGCCCACGCTGCTCTTCTTCATTTGCTTACACCCCGCTTTATTCCAGAAAACACTGAGGGCTTTTAAGATACTCACAGCAAAACAAAATGAATATAATTTCAAGGAGGGAAAAGAGAAAATAAACACAGGAGGGACAGAAAGAGCAAAAGTGTGCTTCGGAAGTCCTGTACACTTGCTAAAGAGAGGACACACATTTTACCCGGAGCTTCCCAACAGCAAGCATGAAAAGGAAAATAGGACCAGTCCGGAGAGATGGTTCAGAGGCCAGCTTAAAGAGCAGGGTGGACCTGGTTTTTAATTTTTTTAATTTTTAATTTTTTAAAAAATTCGAGATAGCTGTAGATGATATGCAGGTCCAAGTAAACATACAGATGCCATATACTCTTTGCCCAGTTTCTCCCTATGGTAACATTGTGCATAACTGCCATTCAGTATCACAACCAAAAGCATATAATCCATTGGCCTTATTCAGACTTCAGAGGCCTGGGTTGGTTTTTTAAAATATATATATATTTTATTGATTATGCTATTATAGTTGTCCCATTCCCCCCCTTCACTCCCCTCCGCCCTGCACCCCCCCATTTAGTTCATGTCCATGGGTCATACATGTAAGTTCTTTGGCTTCTACGTTTCCTATACTATTCTTACTCTCCCTCTATTTTCTACCTACCATTTATGCTACTTATTCTCCATACCTTTCCCCCCCTCTCCTACTCCCACTCCCCTATTGCTAACCCTCCATGTGATCTCCATTTCTGTGGTTCTGTTCTTCTTCTAGTTGTTTGCTTTTGTTTTTGTTTTAGGTGTGGTTTTTAATAACTGTTGAGTTTTCTGTCATTTTGCTGTTCATATTTTTTAATCTTCTTTTTCTTAGATAAAGCCCATTAACATTTCATATAATAAGGGCTTGGTGATGATGAACTCCTTTAACTTGACCTTATCTGGGAAGCACTTGATCTGTCCTTCCATTCTAAATGATAGCTTTGCTGGATAGAGCAATCTGGGATGTAGGTCCTTGCCTTTCATGACTTGGAATACTTCTTTCCACCCCCTTCTTGCCTGTAAGGTCTTTTTTGAGAAATCAGCTGACAGTCTCATGGGAACTCCTTGTAGGTGACTGTCTTCATTTCTCTTGCTGCTTTTAAGATTCTCTTCTTATCTTTAATCTTGGCTAATGTAATTATGATGTGTCTTGGTGTGTTCCTCCTTGGGTCCAACTTCTTTGGGACTCTCTGAGCTTCCTGGACTTCCTGGAAGTCTATTTCCTTTGCCAGATTGGGGAAGTTCTCCTTTATTATTTGTTCAAATAAGTTTTCCACTTGTTGCTCTTCTTCTTCCCCTTCTGGTACCCCTATAATTCGGATGCTGGAACGTTTAAAGATGTCTTGGATGTTCCTAAGCCTGTCCTCATTTTTTTCGAATTCTTGTTTCTTCATTCTTTTCTGTTTGGTTGTTTCTTTCTTCCTTCTGGTCCACTCTATTGTTTTGAGTCCCAGTTTCCTTCCCATCACTATTGGTTCCCCGTGCATTTTCCTTCATTCCTCTTATCATAGCCTTCATTTTTTCATCTAATTTGCAACCAAATTCAACTAATTCTGTGAGCATCCTGATCACCGGTGCTTTGAAGTGTGCATCTGATAGGTTGGCTATCTCTTGGTCACTTAAAAGTATTGGTTCTGGGATTTTGATTTGTACTTCCGTCTGAGCCATTTTTTTTGTCTTGTTGCACCTGTTATGTAGTGAGGGGCGGAGCCTTAGGTGTTCACCAGGGCGGGGCACCCCAGTCACTGGGTTGTGATGTTGTATGTGGGGGCAGGGTCCAAGAGGAGACAATGGCACTTGCTCCTCTCTCCGTCAGATTTCAGTCCCTTCCACCACTTTTCCCAAGCTAACTGGGTCTTTCTGGTGCTGGTTCCCAGGTCTGCAGGTGGGCTTGTACACGTCCTAGGACCTTGTGGGTCTCTCCAATGCACTCTCCTGTGAGGCTGGGAGTCTTCTCCCTGCACCTCAACCCCCACAGATGTTTTCAATCAGTGTCCCGAGGTTCTATTTCCTGGCGCTGGGACCCTGGGTTGTGCGGTCTGTCTCACTGCCCAATTTCGCCTGGTTTATCTGTGCGCGAATGTGGCCCAGACAGCCAGGTGCCTTGAGCGTAATGCCTCGCTTCATAGTCACCGCCTCACTGGGTCTGCCAGGTGCCTGTGCACTCAGGATGCCTTACGTGCCTGGGATGCGTTGCGCGTCCGGTGCCACCACTTTTTGTGCCGTGACCCCTCTCCGCCCGGCTGCCCGACTCCGCCCCTCCTACCAGTCTGGATGAATGTGTATATTTTAACTCCTTGGTTGTCCAACTTCCATACAGTTCAGTTTTCTGTCAGATCTTGTTGTTATCTTGTTTCTAAATTGTTGTTGTCCCTATCTTGGTTGTGCAAGGAGGCACACTGTGTCTACCTACACCTTCATCTTGGCCAGAAGTCCCCAGAGGCCTGGATTTTGAATCCTGGCCTTGGCAGTTACTAGCTGTGTCCCCTTTGGCAAGTGACTCCATCTGTCTGAGCCTTTGCTACCCGTCTGTACTCTGGGAGTCCCTAGGTCTTAGGGCCGTCACAGGATTAAGTGAGACAGTGGGTACCCAGCACAGAGCCCAGCCACAGCAGGCACTCAGTGAACGGCAGCTACGAGGACGACTGCTGCCGTCATGACCCACTGTGTTTCACGGGCCCTCGGACCAAAATAAACTGTCTCTCCGGAAGCACAGAGCAGGGAGAACTGCCGAGACCAGCAAGCATGTCTCTGATGACTGCTGACAGAGAAGCACCACAGAGAATGATGCTCACGACACTGTCCTCACAGCAGACACAGCGCTGCACTGGGCGCTCTCCCCTAACTGCCTCCCGCACATGCCAAGGGTGGCCCCAGAAATCTCAGACAGGAAATGGGTCTGGGAAGTCGCACAAGATGATACGCCCAGGTGCCTGACTCTGATGCAGTATCCAACACAACGGTCCGATGTCGGTCCCTCGGGTATGCCTGGCAATGTCTGTAGACAGTTTCGATGTCACAGCTGCTGGGGGAGTAGCAGCAGGATCTAGGGGGTGGAGGCCTACAATGCACGGTACAGCCCCCACAGCCAAGAATCATCCAGCCCAAAACGCCAATGGTGCCAAGGCTGAGAAACCCTGGTCGCACACGAGGGACCTGCTGGAGCATCACTAGGTCTCTCCGGAAAGAAACACTGCCAGGAATAACCTGACCCTGGTTAGTCCGTTTTCTGTTGGCTTTCCACCTGGGGAAGTGTCTGGTGCAGAGCTGGGAGGGCCTTTTTTGCCCTGAAGCCAAACGGTCACCAAGAAAAACTGTTCCCACAACTCGAAGTGCCAACTGACCTTCCCAGACACATTTCCCATACTCCTGAATGGAAGGACTGACACCATGTATGGCGGTTCAGGGCACGATGTCCTGTCTCGGGAGAGCAGCCGGTTTACACCCTGGGAGATCTCACTTGTCCTTTTTGATACCTACATCCAAGTAAAGGACCCTGGCTTGAACATCCTCACCTCCGTTTCAAAATCTGCTCTGCCAATCAGCGATGTATCTAGACCAGCATAACCTGAGACATGTCCCAGGTTACTTTACCAGTCTTCCAGGAAACAGAGGCACTGCTGCCAAATGAGTCTAGAAACTCCTGGCTGAAGAAAGTCCACAGTTCTCTTTACTGCACGGCTTCTCAGAGCCTTGGATATCCCATTATGAACCAGTCTCCACAGGCACAGAGGGGTGTGCAGACTGCAGCACACCCCGCTTCTTTGTCCTCAGACCCTTTTTTCTAGTCACACTTTGGACTAGTATTCCTTGGTGCCTATTTTAGCAATGCTGACCTAGACCTTCACAAGTTGTATTCTCAAGCTTAAGAAAGAGAGCTGGCACAGGGCCTGACACACACAATTCTGCCTGTCCCCTGCCCGTTTGGGAAGGAGCTCTTGCTTCCCGGGTTCCCCTCCATCTCACAGCAGCGGGACCACATAGTGCTTAAGGGCAAAGCCTTCGGAGACAAACACAACCAGGTCGAGTCCCCACCTCTGCGCCTTAGTCCCTGTGACTTCAAGAAAAGGCTTCTCCTTGCAAAGAGCCTCTGTTTCCTCATCTAGAGAATGAGAGGACTTTTGTGGCCAGGTGATTATGAGTGCCATAAGGTGATGTATGCCACCGTGCCGGCCACAGAACCTGCTTGCGCTGTGTGAGCTCCCAGCCAGTGTAAGCCACTACTGTTCCTATTCATGAGGGCGGGAAAGGAAAAGGTATACTTCTGGTTACCTGTCCAGCAGGGCTCCCAGCTTCTTGGCTACGTGGGCTCGGAACTCGGGGGTGGTCTGAAGCTCGTTGCCATCTTGCTCATGTTCATCCACCTTCTGCCTACAACACACACAGAAGGGCCTCACTTGCTGCCCACTAAGGAGCTGCCCCCGTGAGGGCAGGGACTACATATGTCCCATTTACCCTGCTATCCCATGGTCTAACCCAGCATTGACACACAGCAGGGAGTTGATATTTGTTGAATGACTGTACAAAACTAAACCCAGAGTATACAGTACCTGAGGCTTGGCTGGGTGCTTGGCAACTGATTATTCACAGCATCTGTGGAAATAATGAAAATCTGAGGCATTTGTAGAGGACATGATAAAAACAGTATCTGTTGTGTGCCAGGCATGATTTTGAGTTATTTACATGTATAACTCATTGCATTTTCCCAACCACTCCATCATAGGGGTCACCATTATCTCTATTTGGCAGAAGAGGAAACTGTAAAATAACTTAGTCCATGTTAAACAGCTAATAAGTGACAGAGTTGGGACGAGGGGATGGTCAACTAGCTCCAGAGCCCTTCTCTTCACCACCATGCCAAGCAGGCAAGTCTAAGTGTAATTTGATTCCAGCATTTATTGAGCTCCTACTACGTACCTACCTGGCTGTGTGCCAAGTGCTGTGGAGGACAGAGAAGGTGGCTCCATTGCACTGATCACACTTTTCAAGCCAAGACACTGGGGATTCCTGGCCTTAGTGGTGGTCATTTACCCACCAAACACTGGAGGTCTAGTATAACTCAGGTAGAATTCTAGTAGCTAAACAACTTAGATGAAGATCCTGGCCCTCATGGAACTTATACTCTAGTTGGCAGAAAGAGATGACAAAAACACGCAGAATTATATATGTAAAATTGAATACTAAGTATAGGGAGGGAGTATATACTTATATACTATATATACTTATATACTAAGTATAGGGAGAAAAACACCTTGGGGAGGGAGGGAGGGAGTGCTGGGCAGGGAGTCATGTTATAAAGGTGGGCAGGGAGGGTGTCACTGATAGGTGACATTTGAATAGAAATTTAAGGGACAGGTGAGGGAAGAAGCCAGGTGGACACCTGTGGAAGTCTTCCAGGTGGAGGGACAAGAACTTGCAAAGGCCCTGAGGCAGAATCCATCTGGTGTTTTTTAGAGTCAGCAAGGAGGCCAGTGTGGCTGTAGGACAAACAAGGAGCTCATGGGGGTCTGAGGGGGGTGTCTGGTGGGCCAGTGTGAGGACCTGGGCCCTGAAGGAAGGGAGGGGTCACTGGGGGTTTCTGCACAGAGGACAGACCCACATGCATGTAAGATTTTACAGAATCCCTCTGGCTGCTGTGTGAAGTCAAAGTTAGTGGGGCGAGGCCAGAAGCAAGGACTTTGCTGCAATAAATGAGATGTTACGATGTGGCAGGACCCTGGATATGTGTTTTTTGAAGGTGGAGTCAACACAATTTTGCTGATGGACTCTACTGATGCTGTGAAAGATGAATGAAAGGTTTTGACTTGAGTAATGGGACACAATGTGCTTATGTACTTAAGGGGCTACCTGAACAAAACGGACACTCGGTAACTCTGGACTCAATGCGAGGCCACAGTATTAAGCAACTCCAGAAAACACAGTTGGCACTGTGGTCTGCCCCTGTGCTCTGGACCACAGCACAGAATACAAAGTGTCTGGTGGTCCTCACGTTGGGAATGTGAAGCCCTGGGATGGACAGTCTTTGCACACCTGGTTGTGTTTCTTGAATGTGCAATCACAAGGGAGAAGGGCATTTCCTCCATCCTGACTACAGGGCAATGGATGTGAGGTGCTGTCATGCTACAGAAGCAGTGTTAGACCCCAGGCCCCAGAAGACAGAGTTCAATGAAGTCCTGGCTCTTCCACTGACACACTGTGTGACCCTGGGCAAGTCACTTTACCTTCCTAATCCTTTGTTTCCTCATCTACAAAATGGGGATAAGATAATGAAACTTTCAGTTAGTGTGAGGACACAGTGAAGTTTTATACTGCTTTGAACACTTTGCATGTTCACCTTCTCCTTGGCTTTACATGTTATTGTGAATATTTCCACATATCTGCAAAGACAGTGATGGGATATGAAAATCTGTCACTTTTGATAGGACAAAATAACAGGTATTGTCCAAGTCACGTGTGGCTTGTGGCCCCCATAAAACAAGAGAGGTTAATGAAAATGAAGATGAAACATTGTTCCTGTTCCACATTCACATACCCTCTGGATTACGACTCAGTACCCCGATGGTGAGAGGTTTTGCCCCTTATTCCAGGGGCACCAGGGAGTCCCGGTCAGGGCTGAGCGGTACGTCGCTCGCTCACTGGCAGCCCCAGGATGTGAAATGTGCTGCGGGCGGGGAAAGGCTGTAAGTGAGAATCCACGAAGTGGGCTGTCGCAGTCATTTCGGAGAGGTAGTGGGCTGCCCGGTGTGCAGCAGTGATGATGACCCAAAGGGGGCCGAGTCAAAAGACGCTCAGGTATCTAATCCCTGCAGGTCTCTCAGACAAAGAAGTCGAGTCCCGGTGACTCCTTCCTCACCATCCATCCTCTCCGGCCCCACGGGAAGATCCCGCACCCTCCGGTCAGACTACGTGAACCCAGCCCCCTACCGGTTCTTTTCTTTTCCGGTCCTCTCGGGAGCTGCTGCAAGCCCCAGGCCGGCGTGGCGGCCTCGCGGCACCGCGCCAGCTCCTCCGCATCGCTGCTACCGCTGCTGCTCTCCAAATCGCTCATGGGACCCCGGGGCGCCGTCCTCTTGAACCACCGCAAAGGATGGTGGGAGCGCCTCCACTAGCGTTACCCCTCCAGGACCGCACGTGGGACTGGAGAAGCGCGGGGCATTGTGGGGATGGTAGTTCTCAGACTCAGACCGCCAATGACCATTGAATTGTCGTGGGAGTTTCCCCAAACGTAAGAATTTAGAAGTGCCAAAGAGATCAACTGCTCCACCCTTCTCGTTTCTTTTTAGATTTTATTTATTTATTTTCAGAGAATGGGGAAAGGAGGGAGAAAGAGAGGGAGAGAAAAACCGATCGATTGCCTCTCGCACGCCCCCAAATGGGGACCTTGTCCGCGACCCAGGCATGTGGTCTGTCTGATTAGGAATTTAATCGGCAACCTCTGGTTTGCAGGCCTGTGCTCAATCCACGGAGCCACACCAGCCAGGGCTCCACCCTTTTCTTGATGAGGAAAATGAGACCTACGGAGCCGGAAAAATTGCCTAAGGTCACACAGAGGGTTAATGCCTAAATTCCCAGGGTTTGATTTAATGCAGTTTCAATATTACTCATTTATTCCAGGAATTCCGAAATCCATCTGGGAATCAGAAACAATCTAGGAAACCTGTTAAAATGCAGATTTTTGTGCCTCACCAAAAACTAACCAAATCAGAATCTCTCGGGAGGTGGGACTCGGGAATCTGCATTTCCTCAATATGCCGGGGTCTGGCTTCTACTCAGAGTATAATCTGAGAGCCAGCAGCATGCACAATACTCAGGAGCTTGTTAGAAACGCAGAGTCTTGACTTCAGCTTAGACCTACTTAATCACAACCTGCAGTTAAATAAGTTCTCCAGGATGTACAGTAAAGTTTGAGAGGCGCTATCCTGGGTGATTCTGATGCACAGCTGGGTTTTTATAACTGTCTTACTCAAGTTCAAATCTCCATCTTGTGAATCAACTGTGTCTCTTTTTTTGACTTGGTAAGCAAGCATCAGGCTTTGGGGTGGGGTGGGGGGAGGTCTGTAATGTGAAACAACTTCTCGTCTGTTTTTTTTTTACCCTCCCATTGTTACAAATAAATTTCAGTGGCCAAACCCCAGATTTGCCTCCCCTCCCCAACTGCTAAAATCATTCTCTTCCACCTGCTATTACTATAACATTTGGAAAAGGTTGTAACTGTCATTCCTTAAACACCAGAAAAAGTCCATGGGATTTTTCAGTCATCCTTGCTCTCTCAGACTGCTTCACTTTCTCAGCATCTCCAGTTTTCACTCTCAGATTTGAGAGGTTCAAAGGATTAAGCAATCACCAGTAGGACAGCATTAGCACCCGTGGAAAGAAATGAAGATCCTCCAAAAGAGAGTGAACAAACTTTATTCACAACTTGCTATAGCAAGGGAGTCAACCAACATCCCCTGCATTTGGCAGAGACTCGAAGACAGGCACCGGGAAAATTTTCCTGTGGAAAGTCAGGAAGGCTTCAGGTGTGTGCCCTGATTGAGGTTGGTGGCATAGGGAAGCTGGAGGCGGGCTGTCTAGAAACAGGACTTCATCCTATATGATTGCTAAAGAGCTTATTTGGCTTTCTCTGGCTGGTCCTGAGTTGGAAGGGGTGGGGTGGGGTGGGGGAAGATTAGGGAAGCTGGCAGTTATTGATCAGGTCCTGACAGTTTTGGATTGATTGATGAATAGGTGGTGGTTCGGCTTCCGAAACTGGTGGCTATAGAGGTTGTGGGTCAGAATTCTGTTGTCATATACCGTTTGGTCATTTGTATATCTAATCTTTCACACCCTTTCTCATTCCTCCACTGGCAGGGAGGGCTAGGCTAACTCTTTACAAAAGTGGTGAAGACCTGAGGCCTCCCCAGCAGCGAACTGGAAGGAGTGATTGATAGGATGAGTCATGGATGAGAAGGCAGAACCACACAGAGAGGTTTCCCAGAAGAAACTAGCTGGGTACAAATGGAACGTTTCTGACATTCTTCTCAGAGAGGATGAGAGTGTCACTGTCCCCAATACCATAGTTCCCAAAAGTCCACCAATCCTGCAGGACCAGGCCTTGGAACTCCAGCTGTTGCTGATTTCGGAGGATCCCTTGCCTGTCTTCAATCTGCTGTTTCAGACTCAGGATGAAGCTCTTGGGGTCAATGGCATAGGCATGGCTCCCACCACCCCGATTCTTCACAAAGACCAGGATCTCAGAGGCGATGGTCTCCAGCAGAGAGATGCGAGTGTCGGAGAAGATCCCAAAATCGGCCAGGGATCTGCAGCTGTTGAGGAGCTGCCTCTCGCCGCTGGGCTGCTGGAAGGACAGACGCTGCAGGCCAGAGCAGCGCTGCCTCCACCGGATCTTCTCCTTGACTTTCCTTATGCTCTCATGAGGGTTCACAATGAGGGTCAAGTTGGGGTAACCCCACTGCTCCACAGTCACCTTGATGTCTCGTGCGCTCTGCAAGGGAGAGAAGAGAGGGGTTGAGTCCACACACCTCTCTCTTACATGTGGAAGTTCCCTTCACCTGTCCTCTTTTCTTTCTTTTATAAATTTAATTTAATTTAATTTTTTTTCTTTAATTGAGTCTAGAGAGAGGGGAAGGGAGAGAGAAAGAGAAGGAGAGAAACATCAATGTGAGAGAGAAACATTGATTGGTTGCCTCTTGCATGCACCACAACTGGGGACTGAACCCACAACCCAGGCATGCGCCCTGACTGGGAGCTGAACCTGCGACCTTTCGTTTTGCACACTCCCCAGGGTTGTACTCATCTTTTCAATAGCACAGCAGCAAACATTTAGGGAGTGCCAACCACCTTCTAGGCCCCGTGTTGGGTGCCTTTTACAGCAGCCCTATGAGGGGTTGGTTCTCCTATTATCCCATTTTACAGATAAGGACATTGTGATCGAACAGGGTGAAGTGATTTACTGAACACCTCAGAGGTAGTGAGGAACAGAGCAGATGTTTGAACCTGCTCCCAAGCCTGTCTTCGCCAATGAAGAGGCCACATTCAAGGACCCGAGAGTTCCAGGTGGCTGAAGAACACACCTGGAGGGTGCTGGGCAAGGCCAGCCCTCTATCTGATCTTTTCTAGAAGGAACAGAGGCCCAGCATGGTCAAATCGTTAGATTTTTCAAGATAAAAATCTTTGCACAATGATGTGACTGGTCAGGAAAAATCCAAAGGCATACACTTTTCAGCCCATCTGTGGGCATCATTTGGGTGGTGGGCTCAGCTTGCAGTCTCTGTACCTTCTTAGAGAGCCTATGGTGCTCCTTCTGCCCTTGCTCCAAGAAGGTCCGGCTTCTGTTCTGGAACACACACCAGTCCTTTGCCCCTAACCCCTCACCCTACCTTTTACATAGATGGAGTACCCTCTGTTCTAAGTGTCTATATGCCCCCCTGGCTTTTAAGACCCACCTCAGGCCCTGTCTTCTTCAAGGAATCCTCTCTGGTGACTTCAGAGATAACATTTATTTTCCATTTCCAGAGCCCACAAAGACCTGGGTGTCAGTCCTGCTGCCTCTTAGGAGTGTGACTTAGGTGAATTGACTTAACCTCTCTGAGCCTCAGTTTCCTCATCTGTTAAATGATGATAATAACACTTGACATTTCTACTTTACAGAGCAATCCCTGGACAAGTGCTTTGTAAATTGAAAAGTACAATGTGATTGAAATAGATTGTTATGGCCCTTGCCTGTACTATTGTAACAGGGTGCAGCCAGGGAGGGCCCCAAATAGGGATTTGTAATGGGGTCCAGAGCTCAGGGTGTCCAGGAAATATTAAAAAATATATATATAGGTTGTCCTCATTGTTCTCACCCCCCACAAGTCTGAACTGGGGGATGGGACACATGGAACAGAGCCATTGAGAGTTGTTCTGCATAGCAACAGTTTTGCAAATAACTTCAGGCATGGCCATTTAACATATCTATAAGCTTTAACTGGTTTCATGGATATGTTAAACAGCTGTGGCCACACTTTGAGCCAGGGGGATGGGAGTGACTTCCACCCAGGATGTAGCTGGGAGGCAACTCCCCCTGGTTACAGAGCCTGTGTGAGAGCTTGGAGATGATTGGCTGCACGCTATGGGGCCACACTTGCCCAGACTTATTATGGCAGCCAAGAAAGGCTGGAAAAATATGGGAATTCTGGCAGGTGTAACTGATTGTGGGAGGAATCGGAAATGGGGCTGCAGAGGAAGATTGTCTCTGGGATTTAAACCCAGGCATGGCAACCATGCTGGATGGTTGGGACTGCGTGGCTTTGGTGAGAGTCAGGACCACATGGCTTTGGGGTATTCCCTTTTGCCATGTGGCTTAGGAAGCAGGAGAGACCTTGCTGGGAAGGAAAGGGGTGAAAGGACTCTAGCTGGAGGGCCATGAGAAGGTGCCACATGGTTTTTGGGTTAACTGGAGATTGTGGCGGTGACACAGCTGATGGTGCCGGAACTGAGGGGTTGCCTGAGCCACGGACTTCTACTTCTTTTCCTGAGATATGGTACCCAGGACTGGGCAGAGGGAGGAGGAAGGACTGTGTGCATCTGTGGGTATTCTAAAGGACTTCAGTATTTTAATGAAGACATTAAGTCATTACTCTAAGTCTATATAACTTTTTTAATAAATAATTCATTTCCTTTTCACCAATCTCTGGCATTGAGAGACGTCATTCCCTGGCAGTGGGCAAGGCAAACCTAGTACGGCAGGGGGACCCCCGGAGCACAAGAGGGGGTCCATTCGGTAATAGTATATGGTTCACTCCCTTCCCCAGGTCTGTTCAGTAACACTGTAGGTTTGGCATCACATTACATTATCTGCTATTGAGCATTTTTTTGTTTTCCGAGTATGGTCTTTGGTAATTCTTTCTAGTAGTTATTTTTTCCCCCCAGAGTTTGGAGCAAGGAAATGTTTATTGATTGAGAAGGCCTAGCTCGAGAACACGAGATAACTTATTCTCTAATCCATTTAAAGACAACTCCAAATCCAGGTATCCTTCAGCAGCTTGTGTGACTTTGTTTTGGAGACTATTACCCCCATGCCCCCACCCCCCACCTGTCCCAAGCCCCTTGCCCGCACAAAACAGCTGACTGAATCGACTTGCCTGGGGTCAGTTCAAGCAAGAAATGATTGGGAGCGTGGAACTGACTATCTGGTAGGGATGGGAAAAGAAAGGAAAGGAGAACAAGAATTTGAACATAGATGTGAGGCTCAGAGAGTTGAATCATTTCCCCCAGTTCACAGAGCTGGCGGGTGGTGCAGCCAGGCCTCAGACTGCCTGACGCTAATGGCCAGTTGGCTCCACCAACGCAGAAATAAATAAGTAAACACTTCGCATTAATCTCATTCTGGGCTTCAAGCTTCTGGCAGCAGCCTGGAGAGAAGCCATTACCATCACATTCCAGCTGGGGACTGGGTTCTCCTGGTTGTCATAGCAACAGTCCTGCTTCAGGCACTGGCTGGCCCTCTGAGCGACTATGTCCCATCTGTACCCTTCTGCCACATTGTGGGTAGGGTCAGCTGGATCCAGGATGATGGGCCTGCAACACAGGGAGAGGGTACCCAGACTCTTTCGGGCTTGGAGGCCTGCAAGCCAGAAAGGAGGTTTCTCAGACATCATCTCTTCAAGCCCCTGAGCATCTGCTATGTTCAGAGCTCCGGACCTTCAGTCCAGGAGGTCCCAGAAATATGGCTGGAGAATAACAGTATAGAAGCAATTATATTTCCAAGAATTTCTTTGGGGGAGAGTTCTCTGGGTGTTTGTAAGGAATTTTGGTGACGTGTGTGAGTATGTGGGAAGGGTGAGATGCCAAAGGGCATGCTGCAGCAATAACAGATGCCCACTCAGGTAGGAGGGCCTCTTAAGTTCAAAGACTTTGTTTGGAGACAGGCTACCTAAGTTTGATGCTAGAGCTGCCAAAATGCTTTGGATAAAGATAACACCTCCCTGACTGCTGATATTAGAGGCACTGGGCCAAACCCTGTGTGAATTAACCTACTTTAATCCTTAAAACAATCCCATAAGATAGGGACTAGTATCGTTGTTGTCATCCCCATTTTACAGATGAGAAAACGGAGGCACAGACCTCCTAAGTTCTTGCAAGCAGCAGATGGGACTCCTCAACAGGGGAGAGGCTGGGCCACCTCCATGCGTCTCTCCTCTGTATACATAGTGAATGGATATTTTAAAGAACACAGGCTTGGAGGGGGTCCAGGAGGCCTCCTTGGGTAGCTGGCGTGGCCACAGATGTTGGATGCCAAGGCCACGATAAGAGCTGTGACTTAGGAGGGAACTTCGACTTGATCTATCTGACAGAATGTGATTGCAGGCAGCTGGAGTGAACGGAACATTTCGGGCCCCATGCTTGCTACTCTCAACATCCCTGGCTCCCTGAAATCACCCTGTCAGGTAGAAGAGGCAGGCTGCCTTATGGGGTGGGGGGTTCCCTGACCCACCAGGGGCCCAGTACCTCTCTCTTTGGAGCTGTTTTCTGACACAATCCTCAATGATCGGGTTCTCGAACGTGTAGTGTCTGGTCCAGTAGATACAGAGCAACTTGTACTTCTGCAGTAGCTCCATCACAGTGACGAGGCCTTCGTCCAACCTGAAACTCTCATTCTCCAGTGTACCCATTTCCCAGGCGTAGATGGTCAGCAGCTCGAGGGCGTAGAGAGGGGGCAGCATGGCCCTGGGGCACTTGGCTTTCACATACTGTTGAAAGAGAGAGGAGAGAGCAAGAGAGACCCCAAGATTCTGTGTCAGGATGCACAGGACGAAAAACTGGAAAATCCAAGTTCCTGCCTCAGCTCTGCCATCACCAGCTGTTAATCTCAGCCAAGTCAGCTAGCTTCCCTTCCTGGCCTTAAATGCATTTCCCCATTTTAGAATTAAGGGGCTGGGTTAGTCCAGCTGGTTTCAAATTGCTTGACATAAGTCCTGGAATGGAGTTGTGAAGCAGTGTCCCAAGCAGTGAGCAGGATCCCAGCCTGCACAGTCATGAAAAAAAGGAACTTAAAGTCGCTTTGTGACTAATTTAACCATCATTCCAACATATCTTAAACAGATACACAATTTCCCTTCACATTTTTTTTGAATTACAGTTGACATTCAATATTATCTTAGTTTTAGGTGTTGTCCGGATATTTTTGAAATATACATGGTACCGTGCAGACATGCATGTGTAATCTAAAAGGCAGCTGCTAGGAATATATTCACTCAGTAACAGTCATGAAATGCAGGAATGCCACCATTTGGAGAGGGAATTGGTGGGGGTGGAATTAAATGAATCGAAGACCTTAATGGGCTGAGGTTAATGTGCAGAGGCACCAGTGAGATTGACATTAGCCAGTACTAGACTGGGTAACTGCAGCATTACAAGTACATGTGTACTGAAATTCTGCAAACTCCTCGTTTTTCTCCTTCCTTCTGTTTTTCTCTCCCTCCACCTCCATTTCTTCTTGAGGCAGTTTGCTGAGATGACAAGGCTGGCCTCAGTGTTTTCTTCCCCTCTCCTCCATCTCCTTCTCCTGCCCCCATCCCGGCAACCTCCTCACCTGCAGGTACCAGTGTTTTACCAGCCGCAAGAGGCTCTTCAGCTTGGTTGGCCGATGTTTCACAAAGTTTCTCTGCAGCTCACAGAAGGAAGGAGAGAAATTTCCAGAGTAACCACCGGCTTTAATCAGACTCACATAGACCTCAGGGTCTGGCTGAGAGTTGGGAACAGAAGGCCCTGGGGTGGGAGGAAGCAAAGGGAGAGTGCTGAGTGGCCTGGGCCTGGAGAGCCTGCTAATTCCCTGGAGTGTTTCTCTGGGGAAACCTGAGGCCTCATAGCCTACTAGAATGAAGAGGGTAAAGAGAGATCAAAGTGGGTTTCCTAATTCTTAGGCCACTCAAGGGCTATTGTCTTCCCATAGTGTCCCCAACGCTTTCCCTTCATGTCTGCTTTTAATTTCTCAGATTTATTTGAACCTGCTGCCATCACTGTAAGGGAGGCCTAGGTCCAGGCAAGACAGCTGGGCTCTGCGAGTGCCTTTGCGGAGGGGTGTGCTGCTGCAGCATGCTTCGGGAATGTGCCCTGCCCAGTTGCTCTGTGTGTTGATTTGTAATGTGACGTCCCTTCTCTTCCCCACCAGCGTTTTCTGGGACTGCCTGCCCTCCAACCCTTGTCTCAGGGACTGCTTCTGGAAAGGCCCAAACGACGACAGCCCCAACCCCACCATGAACCTGTGGTAAGTGCTACAGAAGCACCCGAGATTACTCTTCTAACTCCTTCCCCTCCATGGTCTTTCCTCCTCTTGCAATCATATATTTATCTGCACGATTCTTTGAGAAATCTGTTTCCCAAGCTGAGCCATGTGACAGCCAGAGTTGGGTCAGCCCCATGTGTTGGGGTCACCAGCTCCCCACATGACAGAGATTGAAGGGAAGAATGTGGCCATGTATGAGAAGTGAGGCAGTTGCCGGCCTCTTGGAAAGGGCAAATGTGTGAGTTGGATGGGCTTCCTCTCCCCTTACCCAGGGCCCTGTAGGCAGGCATGATGGTGATGGTGACGGGCTCCGCAGTCCACCTGGTCTGGATGGTGAAGGTGAGATCATCGGGGACTCCCTGCAACACCCCCAGGACCTCAAGTCCAAGGGCCAGCAAGTCCTGGCAAGTCCACAGCTTTTTCCGGATCATTCTCAGAACAGCCTGGTGGTGCTTGGCCTCCTGCTGGAAGCTGCGGAAGCAGTTCAGAAACACCACCAGCTCCACCTCCGCGCTGTTCCTGAGCACCGTGCCGTTCCCAAAGGAGCCCACCTGCAGAACACAGAGCCCTGTCACCCTGAGGCCACCCTCTGTGCCGGGCAATCCCTGAGGTTCTCACCACAACTCTAAGGGATGGGTTGGTACCCATTTTTTTTAAAGGTTTTACTTATTTATTTTTAGAGAAAGGGGAAGGGAGGCAGAAACAGTGGGAGAGAAACGTAGATGTGCGAGAGCTACAGCAATTGGTTGCCTCTAGCACGCCCCCAACTGGGGACCCTACCTGTAACCCAGGCATGTGCCCTGACTGGGAATCGAACCAGCGACCTTTCAGTTTGCAGGCCAGCACTCAACCCACTGAGCCACACCAGCCTGGGCGGTACCCATTCTTTACAGGTGAGAAGACTGAGATGTCCAGAGGATAAGCTGTAATAAGCGTTGGAGGGGTTGGGAAGGAAAAGGAACCCTCATTCACTGTGGGTAAGAATGCAAACTGGTACAACCACTATGGAAACCAGTATGGCATTTCTCAAAAAATTAAGAATTGAGTTACCATATAACCCAGCAGTCCCTCTTCTGGATGTCTACCTGAATAACTCAAACACATTTGTTCCCAAAGATATACACACCCCTACGTTCATTGCAGTATTATTCACAGTGGCCCAGATATGGAGACAACCACAGTGTCCTTCAAAAGGGGACTGTGTTAAGATGTGGTGCATATATCCAATGGAATACTACTCAGCCATAAGAAAAGATGAAATACCCCCATTCACAACAACATGGATGGATCTTTAGAGTATTATGCTAAGCAAAATATGTGAGTCAGAAAAAGCTAAGAACCACGTGATTTTGCTCATAGGTTATAAAACTGAAACTCATAGACACAGACAGAGGGAAGTGGGTGGGGGTAGTAAAGGGTAAAGGAGGCCAAATACATGGTGATGGAGGATTATTTGACTGTGGGCGATGGGCACACAATGCAATATATGATCATGTATCATAGAAATGTACACTTGAAACGTATATGACCCTTAGAAGCAATGTCACTTCAATAAATTTAATAATAAAGAAGAGGATAAGCCACTTGCCCAGGGTCACAGGGTACACAGCCTGACTCCAGAGCCCAAGCTTCTTATTTACTAAACTCCATCAGTCTGACACTCTGTCTTCTCACCTGCAGAGTTATTTGAGAATAACTCACAAGGTTTTTTGAGAATCTGGGGGGTGGGCTGTCTAATTTTATGACATTAAAAAAGGGGGTGCAGGATTGTCTGGTAGATAAGAACTGTGGGCTGTGGAATGGGGTAGCCTGACTTTGACCTTGACTCCAGCCCTTGTTCTCCGGCTGTCTGATCATTCTGAACCCTACATCTGTAAAACGATGTACATGTAAAATGATGGAATGTGAGTCATTGGGTCACTTGAAAGTTTAGATGAGGGAGTGTGTGCCAAAGGCTTGCCATGATGCCTGGCACACTGCAAGTCAACAATATGTTTCTCTTCCTCCTCTTTATCTGGCTGACTCATCATTCCTTCTGTTGCTTGGGATTCACTTTCACCATCTGAATGGAAGGAGCCTGAGCTGGACGATTTGGAAGGGGTCTTTTTGATGTTCTGAGATTCTGGGCTTGCTTCCCTGTTGCCTCCGGCATACAAAAGCCCTACAACTCTCTGGCCTTCCTTCTTTCTCACTCCGGTTTGGGAGGTGGAATTGCTGGGGAATGTACGAACAGAACTCAGGTCAGCTCCCCCTCCCGGTGGGTGAATCACTGTAGCTGCTGTGGGTTGTACACTCGTGTCTGGCATTCCTGAAAGCTCTTTATGCATATGAGACATTTTCATCCTCACACCCACTGATTGAGGTGGGTACTAGTATAATTATACCCAAAGTACAGATGAGAAAACTGAGGCAGTGGGGATTCATCAACTTGCCATGGGCTCCTTGCCAGGAGTCAGAGTCAGTTCAAGAGTCAGAACCCAGGGTGCCATTCTTTGACCTCTTTCTTCCCTATGAGCCTAGTCTATCCGCCAGACCCTGTTTCTGAGAAGGTGGAACCCCTGCCATCTTTTCTCTCCCCACCTTTTCCATTCTCATTCTGTACTTGCATTCAGACTCAATGTTTCTGCCCCATGGGAGGAGAGGGTTGGGGATGGTTTCCTGTGTGTGGACAGGGACCATATCCCGCTGAAGGCTTTTTCCAGTGATAACAGACAAACAGAGAGGAAAGAACATTCTAGAACTGGCTTCAGGACTTGCTTCAGTTCAAACCTGTTTAAACCCAACTCATTCAAGGACAAGCATTCACTCATGTGGACCAGCCCAGCTCACCCAATTTTCAGGATCAGGGGAGGGCTCGGAGGCCGAATGAAATATTATTTCTCATTGGCTACTGCTCTTCAGATATTTCTATTATTTCATGGTTTCAAGGGGAGGAGTGGATATGGTCTGTGGGCAGAATTTGAGAGCTGGGTAAATGTCATTTCCTGCTATCAACGCACATTCTTTTTGTAGCATCCTCCTGTTGGCAGGCCTCCCCCTTCCATCTGCTACTTCGTTGTCAGGGTTGTCAAGGGGGTGGTTTGGGAGGGTCTGCTTGACTCTTACTGGTGCCCAAGACCGAAGAGATAGCTCAGACAAGAATTTACAATGATACTTTTTTTTGGAGCATTTACTACATGCCAATCATTTAGCCTGCTTCTCCATTTGCTTGATGAGGCAGAGATGCAGCTGGCGCTGCCCTTGCCCCAATTACAGACGAGAAGGCAGAGGGTTTGAGAGCTACGATGCTAAATCTGCGGTCATAGAGCCAGTAAGGGAAGAAGGCAAGAATCACACTTAGGTCTGTCTGACGTCAAAATGTGTGGCTTCTCACTTCTAAATCCTTCCCTGAGGTGCCTGCCCCAGGGGATAGATCTAGAGCACCAGGCTGGAAACCAGAATTTGGC
>CM052546.1:57991121-58007064 GCA_028533065.1 Trachops cirrhosus | reverse complement strand
AGAAACATTAATTTGTGGTTGCCTCTCATGTACCCCCTACTGGGGACCTAGTCTGCAACCCAGGCATGTGCCCTGATTGGGAATCAAACTGGCAACCCTTTGGTTTGCAGCCTGCACTCAATCCACTGAGCTACACCAGCTAGGGCTCCTTTTGTTTCTTTTGCTCATACTTTTAGAGAAGAGAATTTGACATAAATAGTTAAATGATGGGCAGCAGAAGAAAGAAGAGATAAAGCTAGGCATTTCAATAGTCCACAAACTATTAGACTACATGATTTGGAGGGTCAACCCCACTTTTCTAAGACATTGTTTTTCAGAATAATATCAATAGCTAACATCTCAATCACTTGCAATATATGATATCAGTTACATGCATGAGCTCATTCAATCCTCTAACAACTTTGAAGTCAAATCTCTTTTAGTCATCTCCCATTTACTGAGGCTTAGAAAGGTGGTTTGGTGGCCTCCAAGACAGGCTGTGAGCCTGTCACTATACCACCTTTATCTACTTTTAATGACACAAGGAACCCATTATTAGGATGGACTGATTGACTTGTCATGAAACATCTCTAAGATTAGTTAATGATTCAGGTCCCTGATCTTATTTAGACAGAAGCTTTCTCCTTCCTCATTTCAGGTGGAGGTTCGTTGCATGCCCTACTTTCTACCAGTTATGAGGGCAGGTCACTATAAAGGAAATCTACCAGCCTAAGGGGACTACACCTGCCTCCCTGATGCCTAAACTTAGCATCCTGTTGTCACTACTATTTCTCTTGATAGCATCTATCGAAATTTTGAACTACATAATTCTCTGTGATTGATTGTTAAATATGTCCTCCTAAGTAGACTGGAAGTGATACGAAAGCAGCGGAGTTGATAAGCACTTAATATTTTTTTGTGTGTAAATGAAGACACTGCTCTTTGGGATCCCGTGAGTTTGGGTATAACCATCTGGTGTTGACAGAGTGCTTTTCCATCTCTTTTTTTGCATCACACATTCACTGCGAGGTAGATATCAACGTAACTACAAATTAAGCCTTAACAAGGAGGCAAGGCAATATGTGAGATGGGGGAAACCTAGGCATTTGGAACTATTACCTGGTCAGATTCTAGTGTTTGGGCCCAACACTTCACTAAGATAAATTTTCTCATTTATTCACACACACTGAACATAATATGCTATCCTTTTAGGCTCTGGGACAATAGGGAGCAAGAACAAAATGTATAAGTTAAATGGTGTTGAATGAAGAGGGAAATGAAGGAAAGAGAGCGGAGTGTGTACAGAGGGGGAGGGTTGCAATTTTACAAAAGGAGGTCTGGGTAAGGGGCCCCAGAGAGGGTAGCATTTGTAAAATGGGAACACAGTGTCTATTTCAGAGGCTTGTAGAGAAGATTTAATATCAAAACGCACGGATTCGTAAAAAATTTTCGATAGGTCCAACAGGTACCTAAGAGACTTCTAAAAAAAGCGGCTTGGGGCCCACAGGAGCGGGGAACGTTGGGTGTAGCGGAACGGTGACAGACAGGACATTATCTTGCACAGAATAGTGATCTCGCTGGAAGTGGGCGGGGACGATAACTTGAAGGCCGGATGAATCCAGTCGGGGGCGGTACTACAGTTACCTTGGCAACGGTGCTCCTGCAGTGACAAAGGCAGTGCATTGGTGGAGACAGGGGTGGGGCTTCCGGCGGAAGTGGACTCTCGGGGCCTCTAGTCCGGGAAGATGCTGTGTGTGTTGTGGTGGGGGCTGTGCTTTGGCTTGTGCAGCCTCCTGGTGGGGCAGGTGGAGGCCCCGAGCCCAGTGGAGCCGCCGGAGCAGAGTCGGCCATATGCGGTGCTGCGTGGGCAGAACCTGGGTGAGCGGCCACGGGCTGACAGGCAGCTGGATCGGGCCTGCGCTTCCGCCTCTTGGGGCAGCAGGAGCCTGGCGCGCGCGCGCGCGCGGGGCGGACAGCGGGGAATGTGAGGGTTGGAGATGCAGGTGTGACCTCCTCCGAAGGCGTGGGGAAGAAGGCCTGAGCTTCACCGCTCTGCAAGCCCTGGTGCACACTAGGCTCTCGATATGAGCTGCTTGCGTGGATGACCTGCGAGTCCGGAGACAAGGGTCTCAATTTGGGTCCCCTCCTCTCACCTGGGCTGTGTGGGCCCGGGTGAGACGACAAGGGCGCATAATGTAGTATATACCTCAACCACGTCTTCTTCCCTAATGGGGGTAATAGTCATAGTAATAACAGTAATTGACATGTGTCGCTCGTTTTTTGTATACCGTGCTTTACGCCTAAGCATTTTGTATACATGATCTCATTTAAGCCTCACGGTAAATAAGGAAACGATGGTTTTCAGCTGTGTTTTACAGATACGAAAAACGAAACTCAGGGAGGTTAAGTTAATAGCCCAAGGTTACACAGCGAGAAAGTGGTGGCGGCCAGTACTAGAACCTAGATTTTGTTTGGGAGTATCTGTCACACACATACATCCATATATACATACATACAGGTGTACATGGCTACAGAAGGGACCCTGGAGCTTAGAGCTTGGCAAACTTAAATAACTCCATCTTGTTTGGCTGAAGTCCTTCCTTTCCACTGTACCTCATTGGTATATCTGCATATCTACAAAGTCGCCACGTGATACCATTTCTGGGTTATCTGGACTCTACATAAACTTCTTGTCTGCTGTGTGTTGTCCACTTACTGTGTACCTAGCGCTCGGCCAAGTGGTTTCCACACGTTATCCTGCTTTGTCCTTTAGAACAGGGTTTGCCAGTCTGGGTACTACTGGCATGTTGGACCAGATCGTTCATTGTGGGGGTGGGGAGAGTGGAGACACACTGGCCTGTGCATTGTAGACATTTAGCAGCATCCCCAGCCTTTACTCATCACCAGCTGCCAGTAGCACACCCTACTCCCAGTCCAGGCAGTCAGAATTATCTCTTGACATTACCAAATGTCCACTGGGGTTAAAATCCCCCTGGATGAGAATTACTGTTCAGAGGGTGATCTGCATACCAATGGGCATCTGCAAACTGCTGGTTATCTGCCAGACTGCCTCAGATGCTTCCTCCACCATCATACCTGCTGTGGCCACCCCTCCCCCATCGCTGTCACTTTACAGTTTTCTTCACACCGGCTCTTTGGGCTGTGTGAAGTGCTCTTACTTGTTTATGTTCTCCACCCCAAATTCATGGAGACTTCCAGAGAAGTCGTGGCAGTCCCCCCCCATCCCCCCCGCCCCCCACACGTGGCACTGAGTGGCATTTGTATGTCATCACCAGTGAATGGATGACTTTCGGAACCTGGAGTTGCCATTAGGAGGTAATCTGTATTCCTTTTGCAGTGTTGATGGGAACCATTTTCAGCATCCTGCTGGTGACTATGATCCTTATGGCATTTTGTGTCTACAAGCCCATTCGGCGTCGGTGACAGCTGAGCAAGCAAGTTCTTCGACAAGTGTTTGGGAACAGAATCAGTTGTGTTGCACACGGGTCACTGGAGAAGTTGGAATTTGAACTTCCCTGCTTGGAAATGGCCTTTGATTTGGACAGTTGGTAAATGCTAAATGATTTAGAAAAAACATCTAGCAGTTATTTTTTCCTAACACTGTAATGCAAATAATTGGCCACTGAGTCTGCTTCTCAGTGTTTCTTTTTATATGTGGCTACAATTGTTAAAAGTAAGACCTAAAGCTCAGTGTAAAGATGGAGTGCTTACAAGAAAGAAAACACGGCAACCTTGTGAGTGACATAAAAACCACATTGGAAAGGACTAATCATTAATATTTGAAAATGTTAAGAGGAAGGAATAACATGTAGACAGGCATTCCCAACTTAAGAACCATTTGGTGATAAATGAGTTAAGAATCACAAATGTTTTTAATTATACTGGGTTGGCCTTGAGTCCTCCGGTTGTAAAACACTCAGTGTCAGCTGGGGGAACTTAGGCCCTTGCTCTTCGTGTAGCATTGAGCTCCACACTCAGATGCCCCCACTGAAGTCAGGGTCAAATCAGGTGGGCCTGTGATCATGTTTACCCTTGGGCTGGAAGGCTCTGGGCCC
Source organism: Trachops cirrhosus (assembly GCA_028533065.1). Classification (NCBI taxonomy): domain Eukaryota; kingdom Metazoa; phylum Chordata; class Mammalia; order Chiroptera; family Phyllostomidae; genus Trachops; species Trachops cirrhosus. Next base: position 58,003,009 of record CM052546.1, on the reverse strand, counting down.
TGGGGTTGGACTGAAAATGTTTCTACTTGGCCATTTGAGAAAGAACAACTTCCTGCCCAAACATTCGGATCTCCTTTATATTGCACTTAAATCTTTCCAGCCCTTGGCCTAAAACTTATGGCAGCTCTTCAGATTTGGAATGGACTCAGCGGGAACTCTTTCTTTCCGGCCCCGGGTGGGGAGGACTCATCCAGCAGAAGTGCCTGTTCACTGTGCCAGGCAGAGTGGCGGGTGGGTATGTGTTTACACAAATTTAATTTCACCTTTGAAAATGCTGCTGTTTGTTTGCACTGATGGTAAACTGGATTTTTCCCCTCTATTGAGATGATACTTTCATACTTACAAGGCGGTTATCAGTATTTATTTTATTTTAAAGGTGCTAGGTTTAATTTTGTTATTAATTTGAAATGCTTACCTTGTGCTCCATTCAGGCACAGCACTGATTTTTTTTTAACAACCCGCACTTAATGTGAAATAATTGATGTGGAATCTTGTAACTCTTTGACTTAAGGACTTTGTTTGTAACCCTAACATTGAGCCATTCAAATGTGAACAGTTGTGTGCTTTGCAGCAAATGCCAATTAAAATTAAAGTAAAATCTTATATTCTGTCTTACTCGTAATTACCTTCCAAGCACTTAAAATGCAAGTCTGTTTGACTATAATTTACTCTCCTAAGGAAGCACTGTGAGGTGGAATTTTAAATTCATATGTGAAATAATACAATTTCCCCAAGGCGAGGTATTATTTCAGAAAACTGAGCCAGCATTAATCTCTCAGGCTGGGCCAGGGAATCAGAAAACCTGGATTCTCGTCCTAGCTCCAGTTACAGACAGGCTTATTAACTTCTCCAGAGCCTCAGTTTCACATCTGTGAAATGGGGACACACAGACTTTATTTATGGTGAAGATGAACTGATTTGGAAACTAACACAAACAAAGGTGAGATTACTAGTTAGCCTCTCGCATAGAAGTCTGTGGTTACTGACTGGAAGGAGGGGTGAGTGGGATTCTGAGAGACCGGCACTGCCAAAGTTAAGTGGCACCTCATCTGGAATGCCACATTTTGATGTGCTGCCAAAAAGTTTATTGCCATTTTTAGGATTCTGAAAGGAAACAGTGAAAACTTGCCAGGCCTATAAACCTTGTGACCCGCTATGTGTTTACTAGCCAGGTAGTAGGATCGTGTTCATTTTCTGAAAAAAGAAATTTGCGATATTCTCTGTACAAATCCAAAACCCAGCCCACAGCCTCATTCAAATGTTACCATTGGTTCAGTAGGAGATTTCAAGCTAAAGACAAATAATCTCTGTAGAAAGAGGCTTATTACAAATAGACAAGTGAAGATAAAAACATCAACTCTGGGAGAGAGAGAGAGAGAAGTCCAACCATTGTTAATATTAATGAGGATAGTTTGCGTGACATCAATATAACCTGGCAGCCAAGGAGACTAGACTGGAATGGACATGTGTTCATGAACATTGACAACTTCACTCTACGAGTCTGGGGGCGGTAGACACTGTCGAATGAGCCTGTATCCTGTGGCTGTCAGATTTGAAATGACTGAATGAGTAGAGCAACGAATCTGCGTCAAATTTTGTGATAAGCTTGAACATTCCTCTGCAGAAACTGTTCAGATGATTCAGAAGGCCACAGCTATGGGGAAATGGTGACTGGCAGCTTCATCACAATGTGTCTGCTGATGCGTCGTGTCTTGTGCAGTTTTTCCATGAAACATCAGATCACCCAGGTGACTCAGCCCCGCTATAGCCCAGATCTGGTGCCCCGTGACTTCTGGCCTTTCCCAAAACTAAAATCGCCTTTGAAAGGGAAGAGATTTCAGACCATTAATGAGATTCAAGCAAATACGACGGGGCAGCTGATGGCGATTGGGAGAGATGTGTGAGGTCCCAAGGTGTCTACTTTGAAGGGCCCTGAGGTGTCACTGTCCTATGTACAGTGCTTCTTGTATCTTTAATAAATATCTATTGTTCATACTACATGGCTGGATTACGTATTACATATTACCTTCTGGACAGACGTCGTGTAATGAAAACTTTTATGTACCAGAGACTGACCAATTAGTACCTTCAAATAGAATTATTTTCCTGACCATCTTTGAGAGTACAGGGGAAGGCAGTAGCCGAACCCTAGATTTTATAAACCGGACTGTACTCAGCATACAGACTGAGTATCCAGATGAACACATGTGATTTATACCAGTCATAAAAGTGAGTTATTTTAGCAAATACTAATCTTAACTTTCTTTAAAGTGGAGATTATGAAGTCTGCAAGTGCTGCTTGAGATTTAGGAGCTCTGGAGTCTTATGAATATATTTTTTTCCAGTTGGATCTCAGTGTTAAATCACACATATTTCTAGACATGGGCTGAAGTTCCCATAGTACAGCTTGTCTTTGATGTCATCTGTGTGCAGCAGGAAACTTAAGTTTTTGAATGAAATATTCCATAGGTATTGCATCTCGAGAGTAACAATTTTCTTCCTAGTGCCCCACTGGCTCAAGGTATTGCTGTTTACTTTCCCCAAAAAGCAAAGCAGTGCCTTCATTTTCCCAGAAATACCAAGGCCTGATTTCTGGAGCCAAACATTTTTTACTAGTCACTGCCTTGTTTGCTTTAATACCAGCATATTTGGTGTAGGGTAAGTCTGGAAGCCCCAATTATCATCTGAACTAATAAGAACAGCCTCAAAGAGCACCCTGGCTTCAAAGGCGAGGGCATATTCAGTCACATTAGAGTTGTTAACTTCACTCGGTCTTCCTTACCCCACAAGAGCCAAGTCCATCGCCAAGAGGAGGGCTGCAGGGGTCTCGAAGCAGCCCTGACACTGGCTTGCTTCAGATTCCATTTGAAACAAGGAGCATTGCATGTGGGCTGTATGATGGGGAAGGAAGGCCGAGAGGGGCATGTCACCTTGTAATACACGACTGAGTGTTGGGAAGGCATTTTAACGCTCTAGTAACACAAAACGGGAAGTGTGGGTTCAGTCAGTGACTAGGAAAAGTGTGAAAGGAAAAAAGACTCGAAGACTGTCTAGTATACCGTATGAGCGTCCTGTAAGGAAGCAGTCTTTATTTGCATTTTAAAGGAGAGTGAACACAAATGAAAAATGCTGCAGACAGGCTGACAAAAAGCTCAGTACCTTTTTAATTGACTTCCTGGGACAAAGTCAGTCATCAGGAAGCAGAACAATGGAATGCAAACAAGAGAATACCTATGGTTCACCTTAGTAAACAATGTGACCTAACTGCAGCCATTCCCAAGAAGTGTCCTCACTCAAGGTAAATACTAAGTAAACAAAATGCCAAGGTATGTATTTGAAACAAATGCGATGCTGCATATACTGGCCTGGTGTGCAGAGAAGGAATCAGACCATGACAAAAGAGACAGATGGTTATATAGAATCAAAAGCACATTTCTTGCCCTGACCTGTGTGGCTCAGTTGGTGGGACGTCGCTCGCAAAGCGAAAGGTCGCTGGTTCAATTCCTGGTCAGGGCACATGCCCAGATTGCTGGTTCTGTCCCAGGTTGGGGCACCTATGACAGGCAACTGATCGATGTTTCTCTCCCTCTTTTTTCCCTCTCCCTTCCCTTCTCTCTAAAAATAAATAAATAAAATCTTTTTTTTTAAAGCACATTTCTTTTTGGCTAGGAACGTTTCACTGGCAATGCTAACTGTGTAATACAGATGTTAACTGAACAGTAGCTTTGTTTGGGCTAGCTTTTCTCCCAAAAGAAGCCCAACAGATAGGAACTGATGTGAAACAGAGGAGGATATTGTTTACCAGGGTATTTCAGTGCAGCCCATGGGAATGAATACACAGAGCCGGCTGGAGTGAGGGTACCCTCAGCTGTACTCCCCAGGGTTCTGTATGTCCTGTGACAGTTATTTACAGAAGGGTTAGACAAAATAGTTAATTACTAAAGGTATCCAAAAAAGGCCTGAGAAAATCTGGTTAAAATGTATAACCTTGTATTGCTACTGATGGGTATAGTTTTTATATCTTTTAAAAATAATAAAAAGATTCTGTTAAAAAATATATTTATCCAGAAAGATGTTGATTTGAACTCTAAAAAGCAACATGGAATCATCACTTTCCCTTTTGAATGCTGAGCCATTGGGTTCCATTTGCAGCTCCCTGTCTGATTTCCACCCCTTCTTCTCAAGTGAGCCGAGGGCACGTACTTGGAGGGTCTTCCTGGACCTCTGCGTGGAAATCCCACACACCAGGGAAGGCGTGGAACACACACTGGTTTGGTTCTGTGCTGTCTGCTCTTTTGGCCAGCCTGCCCACTTTAAGCTCAGGTTCTCCTAGCTGTTCCTTAGGGGCCAGGATTAAGCTGCCTTGGATTTGGCCTAGAGGATCCTGCTCTCAAAGGAACTTGACAAATTCAAATCAGATCCCTCAGTAAGTGAAGTGAGGTGGTTTGAAATTATTAGTAACTTTTAAGGCTAAGGCAACATCCGTGATCACTAGTATATCTTAACTTGATGCAGAGAGTTAACCCTAATCTAAGAGATCCTGTGCACCTCTCCTCCTGGACGCCAGCTGGGGAGGGACGGAATGGCACAAGGTGGAGATGGAAGAGGAACAGTGATGGTGGCCTAGAAACCCTGTATAAAGGTAAGAACAAAAGAGCAGATCGGCACAGGTTATCCATTTCTTTGGAGAACTGTAAAGAAGTACCAAAAATTCTCATAAACCACACTCTGCGAAGGCTGCTGCTCTCCTGTATAAAAGCACCCTGACTCTGCAATAACTTGTTTTGTTATCACTCCTTGGTAAAGATGAACATACAAACCTGCGGGGATTGGGGTATTCGTCTAAAGCTGGTAGAAAAAATGTGACCTGCAAGCCAGTATAGCTCATGGAAAGTGACAAGGCTCTCCTCCCCTTAGCCCGGAGATGTGGCCTGCCCATCCCCAGCCCCTTCACCAGGGAGTGTTGTGGACAGACCAGGGAGTGCCTGGTCCTGCACCTCTGCATAAAGAAGGGGGCAGCTGCCATCTGCTGTGCACAGGAGGTGCAGCCTCTCAGCCTCAGGGCCCTGGCATTGTAGCACCCATGCGCGCAGCCCAGAGCCCCTGCTTTGTGCAGCCCTTGGGCAGAAAGGTCTATTTCTCAGTGAGAGACAGCTGTAAGACTTGCTGAAGCTCTGCCTCCTCTTCCCGGAGGCGGAGCTCCTGCTCCTCCAGCTCTTTGGCAGAGAGCTCCATGGCCAGCTGCAAGTCGCTATCAAAATGGCTTGTCTCACTTGAGGCACTAGGGCATAGGCCTTCGGAGCTGGTAAGGAGGCTTTCCTGGATAGCCCTGGGTTGGAAAAAGAGGGGGAAAAAACAGTGATTATCATCATTGCTATGGCAGCAGCAACTACATTTCATAGCTGCTTACCAAGTGCATGCTATGCCAGGTACTTGACATGCACTCTGTGAGCACGATGCCATCAGATCCCACTTAACTCTGGGGGCCTAGGTGCTGTATACAGGTGAGAAACCTGAGGCTCAGAGAGGTTAATAAACCTTCCCAAGATCACCCAGCTACTAAGTGATGGGGCTAGGAATTGAACTTGGGTCTATTTTGAAGCAAAATCCAAATTATTCAACAGGTTTTGATATATGCCCAAAGTTTAAAAAAATGCTTTGTAAAACAGCTTTCTGGCTTCCTCCCTTAAAAAAATTTAATCATCTCTGTGGCTCTTCCCCAAAATGTCATCATCCCTAAAATTCTATAAACTTCCCACCAAGGGCACATAGACCCTGTGGGATCACACACAGTCCTTGCAGATCAGACCAATCAGAAAACACTTGTTTCCTTGGGGCCTGTCTGCCAATGGCATTGGCCTGTGAAAAAGCCAGCAATTCTATCTCCCATTCCTGGAAACTCAGCCACAGAAGGGAGCAGGAGAGCTCCCTAGTTGGGTCTCCCCTGCTGGGCACAGTGTCGCATGTACAAAGTGCCTGCGCCAACCTCTGTGTAATCATCAGGAATTGTGCCAGTTACCTCTCATACTGGGCATCGTAGACATGTGTCTGGCTGATTCCTCCATTTGAAGCTGGTCCTGAAAGGTCCTAGGAAAAACAAATGTTCAGGATGTGAATACCCTTAGAAGGAATAGGTGTCATACTGATAAGGAAATGAAAGCAGCGAGAACAAAATAAAAAATATTTACATGCTCATTATTGATAGTGCTGTGTGAAAAACTAATAGGGACTTGGGTCATCTTCAAAATGGTACCTCAGTGCCAGGTAGTATATGGTACAGCACCTTGCTTAAGAGCTTTTCACACGTGACACAAAGTCAGTCTATTCAAAGCAGCTAACCTTGGACAAAGCTTAAATGAACAAAGCAAGTGCTTCTTTTAGAGCAAGGTTAGTACACATCCTTCAATATGGTCATACACCACATTAACAGGGTTTCCATCAATGAGGGGCCGTGTGGATGACGGTGGTGTGCCACGCAGCCTAGGTGTGTAGGAGGCTGTGCCATCTAGGTTTATGTAAGTGCATTTTATGATGTTTGCACAATGACAAAATCACCTAAGGACGCATTTCTCAGAATGCGCCCCCATTATCCATCGTTAAGCAGTGCCTAACTGAATCTATCATCTGTGACTTTGGCTACTCCCCTTTGCAAAACTATGGTCAACAAAGTTTATGTAGGTATTGGAGGAAAAAATATAGAGAAAGAGGTGTACTGGACTGACAGTGACGTCCAGGGGGCCTCTCAAAGGGACCATGCCTGCCCTGGGGTCTGGCCCTTGGCCCAGCAGCCTCAGAAAACTGAATGGCTCTAAGAATGGCTCCATAGGAAGGCAAGAGTGGGGCCCACATGACTCAAGCTCTGACACTTGAGAATAAAACCAGAATGTCAAAAACCGGAGCCGAAGGAAGCCCCAGGAGGGAGGGGACAGAGGAAGAACCACATCAGAAAACAAAAGGCAACTGTTCTTAATGCTGGTCTGTCCTGTTCTTAGCTCCATTTTTAGCTACAGACTCAAAGAGTTTGGGATTACACCCCTTATACCAGACTAAAACATGAGAAAAAAAATTAACGAATCAGCCAACACTTTCATTGCACCCTTACTGAGCAACCAAACACAACAACTGGTCTTCCTTGAGGAGGAGGTTCAGGTTAAAATCCACGCACCTTCTTAGGAGACTGCGGACACACAGATAACATTCTAGAGAAAACAGGACTGCGTAGACTAGCATGAGTTTACAGTTTCAGGGCCACAGAATTACGGAGCATTGCATACCCCAGAGGATACACAGTCATCGGCCGCACGGGTGAACACAAGGACAAGGGCAGTCTGTCGGGAGACATCCTGTGAGCGCTGCTGATGGGGCCGCGCAGACTGTAGGGGAGATGTGTATCTCACGCAGGGTGGGGCTGAAGCAGGGTTACAGCTGTCCGCATGACATATCACACAATAAATAACAACACAAGAATGAACTGTGTTTATTCGTGTACTCACGATGTAAATCTACTTTTGCCTCGCCCTGTGTAATAACCTTTTGGAAAAGACCAGGCGTAGAAAACATAAACCATCTCTGTAAATACCATAAATGGGCCAAGGCTGTTGTTCAGAGTAAGTCTCTCGGGTCCGCTGCACACTGAGGCCAATGCGGGGTGAGACCTCCCACGCCCCGCCATTTGTTCTGGTAAAGGCACCTGACTCCTGCTGGACTCCAGCAAGCTCTGCTGGATGGCGAACTGCATGATGTCGTAATCTTCGTCCTGCAAGTGCACGTTCTTGCCGTTGTCTTGAACGTGGTAGGATTCAGGAATTTCAAACACGGACTGATCGACCTCGAAGTCTGCGGCCGGGGAAGCTGGAACACAAAAGGGGGTGGGCCAGTGCCCAAGTTAGTAACATAAACCTCCACTTCGCCTTTGGATATATATTTTTTAAGTTAAAAAATATTACAATGATTAAAAGTTTGCTAGTATGTGAGAGAGATTTTGAGGAATAATCTTGACCGACAAAAGTACCAGAATACTGCTTTTCTCTTTTTCCTTATTTTTTAGTAATAAAATTAATGCAGTCATTAAAAAAATACAAAAGACTATAAAATGAAAAATGAAGATTTCTCTTCCTATACCCTTTCTCCTATATCTGAATTCCAGAGGTAACAGTGTTTTACTCTGTGTCCTTTGAGGACTATGACGTGTATATACACACAGTCCCATCAACGTGTCCTTTTATTTTTCCTTCGTTTATTATGAAATACAGTGAACATATAAAAGACAGTATATACATATCTGTAAACTTAAAATAAAAATGATAATATAAAACAAACACCTGCATATCTTTCAACTAGCCTAAGACACAAAACAAATTTTACTGCAATTTTTAAAAACTGAAAAAATTCAATTATAGTTCTATATACTAGCAATGAGTCACTGGAAAATAAAAGGTAAGAATATAAATCCATTTACAATAGCATCCCAAATATGAAATGGATTGATGGCCAAGGAGCCTTAGGGCATATGGGGGCTGGTGACAGAAATGCTCTTTACTTTGTGCTCTTTACTTCCACACTGACCTGTCACACTTAAAAATGAGAGTATTTCAGTGCATACACATTATATCTGAATATATATTCAGATTCAAACATCTATTCATTATATTCAGCACAAACATCTGTTTTATAAGATACTCCAATTTCAAACAGAACAATAAGTATAATGACTAAATGGATGAATTTTTTTTTTTTATTAATCACAAAACCCAACTTTCTTTTACCTGAATTGGCCTTGGTCCCTTCCACATTTTGAGATACAGTTTCTTCAGCAGTGCTACAGCCATTGACATTTCCAAATGTGATCCGTGCATTTAAGACATGAAACAAGGGAATTTCTAACAAAATAAAAGTTTTTATAAATAACTTGACGGAGAATAGTGATAATAGCCATCATTTAGTAGTTAGCTGTAAGCACTTAGTATGCTGGTAGCATGCCAAGTACTTTTTAGGAGTGTGATTTCATACAATCCTACCCGATACACAGATAGGAAAACTGAGATCAGGGAGGTTAAGCAGCTCTTCCTAGATCACAGAGAGTGAGTGATGGAGCCAGGGTTCAAGTGTCATGCGTGTACAACTATCCAAAATGTAAATTCCTCGCAAGTCACATGTATTGTATATGGTATCAATATTATGCATACTATTTCAGGCCCTAAAACATTATTTATGTGTCAGAGGACCTTAGTGTTAATTGTCCTAACAACCTAATTGGAAGTTTCACTTAAGGTCTGATATTGAAACGATGACTATGTCACATTCTTATGCCTTTTACACCTGTCAGCACCTTCAATAAATAGAACTGAGAGTTGGGGCCTCTCCTAATTTTGATGTGCAGAAGGGCCAAGAACCACGACACTTCTTTAAGCCAAATCAGACCAGAGCACTCTGACCTCCTCCTCTGCTGAGCCTGCTGCATCCTTTTTGCGATTAAAGGGCCCCAATCCCCCAAAGCGCAGTCTGTCACCTGCAAAAAGGGCAGAACCTGCAAGTGCCCCTGTGGTTCATTTAACCTAAATGTGGTACCTATTTTGACAGGAAATCCGGGCGGGAATTCCAATTTGATGAAATCTCTCAGTCTTGCAAAATGAGCACTAGTTCTGGCCATTAGGTCAATGATGGGAATGACCTGCTCCACGAGAGACAGAGGAAACTCCTCACACATCCACAGTGTTGCCTTGAATCTGCAGGGTTTGACAGAGAAGAGACAGGGGGTCATCACCACCAGCTGCCTTACTCCCCCGTCTTCCCAGTCATCTGACGTCTCACTTCCGAGCTATGATGGGACTAGACAACCAGGAATTTGGGTGGCTCTGAAATCTAGCAACCAGGGAAGTACCCGCCACCACAACCTGCAAGAGCCTTCGCTGACTGCAAGCACGAAGAAATCACTAGCTGGTAGGAAGCATTTCATTTGATCTGCTGAAGCTTGCTGGCAGTAAAATAAAGAATTCTTACATCCAATCTATATTCTAATAAGATGGTCAATCTACTGTTAGCTTTTGTCAAATAAAGTAATTTAAAAATTACTTTCAAAGGAGCGGGACCACGGAATGACTGAAAGTGACACTGTAGAACAGCACAATTCTGAAACAAACAGGAGTCCACAAGCTGAAAACAGCCATTGAACTGCTCTTACTTCTGCGTGCGGATCGTCAGCTCTTTCGGCCTCCCGATGTCCCTGTCCCTCAGGTCAAACTCTGCGTCGAAGTACTCGTCAGGCGTGATGGCCGTAGGGTTGTTTGCCGTGGCGCGTTCTGTGGTGAGGTCCTGCCGAGCCAGAACGCAGGGGACTCAGAGATGCCGAATGAGGCTCGCCAGTGGAGGCCTAGGGCACTTGGTCTCTGAGGGGGACATGCTAACCAACTACAGACCGGGGAGTTCTGGTCATTGACATACTTTAGTTACTGCACAGGACCAGAAAGTCTACGAAGGTGTTCCCAGACTACGTGGCAAGTCTAAGGGATTTCTCCATTTCGAAATTTCTCTCTACTCTCCTTTGCATTTTTATCTCCTGATTATAAAAGATGGAGAGAGAAATATGTGAAAGCTCGTGAGAGCTGAAAAACTTGGAGTTGAAGTTCCAGCTCTGTCATTCTCTAGCTCGTGACATCAGAGAAAGGTGGTTTCATTTTTCTGACCCTCAGTGACATCCATTGCAGCGATTTCACACAGTTATTGTGAGCATCAAGGGACGGGATGTTTCTCAGGGTGCTCTGTTAAGATGTAAAGTCCTGAATCCATTTTAATTTCCATTTTTATGGAGAGAGCCTAGTTTATAACACATAAGAGAGAAAGCACCCGATTTCTATAATTGCTACCCCTCCCGTAAAAGTCTTTATTTTTAAAGACTCACTCATCTAATTCTCCTCCAGGAGACTGTCTCAAAATCTAGCTGGGGACTTCCGGCCAAGATGGAGGCATAGGTAGACACACTGTGCCTCCTCGCACAACCAAGATAGGGACAACAACAATATAGAAACAAAATAACAACCAGAACTGACAGAAAATTGAAGTGTATGAAGTCGGACACCCAAGGATTTAAAAATAGACACTTTCATCCAGACCGGTAGGAGGGGCGGAGTCGGGCAGCCAGGCGAGGGACATGGAGCAGAGAGCTGAGCACCCGGGGCGGCGTGCAGGCCCGCAGCAGGCAGACCCTGGGCGCACAAGCAGCAGTGGCTGGTGGGCCCTGGCCAGGGGGTGGCGACCAGCAAACCCTGCGAGGCAGACATTGTGAAGCAAGGCACTGCGCGCAACTCAGGGTCCCAGCGCTGGGAAATAGAGCTTTGGGTCATTGACTGAGAAGGAAGGTCCTGTGGGGTGCACAGGCCCACCCACACCGGAATTGGTGCCAGAGGGGCCCGGTTGGCTTGCGGAAAGTGGCGGAAGGGTCTGGGGTCCTACAGAGAGCAGGGCAAGTGCCATTGTTCCTTCTTGGACCCCGCCCCCAAATACAGCATCACAACCCTGTGACTGGGGTGCCCTGCCCTGGTGAACTCCTAAGCCCCTGCCCCTCACTACAGGAGCTCAACAAGACCAAAAAACAAAACAAAACAAAATAAAAAAACAGCAAAAAGATGGCTCAAACAGAAGAAGAATTGAAAGCTCCAGAACCCATCCTTTTAAGCAACCAAGAGATAGCCAACCTATCAGATGCACAGTTCAAAGCACTGGTTATCAAGATACAGAATTGGCTGATTTTGGTCACAAATTAGCTGAAAAAATGCAGGCTATAGTAAGTTTAATGAAGAAAGATGCACAGGGAACCAATGGTGATGGAATGAAAGATGGGTCTCACATCAATGGAGTGGAGCAGAAGGAAGGAAAAAAACATACAACCAGAA
>CM052546.1:57958506-57990621 GCA_028533065.1 Trachops cirrhosus | reverse complement strand
TTAGAATGGAAGGGCAGATCAAGTGCTTCTCAGATAAGGCCAAGTTCAAGGAGTTCATCATCACCAAGCTCTTATTTTATGAATGTTAAAGGGACTTATCTAAGAAAAAGAAGATAAAAAACATGTACAGTAAAATGACAGCAAACGCACAATTATTAACAACCACACCTGAAACAAAAACAAGAAACTAAGCAAACAACTAGAACAGGAATGGAACCACAGAAATGGAGAACACATGGAGGGTTAGCAACAGGGGAGTGGGAGAAGAGAGGGGGGAAAGGTACGGAGAATGAGTAGCATGGATGGTAGGTAGAAAATAGACAGGGGGAGGGCAAGAATAGTATGGGAAATGTAGAAGCTAAAGAACTTATGACACATGGACTGAAGTAAAGGGGGGGAATGTGGGTGGGAGAGGGTGTTCAGGGTGGAGGGGAATGAAGGGGGGATAATGGGGCAACTATAATAGCATAATCAATAAAATATATTTTTAAAAAAATCTAGCTGGGGAGGACTCGTTAGCCTTTACAAAGAGAGCGGGCTGTTTGAGGTGTGGGAAATGCAATCCCCAGCACAGAAAAGTTATCGCCTGTCAACTGCGCTGAAAGCACGCTGTTCAACTTACCCCCTGAGCACCAAACTGGTGTTCCACAGTTCCCAGCAAAGATTCCAGTGGGTTCCTGTCCGCTGCAGGGGGGAAAGTTTAATGTCTGATATCATACTTTACTTGTGACTGCAGGAAAACATTCTCACCGTATCTTAAAGTCTCTGATTCAAGCTACCTGCATCAGGAAATCCATTTACAGACAGGCTCATAAAATCATCCACCATACCAATCAGCTAATTTATTCTCTGCAGGACACTTTTTATTAGGACCTCTAAACTGGATGAACAACAGTTACAAGAATTAAAGCAGAACAGTGGAAAGAGGTTGGACTTGGGAGTGGGCCAGATCTGGATTCCAATCTCATCTTGGTTGGTCACCGCCCATGGCTCCTAAGCCTCAGTTTCCTCCTCTGTCAAGCTGCAGTAAGAGTACTGTGGTAGTTATAGTTAACAGTAGTGGTGGTGGTAGTTACAGTTAACAACAGCAGTGGTGGTAGTTAACAATTACTATGTGCTAGCCACATGCTGCAGGCACTGCTCTAAATATTTACATGTAGTAACTCATTTAATCCCCCCAATAACTCTAAGGAAGGTCTAGGAGCACCTCCATTTCATTTTTGAGGAAACTGAAGCACAGGGGGTCAGTAATCTCACAAAGCCATAGAACCAGCTGTTGACAGAGCTGGGAAGTGGCCGCCACGTAACTGGCAATGTTTTGGCTCACAGCCCAAGTTTTTTCATTGTGAAAGTTTGGACCAAATCACTTATTCCAGTGATTATATTCTCCAATAACCTTTTCTACTTTTTCATCCAACAACTGTACTTTATAACACATAAACAAGCCCTCATGAATGGCTTTAATTACAAATGAAGCCAACGAAGGAGAAAAATCTCCAAGAATGAGTCAAATGAAGGGCATTTTTATAAAAAGGAGTCAGGGTGAGGATTAGCACAACCAATCACATTAACCCCCAAGCCAAATAGAGCCAAGAGATGTTCTCTCCAGGCTTAAAAAGGTGTAGAGGATTACCTTTGTATCTCTTTTTTTCTTCCTCAGTCAGATGTTCGGTCCGTATTTTGGTTATCACACTCACATTATTTACTGTGTAAACCTTGAGAGATGTGTGCAAGAGAAAACAGTGACACCGGGAATCAAAACTCAAAAAATAAGCATAGCAAGAGCAAGAATGCTGAAGCCAAAAAAAAAATCCAGCAAAATAAAAATGAGAAATGGTTATCATTAGGATCCTTCAGAGAAAATACACAAGCGATCAGCTTAGAAATGCATCAGCAGTGACTTTGCCTCTCTGAGAGTTTTAAATACTGAGGAGTTAACAATGACAGGTTGCATCTCCCTACTGACCCTTCTTGTTGCTAAATGCTCTCAAAGAATGTCCTGCACTTAAGGCCTCCCCCCTGGATTTCTACGGTGCCAAGGCATCCAAGCCTGTACTGAGTACTTCTACTAATTTCTGGTCATCTTATAACAGGACTGATTTAGCCATCTGCTGGGCAGAAGGAAAAAGGAATGAACACAAGGTTCTCTACACTGATAATCTCTATAACCAGCAAGTCACTGTTTAAAAAAGGGATGCCGGATATTGACAAAAATTACTGTAACTACCAGAGTGGATGCTCTGTTAGTTAGCAAGGTTGACTGGGGGTGTCTAGAAAATCAAATATCTCGGTTAACAGAGTGTTAACTGTATCTGCTATACGTTCAAAGGTTCAGGAAACACACTAAGCGCTGGAACTACCATTACTGAATGTGTCTTGCTGAGCATGACATAAGCTTTCTTTGGGGCTCAGAGGTCACCAGAGGATACTGCCTGGCTCCTCCCCCAGGAGCCATCAATCCATGCTGGACCGCAGGACCAAGGCAGGCCCAGGAGACAGGGCTGTCCAGTGGACAAAATGCCAGCTGTTGTCTCCACTGTGTTCTAAATTCACTGATGTCACGTAGGTGGGCTGTAAGCTAATTGGTTACAACTAGGCTAACAAAAAAAAGGGGGGACTCATAAAAGCCACTTTATGATTCTTTTTTTAAAACCCACTCAGGTTATTAAAAAAGATGAACAATCATGTTAAGTCTAATCCTCTCTCTCTCTCTCCCTCTTTTTTCCAATCATTCCCACCAGAACAACTGGTACCTGTACTCATTTCTCTACAATACTGTTTCTCTTCGGCATAACTAGAGACCTCCTTGGGACATGCTATCCCACTTTCTGAAAGTCAAATAAGATAAAAATCCAAGTGACAGACACACTAGACAGTACTTAGTCCCCAGAGCATCTCCATGGCACAGATGCATGACAAAATCTGAACAGACTCCTCATTTGCATAGAAGCTAAATTGCTATATTAAATCTTATTTTAAGAGTTTCCTTTTACCTTTGCTTCGTAACCATTAACAACTTCTGCTTTATCTGTCCTCCAGCCCCAGAATCCGGATTTAGTTCTGATAAAAAGTGAACACCACAAATTTCTACATGTACAATATGCCATTCAGATTTATCCCTGCAGCCTTTACAGTTTTCTCCCCCGGCTTAAGTTACTGAAGGACACCTGGAAATCACGGTCCAATTGTCCACCAAAGGATGTTATCAATGACAGATGGCTTAAGCACCCCCCCGCCCCCACCCAGCTATTAATCAATTTGCCTCACCCCAGCATAGAAAACCTCTGTTCTTGGCTTCTTTACAAAAACTGCCAGCACAGGTGACAAAGGTGGTGACATTTATCGGACAGCTGTCCTAAAGAAGTGAGTGAAGATGACCAGCATCCCAAGGCTTGCCGCAAGGTGGTATCTGGGTCAGAACATTTATCTGGGTCATCTTAACTATGGGCACAGATGTCAGTGGCTGTCCCCATAAGCAGCCACATCTCAGTCGAGGAATTCTTAGAACAAGGAGGCACAGACCATCTTGCTCCTCGGGAGAGAGTGAGTGGGGCAAGAACTCGTCACTGTGGCAGGCTGCTTGGAGAAACCATCAATACCTGCAAAATGGCCTGGGAGTCAGTCACGCATTTTATCAGGCTTGGTGCAGCAGCAGGGGAAAGGATGTTAAAAACAGTTTTTCAGCCCGGCCTTTGATCCCAGCTCTGTGGAACTGCTTTTAAAGTAGCCCAGCATCCCAGCAGCAACTGCAGCATTGATAAAGTGCCCGAAAACCCAGTTATTCCACTCAACCCACTCCTGGAAAAAATGCTTTTAGGAACCAAGAGTCACCAAGAGGCTCTGATTCTTTTTCAAGCAGCACACTCTGGGAAGTGCTACCACTCACAGGGGAGGCCAGCCAGACTGCCCCTCTGTCTAGGACATCACGTCCTAGCTCCTCTGTGACTGCCGCACTTGGCCCCGTGCAGGGCGACTGCCTGCCTTTTGCTCTGACCCTGGAGTGAAGCAGGACATCACACAGGAAGCTCCAGGAATGGTAGCATGTCAGCCAACTCACCAAGAAGGTAGGCAATTATTTGCATATTGTGTTCCCAAAGAGTTTGCTTTTCTATTAATGGGATTCGGTAGATGAAATTAGGCCAGACGGAGTGTAAGGAGTTTTATGTTTGCATTACAGCCACTCAGAGAAAGGGACCAAAGCTGTAATTTTCCCATTAGTTGTTCACAATTAGTACACCATGACCCTTGGAGGGAAAGAAGGAAATCCTAAAGGGATTACACAAAGTTCTAGCTACGTCCAAGTGACATTTCAGAAACAAAATAATCCTGGGGTTCAGGGGGCTAGGGGTCACACCTAACTGATTAATAAACCAGAGCCCCCTCTTAGTTACTGATAATTGAAAACCGAGATACTCCTTTTGCTTAACAAATTCAATCCTCAGTTCCTTGTCTGTCACTAAGTCACTGGATACTGCAGTGGGAAGTAATCCTTTTCTGGCACACAGTCGTCCGAAGCACCAAAAGATGCCTAGGTCTGCTCTACTTCGTCCTTCATGTGTGCTGGGAAAGCAGAACTGCATTTTTCTCCCTGGGAACCACCACGCTCCTCACTCACCTCCATCTGTTCTGTCCATGATGCTGACTATTCCACTTCCTTTTCCATTCCCATTCTCTGACAGGTTAGTTTGTTTGTTTTTCAAAATATAAAGAACTGCCCTGGCTGGTGTGGCTCTGTGGATTGGGCTCTGGTCTGCGAACTGGAAGGTTTGATTCCCAGTCAGGGCACACACCTAGGTTGAAGGCCAGGTCCCAAGCTGGGGGCGTGTGAGAAGCAAGCAATAGATGTACAATATCTCTTGCACAATGATGTATCTCTCCCTCTTTTTTTCACTCCCTCCTTCTCTCTTTAAAAATAAATAAATAAGATAAAGAACTTATTTTGATAATTCTTCAATAATAATCTCCTTTGGGGTAATCTGAACAAGTACCAACCCAGATGGCAACATCCACTAATCGGGCACCAATTCCTTCACAGAGTCCGTCCACTACTCTGCCATCTTGACCAGAGTCCTTGGACAGTTTCATTTTTAAGATCAGTGTCTACAACCTAGTTTATAACCAAAATTGCACTTGATTAACTCTACATGCAGAGGCATCTGAAAATTGTAAGAGAACATCCAGCTTCCCTCTTTTGCCATTTTCACCTCTGCCTGTCCCCACTGAGACCACCTCACCGAAGGCCACGTAGCAAATGCTGTGGCTTGGAGGCTGCTATACAATTTGGGGAAAAGCTAGTGTGGTGGAAGGGAATGTTTTGTTTAAGATGAGCAGAGCATAATCTTTCAGAGAAGAGAAAAACCCAAACTGCAACTACAGGGTATATATTAGGCCAAAAATTTATGTGGGAAGGACATTAATTTGCAAGTGTCAGCCCCCAAGTAACAGATTAGAAAAAAGAAATGATGAAAATGGATGAAAATGACTACCATATCTTCCAAATTCAATCAAATGAACACTCATACCTCTAGTAAGCAGTAGGTATGCAGCCCTGGCTGTTGTGGTTCAGTGTACTGAGTGCCAACCTATGAACCAAAGGGTTGCTGATGATTCGATTCTCAGTCTAGAGCACATGCCTGGGTTGCAGGCCAGGTCCTCAGTAGGAGGCGCTCGAGAGGCAACCACACATTGATGTTTCTCTCCCTCTCTTTCTCCCTCCCTTCTCCTCTCTAAAAATAAATAAAATCTTTTTAAAAAATTGTTTAAATAAAAAAACTAATTAAAAAAAGAGAAGTAGGGCCTTGCCAGGTGTAGCTCAGCGTGGGCTGCGAACCAAAGGGTCACCGGTTCAATACCCAGTCAGGGCATATGCCTGGGTTGTGGGCCAGGTCCCCAGTGGGGACCATGTGAGAGGCAACCACACATTGATGCTTTTCTCCCTCTCTTTCTCCCTCCTTTCCCCTCTCTCTAAAAATAAATAAATAAATAAATCATCTTAAAAAAAAAGAGAGAAGTAGGTATACACAGTTTTTCTACGTAGAAAACCTCACACTCAAGAGTGCCTGAAATCATTACTCAGTGCCTGAGAAGCTCAATCACGTAATTTCATTCTGAGTACCACAAAAATTAGCAGCTATCTTCTAGAAAGTCTCTCTCGCAACCCAACGTCAGTAGCAAAAGGAGGATTAGCTTGAACCATTTGAGAAACCAGTGACCACACGAATACTGAATGTGACTTAGTCCTCAGGACAAAGGGAACGTGCCCTCATTTCCCATCTACCTTCTGTGGGTAACAGCCAGTAACCATCACACCCTCTTCAGAAACTGCAGTTAGGAACAAACCACTAGCACCTCTGCGGAGGAGCTAGAGGGAACAGTGGCTCTTCTCGTGATCTCTTAGGGTCGTGGACTTCAGAGACTTCAGCTCTAAGTCCACTGCTCTTTTTTTCCCCGAGGAAACAGACACCTGGAGGGACAAAGCCATGCCCACAGCTGCTCAGGTAGTTAGTAGCCCTGCTGCTGATGCTCAGCAATTCCAGCTCTTGTCGCGGCTGCCGGGATGTGGCAGTGAAGGCAGGCTCCTCCGTCCTCCAGCTTTGCGAACAGAGCTCTAAGTGCAAGCTCCCTCCCTGTCTGCAGAGGCACCTGCCAAAGACTGGAGATGTCTTCCCAAGACCTTTACTGGTGAAGCCTCGACCAGTCCCTAAACCTTGCTGTCCCTGGAAGACAATGGCAGTCAGCTGGGGAGGCCGATGAGAGAAGGCTGGCGAGGGGGCACTGATCCTGCCTCAGTGGGGTATCCCCACCAAAGCAGCAGCACACCTGCTGTTTTGGTTTTCTCTTCCACTACAATAAACACCCTCATTCCACAGCTCGATCTAAACTAAAGGAAAAGGGCACTTAACCAGTCTTATATTTGACTAAACAGAAAACTCACAATTCTGTCAATACATTTTACATTGGAAACGAAGAAGGAAAGAGAAAGGAGGGCAGTTAGGCTACTTATGAGGAGAAACGGAAGCCTAAATCCAGGATAACTCTGCCCACGGTAGCTCATGTTACGCTGCTTTGGTTTCCAGAGATCTGGATGCGACATCCAGGCAAACACTCGGGGCTCCTACAGACGCCCCGAGTTCAGCGTGTTCTGTGGTACAGGCACTTCGGAAGACAGCCATGACGGTGTCTGCTTCCCTTACGAAGGCCCCACACACCTCTGCAGAGCCCAGAGGCAGGTGACCAGACACAGCAGTCTCACTCGGGTTAACTGAGACACAGGCCTCTCTGAGGTTTCTTCAGGTAGGATCTGGAATAGAACTGAAACCCCTCCAGGCTCTTGCTCTAAACTATTTGGCCTCACAGTAGTGGAGCTGGGAAGTGAGAACTATATTTAACTATATGAAATGTGTGAATTTAACTATAATCAGTATTATCACATTCAAAAGTGGATCAATTCTAGCTTCTGGAAACTCAGAGTTCCATGGTTTAGGATCAGGGAGCCTTGTGGATCCCCAAACACCAAAACGAAAATAAAATTCAAGTAAAATTCATTAGAAAGGGCCCATAAAAAAGTATGAAGACATTTCTCCAAGACTCAACCAATGTGCTATAAAAGTGGTGCATGATGAAGGACGTCAGCCGTGGTTTCCACTTGGTGACCGCAGAGATTCATTTTAAAACACTCATGCTTAAACTGCCATATTAGAAAACTCCCAATCCACCCCTAATTTCCAATCAATACATATAAGCCACTAAAGATGGCAGTAAGGGATGAGATATTAAAATGCAGAAGCCAAATTCGTACCTTTCAAAAGCAATATTTTTAGTATCGAGGCTGGTGTTAATGACTGGGCTTGTGAGCCGCCTCTCAACTTCCCTGCCTGTTGGCTTCATCAGGTCCAGGGTGAGGCGCTCCATTTCCTGGGAAAGGTCAAAGTGTTCCGTGGTGACCACTTTGTCATCATGGTTGACTTCCATCAACTCCGCCCAGTTGTCTGTTAATGGAAACAAGGGCACGACTAAGCAAAATGCAAGTAAGATGCAAAAACAAGAAAGCCTCATGTTAAAATGCGTCATCTTTCCAATTTTCCTCCCCAGTACCATCTGCTAAAACCTAAAGACTATTGGTTGTCGGTTGCACAGGAATTACCCGGCCAACTTTCCCCAACTCATAGCAGGCTCTGTGCCATCTTCCCCAAAGATGCAGACTTTCAACATAATTGGCATTCTTTGTTAACAACACATTTATCTGTGTACTTTTTAAAATACACGATTAGCCCTGGCTGGTGTGGCTCAGTGGATTGAGTGCTGACCTATGAACCAGAAGGTCTGCTGATTTGATACCTGGTCAGGGCACACGCCTGGGTTGCAGGCCAGGTCCCTGGTTGGGGGCGTGCTGAGGCAACTGAATGATGTATCTAACTCTCACACATAGATGTTTCTCTCCCTCTCTTTCTCCCTCCCTTCCCCTCTCTCTCTAAAAATAAATAGCTAATCCTTTAAAATATATGGTTACAAAATATAAATTATTTATGCATGACACTGGATGAGCCATGCCATTTCTCAACCTCCATAAGGGGGGGGTCATGCCTGATTATGGAGGGAATATAAAGAGATACAAGACACCCTGGCTGGTGTGGCTTAGTGGACTGAGCTCTGGCCTGGGAACCAAAGGGTCACCAGTTCAATTCCCCATCAGGGCACATGCCTGGGTTGCCAGCCAGGTCCCCAGTAGGGGGCGCTCCAGAGGCAACCACACACTGATGTTTCTCTCCATCTCTTTCTCACTCCCTTCCCCCCTCTCTAAAAATAAATAAAATCTTAAAAAAAAAAAAAAGAGAGATACAAGACAGAGGCTTGTACCAAAAAGCTCAGAGACATGAGAACATATATGTCAAGAGGTTAACAACGTTGGGTCGTGAATAATACATAGAAAGGAACTATATACATAAAAAATAAGACAGGAATTGAGAGACGGGTAACTAAAAAGAATAACAAAAAGATGCCCAGAAAGGATCAGACAAGGCACATGAATGTGAACTTGATTTGTGGTTAAAAATCACTCTACTTTAGCATGCGCAGTGATTGCTGCAACGGCCTCACTCACCTTCTCCCTTAAATATGAAGCTACGCCTCCCTCGTATCCAGCTCATGTTCTCAAATCCCAGCAATGTGATATCGACGCGCAGTTTGGCACCACTTTTCCAAATGCGGCAGACGTCGTTCGGGCATATTCTGGAGACCAAGGGCACTGAGGAAGAGACGTGCAACACTGAGAAGGACCTGAGGGCCAAGCGGAACCCCCGGCCCAGGAAATCAGGATTTCCTGATTGGATGAAAGGATGGGAGTAGCAAGACAGTGGCTGTCACATAGAACTGGACTTGGCCACCACACTTTGATGCAGGAAGTCCCTCTATAGCTCTTTGTAAAAGTGAAGATCTATGTCTTGTCCAGAGAAATCTCTAAATGAAGTCTCAATCACAAAATGAGCCTCTCTCGTCACCTGCCATCAGAGCTAGAGTGTGTCCATCTGGCCATTCTGGTTACACAGGCTACTCTTGCCATATGGCTATGACCTATCACATTGTCACAGCCACCATTCAAAATATCTACAATGTGCTGCTTTTTAACAAAGCCTGAAATCAGAGTGCTTATTTGCAAAAGAAAAAAACTCATTCATTTCATAGAAGAATCTGAAGTTCTCTTGTTTTATATAGTTTTTACTTCACTTCAGTGTTCCATTACAAATCCGACTTCTTGCCTGAAAGGGAAGTCTGGAAGTGAAAACGGCCGAAAACTGGGGATTAGGAACTGTCATGAACCGATCTACAAGAAACAAAAGTAGAACATCTACGGAAATGACTGCCAGCCAATTTCCCTTACATAAGATTTTGGAGAAATACATCCATTTTGTAAAATAACAAGCTATTCCAATATTCATCTCATTTTCTTCCTTAGAATAACAAGTTTAAAAGAATCAAGCTGAAACACATAAGGAAATGAATAAATTATGGTAAATCTTACTAAAATATTAACCTTTTAAGAACAAATAATATGGGTAAACGTCAGCTTGAAATGACAGAAGAGACAAAGTTCTCCATGTGTCATATTCATGGGCGCTCGGGAGGAAAAGTCCCGGGTGGGGCAGAGACTAGGAGGAAAGCACCCAAAGCATCAACAGTAGTTCTGCTTAAGCGGGGTTACAGGTGACTATTTTTCCTTATTTTTTACCTATGCACTTCCTACATTAAAAAAAGTGCATGTAACTTTTATAAAGGAAAAATAAACCTATATTCAGGCTAAATAAATTTGGAAACAGAAAGAAATTACAAGCCCACAGCCACTCACCCCAGCTGGTGAATTCCCATTTCATCTGCACATAAAAATCCGGAGTCTGAAGGACAAAGGGGTAAAAGAAATTACCCTTGGTACTATTAACTGAACACAAACCTAGTAAGGGGAAACAGGGTCTTTTAGTGGGGGCGGGGGGCGAGAGAACAGAGAAAATAAGAAACACAAATTGCAAACCCATCAAAGTAAATGCTTACTTTATACTCAGGCTGTGATTTATTCTCGATATAAAGTGTCTAGACAGTTAATAAAGTGAACTGAAAGCAATAAGGTTGGAGGGAGATAAAAGTCAAATCTGATTTAGGGGCTCAGTCGGGTTTGTAACAGTAACTGAAAGAGGAGCCTGGGAGGATGGATGGGCTTAAGTTCAGCCAGCCAATGCGCACAGCAGGCTGTGCAACGAGAAAGGAACGTCTATTCACACCAGGAACTTGACTGTAAAAGGCTCTGTGTTCTGGAAAAGTGCTTCGCACTTATCGGACCACTCTGTGAAACCAAAAAGAGGCAGCTAGGCATCACTTCCCCAGGAAGTTGATATTTTCCTCCAGTTAACAAAAGACTTTTGCCCCCACCTTCCTCTTAAACTTTTAAAATTTGGCTTTTGGAAGTTTTGCACCACCACAGCAACGCCGTTTAAAGGCAATTTTCTGACCTACTGTGAATTCTTAAAGAAGGTTCTTGGAGAGCTGCTTGCTTTAAGTACCATCCGACTTAATATCAACAGTTACCATCCAAGAAGAGAAATGCTAGATATTCCAGGTGTTTTTCTGTTCCTCCCACCTCCAAGGTTTTGCCATGGTTTTCATAGAGGCCCAAGGCAGGAAGACCAAGAATCGACCCTGGTGTGACATGATGGACCCAGTGATGGGCGATGGCACTCTCCGAGGACAGCAGGTAAGAAAGAGGAGCAGGTTATGAGACAATGCCAACAGCCTGTGGTGCCAATAAGCATGCAGGTCATTTATGGGTGGTCTTGAACCTCAAGCAGAGAACACAGGTCAATGCAGTGCACTGTTATGGAGCAATACAAGTAAAAAAGGAGAGAAAGAAAATCCTTTACACTGAATTTTTAAAATGAGGAGTGACTCCATGTTGAATAAGTCATTTTCTGTTTCGTCAAATGGATAAATGATGTTTTTAGTCTCTCCTGCAGTGAGTTAGATAAGAGAATGATAAATCCATGTGAGTGTCATAAACTCAAACACACACCTATTTTAAAGACACTGCATATAACTACTTCATTTGTCAGGGAAGGTGTCTCTGCAGTACGTGGAAAATTAGTATCTTTGGCAGGATGTAGTTTGCATGTCAGAAATGTTTTTTGAAAGATACTACTCAGATAATGAGCAGTAACTTATCTAATTTCTAGCAAAATTGTTCCTTTTCTCAATGAACTGTTCATTTTTCTCAAGAAATGTGTTCTGACTAATGTGGTAAAGCCGATTAGGGAACAAATATCTTTGGAGGTATTTTAGGAAGCTCACTTCTGTGCTTAAATTGAGAATAAATGAGGTGAAAATTGAACCACTGAAGCGTCCTCGTCTCCTGCTGCGCTGGGAATATTATATGTGGTTGACTGGTAAGACCGTTTTTGTAGGTAACAAAAATTATCTGAAGAATGGCAACCATCATCCAAACAACCCAGGAGCTCAGTGTAACTGAGCCCATATACTTTAATTCGCAAGACAGGTAAACCTCCCAAAAGCCAAAATGTGTACATAAAATAAGGCAAGAGATTAGAAAGCACAAAATACTGATGGCTAGAAGTGATGGGAGTGACAAGGAGAAGGTGCATGCAGACCTCTGAACCGCAACAGACCCTGAAAACCCTGCTCATTCACTGACGCCCAACGCAACCGCGCCAAGATGACCTCTGTTCAGGATGCTACTTTTAAGAAATCAGGCACCTCGACAAATTAATTATTTGACATTCATTTGTCTTAGTTCTAACTTTTAGGTAGCATTTCAAAAGGTAAGGGTAGTGACCTAGAAACATCATTTGTGGAGGACCTCCTACATTTGGCAAGCCGGAAAGCAAGAGATAATGCTATTTAGTACTCCATACATCTTACTCATGATTCATAAAACTCTTCCGGAAAGCACACAAGAACGTCACAAACTATGTCTCCAGCTGCTGGACCAGCGTTTAACTCAAAGGAGGGCAATGCTATAAGTGACGAGTACCTCCAGAATCTTCTGGAGCAGCTCGGGCACCGCCTCGAGGGCCGTGGACGTGTGGTGGAAGTCTCGGTGCTGCAGGACCGTGTGTACCATCTCGGGGTCCCCGGTGCTCACCGCCTCGTGCAAAACTGGGAAATGAAAAGGTGGAAGGAATGTTATTGCCCAGTATTCTCACACTTGCTGACAAATTTCAAAGCCAGCCTGAAAAATATCTCCAGAGGTTAAAGGCCAATGTTTTCTTTCTGGAAGGAGAGAGGCTGTTGTTCCACATTATCATGTGTGACCATGACTTATTGCCAGTTTCTTTAAAAAAAAAACTATTTATTTATTTTTAGAGAGAGGGGAAGAGGAAGAGAGGGAGAGAAACAAAAACCGATTGGTTGCCTCTCCCACGCCCCCAGCCAGGGACCTGGCCCGCAACCTGGGCGCGGGCCCTGACTAGGCATTGAATAGGTGACCTTTCAGTTTGCAGGCTGGTGCTCAATCTACTGAGCCACACCAGCCAGGGCTTATTGCTAGCTCTTAAGTAGGTAAAAAGAGGAAAAAAGAGTATTCTTGGCCTCTTGATCAAACCCCTTTCATTCTCTCCTCATCCCCCTTTCTTACTGCTGGTCATGAAACCCTGACTATGTCTTCAGAGAGCTGGCTTTTACTATGTGAGCACACCACTGTGGTTGCGTGGAGATCAGGCAGGCAGGGCTTGTGCTGGGACACATCCTGGCTCAGTCAACACAAAACTACCCTGACCAAGAGCAGGAGAACTTGCACAAAAGGTGAAATGCTAGGATTTCCCTGGAAGGGGTCACTTCCAGCCATAATTTCCCTTTGATTTTTCCTGTCCCAGTGGAGTCACTGGAGTTCCCATTGCATGGCTTGAGGAATTCTGGCCCCCCCAGCCGTGTGTGGTGGAGGGGGTCTGCACTGAGAGCCGCTTGCTAGATGAGGAGCAGTCGCTCTCCACCACGGCTTCTGGCCCAGGACACAATCCAGGCCATTGTGCTGCTGCAGATCAGCCAGCAGCATCCAAGGCTCTCATCTCCTCGCCCTGGCCCCAAGTCCCAAGAGAGAAAGAGTCTTAAGATAAAGATGACTCTGAGGACGATGGTGATTGAGACTGGCCTTTATTTGGAAAGAAAAACTAAAACGTAGGGCTTTGAAAGATTTCTAAGCCCTGGCCAGGTACCTCAGTTAGTCAGAGCATTGGCCCAATACACCAGCATTGCCGGTTCGATCCCTGATCATGGTACAAACAATAATCAACCAATGAATGCATAAATAAGTGGAACACAAACTGGTGCTCTGTCTCCCTCACTCTCTCTTCCTCCCTCTAAATAAATAAATTTTTAAATAAACACAGTTTTAAACAAATAATTTAAAAAGCATACTTGCCTGTCCACCCCTCGCGATTTTCTTTGGTAACATCTGCTTTATGTCGGAGCAAGACTCTAGCTGATTCCAAATGTCCCAAAGACACAGCAAGATGCAATAAGGTCCGGCCTCGTGGATCCACAGCCTCCACATTCTGCAAAGTAAACACTGGCATTCACATAATTGGAAATATTATATAAAAATGTGCCAATGTGTTTGAGAGATCATATAAGTATAAAAACAGAAAACAGTATTTAGACATGAATTACAGCAACATATGGAAAAAGAATGCTTGCATATGGGCACAGCTGAAATATGAGTTTGGGGGCCGTAAGTAAAGATGATAGTTACTGAGTTTTTCTTTCTATAGAGTTAAATGCCTAATAAATAAATAAATACTGGCTATAGGCCTCAGATCACCGACAACCACATTCAAATTAAGTCTAAATAAGGCTTTCTTGAGGTACACCCACCCTATGAAATGAAACATAGGGGATTTCTTAAGCACATATCAGCATTCAAGTGTAGAACAGGAAGTGCAGGCCTTTAATCAAAACTGAAAGTACAGAAGATAATTTGGGTCGGAATAAAACACCACTCTCATTACCACGTATTGCACTCCAAGTAGCCTGAAGTAGCTACATCCATGGGTCCTGTGGACAAGGAGCATGATCTGCCAGGCATGTATGTGGACATATTTATAGATAAATGCAAACACACACACACACGATCAGTCCATTTCCCCTCGAGGGTTTCCTTCCAGGTGCTGGACATACCCATTCAGCTTTTCCTCTTCCTTCCTATGCCGGCCCTCCTTCCGGCACCTACACGGGGTCTCCAGAGCCAAGAGCCTGCTGCTCTGGTGCAAGCTCAGTGTGATGGCTGGGCCCTGCCTCCCCAGAGCAGCTCTGAACTTTCTTCCAAGGACACAATAAACTGCCATGGACTTTTGGGATATACAAACTTTAAGTACCATAATACTTCTTAGAACATGTGCTTTGTCTTAATTTGAGATGCTAGTTTTTGGACATGCATTAACTGCAGCCTCTAAAGATGTCCAGAACATCACACTTATTGGCTGCAGGGAAGGAGGGTAAGAAGCACCAAGGGTAAAAATAAACTGCTCTGCCCTGACCAGTGTGGCTCAGTTGGTTAGGTGTAGTCCTATAAAACAAAAGGTTACTGGATGGATTCCCAGTCAGGGCACATGCCTGGATTGTGGGCCAGGTCCCCAGCTGGGGGTGTGAAAGGCAACCACACATTGATGTTTCTCTCACACATCAATGTTTCTTCCCCTCTTTTTCTCCCTCCCTTGCCCTCTCTCTAAAAGTAAATAAATAAAATATTTCTTAAAAAAGAATTTCATTAAAAATTTTTTTTTAAATTCTTGTACTGATACATGCTACAACATGGACGGACCTCAAAAACATCATGTTAACATGGCTGGTGTAGCTCAGTAGATTGAGTGTTGGCCTGCAAACCAAAGAGTTGCTGGTTCGAATCCCAGCTGGGGCACGTGCCCGGGTTGTGGACCAGGTCCCCAGTAGGGGGCACATGAGAAGCAACCACACATTGATGTGTCTCTCCCTCTTTTTCTCCTTCCCTTCACCCCTCTCTAAAAATAAATAAATACAATCTTTATTTAAAAACATCATGTTAAGTTAAAGAAACCAGACACAAAAGGCCATATGTTGTACAATTCAATTTATATGTAATGTCCAGAATAGGCAAATCTATAGAGATAGCAAGCTTAGTGATTGTGTAGGGCTTAAGGGGTTGAGGGAAATGGGGAGTGATTATAGGGTATGGTGTTTTTTGGGGGGGTTATGAACATGTTCTGGAATTTGATAGTGGTGATGGTTGTACAAATCAATGAATATACTAAAAAACCCTGCATAATAAACTTTGATGGGTGAATTGTATGACAGGTGAATTATATCTCAATAAGTATATTTAAAAATTAATGTGTACATGTGTTTTCTGTAGTATATAAAACCGTGTCATCGATACATTGTTTGATGAGTTAATTCCTCTTGAATTTCAGTTTGCTCTCTTGTAAAATGAGAGCAATAAAGAACGAGTTCTTACAAGGGTCAAGACACAATGCCTAATGGCATTAATAAGAATAATTAACTCTGATCATCATACACCCACACTGTGAAGTTTCATATAAGCTGTCACTTTCTTCCTAAAAGGGATTTGTTGAAATTTCATTACAGTTGATAGTGAGGGTTAGAGTCTTCAACTCATTACACGGGTTCAGTGAGCAAGAGCTTTCAGAATTTCACTGGAATCCACTTTCGAAGCCGATCGTTTTTTAAGTTTCTTCAATCCTCAGTTGTACCAAATTAAAAATTCCCACCCCTTTTAACGATAATAGTACCCCCCGAAAAGGAAAGGAATGAGATTTCCGCACGTCTCCTTCTCATTTGGTAATTTAAGCCCACCAACTTTTCTTGTCAAAGACCTCTTTACCACCCTGTCCTCGGAGGCAGTAAAAGGCCGAGTTCCGAGTGCTGGCTGCAGAACTAGGCATGAGGCCCACTTCTGGGTCCTCCCCCGCAGCCTCTGTGAATTACTCAACCCCTCTGTGCCCTGGTACCAGCATGAAGCAAATGCTTTATAAACTATCACTGTCACCTCTCCGGGGGCAGCTCAGGGCAGTCTCAGACTGCTCTGGTCCTCTGCCGCTGTAGCTGGATTAGTTCCCCAACTCCAAGTCAGGGGGAAGGTTTCCACAGGCCTGGTGCCCTAGGAGGAGCCTGAGCTCCTGGGGGCTGAGAGGGAGCACCTGGGAGTAGGCTCTAGACTCTTCGTCTTAGACGCCCGGCCCCTGGCTCACAGACGGCCTCCAGCCAACTGGCACTAACTTGAATGTATGCTCAGTGGCCTCACCCAGCCTTGCCACAGGCCGGGGTGAGCACCCCAGGGTGGTTCCCTGTTGGGTTCCGAGTACTGCTGCTGCCTGGGCCGTTCCCTTCCTCTTGCCTGAGTTTCATGCTTTCTCACCCGCTAACTGGGGGCTGGCCCAACAGCCAGGCCACATCTGCCACCTTCTACCCCACCCGGTCCCAGGGTTTTCCCTCCCCTGTCTAAGGTGCACTGACTGACCTTTGTATCTGTCCCTTTTGTTCATTCTCCTGGCATCGGTGGGAAGGCCAAAGATGTTTAACAGACCTCTCTTGCTAAATGACAAATGACATAACCATAACACAAATCATTTCAACTGCACCAACCAACTTCAAGGCCCCGATGAATGTTAAAGACAGTAAAGCTGACAGGTTAACAGGCACTTAGCAAAGTGCCCCTGCTGAGCAAATGTTGAAAGCTTGGAACAATCTCATAGTTGACAAAGTGAGTTACTAAACAGCCAACTCCAGCTACTAGCAAGACGGTGGGTTGAGGGGCTGGTCCACACACACTCAGAAGCACGTACTCATCAGCTTCATCTGAATAAACTCGATTCTTTCTGTGCTGCTGTTGCTAGAACAAAATAAAATTCTTACAGCTACCAGTGTGCCTGTTTCCAGTCTCACTCGTGGAATGGAAGGAATGAAGGAATGGACAGCAGAAACTTACGGGCAAACGAAACATTAAGTGAAACAGCTGGTTTTACAGCTGGGGTAGTAGGAATTTTTTTGGTGTTAATCATGCAATCAGTATGACTTCCTTGGAGAAAAACTAGGACATATGTAAAAGAAGCTAAATGTGGAGGATGACCATCGTAACAGCAGCCACTATGGCAAATGTTGCTGTGCCCATTTACTCTGTGCCTGCATCTTCAGACGGGCTCTCTGCCTTATTTTTCCACAATCCTGAAATGAAGGTACTTTTAGTCAAAGAAGTATAGTGGGAGGGCTAAGAATACAGGATTAGGGCAGAGTCCAACCTTCCGGGTTCACACCCTGGTTTGGCCACTGGCTAAGCGTACAAGGGAGCCACTCCACCTTAGTTTCCTAATCTGTAAACTGGGAATGATATCACCCACCCCAGGGGACTGGAGTGGGAGTTCAATCTAAAACTGCACATAAACCGTTTCAGGACAGCAACCGGCAAAGCAGTAAGCTTTCAGTGTTACTCCAGCCATTTTTACAGGCAAGGAAGCAATTCAGCAAGGGTAAGTAACATCCCCATTCTCACAACTTAATCAGCATTGGTACTAGCTGTTAACTCAACTCCTCCAAGTCACAGGAGTAGGCAGAGTAGGCAGCTGTTTCATAATCAACAGAGGGTCTCAATAAATATGAAGGCAACAAAATATTCCCTGCCTCATATTTTAATGATATCAATGACCAACTTCTTGACCTGACCCAGTCACGAATTTGCAGGGCCCAGTGACAAGTAGAAATGCAAGGCCCCTTACTCAAAAGTAGTTATGAATTTCAGAACAGTAACAGCAGAGCATTCGATCCATTCCAAGCCCCTTCTGAGCACAAAGTAGCACACCCTCGAAGCCAGCCCATCTCCACCCTTTCAAACAGCCAACTTTCAGGACTGAAACTGGATTGTGTGGTCGTGAGTCAAGTTTCCACAGTCAAGATTTTCTTCATGAATACATTTAACTACCTCTTCCCCAAAGGGAAAAGGTATACTGTGAAATGATCTACAGTGATAACCAATAACAAAGTCAAACCCAAATAACTAGCAAGTATGAATAGTCTTCCTTGACCTCCTTGTCTGTGGAAGGCGTTAAGGACCAACTTACTCCAGGAAAATCTGCCGCAAAATTAGAATTTTCTCATCCCAAGAGCCCTTAACGTTTTTCAAGTTAAGAGTCATAGAGAGCTTTCAATGAACACTTTTTATCACAGCTTGCTAGAAAAAGAGATAATTCAACTGTATCACGTTTTTAGATTATAGACCAAGACTTTGTTCTTATCCAACAAGTTTTCGTATCAGTACAAACTGCAATTTATTTAAACTCCCTTCCTCACCTCCAATGGCTAAAAGTAGGCTGTTTTCAGAAATCAGTATTGAAAGAGTGTGGTTTAATGACGACGATAAAATGCTCTATCAAATCGGATGTGAGTTCTGAGACTTTGTAGTTTATCTCGCTATTTCACAAGAGGCTGGACAGCCCCAATACTGAGGAAGTGCAGATGTACAGTGCAGCTGACCTAAAAACCAGAACTGTCCAGTCATGTTTAAAGGGTCCAAGGTGAGGCTCAGAGTTAAGAGCAAAACGAGGGAGGACTCCCTCAGTAACAGAAATGGAATGAACCCATCAGGTATACCAGGATGCCTAATGGTGAATCATTCACTCTGGGGGCATGATGTCATGAAGACCTAGGACTATAATAAAACTTTATTCTCCTTGGATGGAGAATTTAAATGAAAAAAAAAAAAAGAGTGACTTTTGACTTCCAGCGGGTGTTCAGCAGATTTAAAAGAAATATGGCGGGGCGCAAGCACAGGCTTAGCAGAGACTGTTCATCAAACGAGGTGACGCTGACTTTGTTCAATTTTCACCAACCAAACGACAACCAATGGTCCTTCCGTCTACATTTCCTTGACAACTGCAGTGTCGACTTTGATCTTGTAAAATACCAGGACATGAAGTCAACGTGAACAATTATACCAAGTAACTATAAATCCTTATTCTAGCTGCTAAGCTCAATAATTTGTAATCTGAAGGCACCAATAACTCCCAGAATTGTTGAGATGTCTTTAAAGGAGGGCTTCTCACGCAGAACACTACCGACATTTTGGGCCACATAATTCTTGGTTGTGGAGAGCTATCTGGTGCACTTGAGTAGGATGCTGAACAGCAGCCCTGGCCTCTATCACTAGATCCCAGTAAGCACCCACTCCCCACTTGTAACCATCAAAAATGTCTACTTGGGGGGGGTGTCAAAATCACCTCCGACTGAGAACCATTGCTTAAAAAGATGGCAGTAAATAAAAGACAAGTAATCAATGTACCTTAGAACAAGAAAGGATTTTAAGGATCCTGGGCACCAGTGATTCTCAAACTTTGGGATGCATCAGTCTCCCGGGGCTGCAGAGGAAAAAATGTCTCGCCAAAGTTCACAGAGTTCACAGGGCGAGTTACAACCTGGACTGCAAACCCAACCAAGCCCTTCCTTACAAAAAGGGTGGGTGGGGTGAGGGGTGTGTATTGTTCTTCTGTCTTTGGGATAGGCAGTAGAGCCTAACTGGTTACAACCGTGCGCTCTGGAACAAGCCGGCCACAGTTAAAATCCCGACTTGGTGTTTAATAGGTGGGTGACCATGCGCAAGGCAAATAATCTCTGGGTGCCTGTTTCCCTTTCCGTCGAACGTAATCATAATAGTACCTACCTCCTAGGACTGTTGCAAAGTCAAAGAGTTAATGTAATAAAGCCCTCGGCACAGGGCCTGGCACACCAGCAAAAGCTCAGTCCATGTCCTGTTATGATTACTGCCCCACGACTGAAGAATTGTAGGGGTCTGCGTAGCCCGGACAGTAGAGGGCTGGAGAGGCACTCCGGGGGGGCTCAGGAACCTCGGATTTCTCCCTCCATCCCTCACTGGGGGCGGACCCACGCCCCGCCCCTCACCTGGCCCCGCAGCTCTTTCTCCAGCTGCCGGTAATCGTTGTTCCAGACTAGGAGGTGCAAAGGGAAGTGGGCGCTGATGTCGTCGGCCAAGGACATGGCGAGGAGGCCGCAGCCGGGCCCTCACCGCCCGCTTGCCAAGCCTCAGCCCCCACGGGGTCTCCGGCGCCCGCCCGGCAGCCGGAGAGGGAGCGAGAAAGAGGCGAGCGAGTGAAGAGCGCGGTACGCAGACCAGCAGCCTAGTGGGCGAAGTGTGGGGAGCGCGGGAGGTCGGGGGGTCGGGTCGGGGACCCGCTCGACCGCGCCCACCCCGCGCCCCGCTGCGTTGCCGCCCGCGCTGACAGCTCTCGAACCGACTTCTGGGGACCGAACTGCCCCAAACGGGGAAGTGCTGGGAACGAACCACCGCACTCCAAGGCGGGGGGGGAGGCGAGACGAGACACCAGGCGACGGGTTCACCCAATTCCACCCACCTCCAACTCCACAGCAGCAGACACAGTATAATCCCCAAAAAGATTTAAAATTCTCTCCTTTAGCCCAGGATCTGGACATGGGAAACTCAATCTACCCATCTCCAACCCTTTTTCCTTTCTCCAGCGCCTTTCCCCTTCTCCAGCAACCTCATATGGTTCAGTCCACAACTGGGCTACTTCCAACGACTTTGCGGTCAGGGGGTGACAACAGGGCCTGGGCCAAACCATTCCAGCTCCTGACTCCCTTGCAGCCTTTTTGGACGTGGGCAGTTGCTTCCATGATTGGTCAGAAGCCACTTTGGAAGTGGGCAACACCAAACAGTTTTGAAGAGGGAACTATAAACCCTGGGGGAAGTGGCTTTAAATATTTGCAATATACGGAGTTAGTTCTAGCTCATGGTTTCTCAAGGAATGGGCATTTTTGAACTAGAAAATTCTTTCTGTGAGGGTTGTCCTAAGCTTTGTAGGATATTGAGCAGCACCCCTGGCCTTTCTACCCACTGGATGCCAGAAGCATTCCGCGGAAAAATGTCCAGACATTGCCAATTGTCCCGGGAGGAGGAAAATCGTTCCCAGTTGAAAACCACTCTTCTATCTGAACTCCAAACTAAGTTATGGTTCAGTTAACTATGGTGGTAGTTTATTCCACATACGAATGTCATTTCTTTGTGAAGCTAGCTGTTTGAATTTTGGGTTATGGATGAAAGGACTAATAGATAATATCCAGACTCAACCACAGTCTTCAGACATTAAGTTCATTCTTTGATTTTCAACCTATGACACTATAGCTCCCTGATTCAATTTACAGCTATTCACCAGCCTGAGCTTTCTGCACAGCTGTCTACAACTAGACCACATAGCTAGGCAAAGTTATTTAATACATCCAGAAGCTTACCCTCTGCCTCCTCTGCTTGTGCACATTCAGCTTTTCAGCTGCCTGCAACAACAGCTGTTCAAGAATCTTGGCCGAATCCATTTTCTACTCGTGTTGAGTCCAGAAGATTTGTGAGTCCACCATCCAGAACAGGATGCAGGAGCAGCAGGATAGTACCCAGAGAGGTTCTAACTGTGAACTATTGGGAATTATGTGGTTATACCCACACCACATGTTTATCAAAGTGGAGAGAGGGACCAAAGACCAGAGCTTCTGAGACCTCTTCCAGGACTTCCTATCCTTTCAGAAACCTTGTGCAACTTAATCTTCTTTCTCTTCTCACATTTATTGAACATCTCATTTATTAGTTGGAAAACACCACAATGGCTGCTTGCCAAAGTACCTAAAGTCAAAACCGTACCTGGCCCATAAGAGGCGTCCAAATACTTGCTGAATGGAGCTCATAGTTGTGTTTATACGTGAGGAATGAGTGAGGACAACAAGGTCGAGTCAGTAAAGCCAATCTGATTTAAAATGGAGTCTGTATAGTTAAGTTGACAAAACTGGTCCAGACCAAATGGGCCGAAGCATGAGGAATAGAATAGTTTAACAAGCTTAAGCTTGAGGACTTAAAATTTTGAACTTTTCAATTATGTGCCAATGCCTATAGATAGAAATTCCTGTAGATAATCCTCTGAAGGACTTAGGAAGGAATGAAGAACTGAAGACCCTTGAATAAATCTTTGTTTTTTATTTGTAGTCAAAGCCTCCTGCCTCTTTTGTGCTCAACTGACACATATAACAAACACAATAAATATTCATTAATATTAGGGCCACTCCTCTCCTTCACACGATTAAATTAATCTCATTGTGTTTACCTCACAGTATCCTATAAATTACTCTAGGTTATCTATTCTTATTCTCAAAAACAAATAAACTGTGATTAGAAAATAATAGTAATACCAAATACCAATAATAATAGGAGCTACTATTATTGAGGGCCTACTATGGGGCAGGCACACAGAACTTTTCTGTGAATTATTCCATTCGTCCTTAGCTAAACAGTAAATATTTAGTTTTGCAGGTCACATATGCAGTTTGTTGAATATTCTTCTTCCTCTTCCTCTTTTTCTCCTTTTCCACACTTTAAAATTATAAAAATTCTCAAGTAGCAGGTCATACAAAAGCAAATCGAGGTTTAGAGGTAGATAATACATTGTTCCCATTTTGCAGATGAGACTAAAACTGCAACCTAAAGAAACAGCTAACAAATTCTTATTTTATTTATTTTATTGTAGCTCTACTGCACTAGAACGTAAGATTCATAAGGACAGAATATTTTGTCTTCTTTGCTCATTGCTGTTTCTTCTTTGCCTGGAACAATGTGTGGAACACAGTAGGTGCTCAATATAAATTGGTTGAATAAAGTAAAGAATAAATGAACTTGGCCAAAGTTATGCTAGTGACTTGACTATTATTTGTCTCAGTAACATTGTGGGTACAGAGCTCTGGTCACTAGATTTTGCTGCTTTCTCTAGCATTAATCAGTGCTGGGACGAAGCGACTCTCTTCTAGAAAAAGAAACCCAAATTCAAGATTTATAAGGACGTAAGACGCTAGCGCACACAGCCGCCCTTACTCAAGATGGCGACAAGGCAGCGTGCCCTTTCCGGTCACGTGACTACCCGCCGCCAAAGGGCCCCTCCCGACGCGTGCGTGTTGCGCCGCGGCTGCGAGGCGCTGAGGGGAGAGGCACCGCCGCCAGCGCCGCGGTGGGGACCCGTTAGAGCGGAAGCACTACGGCCGCCGCCACCGCCTTGGCTGTCCCGGGGCCTCAGGTGCCTGACAGGTAGGAGGCAGGAGCGATGTCGAAGCGGCTCCGGAGCAGCGAGGTGTGCGCTGACTGCAGCGTGCCGGGTGAGTCCCTCCGGCGGGGCCCGCTCCCCTCTGCACTCCCGACTGGGACCCCTGCCCCGGGGCCGCCCCCACGGGTCAGGCGGTTCCCGGCAGCCGAGCCCCACACTCTATGGCCGGGGTCGCGCCTCGGAGGAACGGGGGCAGCCTTGGGGCGGGAGCTGTCCCGGGCCTGTCAGAGCTGGGAGGGCAGGGGGCCGCCGCCCTCCCTTTCCTCTGGTCCCTTCTGTCCCAGGCCTTGCGGAAAGGGGGCGGTGTCGGGGCCGGGGCCGGGGCCGCTTCCTCGACAGGAAGGGGCTTGGGCAATGCACAGGAAGGCCAATTACAGAAGTAAAAGGCGAGCGTCCTCCCAGCTGCGGTCCCCAGAGGTGCAGGTGTCACCTCCTCTTCCCCGGCACCCCCAGCCAAGCCAGAGTCCCGCCGCTCCGCTAGGGAACCCTGTCCGGAGTGGGCGCCCGTCGCCGCTTCCCTCCACTGAGACTGGTCCGCGGACCCGGAGATGATTTCCCCCCTCCTGACATTCCGGCTCCCCCTCCGCGGGAGAGAGTCTCCAGGACGCCGGGAGTCTGGCACGCGCACCCGGCATTTAGGAGTCAATGCATATCTCAGATTTTGGCATCTGAACGGCCTGAGTTACAGCTAGATTTTGTCTCTGGGTGACCTTGGGCTGGTGACTTAGTTCGGCCAAGGCTTGATTTCCTCGTTTTTCCGATGGGGATAACCAGGAGTACTACAATCAGTGATTAGGAAGACTCAATGACTGTTCCTAGGATCGTCTCATTTAAGTACTTTTTCCTGTTCGTATTGTATTCTTTATTACAGAACTTGCGTACCCCCTTACAGCTAGAGTTGAATTCTAAATCGTAGGTTAATTATAATTTACAAAACGAACACAAAGTCACTGGGCGTTCAGACAGTGTAGGCATTTGGGGGCGTTGAAAGGCCCAAACCGTTCCTTCCACGTATAATTTTCAGATTTAGAGTTCAGAGCCATTTCAGCAGTTGGAACTGAATTGACAGGTGTCTAAAATGTTTTCGGTGCTTGGATTTATCTGATTTGAATGGAAAGTGATTCAAAGGTAAGATGGCTCCCTTGGCACAAAAGCACCCAATTAACAGTCTTAGTGAAATCCTCCAGCAGCAGTGTTTCTGCAACTGTTCTGAGCTTCCTCCCGTCATATGGAAGCGCAGGTCGGTTTTGAACAGTACTGTGATAACTCTAACCTCATGTGGTTAGTTCATGGCGTGCGTAGTGCCAGTGATGTTAACGTTTTTTCTGATGATGGGGGCGTGGAGGAGTTTAAAAAGATGTTTTATGAACCAAGTTGGTGTGGGTTATACAAACTCCATTGTACTCTCTAAAAAACGTTGTTTGTTCCACTTCCTTATTTTCTTGCTTGTTTTCAGTTGAACTGTCTGTGAATGTGTTGGATTCACATGAGTCTAGAGTCAGACTTCCTCTTGGGACACATGTTCTTTAGTTCTCAATGGACGATGTGGGGCAAAGGAAAACTTTGGCTCCGTTGCCACCTTAACTACTACCTTGCACTTCTGCAGCGTTTTGTGCATTTCAGAACATTTTCTCTTCCATTGTATCATTTTAGTTGTCTTACATGCCAAATCTACAGAGACTTGAGTCACTTCCTTCCTGTTTTGAATATAATTAGGCTACCTTGAAATGTTCTGTGAACTCGAGCAGCCAGGAATTGGTGCTGCTTTTTTTTTTTTGCAAAACCCTAGTGAAATAGTTACCTTTATGGTTAGGGATCTCTTTGAGATTTTGATGAATGCTAAGGCCTTTTCCCTGGAAAATGCATGCACACTTACTCTTTCATACAGAATTTATGTTAAGATTTCTCAGTGGGTCACAGACATTTCTGAAGCCTATTTTATGTATTCCTGGAACCCAGGTTAAGTAGCTCTGGCATTAAGCTTTAGATACACTGGAAGGGTTTCACTCAACATCATTCATACAAATTCGATTTTACTGTTAACATTCTAATATCCTTTCCATGGGATTCTGATCAGTGATGTGAAAATGATTAATCAAGAACATTGCTTAATGGGTGCTAAATCCTTGTTGTCTTATTCCTTTAATGTGCTCCAAGAAAATTGTGAATCAGATGAACAGATACATGAAAGCCAAAGCTGTGATTCAAAAACAGTCCTTTTTTTTTTTTTGTCACTAGTAGTGGTACCACACTGCAAAAAGCAATTTTATATATCTTTGTAGGAGGACCCTTCATCTTGATGTTTCCATTTTTTGCTTTTTGGAATGGGTAACAGTGCTGAATTATTTTGTTTCTGTTCTGTTTCATGGCAGACATTTAACCATGATCACATCTTTGTAAATATTTTACTTTTTTTTCAATGAATCTAGTTCATTTTAAATATATTCTACTCTGAGTTTAACAGAGACTTTTACTACAGTAATACAGTGTTCACATGAAACATTCAACACTCTAAGTATTAACATCATAAACTTTTCCAGTGGTCATGAATTTCAGTAGGCTCTTGAAAATATCTGAATGGTACTTAGAAAATAATTGAGAAAAGTTATAACAGTTAGCATTACTGATTACCTACTATATGCAAACAACTTTACTTTTTAATATCCTCACTATCCTGAGATGTGTTGTTACTCCCATCTGATCCGTCGTGAGGATGCTCAAAAGGAAAAAAAAGAAAGTAACCTGCTCAGATCGTTGTGTGAGAAGTGGGAGAGTTGGGGTTCAAACCCTGGACTACTCATCTCCAGAGCCAGTCCCCTTAACCACCATGCGCTCTGACTCCTCGGATTCATCTTTGATTGAAATTACATGATTGGAAAGGGCTTGAATAAACTGTTAAAAGTGGTAAACATGGTGCACATGCATTTTAGAGATTTTTGTGGACATTGGAGAATTTTTAAATATAACCCTTAGACCAGGCAGTGTGAGTGGCACCTATTTTCACTGCATGGTGAGTCTGATGAATTGTAGGTCTGTCTTTCTGTTTGTTTTTGTTTTTGTTTCTAAGTTTTCAGTTTACTTAACCCAGTGCGAATTATTCTTACCGCTTATCAGTGTGAATTAATACCTCTGTCAATAGGTGTCCAGTGAAGGTCTGTGGGACTTCATAGGAAAAAAGTAATACACCAAAAGTATTACTTGTTTTTGTATTATATCTTTGCTTCCATGAAGCTGCTGTGATTACATATCTGTTCTGTCAGATCAGTTGCAAGATTAGACTCAGTAGTGTATTTAAAACAACAAATGGATACCCTAGAACATCCCCCTCGTGGAGGAGGCCAGGTTTCCCAGTCCTCCAAGCCACAACAGCTGAGCACTTTGATAGTTTTGTCCCTCTCAGCTTTCTGCTAAGCAGATGGGCAGAGATTTGTAGCAGTCCTTTCACCATTTTCTCCAGCTAATGCTATGTGGATTATTCACTGTCACAGTGATATTATCTTGCCATCTGTGGAGATGGATTTAAAATGATGCATCTGTATCCTCTCAGCTTGCTTCTTATGTTGAATGAAAGAGCATGTATGTGAGGTAACAGATCCCATTAGGACTTCAGACTGTGGCCCTGCACCAGAAAGGAGATAGCTACTTATACAGGGCTTCAACTCATGTTTGTAGCTCAGTTAACATCGTGCCCAATCAGCCAGGACAGGTGGTCCCATCAGACCAGCTCACCAGCTTGATATGTTGTTGATTGATATACTAAACCAATAAAAATGTCTTGTTTTTCTGAAGCACCATACCTCAGTCACCTTTTGCCATCTGGCAGTAAAGCAACCAACTGGTATCCTCGCCACTGAGATTTTTTCCCCCCTCAGATCCTTCCTGGGCATCGGTAAATCGGGGGACTTTCATATGTGACGAGTGCTGCAGTGTCCATCGGAGTCTAGGGCGCCACATCTCTCAAGTAAGGCATCTTAAACACACGCCGTGGCCTCCAACATTGCTTCAGGTAAAGGAAGAATTCTTCTCATGGTTTGTAATTTGCTTTTAGGGCTCACTGCTTTAGCAACTAAAATTTCTACTGCTCCTTAAATTGTACAACAGTGCATAACTGAATAGAGGTGCTGTGACTGTCTTAAATTCTTCACAGACAGAGAGTCATTAAAATTTCTTGGTACTGTTTCACTGCCGACTTTCTAGAATATCTCCAGATATTGTTTTTAAACAGTCTATGTTTTCTACATACAATGATGAATGTTTCTGAAAGCTACAGCCTTAGAAACTTTTTGTTAATGTATTTATCCTTGAGTACCCACTAATATATTTAAGACATGTTTTTTTCCTGTTTTGATAGAAGCATGGGCTAAAATTCCTGAGAAATTTCTGCAACATCTGATTTAAGTTTTCTTAAAGACCTTGTTACTAGTTAGAGACCAGATTCAGTTAACATGTTTTGATTGATTGCCTAACACTGCTAAACGTTGTGTGTGGTTTTATTTGGGGTCCAGTGTCATGTCATCTGTACTACCATTTTGGGGGACACATTCTTCAAGTTCTATTGGAACTAAGAATTAAGCACATGTTTCCCTTTCATTTGTCTTGAGTACATATTTTACTAAATTTATGGCAGCTGCACAACCTGTTCCCTAAATATGCCTATGCAAACCAAGGGACCAGAGCAAGTGGGTTTGGGTCTCTGATGTCACAGTGTCTGCACTAATGTAAAAAACAGATGGGGCCGTGTCAGTAGTCGCACTTTGAAATGAAATTGGGAGATACGGCTTATTAATAGCTTTTACTCACAAGTTTCTAACAGCTTATTCTCATGTGCAGGTGGTTTTTTACTGCTCTCACGTCTGTGTTTACAGATTTTATTAGAGGACCTGAATGAAGTCTACAGATGAGTAGTTTAAAATGCTGAGGTTGACCCTGAAGCAACAATTCCCTAAGTCTGGCCCATGAACCACCAGTGATGCTCAAAAGGGACGTAGATAATACTCAAGTATTTATTGGCAGTTGCATTATTTTAGTGTGTATAAGAAAACTGTAATAGGACATCAAACTGTAACTGCTAGTAAAAGTTTTAAAAATGAGTGGATTTAAAGGAAAATATTGAGTAGATAGTCTAGATAGTACATGGGTTGTTAAGAATCTTGCACATAGTATTTGGATAATCAGTATTTGGATAAACACTGCCCTAAGTGTCAAACTGCTCTTTCTTCATAATCTGTAAGAACAGTATAATCCAAACCAGTTAGCTATTTAGCTATCCTACTGGTCAAACACAAATTCTACGTACAGGTTCATCTTTCATGCTTTAAATCTGAAAATAACGGTGCGCATGCTGTGCCAGTCATGCTAGTGTTTGTAACGGGGCTCTGCTTTTCCAGCTCAGTCACTGAATATTTGTTTCAAGAAGTTAAAATATGGTTTTTACACTGTTTGGTTTTAGATGGTTGAAACCTTATATAATAATGGTGCTAATTCTATATGGGAGCATTCTTTGCTGGACCCTGCCTCTATTATGAGTGGAAGACGTAAAGCTAACCCACAGGATAAAGTACAGTGAGTGGAATGTTTATAAATACTTCTATTTCTTCATAACACTGGGGGCCCACTCAAGGAGTGTAGGTATTTTTGTCTGCTGTCTACAAGGGCAGCACAAGAGGTGTTTACCCGAATTGTTCATTGAGCTCTGTGCTATTAGAAATGCAGAACAAGGCCAGGCACAGAACTGTCTCTTTTGCGTGGTTACCCAGTACAAGTCAGTGGTTTCTCCAGTTTGAGACTAATGTTTGGAGGCTGTTGGTGTAATCAGATTTAAGCTTAGGTGCTCAAACAAGAGGTTGTCAGACCAGAAATCTAGGTTCTGGGCCCTAGTCAGCCTGCTGGCTCGCCTGTAAGACGAGATGAAATGCTGCTTCCTCACGAGGTTGCTAGGTCAGTTAAGAAAATTACACAGGGGAAAAAAGCGGCTATAAAAAGTAGGCATTCTGCAGTCCTGGTCATTATAATGACTGATACATGTTTTCAGACTTCAGGTCTTACCCACTGCTACATCTTATTTCAGTATTCATTTTATTCTTGAGTAGGGGATGTGGGTCCTAAAAAATGGGGAATGTTGTATCTGAACTGCAAGTGAACTATTTTCTTTTTTCTTTTTCAACCAGTCCTAATAAAGCGGAATTCATCAGAGCCAAGTATCAGATGTTAGCATTTGTTCATCGCTTGCCCTGCCGGGATGACGATAGTGTGACTGCCAAAGATCTTAGCAAGGTGGGTCACTGCTTTTTAAATCTCTAAAATTGTTGGATGAAACAGTATATTGTTCTGTTTGGAAAAAAATAATTTAAAAGGAAAAAAAAGAAAAACAAAACAAAAACTGCTGTCTAGTCACTGAATAATTAATAAAAGCTTTTGTTGCAATTGGTTTTGTCTTTAATGTTAATTCACATGGCAGCCATTCATGCTAGTAGAGGTAAGGGCAGAGAGGAACAATTAATATCTAGAAAACTATTTGTGTTTTTCAGATATGGTTTGAAAATTATATTTCTATAAGTTTTTTGTTTTATTTCAAAGTAGGAACCCTCTCAGTTTCTAGAAGGGACTAGAAAGTTTGTGGGATTTCTTTACGTCTCTAGGTAGTGTACTGAGTAGGATCTTTAGGAAGCAGGGTGTGACTTAAAGCTATGATACCCAGGATGGTTTATTATACTTGTAAAATGAGTAAGTGGTTTTCTTTATTAGGCCTT
Source organism: Trachops cirrhosus (assembly GCA_028533065.1). Classification (NCBI taxonomy): domain Eukaryota; kingdom Metazoa; phylum Chordata; class Mammalia; order Chiroptera; family Phyllostomidae; genus Trachops; species Trachops cirrhosus. The sequence continues at coordinate 57,960,230 of CM052546.1, read as the reverse complement.
CGCCTGTTTTTGAAAGATGCTACAAGAAACACGCATCTCTATTTTCAAAGCACTTTTAGCAAATGCTCGCACACAGCATGGGCACTCACAGTTCAGAATTTTAAACTTTGTATAGAAATGTTTATTTCTTTGTTTCTTGTCACTTCCATTTATTAATAAGCCTTGGTATTGGTTTTTTACCACAGTTTTAAAAAAATAAAGTAAATTAAAAAATAAGGCTTAGATATAGATGTTAGAGTAGATATCTTTATTCTTTATGATAAGGATTATGACATTTTGACAATTCAAAGCACTTATCTTCAGTGGTACAGAATTTGGTATACAGCAGGCCCAGTTCCCACCCTGAGAGACTATATTAGAGCATTGTATACAAGGCCAAGAATAGTGTTCTACAGAGGCTGCGATATAAGGCAGAGCCCCACAGTACACACAATGTAGGGTAGGAAGCCCTAAAGCCCTAGGTCAAATAAGAACAATAAGTAAGAATAGTTAGAGACTTCCAGCCAAGATGGAGGCATAGGTAGACACACTGTGCCTCCTCGCACAACCAAAACTAAGGACAACAAAAATTTAGAAACAAAAAATCAACCGGAACAGAGAGAAATGAATTGTATGGAAGTCTGACACCCATTCATCCAGACTGGTAAGAGGGGCAGAGTCGGAGGCTGATAGAGAGGGGTCGAGGGGTCCTGGGGTCTCAGCAGGAAAAAGCGGTGGCAGGCAGATGCAAGCGCACAGGGCGCAGGCAGCAGTTGGCGGATGCTGGATGTGTAGGGGCGGCTGACGGACCGGTGGCAGACCCCGGGCATGGGAGGGAACGAGCAGACCCAGTGAGGCACGCAAGGCAGCTGGCTGTCCACAGTCATACATTTGCTCACCGATAAACCAGGCAAAAACAGGCAGTGACACAGACTGCGCTACCCAGGGACCCAGCGCCGGGAAATAAAGCCTAAAAGCACCAATTGAAAACACCTGTGGGGGTTGAGGTGCCAAGAGAATCTCCCAGCCTCACAGGAGAGTTCCTTGGGGAGACCCACAGGGTTCTAGAACGAACACAAGCCCACCCACCTGGAAGCCAGCACCAGAAGGACCCAATCTGCTTGTGGGAATTGGCAGAGGGGACTGAAGTCCTAGAGAGAGTGGAGCAAGCGCCATTGTTCCCTCTCTGACCTCGCCCCCACATATAGCGTCACAACTCAGCAACTGGGGTGCCCCGCCCTGGTGAACACCTAAGGCTCCACCCCTAAATACATACCAGGCTTGACCAGACCCTCCCCCAAAAAAATGGCTCAAACAGAACAAATCAAAGCCCCACAGCCACTACTTTTAAGTGACCAAGATATAGCCAACCTATCAGATGCACAGTTCAAAGCACTGGTGATCAGGATGCTCACAGAATTGGTTGATTTTGGTCACAAACTAGATGAAAAAATGAAGGCTACAATAAGTGAAATGAAGAAAAATGCACAGAGAACCAATAGTGATGGAATGAAAGATGGGTCTCATATCAATGGAGTGGACCAGAAGGAAGAAAAAAACATACAATCAGAAAAGAATGAAGAAATAAGAATTCAAAAAAATGAGGAGAGGCTTAGGAACCTCCAGGACATCTTTAAATGTACCAACATCCAAATTATAGGGGTACCAGAAGGAGAAGAGGAAAACAACAAGTGGAAAACTTATTTGAACAAATAATAAAGGAGACCTTCCCCAATCTGGCAAAG
>CM052546.1:57916152-57958006 GCA_028533065.1 Trachops cirrhosus | reverse complement strand
ACACCTAAAACAAAAACAAGAAGAAACTAAGCAAACAACTAGAAGAGGAACAGAACCACAGAAATGGAGATCACATGGAGGGTTAGCAACAGGAGAGTGGGAGGAGGAGAGAAGGGGAAAAGGTACCGAGAATAAGTAGCATAGATGGTAGATAGAAAATAGACAGGGGGAGGGCAAGAATAGTATGGGAAATGTAGAAGCTAAAGAACTTATGACACATGGACATGAACTAAAGGGGGGAATGTGAACTAAAGGAGAGGGTGTGCAGGGTGGAGGGGAATGAAGGGGGGATAATGGGGCAACTGTAATAGCATAATCAATAAAATATATTTTTAAAAATTAAAAAAAAAGACTTCACATGGTTGCTAAACTTTCATCCAGAGTCAGTCAGACTGGCTCCATCAGAAGCATCTAAGGGAAGGACCTCTAAAATATTGGTGTCCACACTTATCCCGTCTTTACTGGTTTAGAATATCCAAGGAGGGGTCCTGGTCATCTGTATATTTTTTAAAGCACTCTAGTTAATTTTTGAGTATCTGTACCTTAGACCATTTATTAATTTTGTCTTTTACCTCATTAGATGAAATGTTTTATCCCTCTCCTCAGTCCTTGAATTCCTTATTAAGTATTCTGTCTTGTAAATTTAATAAAGGAGAGGGAATAGTTCAGATTGTGAAAACAGTTTATAAATGTGGGAAACAAAGTAGACCTTGACAGTTTACATCACACAAAAGGGCTGATTATTCTAGAAAGGCATGTTTGATAAATAGCTCAGGTGTCTCAGGAGATGTCTCTGTACTTTTCTATTCCAGAGCCAGTGGCTGGCGAGCAACATAAATGGTACTTTGTTTTCTCTCGGTAGGCAAGGAGGGCACCATGAGCTGGCAGAACGCCTTGTAGAAATACAGTATGAGCTGACCGACAGACTGGCCTTCTATCTCTGCGGCAGGAGACCAGGTGAGTGAAAGGACAGCAGCCTCTCCACACCTCCAGTCAGGCAGCCTCTGGAAAAACAAGTTGGGATGCTGTTACTTATGACCTCTGCTGCCGTGTATCCCCCAGAAAATTGTGAACAAGGGCTTCTATCTGAAATGATAACTAAAGCTTTTTGATTAGATGTAAAAGATGTTGGTCAAGTCATCTCAAGTTTTAGTTTTTATAACTTAAGTTTTTATAGCTCTAGAGTAGTGATGGTCCGAAGCATCAAAGAGCATAATTGAACCAAAACTGAGTGTGCACCACAGTTCTTGTCCGTAACAGGACTAGGAATGGGAGAGCAAAGTAATCACTTGTAGTTATTTGGAGAATTCTGCTATCTAAGGAATGGGAAAAAGTCCAAAAGTGAACTTTGCCTTTAGCCATCTTTATTTGGGAGGTAGAACTGGGGTCAGCAAACCATTGTCTGTGGGCCAGATCCAGTCTATCACTTGTTTTTTTAAATAAAGTTTTATTGCAAGATAGCCACACTGATTCCATATTGTGTATGGCTGCTTTTGCACTAGAGCAGCAGAGTTAAGTAGCTTCAGTAGATGTGACGGAGACCATATAACCACAGAGCCTAAAATATTTACCTGGCTCTTTACAGAAAAAGTTTGCCAACCCCTGATGTAGAATATCTACATGCATGTGTACAGCACTTCTCCACCCCGGTTGTCCTTAGAGTTAAGAGCGCCTGGTGTGATTCCAGTTCCTGGTGCAATGGAGTAAATAAGCACACCCCACCCTGTCTCTCCTGAATATAATTAAAAACCCTGGCCCAAATGCATGGAGTAGCTATTTAAGGACTCCAGCTGGTAGATTAGGGAACTCTAAGAACCATCAAGCTGGTGGTGAATGTTCTGTTTGTTTTACTTCTGACATGGCCTCCACGACAACCTAAAACCTAGAACTGTATAACAGATGCAAAGTAGCCTTCTCTGACTGATGAGGAGCAGGAAGTAGGACTCTTACAGGACAGAGAGGTGGGGGATTCCTTTGGGGTTTTCTTCCTCTTTCTTCTTCTTTTTTCCCCTACCGTGGCCCCAAGGCAATCCTGTGGCTACAGTAGTGGCAAAGGAATGGCATTGCAGGTGCTGAAATCTCTGGCCAAGGGCATGAGGGGAATGCTGATTGCTTTATTTTTCTTTCTATTCTCTCACCACTTGGCCTAGGAGGCAGAACCTAGTCAGTTGCCTGCTGAAACAAAAAAACTAACATTATCCATAGAACTTAAAGAAGACTCAGAGTCTCACAGCATAATACTCAAAATGTCCAGGATACCATTCATAATGACTTGGCATGTGAAGAACCAGGAAAATCCCAAAGACTGTAAGGGACAAGATAGTCAACAGGCATCAACTCCAGATGACATAGTTGTTGGAATTATCAGACAAAAATTTTAAAGCTCTTCAAAGTATGAACATCTTGAAACCAATAAAAATATAGGAAGTCTCAGCAGAGAAATAGAAGATGTATGAATGAACCAAATAGAAGTGTTAGAACTGAAAAATACAATTAACTACAATTTTAAAACTCACTGGATAGACTTAATAGCAGATTAGAGATGACAAAGAAAAGAGCAAGTGAATTGATGCCGTGGCTGGTGTGGCTCAGTGGATTGAGTGCCAGCCTGTGAACCAGACTGTACCTGGTCCAGTTCCCAGTCAGGGCACAGGGCCAGTACCAGCTGTGGGCCAGGTCCCCAGTTGGGGGCGTGTGAAAGGCAACCAATCAATTTATTTCTCACACACCGAAAGAGAGAGAGAGACCTCTTTCTCCCTCTCTTCCTCTCTCTAATAAATTTTAAAAACCTTTTAAAAAATGAGATACAGAAGAACATTTAAATGTGGATTTCTCATCAGAAACCATGGATATGAAAAAGAAATCAATATTTTTGAAGTGCTAGAGAAAAAGAATTGTCAACCCAGAACTCCATTTTAAGTGAAAATAACCTTCAGGAATAAAGGCAAAATAAAGACATTTTAAGATGACGGAAAATAAGAGAATTAGTTGCTCTAACAGATGCTGAAGCAAGTTCTCTGGGTGGAAGGGGAATAATACCAGAAGGAACCTTGGAGCTTCAGGAATGAAAGAAGAGTAACAGAAATGATAAGTACTTGGATGAAAATAACAGACTGTTTCCTAACTTTTTTTTAAAGATTTTATTTACTTTTAGAGAGGGAAAGGGAGGGTGAAAGAGGGCGAGAAACATCAATGACGAGAGAAACATCCATTGGCTGCCCCTCATACACACCCCAACTGGGAACTGAACCCATAACCCAGACATGTGCCCTGACCAGGAACCAAACCAGCGACCCTTCACTTGACTGAATGACGTCCAACCAACTGAGCCACAGAAAAACCTGTATGTGAATGCTTATAGTCGCTTTATTCACTGGCACGAAGTCAGTGTTTTCCAGAAGCTGGATTAGGATGGAGTCAGCTAGCAGCTAGCATTGTAAGAAACAGAGCCCCTGCCTGGATCTGCCAAGACCACCTTCCCCAGCCCTGAGTGTTTTATACTAATTGATTGATTTCAAGGTGAGCCACTGAAGCTCAAGGAAGATCCACCCATGCCACATGGAGAGCTAATGGAAACCTGCTCTGAGCTCATTCAGCTCCCCAGGTGTTCTTTCCATGGCTGAAGGTCATCAGTTATACTGGGGGTGAACAAAGCATAAGGATTAGGGTGACCATAGGCTTTCTGCTTAGTGATGTCTAGACTTTTGTACCAGAAGGAAATGAGTATACGATCCTTGCTACTGCCAGTTCTTTGGGAGTTTATAGCCAATCTGGCAACTTCTGTTACCTCACATACTCATAATGGTAGGAAGATACTAATTGCAAAACATAAATTGAGAAAATAATGGTGATGTTCCTTTACAGATCTTATCAGTATTTATGTGAACAAAATTTTGGCTTGGTTTCTGTTTCAGATCACAAAAATGGACAGCACTTTATAATACCTCAAATGGCAGACAGGTAAGGTCATTGAATTACCAGTCAGTTTTATCTGTCACTAGTATTTCCTTGGTTGTATAGTGTTTAAGTGTATAATATTGTGTGTTTAACAAAGCCCATACATTTTTCTCTTTTATGGCTATACAATTTGGAAATAAGACGGCTGTAAGTAAACCACCATATAAAACTTAAGTTTGAAAGAGCACAAGTAACACATTTACTAATAAGAAAATGGAGTCAGTGATATTGTCAGTTTAGCCAGTTGTGACAGTATATTTTATCTATAGATTATATTCAAAGAATATTTCTTTATCATAAAAGACTATATCTTTGTCTATAAAAGGGATCAGCAAGTTTTTTTGTTGTGGAAGGCTAGATAGTAAACATTTTAGGCTCTGTGGGCTATGCAGCCCCTGTCACAACCACTCAGCTCCACCATTGTAGATGAAAGTGTCCTTGGGCCCCACGTAAATGAAGGGCATGCCTGTTCCAGTGAAATGTTATTTTTGGGTACTGAAATTTGAATTCATATATAACTTTCACAAGTTATGAAATATTCTTCCTTTGGTTTTTAACCAACCATTTAAAAATGTAAACACTATTCTTAGCTCATGGGCTAAACAAAATGTGGGCTATAATCTGCCGACCCCTGGTCTGTAAGGTCAGCTGAGTTGAAGACTGCAGGAATGACCCCTTAATTTATCTTTGCACAAATACTGTCAAGAGTTTATGAAATGATTAATTGCTATTCCAGACGTAATCTTACCATTCTGGTTGTTCACATTCTGCCATTTTTGTATTCAATCATGCTTTTGTTAATACTTCAGAATTATGGCTCTTCGCATTAGCTTTTGCCTTTTAGTTAGTAGGTGATGATTTTTCTTTTAACCATGCTACATGATTATGTCTAGAAGGAGTTGCCTTCACCAGGTTGTTCAAAGTTTCCTCATAGAGTCTACTGAGCTATCGATTTTTGGCTCTGATCATGTCATGAACTTTAATTAATATCTTGATCCCTTGGCTGTCTTTATCTTCTACAGAGCTCATGCAAATGATTTTATATATGTCCTTATTAGCTTTGTACATTTTCTTAGCAGCCTGGATTTGTCTGAACTGGCAAAAGCTGCTAAGAAGAAACTTCAGTCTGTGAGTATCTGTTTCCTAGTGAACTCCAGTGTGGGAACTGTACCCTGTGAATACCTGTTTTTGTCTTGTTACCTATTGCATCAGGTGGCTGTTTCACACTCTTAGATGTTGTTAAGTCAGAAGCAGACCATCGAGTGTGTGGCAGTGAAGACTAGAAGTACTGTTAAGTTCAGCGTATCCAGTTTATTGGATCTGCTTCAAATAATGCCATTTTTCTCAGTCATTTTAAACGTGAAGACTGTTCCTTCGACATTAGAAGTTGTTTCTCCTTGTTAGAGTTCCTTGTTTCTCCCAATGTAAATGAGTAAGTGGGACACAGTTCTTGGGATTACTTCCTGTAGTCTTACACGATGCTACAGATTGATAAAAGCAGGTTCTGGAACCGTGAGTACCATTTTAACACTCTCATGTCCCATGCCATTCATCAGAGCTGTATAAATTCATGCTTTCAAAAGCTGGTGGTCCTGCCCCGGGTATGTGCTCAGAGTTTGCTCAGTTCTGCAGGTCAAACTTCACTTTAATATGAGTATTTCTTTCCAGCCTGCCCACCTCAGGCTTAGTCAGGAATCTACCTCTCTGGGAATGATTTCTTTGTTTAGTCCCACAAATAAAGCTTCACCATGGCACTTCCTCAGCTGTTTTAACCCCCAGGTCATACTCCCCAGCTGTTCTCATTGCTCTCTGGACCCCAACCAAGAGTCTTCCTTTTGTAACTGTGAGGGCATTATCCAACTCTCACCTTTCAGTTCCTGCCCTGCTTCCCATCTGGTTCCTGTGTGTGTGTGTGTGTGTGTGTGTGCGCATGCCAATATTTCATTGTGGGTTAGCATTCTCAGGCCATTAGCTGACACCTTCAAGTCCTCTTTCAGGAACCCTTTTTCTCATTCTCCTTTCCCAGTTCCCATCCCTTTCACTATTTAGGCAGCTGAAATCTGACCGCCTTCATGATGTAAATAGTCATTTTCCCAAAGCCCAACTGAAATTGCAACTCCCATAATTTTTTACTTCCTCTTCATTCCCCTTTTCACAGAAGACCCTTCACTAGAATGTGATATAATATTAAGCACTATATATTACATAAAATGAATATATCATTACTAGTATTCAACTGTAATATGAAATAAATGTATTTTATGAAATTTGGTGTCTCTGTGTTCCATATCTACGGTTTGTGTGGCTGTGTTGCATCGCCTTTCTTAAATCATGGAGGTCATGTAGTTAAGATGATAAGATGATAAGCTTTGGAATCAGGTAGCACTAAATATTCTGTGATTTCCTTTTACTTACTTGTAGTATGTAAGCCTGTTTTTATTTTAAATAATTTCAACAGTATAGAGAAAACCCAAGTTCCTTTTGACTCTCTTACATTTGCTAGGCCGAAAGCTGTGTGAAAGCGGGGGCTTCGTCCGTACTAGCTGTAGCATGTGGCAGGCACCAGGTAAACATCTGGAGCCGAGTTGCATACAGCTCTCAAGAACTCGGGCTCTGGGTCAGACTGTTGAGGTGCAGGCCTCAGGTCCGACAGGCTCCTTAGCCTCTCTCTGCCTTGGTTTCCTCTGCTAGAAAGGGAGATGATGGTGCAGCAGGGGTGGCCGCTCAGAGCCTCGCAGGGGGGTGAGCTGCTGTTCTTGCTGACCAAACCCTGTGGTCTGCTTCTTACAGGTGAGGAGGATACCTCATGGCATATTATAAGTGCCAATTCAGTGTTTATCCCACGATATCTCCCTTACTCCCTCCATCTCTACCTACCTATTTCCTCCCTTCCTCCCTTCGGAAAAGCTAGGAGAAATATAATAATACTAATGTATTCTTTGAATTAGCAAATGTTAACATTGTGACAGACTTAAACTTGGATCTCAGACCTATTGTCACTTACTGGCTCTATGACTTTAGATAAGTTACTGACTTCTGTACCTCAATGTCCTCATCTGTAAAGTGGAATAATAGCAGTTCCTGTTTCATAGAGGCATTGTGAGTGTTGCATAGATGTCAGTACCATGCCTTGGATGTAAGCCCTCACTCAGTATTGCTGTTGCAGTTATTGTTAGTGGTAACAGCATTGGCTTACAGCTCCTAAGAGGAAAAAGACTAGATATTTAAGGTGCAAATTCAAGTTTCCAATCCTCATCACCTTATCTAGAAATTACTTTGTTATAAGTGTGATATAACCACACTGGAGAAAATTTGGAAAATAGAGAAGGGGAATCACCCTATCCACCATACTCTTAATGGATTCAGGCTTAGTATTTTGGTATATTTCTTCTAATTCTTATTTCAGGTACATATTTTTTTCACTGAAGCTCAATCATAATTATAGAATTTTATACCTGCTTTTTTTTCCACCTAACAATGTATTGTACCCATTTTAATGAGTTCCCATGAGGTCTGTGTAGCCAGCATTTAAAACTGCTGTATGAGACCTTGTGTGGTCAGTGTGTGATTGGACATGTGCAGAGCCCCACCTCCATGCCAGGTACTGCCTGTGGACGTGTGGGACACAGGAGACAGATTCCGTCTGCTCTCACAGAATGGGAAGCAGTCAACTAAAAAGTAACAGCCATCAAGCATTTTATGAGGAAAAACGCCCAGAGAGAGCCAAAGACACTCTGGCAGGGGCTTGGCCTCGTCTGGGTTGGGAAGACCCTGGCTGTCCAGGTTGCTGCCAGGCAGGCACCTAGTCTGTGTGGGGAGCATTCTGCTGGCTGGCCCAGCACAGCGTACTGGACAGACGGGCTACTCTCTGTTGGGGATGCTCAGTTCTGGGGAGCAGCGCACTGCTACCGAGGAAGATAGCGAAGAGGTTTAACTAAGGTCTGGTGATACTTTTGTTTAATGGCATGTTCTGTCCTCTCAAAATGCCATGATTTGGCATCTTTATCCTGCCAAGGGTTTATGACCCGTTATATCTGGGGGCACTGGCAAACATTCTCAAGAGCAAAAGAGGAGACTTAAAGGGTGATATCACCCACAGAGTGGAGTACTGGAGCCTGTGTTTGAGATACGTGCCTGTCGACGCCTCTTACCTCCCTTACAGCACAGCCCTATCTGCATACCGTAGAGGAGCGAGGCTGCTATAGGAAGCAGATAGTTCTAAAGGATCTGTACTATTCCGTAAATGTTACTGTCTGTGTTACAGTGGGTGTTTACTAAGCACTGGCTTTGGGTTAAAAGATTGGAGATAAAAGGGTGAATAAGTCACAGTCCCCACTCATTCTGCTGGTGTTAATTTTTGTCCTTGTGTTCCTGGTATTTTTTTTACTTTCAGCTAAATAATCATTTGTTTGAAGAACTTGCCATGGATGTGTACGATGAAGTTGACAGGCGAGAGACTGACGCAGGTGACTTCACATGTGGCTCTATCTAATGAGCTTCTTATAAGTGGGCAGTGACAAACTGCCAGCCCTAGTGTTTTACTTGCCCAGTTTCTACTGTCCTGATAACATGTGTGTGAACATTTACGTTTGTGTATGTTGGCTTAGGAGTGTGCTTCCTTGAGTCTCCCTGGGAAGGCGGGGGCCGCGGCTCTCAGAGGAGCAGTGGTGTACCCATGGTGATGAGATTCTATCTCTGGCTCTTTCCTCTGGCTAGTCTGGCTTGCTACACAAAACCACAGCACCCTGGTGACCGAGACAACTGTTGTCCCCTTCCTTCCGGTCAATCCCGAGTACTCATCGACACGGAACCAGGCGAGTGGCTAAGTGTGAAAAGTAACCAGTTGTGATATTTTGAGAATAGTTGATATCTTGGTATTTTCTCTTTCCGGGACAGGTGTTTTAAATTTTTTGATTGTGTCAAATGTTGGCCTTTATACGCACACAAAATTCACAGACTGACAAGAAAAATTGTAGATATGAATAGATGCCTGGGCAAGAACGTAAAACAATTCACAGAGGAAATATAAATGGCCTTCAAATATGAAGAAATGTTTGACCTCCTCAGTAATCAAGGAAAGCAGCCTAAAGGCGTTGACGAAGGTTTCATCAGTCAGATTAGTAAAGTGTATGATACGGAGTTCTCCGCACTTTGAGGAGCTGGCGGGTGGACTTTCTCATGCTGCAGATGCGAGTTCAGATTGCTGCAGACTTCAGAGAAGCAGTTTGTTAACCTCAAAATTACATACCCATTCTTTCACAGGGGAATTCATTATTTGGGGATATGTTATAAAATAAAAATACAAAGATTCATGCACAGCAGTTTTCATTGAAGCACTGTATGTAATAATAAAGCATTAAAAACAGCCTCAGCACCCATCAAGAGGAGAAAAGCTGATTAAATTAGGATGGCATTTTTATTGATTAATGGCTCTAGGTAATGATGGAGACCCAGCATTATTCTAGACTATTATTTAACTTGAATTTTAAAGTTTTCCCTCCGAATTAATTTTTCATTACTAGGTCTGTTTCCAAACTGACTTGATATTAGAAAAAAAGCTTTAAGTACAACCACTTTGTTTTTGTTCACAAAAATAAATTCTCATTGTGAGAACTTAAATGTTATATAGTTCTCTTATGTAAATGATTTTAAACTGATTGCAAGGAAATGCTAATGTTCAGTCTCGGCCATGATTGATGATACCCTGATCACACCGGAAGGTCTTTGCTTAAGTCTAACAATAGTCCCACTACTTGTGTGTGAATATTTATTGTGTATTTTTACATTTGGGAGTATTTCCAATTATTTTTTCACCCCCAGGGCAGACAGAAATTAGCTCGGTTTAACGCCCATGAGTTTGCCACGCTGGTTATTGACATTCTCAGTGACGCCAAGAGGAGACAGCAAGGCAGTCCTCTCTCTAGTTCAAAAGGTAACTGTTGCAAACCTCTAAATGTTTGCTTCTTTGGCCTCCTAAATTTCACATGTTAAATTTAAAGTTATAGAGTAATTAGAGCAGTCATCAACAGAATAGCTTAGTTAAAGCCTTTAAATATTATTAGTATTATGTTGTGACAAAAAGTTTACCTCTCGAAGCCCTAGTAAATTGTAAGTATTTCAGCATTATTAACTGCTCTTCAAATATATATGTGGTTTCTTTCCCCTTGAGTCACCCATCTTTATTCCTATAAAATTGCATCCTGAAGTTAACCCAAAAGTCTGACTTAGATCTTGTTAAAGTACTTAATAAGTCCTCTTTTTTCCTAGTCTACTTTTTAAACATGTTTATTGGAAATAAATAAGCTTTGTTCGCAGCTCTTCTCTGCTCCATTTTCCTAAAAGCTGCCACTACTGTCCTCTACATGTTGTTCCTGTGTTTTCATAATAGTTGTTTTGGAGGGATGACAATTTTCTCTTCCCCCCTTCCCCCCTAAAACTCCACATTCCAGCTCATGCCAACATGGATGACCAAATTCTAATGAAAAGTGACTTCATCAGGAGTTTTTACCCCAAAGTAGTAGAGAGAGCTCAGTCTGAAGAAGTGGATGTGGAGGAAAATGTCCCTGGTGCTGAAGAAGGGCACTTTTAGTTTCCTTGCTCAGGAGGACCCTCCTTGGCTGCTTCAGCAGGGTCTGTTCGCACTTCTGTTTGAGAGAAGTGTCACTGCATTTTGTTGGAGAGAAGTGTCACCCCATTTTGTTGGAGAGGACCGTCCCTTCGTCAGCAGCAGCCCCCACCTGTCACAGTGCTCTCAGAACTCCTCAGCCGCAAAAATGAGCCCTCTGGACTGCAGTTGCGGTTCACCTGCTGTTGCTCAGCTACACAGCTGAGTCGTAGATATTTAAAATTTGCTACTATGAATTTTAGATGTCTACAGTGAGAATTACTGTGGTTTAAAATTGTAAAGAGAGCACCTAGTGCCTATTTCTGAGGTGCCCTCTTCAGTCTGGCTCAGCAGCTCAGGGTCCTGTCTCCATGCTTAGGAACATGCTTCATTCGGCCCCAAAACCGTATCCTCATTTTTACTAATTACGAAAATAACACAGCTCTGGCCAAGTAGTTCAGTTGGTTAGAGCGTTGTCCCCATATGCCAAGGTTATAGGTTTGATTCCCGGTCAGTACACATATAAGAATCAACCAATAAATGCATAAATAAGTGGAACAACAAATCAATTTCTATTTCTCTCTCCCCCCACCCTCTCTCTCTCCCTCTCTCTCTTAAAATCAATACATAAAATTTAAATAAAAATATATTTTATTATAAAACATTTAAACAGAAGAAATAACGTGATAAAAATTAAGTTTTCAGTCAACAACACATTCCCCAGTGACAATAAATACTTATTAACTGACAATTTGTTCTTGATTTTACTGGTTGAGCCAGGAGTAAACAAGTTCTAAGAAAGCTTATTAAACTTTGGTGAAGGTGCAGTGATAAGAGTTCTTTCATCATAAATTTGGAGTATCAAAATGTATGTACTGTTTTGATTTAACAGTTTCACTTCTAAGTGTTAACCGAGGGGAAATAATCAGATGTTTTATATATATATATTTCTATAACACTGAAAACATTAGAAACAATAATAGACAAACATTTAGTCACATATTTGAATAGTGCACAAACTTTATTTTTCAGAGAATATGTAGTGACAGAATAAAGTAATAATTTTTTAAATAAAGGTTTAATATAATCCCAACTTTGTAAGGAAGAAATTTATAGCCCTGGCTGGTGTAGCTCAGTGAATTGAGTGCTAGCCTGTGAACCAAAGGGTTGGCCGTTCAATTCCCAGTCAGGGCACATGCCTGGGTTGTGGGCCAGGTCCCCAGCAGGGATGAAACCACACATTGATGTTTGTCTCCCTGTCTTTCTCCCTCCCTTCCCGTCTCTCTAAAAATAAATAAAATCTTTAAAAAAAGAGAGAAAAGAAATTTATATACATACATATATACAAGTGGCTACACCATATATAAATATGAACATATAATCAGCCCTCTTTATTCACAGGCTCTGTGTTTGCAAATCCACCGGCTCACTGACATGTGTTTCTGACCTTAAGTCAGCGCTCACAGCACTTTCATGGTAATTTGTAGACATGTGCAGCGCGTCCAGAAATTTGAGTCACCAAAAACACATGTTCCCAGCCAAGATCGAATAAGGCCACGCTTTGCCCTTTGTCTCAGCTTTCATATTGTAAACAAGTGTCCTTTTCAAGGTTTATTTAGTGTTATATTTTTTTCACACTTTTGTTGTTTTTGTTGGTGATTTCACTGTTTAAAACGGCCCCCAAGTGTAGTGCTGAAGTGCTGTGTAGGGTGCATAAGCACAAGAAGACTGTGACAGGCCTTACAGAGAAGATGCATGTGTTAGATAAGCTTCATCTAGGCATGAGTTCTAGTGCTGTTGTTTGGGAGTTCAGTGCTAGTGAATCAAAAGTATATATTAAAGTATATATTAAAGATTATATATTAAATATATCTATATATTTAATAGATATATTAAAGATGTCTTGGCCTGGCTGGTGTGGCTCAGTGGATTGAGTGCTAATGTGCAAACCAAAGGGTCACCGGTTAGATTCCCAGTCAGGGCACACGTGTGGGTTGCAGGCCAGGTCCCCAGTAGGTGGCATGCTAGAGGCAACCACATATTGATGTTTCTCTCCTTTCTCCCTTCCTCTCTCAAAATAAGTAAATAAAATCTTATAAAATAAGATAAAGGTTTCTTTAAACACAACACACATAAACCAAGGTTATGCCCGAGACATGCAGAAACCTAACCCTGTGTTTCCACTCAGAACAGTGGTTTCCTATTTGATAATTCAGCCTTCACAGCAACTTTATAGATCGTAACTACTGCAAATAACGACCGTATGTGTGTGCTTAGGGCACAGAACAACTGTGTCAGTGGCTGTAAATGATTTATTAGTTTCAAAGTTTCTGTGTTGAATCTTTATTCTTTAATCAGGTGATATGTATACCTTAAATATAAATTTTAAAAATTAAGTTCCTTTTACATAACCATAATTTATCACCCAGATATTGTCCATCAAAATATCCAGAAATGATATTGGGAATTAGAGGTTAGCTTGTGTTGAGTGAAAGAAATTGGAGAGGCTTGGATAATTTGCAAACTTTTTAATTCAGAATGCGTTAAGAGCCTATAAAATCATCCCTGTTCCCCTGTGGACTGTGCTTGTATATGCGTGTCTGCTGGGTCGTTCTTTTTTTTCTTTCTCTCTCTCACTGGCATCCAGCTGACTAAATATCAATATGCTTGTTCTTTAAGCACCTAGCTTCTAGGCTCCACTTTAACAGTTTCTTTTTGATCATTTTTTTAAAGATTTCATTTACAGAGAAAGGGGAAGGGAAGGAGAAGGAGGGAGAGGAACACCGATGTGTGAGAGAAACATCAATAGGTTGCCTCTTGCACACCCCCAGTCAGGACCTGGTCAGGAACTGAACCGGTGACCTTTCTTGGTTTGCAGGAGGTCGCCCACCCCACAAAACCCCACCAGTCAGAGCCCTTTCCGTATTGACTGGACATTATCTTATTAATCACAGTTCAGCTTGCATTCGTACAGCTTTATCTCCATGACGTGGAGCTATACTCTATCTCACTGAATGATTAGAAACTTGGGAACCTGCTTCCTTCATCTGAGCAGCTCCTTCATAAACCACCTAATTATTTGCCCACATTTGACGAGAAACTCAGAGCGATGCTTAAATCTCTCTGTGCAGTTTATAGTGG
Organism: Trachops cirrhosus; assembly: GCA_028533065.1. NCBI lineage: Eukaryota > Metazoa > Chordata > Mammalia > Chiroptera > Phyllostomidae > Trachops > Trachops cirrhosus. The sequence goes on along the minus strand of CM052546.1, from coordinate 57,944,304 downwards.
GCTCGAGGCTGTATGTCTGGTTTATAACTTGCTCTGTTATCTCTATATTGGTGTTAATATAATACTGCTGTTTCTGTCCTTTTCTTTCAGTCTTTTAAATGACTAAGTCCAAAAATCCTCCCAATAGTTTTTTTTTTGGAAAAAGTTTATTTCAAGCCTGAAGTAAAGTTATTTGCTTCTATTGATAGACAATGTGGAGCTCATACTAAAAACAATCAATAACCAGCACAGTATTGAGAGTCAAGATAATGACCAGCCGGACTATGACAGCGTGGCATCGGATGAAGACCCAGATCTGGAAGCCACAGCGAGCAAGGCACACAGGCAGAAGGTAAGGTGGCACACAGAAAGGGAGGCTGTGTTTCTTGCAGAAATATTTTCTCCTGCGGAACCGCCTGCCTGGTAAATCACTTGAGGGCTGGACCTGTGAAAGTGCCATGGAGTTAAGTTCAGGTTACTAGCGAGATTGGGCCAGGCAAAGGTCAGGCGAGGCAAATAGTTTTAAAAGAGGGGGTCCTTGGTCCCTGAGTCAGTTGCTGAGTCACATAGCCCTGCTGCAGTTGTGACTTTATAAAACTTGTGAGGAGGCACTGGTGTGTTTCATTTTTCACCAAATGTCTACCGAGTGACTTCTCTGAATAATGTGCTCCTGAATGAGATCTGATCTAGTTTCTTTCTTGGGAGTTTGGCACTGCCTAAGAGCAGAGATAGCTGCATTCAAAGGCACACAGTGATACGTGTCATAAGCAGCATAAACGGGGGCAGGGGGGGAGGAGACACACTTGATGCTGAAAAGCAGTATCAGGAGTCTTTGTAAATGGGATGGCTCTTAACGCGTCTTAAAGGCTGCATGGGTTTGGGCACGCGGAGAGGCAGGGAAGGGTGGTCTAGGAGGAGAGAATGGACAGGGGCATCTGGGGAGAAACAGTGATGTGCAGAGGCAGCCCAAGAGGAGCAGGACTGAAAGCTGCAGCAGAGGGTGGAGGTCACACCGTGGAGGAACATCACACCAGACTGAAGAGCAGGGGCCTTGGCAGGCAGCGCAGAGCCCAGGAAACTTTTAGGCAGGACAGGAGGCAATGGTTAGCCATTGGGATCCTCTGTTTTGGGAGGAGTGTTCTGGAGGGTCAGAGAGTAGAGGAAAGAAACCCATTTAGGGCATTCCTGAAGAGCTGGCCAGGCCACTTCAGGTCTGGGAGGGTCCAGATGGGAGAGAGGTCACTGTGGTAGATTGTGAGCCCAGAGAATGGGCAGCAGGGGTCTGGCTGGTCCACCGTCTGCTGAATCCCCAGGACCTGGACCCAGACCTGCCCCACAGAGGGGCTCAGCAAACATTTGGGAATGGATGAACAGGAAGATAGAAAAGATAGGTCCTGGCAATTAGTTGGGTGTTTGAAGATGGACCAGACTTAGAAAAGATGTATTGGGAATTTCCAGCTCACAGGACAGTGAGAATGGTGGTGCCATTGGCAGATGCAGGGAATGTGGAGAGGACAGCGAGGGTCACTTGTCTGAAACAACCCTGCCCAGTTTTCCCAGCAGTACCAGGTTCACTCGGTGGAAGCAAAAGTGATGACAGGGTCCTCTGTGGACTGACGGCCTCCCACGCCTCTCTGCCCTGCACACTCACTCCCCTAGCTGAGCTCTGCCAGTGGCTGGAACCATCTTCCTCCAGACAGCCATTTAACTAATGTGCTCACCTCCTGTAGGCTGTTGCTCACACCTCACCCACCTAAGGCTCACTCCAGACTGTCTAATTAAAACGCACCCACCGTCAGCTCTCCTTTGGCTCCCCTGCCCCTTACCCTTCTCCATTTTATTTACTTTCTACCGCACGTACCACATGTCATACTATATAGTTACTTATTTTTGTCTTCCTCACTCTGTTGGATATAAATGTCATGGAAACGGGAATAGTCTATTTTATTTTCTTATGTATCCCAAGCCCCTAGAACACTGCCTGATGCTCAATTAAATGGAATGAATGAATTAATGACATAATGAATAAAAAAGAAAAATGAATAAATAAGGAAAGGCAGATAAGACAGGTGCACTGAGAGAGTCATTGTCAGAGTAGATTTATAGCCCCACTGGCTATTCTGTTAGAAAATGCTGATTTCAAATTTTTTCAAATATTATAGTAACCCCACCGTTATGTTTTATTTTTGCATTATCCTCAGAAGCCTTGATTTGGTTTGATTAACTTTGCAATCCAGCTGGCATGGTCAGAATTTGAAATTCTTTAGCTTTTAGTCTTGAATGTTATCTTCTCAGATTGTGAACATTTTCCCCAATTTATTTTTAGAGCCTAGATTCAGATTTATCAGATGGACCAGTCACTGTGCAGGAATTTATGGAGGTCAAAAACGCTCTAGTGGCTTCTGAGGCCAAGATACAACAGCTAATGAAGGTGAATAACAACTTGAGTGACGAGCTGAGAATTATGCAGAAAAAGGTAACATGTTAATAAATGCCAGGATGATTGACGCTTTAACCCCATAGAATAAGGAAGAATCCCAGGCACAATGCTTGTGGTCAGAGGGAAGAAAAACAGTTATTATAATAGACCTAAAAATCTTTGGGCCAAGCTGTCTTTTTGGAAGCAGTGTGTATTTGGATATTTCAGATTAAGTAGTTTTGATAAGAAATAAATCCAGAGTAAGCCTCCCAATAGAAGAAACATACAACCTATTAAGTGTTTGTATCAGTCGTAGTAACCCTTGCACTATTCTGTGCTTGCTGGGATCCTGGATGCCACTCCTTGGGTGCGAGTCTTCCTATTGTTCATTGTACTGGAAAGACAGAGCAGATGAAAGCCCTGGACAGGTACATGTGTTTATCAGCATTCCACATCGTGCCCTACCCACGCCGTGCAAGGAGTGCTGTCCCTGTTCATTCTTATTCTAAATCGCTGTTCACCCCCGCCCTGGCAGCCCTGTTACACATCCCCACTTTCCCACTGGTACTTAGCCACTAGTTTATGGTGTCTTTAGAGTCCGGAGCAGGGCCTTCCCCAGAGCAGGCTCTCAGTGAATATAAGCATTTTATTTGCACTAGTGAGAGCTGTACGCTAGTAAGAAACAACCCCATTTGCTCAGCATTTTCTCATTCATTGCCTTTTAAAAGAGTAAGAGATACATGGTTAATGGTAGCAAGTGATTTGCCTAAGGTGGGAATTATATATGTAATTTTTTATGAGGGTTCTAAGAAAAGGAAGTTTAAAAATTCTAAATTCTGCCCAAAATTCTCTGGGTACTGATCCCATCATTCAGCTCTCTACGACATGAAATTTTGTACACTTCCCTTAAACAGAAACAAAACAAAGCCATTTGAAGAGCAGTGCTTCAGAATCATTATCAGGAAAGAGGACATGGCGCACTTCACTTGTGGCTGGGCCCTTTACAGCCATGCTTCCTGAAGGAAGCCTGCGGAACTGATACGAGGCCTGTCAGGGAAGCTCCCTGCAGTGCCCCTGCCTGGGCTTGGTCTAGGAGTCTTTCAGTGTTGAGTTCTAGATCGTTTTTGAGACCTATCAAGATAAATGACTCTACTGCCTATACCAGAAGGGGCCAGGAGCGCCTGCAGATCAGGCAGATTTTAAACCAACACTTCGTCCGTGTTGTGCTGGCCCTACCTAGGGCTGGTGTCTGCTGAGAATTACACAAACCGAGAGCCATGTTATACAGGGCTTGCACTTCCTTTGTCTTTTCTCAACTATCTTTTGTTTAATGAATTATAGTTTGACCCATTAATTGAACTAATAATTTTGTTGAGGTGCCTTTTTCTGAAACATGCTGACTTTGCCACTGTAAATCAACCTGCTAAGCATCAATTTTTTTAATTCTCTAATGCTTCTTTTAGTACTTGTAGAAATTGCCAGAGATAACCTACCTCTGAAAGCAAATGTCTTGAGCATCTTTAAGAAATGCAGAGTGAAATTATTTGCTATTGCTCATGATTATTTTCTCAATTCTTAGAAAATGCTTTTGATTTCTGAAAATACTGAATTATCTGTAACTTTTTGTTTCCTGTTACGCTCCTTCCAAACAAAAAAAGTGTAGCCTGGTTCTTATTAAGATAAGCATCATTCAGATTTATCTGAGGACATCTCTCTAAATACAGAATGCTAAAATTCTTAAAAATTGAGACCAGGAAACTTGTGCTCATCAAAAAACTTGCAAGCAAAATCTGGACTGGATGTTTCAGAGACACACAAAGTATTAAGATAAAGTTTCAGATTTCAAGGCCTTGTCTAAACAGCTCTAAGAGAAGGTTTTCACATAGGTATGTGACCCGACACCCCAGTCCTGAATTGACGGGCCTGTTTAGTTATGCTCCTCTATCTTTGGACCTTGACCATTTCACTTCAGGATACAGGTTCCCCAGTACAGTCTGACCGGCACCTGAAGCCTGTCTGTGTCCTGGAATGTAGGAATTGTCAGTGGCTGCTAGTCACTTTGCAGCTGCTCCTTCTTTGGAAGGGGAGTTACAGATAAAAGTTACACCCTGAAAGCCTTTGTGGTGCCGAAGCAATCTTTCATTCCTTAGTGGATCACTCTTCGGGAAAGCTGAGAATGAGGGTATTTCTCTGGCAGAGGCTGTGAGTCAAGCTCTCACAAAAGTTTGGCACTATTGATATAAAGTATGTGGAATATGTTTATTCAGCAAAGATGTATTGATTTTATTTCAAAGGTAAAGTCTTTTTTTATGTATAGTTGACAAAGTAGCGTGATTTGTATCTGATCTTTCACATTTTAACAGTTACTTGGAAAAGATGCTAATTAATGAAGAGGAGCAGCCACTATTGGTGTATTTTTCACAGATCGGTGCTTTATAAATAAAAATTGAAAGTAACTCCTAACACTGAATGGGTTTGCTATTGAAAAAGTAATGATCTTCTGGCGCATATAAGTTTGGTGCGGACCTAAGCCTTGGCCTTGGTGGGGAATTCGGTCAGATTTTACAGTCTCTGTCAAAGACTAGACAGCTGAACTCACACCACACCCAACTTATAAAATGTCACGGAAGATGAAGGAACAACAGAGGGGAAGGACACTCTGCAAAATGGACTCAGTTAATTGTGTTTAAAATGCCAGACGCCAAAGAGTAACACGATTCCTTGCTGATCCCTAAACTAATTCATCAGACCCCGTGAAGCAGCCTGCGTGTGAGCAATGGAAAGAGCACTCAGGGTCTCCAAGTGACAGCCTCTAACTAAAACGGGGTGGTGCCAGGCAGATTAGAGTGTTTAAAGCTGACACCACCATGGTTGCAGTTTTGGGTGGCAAAGCCAAAGGAGAGAGAGGCCACATATTTCGGGCGTGACTGGAAGCTGATCAATCACCAGAGGGAAGCGAGCCTGCTGCGTGGAGCATTCGGATGAAGATTTTAACATGGTTCAATAGGTCTTCAGTTTTCTTTGTGATATGTTAATATAGCAGACGTACCATGATTCAGTTCCCTCTATTTTTTAAAAAGTGCTGCATTGTTTGGAACATCAAGAGTATTATGTAATAAAAACTTGTTGATCATAATTTTTCTTGTTGGTGTTTTGGGAAGCAGTAGTTGATCTGATTTTTCATAAACTGAATTTCACTGTCTTTCTTGCTTTGCACAGCAACTCCAGTAAATTTTGTGCTGCTTCCATTGTGTCTGCTGGCATTTTTGGCATTTGCAAATTGCGTAGGGCTCATGTGAAAAGCAAGTTACCTTAGCGATGCCTTAATGATCTCAAGCTCTTGCTAGAAACAGCTTTAGGATAATCCAGAGTTCAGCTTGCTTGCATATATTTCCCAGGCCCTCCATGACCAGATTTAAAGTGGTTAGATGTTTCATTTTTACAAAGACCAAACTGCAACTTTTCCACATTCAGAAATTAAGCTGTTTAATATGCCTCAGTGATGAAGTGAGTTGATTGCATTTCATTCATTCTAAAAGATAGAGTTCTCTTTTATAGTTGCCTTTTACTTTCAACTCAGCTAGTTGTTACTGTTCTTATTGTTTAAAGCTGGTAATTCTGTGCATTTATTTGGTGTTTGCTCTTTCTGCTTGCTATTGGAAAACACAGTCCCACTGCCAAACATTTCTTTCAGCTTCAAACACTCCAGAGTGAAAACTCGAACCTCAGGAAACAGGCTACAACCAATATATATCAGGTGCAAACTGGTTCTGAGTACACAGACACTTCCAACCACTCTTCCTTAAAGCGACGACCGTCTGCCCGGGGCAGTAGGCCTATGTCCATGTACGAGACGGGATCAGGTCAGAAACCATATCTCCCAATGGGGGAAGTGAGCCACCCGGAAGAGAACAGGACGAGACTCCAGCCTTTCCCCTCACACGTAAGTAACACCACTGGTGCTTGTGCTATTCCCTTTCTGTCCAGCCTGACTCCTGCATTGCCTCTTCTGAACCTGCAGATGCCCACGTCTTGCTGTGCCAAATTGGGCTGTGAGAGTTGTCGTGTTTGCTAGATTAACGTCTCTACAGATGATTATGGGAGCACCGCAAGCACACAGGGCCATTAGCTAAATTTTTCCAACAAGGCTGGGGTCTCTGGTTATTGCTCAGCTCCCCTCCGCATTTTCTCCCTAGTATTCATAATATCTTCCCCAGCCAGCCAGTATTGCAGTTTTTTTCAAAGATTTTATTTATTTATTTTTAGAGAGAGAGGAAAGGTGGGAGAGAGGGAGGAAAACACCAATGTGTGTTTGCCTCTTGCACGCTGCCCACTGGGGACCTGACCCATCTGGCCCCAGGCATGTGCCCTGACTGGGAATCGAACCAGTGACTCTTTGATTTGCAGGCTGGCACTGAATCCACTGAGCCACACCAGCCAGGGCTAGAATTTTTTTTATAGCAAACTTGCTTCCCCACTTCCAAAAACAAAAACAAATTATAAAGGTCGCCAGCGTAAGTGCCATTGTCTTTGAGGTAGACAGGTATGTGCCACTTTATAAACTGGAGCCCTTAGAATTCAAGGTACCTTCTCTGCTGCTCCCACTTGAGTAGGTGGCGTCTGTGGTCTGGACACGCGGAGTAGGTACAGAAGCCTCTGGGCCTCCATAGCTTCTGCATGTGTGGCCAGCATGCCTGCTTAGCTTCTGCCTTTGTGATGTCACAAGAGTGAGGTGTAACAACTCTACATCGATTTTACAAGTTTTGTATTCCAAAGGTTGAAGATTGGGTTCTGTAACAGGCGACTAATACCTTATTTTACAGTGGGACAAGTATTATGAGGTTTTCAAACAATGTATTTCTTTCAGATTGATTTATTTTAAAAATCTATTTTGACAAAATGTTACATTTTGAACTGATGTTATGTTTTTGAGAGTAATAGTAATGTTTGTGTTTTTTAATATTACAGTTATTTTTCAGTCAGATTTTATAGGAGTTTCCGAAAGATTCTCAGAGTAAATCCAAAGTAAAGGATATGTATGACCTAATAAATTAAACCATAGTTTAATTTTGTCCAGCTTTAGTGTGGTAAAATTACAGTGTTGTTATATTGTAATTGGGAGTCCATTACTTCAACTTTTTAAGTTGTTTGGGCTACACATTCTAAAGCAATTGATCTGATACATTTGGTATAGTGGGAATGTCATTGAACTAAGTTAAGAGTCCTATTTTTGTATTATCAAAAACAAAAGTTAGGAAAAGCAACCTTTGTTAGTTTTCATAGTGTGCTTTTTTATTTTAGAAACATTTAGAATATAAGAATGTCATAATATTGAAAAATTAATTTTATGTCTATTAAAAGATTGTTAACATATACCAACTTTTAATCATTCATAGTTTCTCATTTCATATTATCTGTCCTGATTAAAAACAAATATTTGTTTACAGTTTTTTTTAACTATCAGCAAATCTGACAAATTATGCTAGGTATTATCTTTGCCCTTATAGAAAAAAATAGCTTTATAAATTTGGAACAATTTCCGGGAAGCATTTTACTAAAGGGATTAAACATCACCGGTCATCTGTCATTGGCTAGGCTAGCGTGACAGCCAGCCTCCTGTAGAGAAATTTCAGCGCCAGTCTCACACAGCGAGTGGCTTTTCAGGACTCTTACTGAGCAACCTGGGCTGAAGCCAGGGTAGGTGGTAGGGATTTTGTTGTTTGTATTTTCCCGAGTGTGTTTCTTTTTCCCCTTTCAGATTGGGAGGAGTGCGCTTGTGACCTCCTCTTCGTCTCTGCCTTCCTTCCCCTCCACACTTTCCTGGTCCAGGGACGAAAGCACCCGAAGGGTTAAGTACACTCTGAATGGTCTGCTCTCTGGAGTGGAGGAGGGGCCGTGCTTTTGGGCGCTTTGTGTTTCTGGCCCTCCTGTCCCTCCTGTCCCTAGCTAACTGCTCTTCTGCCCTGCATGAGGCAGCGCTCCCCTCTTGGTGTGTCACGAGCACAGCAGTGTGCATGGGCACGCACGCACGTCTATAGGAAGTGGCCTCCCTTTTGTCTAACTCCACATTACTCTGTTTCGTGCACTATTTAACAAAATCCACAATCTACCCTGTAATATTTACTCTGAGTGTACTGTCATTTTAAATCAGAAAATTAGCTGGCTGCTGGTTAAATATTGTACTCGGGCAAACTCAAATTTGTTCAGAGTTTCAGTTTTCAGATCAAAACTAGTATATTTGGACCAACTGAAACACTAAATCATGCTTTATTTTTTTAACTCCAGCATATTTCATATCGGCACCCTACTTGACAAACCAGGGTTTTGCTGTCCCTGCGTCTCATGTAAGCTTTGCTGCACATAGCAGAACTGGAGGTGTCAGCAGCTGCTAGTATGAAGCTGTTTATTAGTTGGTCAAGTCCCTCTTTCTGTTGTATAACTTATTTTCCAGTAACAGTACATGATTTAGGCAAGCTTGTTTTAGGAGAGCCAGGCAGCAAGTATTTATTAAGCAGCTCCTCCATATCCAGCCTTTTGGTAAGTCAGCGAAAGGGCCCTAGGGACTTAGGTGACATCCGTGCTCCCAAAGGCACTGTCAATTTAAAAAATACTTTCGTGCATGAAGAGGACATGATGGCAAGCTGGGAGAGATGTGGAAAGAGCACAAGCTTTGAAGATCTGCGGTCAGGTCCCGTACTCACTCTTGTTTTTTAACAGAAGGGGAGTGTAACAGGTGAGGAGAAGGAAGGAAGCTGTGGGTGTGGGACCACCTCTGTAGACATGGTGGGATGTGCAGTGGGCCTTTGTCCACTTCCTGCACATCAATAGGACTGCCAGAGCCATATGGCCCATCAAGGCCCTTTGGGGGTTCTTTTCTGCAGTTTTGAAGTAGTCTATTAAAAATAATTCTTGACATGTGTTGTACTTCAAGTCTTCTGAGAAGTTCTTAAATGGAACTATATTTTTTTTTAATTATGATATTTCATTTAAGCTAAGGGACAGTTAATAGAAATGAAACATTTCATTTGAAATTTTAATGAGCCAAGTAAACTTTGGTCCACTGTGAAATTTTTTTAAAAACCCAAGATTTATTTTGGTAGTTTTGGGAATCATGGCAAAGACTACTTGCTGAGATTGAGTTTTCTACAAAATTAACAAGTCATTTAAAGTGAGAATCCTGAATGTTCCTGAACACTTCAACATGAGTTTAGGTTTTTATGACATATCTGTGTTAAAAAAAATTCGCAAATCTGCTAAACAAACTGAACCAGCACCAGCTCGCTATACAGTAACTTTTCTATTAACAGCTTTGGGAGAGCAGCACTTTTAACTAATGGGTCTGACCTCTGCATGTTTACCATGATTTTCACAAAATTAAGTGCTGGCTACTTTGCAATCCTGTACGTGTGTTTTTGTTGACAACAGTGAAGGACTTCATCTGTAAGTACCTGGTTTCCTGGGTAGTGACTGCCATGCCTTATTTCCAGTGTTCGAGAAGCGTACCTGAATAACGCATACAGTCTTCTAAAGTATTCAGATGAAACTCAGTGCTCGTGATCATTGTGTGGGGAGTGCATTTGATTCGTAAATGCCAAGTTTACATCAAATAATACAAAAAGATTCATTGTAAAAATGTGGGATTTTCTGGGCTTAATTCTCTTTTCTAGATTTTTCCACTGGAGCAGCTCTGGGTGAGTTTTCCAGAATAATTATTTAAATACAAATTTTTTACATTTACGTATATGTCTGTGTGCACATGTGCACACTCAGCCATGTGTGTGTGTATAAAAACTAAAGGAAAAGAAATGTAACGATTGGCCAGACATTCCCTGTGAAAGGTAAGATGGGCTTTTGTTTTTGTTTTTGAGATTACCTCCTGAAGAGCCTGACTTCACTGTTCCCTGCACCGGACGCAGTGCCTGCCTTTGGTCTTCCATCCAAACTTCACTGATTGATTCATAAAGCCCGGCCAAAATAAGGCAGCAAGGGAAGCAGACCTGCTTGCCTGTAGGAGATATAAATAAAGGGATCTTGGAAGTTACAGTCAATTTTACAGAACTGAAACTTTCCCCATGGCTCCAAGCTAACACTTATAATCATTTGCCAGATGAAGTTGGGTGGGTAAAGTACAAATTTTAGGAGCCCAGCACAAGTGTCTAGTGGCTGGGACCAAACAGAGCATTGGGGGGAATATGAAAGATCTCAGCAAACAGAGAGAGACAGCATTTGCCCTAGGAGAGGAAAGAGAGGCTGTGGGGATGGTAAGCAAAATGTAATGTGAAAAAGGAGTCTCCCCATCTGGGGCCTGACTGCCTTGCCTGTTCACATAAGGGCCTTCAGAGGGCCAGGCAGCATTACCAGTGAGGGGCAAATAGGTTTTATGTAGACCTTCTTAAAACTGACTTAACTCTGTAAAGTAGCCACTCTTTTGGATGAATTATAGGGTCTCCATATGTTTAAACAGGCCGTTAATTTACAGTTGACCCTTGAACAACATGGTGGTTAGGGGCCCTTTGCAAATTCGATGTCTAACTACTGATTGACCCTTGAACAACATGGGTTTGAACTGTGTGGGTCAAATGAACTGTGCAGCTCAATTTTAAAAAATTGCATGTAAGTGGCCCTGGCTGGTGTGACTTAGTAGACTGGGTGCTGACCTACAAACCAAAGGGTCACCAGTTCAATTCCCAGTCAGGGTACATGCCTGGGTTGTAGGCCAGGTCCCCAGTAGGGGAAGCACAAGGGGCAACCACACACTGATGTTTCTCTTCCTCTATTTCTCCTTTCCTTCCCCTCTCTCTAAAAATAAATAAAATATTTTTTAAAAATTGCATGTAAGTGAACCCACGCAGTTCAGACCTGTATTCTTTTTTTTTTTTTTTTTAAGATTTTATTTATTTTTAGACAGAGGGGAAGGGAGGGAAAAAAAGGGAGAGAAACATCAGTGTGTGGTTGCCCCTTGTGTGCCCCCCAGTGGGGACCTGGCCTGTAACCCAGGCATTAGTGAACCAGCGATCCTTTGCTTTGCAATCAGGCACTCAATCCACTGAGCCACACCAGCCAGGGCGAAACTTGTATTCTTTAAGGGTCAACTGTATAGCTATATCTTTAGCCACATTTTATTTCAGCATTAATAAAATTCCTTGGTCACATGTTTGATTAACTTGGATTAAATTCAAGTTATAGAGCTGGAAATAGCTTAGATTTGTATTTTGCAAAATAATCAGTTTAGTGTTATTTTTAAAAAGATTTTATTTATTTATTTTTAGAGAGGGGAAGGGAGGGAGGAAAAGAGGGAGAGAAACATTGATATGCAAGAGTTGCCTTTCATGCACGCCTTGTTGGGGACCTGGCCTGCAACCCAGGCATGTGCCCTGACTGGGAATTGAACTGGCGACCTTTTGATTTGCAGGCTGGCACTCAGTCCACTGAGCCACACCAGCCAGGGCAGTTTAGGTTTTAAATCAGCTTCCACTGATTTCTGTTCTAGATAAAGAACTTTTCAAATATTATGGGTAAAATAAATACTAAGGGGAAACACTTTTATTAAACACTTAAGCACTAACATAGTCCCCTTCAAGGGAATGTGATGCTCTTCAAATTTTGTCACCCTGGAAGGCCCTAAACTTAGTGCTGTCATTTGCACAAGACATGTTTAGCATTCCTCTTTTAATTTTCAGTTGCATCAAATCCTTATATTTTAAGGGTTAGGTGTTTTTGCAAAACTGATAAAAGTGGTTGGAAACCGAGTGTCACACTGGGTTAATCCATTTTGATTCAGAAACAACATGTGGCAATGAAATAACAATACTGGTTTTCTGGTGTTGCACATACAAACACTCTCTTGAGAGTCGTTCTTAGAGAGCCATACATGTTTTGAGCAGTGGTGATCCTCAGATCCCATGGATGGAACATTGGAGAGAGCAGGAGACCTGGATTCTTGGTCCTGTTTTCTACTGACTCTGGCCTTGGGTGTATCATTTTCAAATGGGCCCTTCATTTTCTCATCTGGTGTTAGACTAGATCATCTGCAGGCAGCTTCCGGCACTGCAGGTCTGTGGGTATATAGGCGCTGGCATGTTTGCTATTTAAATGTGTTCCTGGGATATTACAGTTAAACTCATTTTCCTTAGAGAAATAAATGTGGGTATGTTGCCTTGTGTGTCCATGTTAGTTTGTACCAAGTATCTGTTTATGGCGTAGCTACTGAGCTAAGAAGAAAATGGTACAAAAAGGGAACGAAACCATTTCTGGATCCACTATTGTGTAGGCCCCTGTCCCAGATGAGATCTGGGCCATAAAAGCCATGTGGCCTAATGGGTTATGATTCCTGGGGAAGACTTCCAAGAAGTGTCTCACGCTCCAAACTAATGGTGCACACCTTTTCTCTCTTGCAGGCATCCAGACTGGAGAAGCAGAACAGCACCCCTGAAAGTGACTATGACAACACTCCCAATGACGCGGACCCAGATGACATGGGGTACATCTGCAGGAAGGATGTACCTGGGGTCGGGCTCTTAAATCAGGGATCTGACAGGGCATGGTCAGGAAACGTAGTTCGTCACCTTCACCCTCTTCTCTGTTTTTAGACCCATAAAGTCTTTTTTGTTTTGTTTTTAATTTTTATTTATCAACTTAAGGGTGTGTGGGGGGGAGAGAAACATGGAGTTGTTGTTTCACTTATTTATGCATTCATTGGTTGATTCTTGTATGTGCCCTGACTGGGGATTGAACCCAAACCTTGGTGTATCAGGACAGTGCTCTAACCAACTGAACTACCCGGCCAGGGCAGGGATGACTTTATAATGGCACACCCTCCCCTTTCCAGTTATTCCCTCCCTTTCCCCATCTGCACCCTTTCTACAAGAGTCATAATTTCCAGCTCCATGGTAAATGCAGTAGCCTCCATGTGAGCTGGGACTGCTTGAAACAGCCTGCCATGAGTCCCCTGCCTGGTAGGATGAAGGAAACCACAGAAGCAGCCTGCTGTCTCGTTCAACAAATGCAGGTGCAGGGGCTCTTAGAAGCAGAGAAGGAGCTGATAGGCACCTGTTACATTTAGCATCTTCTTTAATGTTCACAGGTCAAGCAGGAAGGGAAGGCAGAGGAGTATGGTGTGGCAAGGTGATGGCTCAGTACCCGATATAGCAGAACCCGCCACAGCCCCAAGCCCCATCCTCCCCAGCACCGAAGACGTCATCCGGAAAACTGAACAGATCACCAAAAACATCCAGGAACTCTTAAGAGCAGCCCAAGAAAATAAACACGACAGGTAAGGGGGCTTTAAATCCTGCCAGGAAGAATGTGTGCGTGCCCTGGAGATGCTGCTCCAGTGATGAACAGGGATTTTTTTTTCCTAGGCCCTGATTTTAAAAGTTTTTGAAATTTTCAGGTTTCCAAAGCAGGCTTGAGAACAAATTTGTAAATTTGGCTGTTTTTTTTTTTTTTTTACTTGGTGTTTGCAATTTTTCATTCTTATGAAGTACTCTGAAAAGAAATGTCTCTAGAAATGGAGGTCCTGCATGGTTGGAGTCGTGGTATTCCCAGTTCTGGGTGGAGAAGGGAAAGAAGCTCCCCGAGAGAGAACTTGCACCTCGTTCTCCTTGGCAGCGCTGCTCCCTGTGAGCTCCTTCGCTAGGAAGAAGTTTGCTGACATAATGTGTATTTTGAAATGAACCTGATTCCGTGTATCTCCCACATATACATGTGCTTGTGTGTGTACATGTATATGTGTGTAAATGTCTAAGAAACAAGTGGTTTACAAATGCAAGTTGATCAGATCACCTTCAAATAACTGCTCACTCTCAGCAGAGTCATATCCGGCAGAGTCACTTCTTACCATAGGAAGGGGCTGGCTCTTGTTCTAACTCATCCTTCTGTCCTTTGAGAACTTAAGGTAGGTTGTTAATTTTGGGGGGTGGCATCCTAGTTTCATGTGGCTGGCCCGGTCTAGACTCGCTCATGAAACGTGGTTTATTATCATCCCATTGAGTTTGGTCAAAGAAAGCAACAGTCTAGTCAAAACCCAAGAACAATCTCGTTCTTGTTATTGGGTTGGTGAAGTTTAAGGCCCTCAGTGGAGAACTGCTCTTCGTGCCTCGCACCAACAAAAGTTGTTCAAGGGCCATAGCACTGCCCCTTCTTTCTCCTCTCTGCGCTCCTGTCCCACGCGAAGGTGCGCCAGTATCTGGCGTTCTCTGCTCTCCGGGCTCTGTCATGCTGACCTTCCCTTTCTGCCCCGCCCTGTTTTATACAGCACGGGCTTCTCCGATGCCTCTAATGCCTGCGTTTCCCACTCGGGAGGAGAGGGAGGGTCAGTGTTTGTTGAAGGATCAGAGTTAGGATCAGTCTTTATGGCTGGACCACTGGAGGGTCCCGAGAGAAAAGGAGGAACCTGCATAGTTTCCCAGGCTCCTTCCACAAAAAGTTCATAGCTGTTGACCTTCCTCTTTCCAGGGGCGTCCTCTTTCTCGCATGCTTGCACGCCTCGCGGGCCACAGGTGCTTAGGTTCCTCTCCTCCCCAACTGTGCTGTCCTGTTACTAAAGCAAAATGCCTCACAGCTCTCCAAGTCCAGTGGTTAAGTAGTCTTGGTACCAAGATGGACTCCTTTCCTAGTGCTCCGTCTCCGTTTAACAACGGGCCGCACTTTCCATTTCCTCCAATTCAGAAGTGCCACGCTTGGATTTCAGACTTAAAAAAAAGTGCTTTGATTGCATTGTTCTCCTTGGTAGTTGTCAAAGATATAAATATGTGCCCTGCAGCTGTTTCTGACTTCAGAAATCACAGTACGGTGCTCAGTATAATTTGGGAAGTTTTTTTTTTTAATGTACAAATTTATCCAATAAATGTTCTGATCTGATTTCTTTTTTGTTTTGCAAGATTTTATTTGTTTATTTTTAGAGAGAGGGTAAGGGAGAGAGGAAGGGAGAGAAATGTCAATGTGTGGTTGCCTCTTGCATGCCCCCCACTGGGGACCTGGCCCACAACCCAGGCATGTGCCCTGACTGGGAATCAAACCGGTGACCCTTGGGTTCACAGGCCAGTGCTCAATCCACTGAGCAACACCAGCCAGCCAGGGCTGATTTCTTTTTTAAGACCATGAGAAAATGATGAGAGATTTCAATCATTAGCTCATTATTTTTATATTAAGCCAGAATTGGTCTGGAGAATTTATATTTTACAAATTATTTGATGTTCTGTTAAAATCTCTGGTTACTTATGTATTCAAGATACTTTTATTTATAACCTTGCTTTGTACAGAATAAACCCATGCCTTTTCCTTTTGTTTTCTCCGCTTGTTGATTCATTGCTTGTGCTTATCCTAAGTAGACTGGTAGCCCATGTAGGCACGTTCAGGCTTGGTTCTGGTCTCCTGGTCCAAGCAAGCCCCCCTCAGCCCCTGACATTCCCTCAGGCCGGGTGTGGCCCCAGGGTGTCCAGCCTTGCTCCCTGTCTGTGTCTGTCTCTCCTTCTCTCTCACTCTCCCTCACACACACAGTTACACACAATTCAGCATTACTACATATAATGCACAACAGCCTTTTTGAGGAAAGGTAACAATTTGAAGTTGTGAACATGAACTCCCTCCAATGAAGGAAGAGGACTTTCTCATTAACCTGCGTGTGCTTTCTTTAGTGGCTTATCAAGGACTTTCTAAACTATCTGACAGCGAATGAGTTTTTGAGAGATGTCCTTAGGGAAAATTTCTTCTCTATGTAGCAGGGGGAAAGGTGAATTATACTTTTGGATCAAAATGAAAATCCCAACCCGCAAAACATACAGCTCTTAGATATGGCCCTCAGTTATTGTGATATTAATGGACATAGTTTCAAGAAGCGTTTCCATTAGCAGACCCCTGTCTGTTACAGGGGTCGCTGTGGACATTGCCTTTTTCGCTGAGTGTCCTATGACCAGATGGGCTGTTGCTCCTTGAAGTTTACAAGTTAAATAGGTCCTTGTGCATGGGCATTTTTGTCATTACATGGTGTATGGTGCTAACTGCTCACAGAGGTGGAAGTGAGGATTTCCCACTTGAAGGCATTTTGGGATGATATAAACCATTTTCTTGAAATGTGATGGTTTCATTAAAATGTAAGAAGGCTTTTTCTTAATAAGCTGTTTTTTCAATTACAGTTTGACATTCAATATTATTTGTATTAGTTTGAGGTGTATACAGCATAGTGGTTAGACATTTAGTTCATTTACAAAGTGGTCCCCCCAATAAGTGTAGCACCCAACCTGGCACCATACTCAGTAACTAAAATGTGGGCAGTCTTTATTAAAATAATGTTGATGCTAGCTTTCTTACAAAGATGAAGTACAGAGGTTGCAAACGACAATCTTGAAGTGGAAACCAACTTCATGACTTAAAAATGGGGGAAGAATGTTACTTGAAGGTTTAAGTGCTAGTATAGATGCTGAATGGCATTTGGTTTTGTCTCTTAGAAGGGAAATTTTAAAACACAGCTGTGTTCTTGTGTAAGGTCAAACCTTTGTGTTCAGACCGTATTTCCTAAAGTGCTGAAGCAGGCTCCTTAAGTGCTTTTCCCATATCCATTTCCCTCATGGGTTCTGTGGGTCAGTTCTAGAAGCAAAGCTCTGGCCCGGTGGCGGTGTGGTATCTAAGAACCGTCACTCAACCCAAGTCTCAAATCTTCCAGTTCTCATCACCTAAGAAGTTAGAATTACCAGTCATCCCTGGAAAGAGGCTTCTTGCTATTTCAAAAAAGGAAAAAAAGTGTGACTTCCTTGCCTCTGATGCCAGGAGCAGCCTGTGGCATGGCAGTGAGGGTCCCGGGCTGGAGGCTGGACAGCCAGGGTTGAGCTCTGTTCTCTCAGCAGCTGTAGGATCTTGGACAGGTTCTCTGCCTCTCCTGGCCTCAGTGTCCTCATTTGAAAAATGGGTGTGATAGTAGTACCAACCTCACGGGGCTGTTGGGAGGATGGCGGGAGCCTCTGCAAAGCACTGAGAACGGAGCGTGGTGTGCAGTCATGTTCCTGAAGCATCAGCTATTGTGCTGTCACCTCAGGGGCCCTTGGGGGGCCAGGCAGCCCGGGAGAAAGGATGGGGCCCAGCAGATTTAGTGCGCTTTGTCGTCTTTGAGCTTGTCGGCAAGCAAAGTGCTGACTGTGCTCGTAGCATTTTATTACAAAGTCGTGGCAACTTTGCAAGAAAGTGGGTAAGTGATTGAACTAGTGTATGAAGCTGATGTCAGTGTTTCTCATTATCCAAAACAAAGCTTCAGGCTTCTCAACAATTCAGATGCATTCGACGGAAGGAATTTAGAAATGTTCTGTGGTTAAAAGACTTGTGGGTATGGAGGAGTAAGCTTCAATTCTAAAGATTATGTTTTTATACTTTATTGTTGATTTCTGTGGCCTCTTTCATGGAAATCCTTGTTTTGCTTTCAAGAAATTAGGAAGATGAGAAATAAATGACCAACTTGAGGTATAAATACCTTCACAGGCTGTTTGTGGCCACACCTGGCCAGTAGTGTATGTTGTCCATTTCATACCTAGAGACTGTTTCTATCACATTGAATGGGCTAGCTTTTAAAAAAATTATTTGTTTTTTATTTATTGATTTGAAAGAGAGATTTGTTGTTCCACTTTATTTATGCATTCATTGGTTGGTTCCTTTATGTGCCCTGACTGGGGATCGAACCCACAACCTTGGCATGTCAGGATGACACTCTAACCAACTGAGCCACCTGGCCAGGGAAGATTGAATAAACTTTAAGAAAGGATGGAGGGACCCTGATAAAACCAGACGCCTTCTGTTGGTGTGGAATCCACAGTGGGCTAGTCTCGGCCTCGGCCCCTTCATTAAGGGAACCTGTGACTAGCCCCTGAGTGTTCTGTGTCTCTGAATTATTTTATTGTTTTTGAATAACCTCTTCAATATTCTTGCAGTTATATTCCCTGCTCGGAGAGGATACATGTGGCTGTTACAGAAATGGCAGCATTATTCCCCAAAGTAAGTCACTCCCTACTTACTTGGTTCAGATCCTTTTACATGAAGTACAAGAAATTTCTTTATGGCCTTGATATTGCATTAAACTTTTTGTAGCACAGAATGTCTTAGATCTGCAAACAGTCATATAGGGCATTGAAGTATTTTTGTTCTATATGAATATTGGTTTTAATAAGACAAGAATGTCTGAGCCCAGTGCTAAAAAGCCAAGCATTAATAGAATAAAATTGTATCTGGAATATTTCACTCACATGGATTAATAGTTTTCAAAAACTACCTCAGAATAGCACATACTACTGAAGTAATGCTGCATGCACTTGGGCCTTTGAGTCAGAGTGCTTCAGCATCTCACATCATGGGCTGTAGAGCTTGCGGTGTTCTGAGAACAACCCCCATTGAAAAAGTACCTGACAAAACTGCTGTTCACCACGGAACAGCTGGAGTGGTTTCCAGAAGGATGCTTGTTCCTGCTTTTGGATGTCCCGCCTGCATTTCATGGCCAGCAGCTGTGTTTTCTGTTTAGAAACCCAAGTCTGACATGGTGAGGACTTCCCTTCGCTTACTGACATCCAGTGCCTACCGACTCCAGTCAGAGTGCAAGAAGACCCTCCCGGGGGACTCGGGCCCGCCCACGGACATCCAGCTGGTCACGCAGCAGGTCATCCAGTGTGCATATGACATCGCCAAGGCCGCCAAGCAGCTGGTCACCATCACCACCAAAGAGAACAACAACTGACCAGGCGGAGCGCTGGCCTTGCTATTTTCTAGGCTTTTCAAAGTCCGGTTACAAATTAAGACATGGAACTGTTCGATTTTTACCAGAAACAAACATTTAATGAAAGTTTAAAACTTTTTTAAAAACTCAGTATTATTTTTGCATGTTTTCTAACAAATTTTCAACTATTAATTTAACCCACTTGCCTTATTTCGTGACTGTGAGTTAATGATCATAGACATCCAAAAGCATAGTTTCATTGTTGCAAGTTTGTTACAACTTTTCCAGTCCTTAAAACTCCCTGCCTATGGTTAAAACTGTAAATGATATGTTTTAGTAAAACATTTTCTCAAGAGAGTTGGGTTAAAAAAAATCAACATTATCTGTTCCCTACCAAGCATTGTGCAATATGTGAATTTTCCCACCTACCACAAGACTCTCTAAGCTTGGAGCATCTCCAAGCATGTTTGTAGAGACAGGACTATGCCACTTTTTTTTAAATAGTGTAACAATCTCTCTTGGAAGGAAACAGTGAATTGCCCCATTTCTTTGACCTGTTCTATCAGATGTTCTTTAATTTTTCTATCTTGATCTTCGGTCTGTTTCTATCTTATTATCATCCCGAAGTCTCCGTGGCATCAGATAAGCACTCATCCTCCCTGTCGTGTGTCATTTGGCCACGTCCAGGGAGGCGCACCACCATGTCACCCCACGTGGTCTGCTGCTCGGCCTCACCACAGGGAGCCAGACTCACACTCATCGGCCCCACGGCCACAGTTCGTTCTGTGCCACTGCATTCCTCTCCTCTCTCGCTGCCACAAACCATGGGAAGAAGGACAGTCTACTCCCTGACCTTGTACTGCACCTCTCACCTAAAACTCGGTCACTCCTTTAAGCACTTAAAGCTTTCTCACATGACCTGCTTCGCACAGCTTGCCACCTTTAAGGACTTCTTGTAAGGTAAGATGTATACAATCATCTGAGTTTTTTTCTTTTCCATGATCTTGCTGGTACTTAAAAGTTGGACATAGACTTTGAAGATGTCCTTAGAGAGTATGTTCTGGCTGACTGGCAGCTATCCCAAGGCTATGAAAGAATACAGGTTTAAGTTCTAGAACATGCTGAGATTGTTTTCGAAGTTGCTGAAGAGCTTTCTTGTTCTGAATGCTAACACATATTTCCTGTACCTGCTTATTACAGCTATTTTGTGTGGGGGCGGCTCAGACCCTGCCCGAGACCAGCGGCCAGGCAGTAGTGAGGAAGGCGAAGGCAGTGAGCGGGCGAGGAGCCGGGCGGGGCAGCGAGGGAGCCTAGGGCACACCCAGCGGGCACAGCAGCCTCCCAGCTCTATCAGGCTGCCATGTGGAAAGTGGGCCTGGGGTTGCCAGAGTTTCCTTTCTCAAGAGACTCCAGAAATCTGGATGTTTTTTGGGCCATTGCTTTGTTTCTTAAGCGTTGGCGACTGAGCTAAACATTTTCCCAGCACACGTGGGTGAGCTCTGGTCGCCAGGCTCACAGCCGCTGCCCTGGGGTCCTGTAGACTGTAGTGTGAGGTCCTGGCTTCCCCGGTCACGCCTGGTTTAATGTCTGAGCCTTACCCGCAGTGTGGCCTGGTGTACCTCACCTGTCCTGTGTCAGGTTGCTTTCAGTCCTCCTTTTACCCAAGTGTTCTGTACCATAGTGCTCATTCATACACATGAAGTCAAAATAATCAAAGTTGCCTAAATACATGCTCAATAATCCTGTCCTTTCACAAAACTGTTTGATTCAATCACCTTTATAGCTTGACTGTAAACTGTCACGAAAGGAGCGCCATGCTGGTGTTTGGCTTACTGACAAGCTGTGCATGGGTGCCTTTCCGGGCTTTGCTGCACTGGGTAACTTCGGGAAAGGGTCCACGTGGCTTGTCTGCACAACCCTAAGTGCCATGCTCCTGTCAGAGGCTGAGGGGACGCCCGCTCGAAGGATGTCTTCTAACTTAAGTTTAAGCTTCGTCTGAAAACCTCTTCTGCGTGCTGCACACACTTAGCTGTCCCTCGTGTTTCCTGCTAACACCCGCCCTCCCGTTGTCCCACATGTGGGGCCCTTAGGAAAGGCCTGGCAGCCATCTCGAGTTGGTGACTGAGGCCTCCTGGGGAGGACAGACCTGCTGCATAATGAGTCATCCACAGCAGGGGGAAGCGAGGTCTTCACCTGAACTCAAGGACCCGTGCCCTAGAGAAAGTCAAGGAATGTGGAGACCCACAAAGCGTTTCCAGTTGTGAGAACAGCATGGAATTTGCTGTTCACGCACAGCGCCACAACTCGGGGAAGGAGTTCCTGGGTGGAGCCGCGCGTGGTGACCAGAGGGCTGCAAGGCTGCCTGCTGCCCGAGTGCCCCGCACGTTGCCTCAGCCTCGTCTGGGATCCGGTGTCGGGGGTGCTCTGGTCCCCTGGGCAGATCGCACCTTGTCTGAACGGTTGCTCACCGCTTTTTGCACATGGGTTCCATAGCCTTGCACTAGTGTCCGTTAGCGTCGTTTTTTACCCTTTATTCTCAAATCCCCACCCCCTCCCAAAGCTGGTAGGACAGAGGTGCACTTTACAAAACTGGCACTTGTTGAAGAGGAGACAGCTCCACCCCTAAGCTCCTTTAATTGATGTCATTTTCTGCCTCAGAATGCAAATAGTTCTTATTTGCCAAAGAACAATTGGGCCCAAAGATCAAGTGTAGCATTTCATGTAATTGGAACTGTAAATGCACAACTCAGGAGCTGTTGACCGATTCCTCAAGCGATGTACACTGCAGAACCGAGAGCGAGGCCAGCACGTGTTTGTCCACAGCCGCCGTGAGCTTTCCACATGTGCCGTGTCCCTTCTGTCCTTGTCCCAGCTGAAGGTCACCCTCGTTTTTACAAAAGGAAATGCTGCATAGGAAAAACGAAATGCCTTTTATTCAAATGTGTTTTATCTATGTCACCCTTTGTTCTTTAGTTGTTTTTCATGTTTATTGTACATTCTATTCCTGTAATTATTGTACAACCCTGTAAGCATTGTAAAATTGTTTCGGAATTTGTGCCTGCTAGTTATGCAATAAACAGGCTCTGTAACATGTCCCTGCAGTGATTCAGTGTTTCCCATCAGCTGGTTGATGCTTCCAGGTACTCTGTCAGAGTTCCGAGGAAGTTCTCCCCTCCCCGCAACCCCATCTGTCATGAAACAGCATTGAATATGCTTTGCCCAGGACGCTCTCTCCGTTCACAGGAATGAGGTCCTTTGCCATCCTCTGTACTTAGCAGATAGCTTTGTTCAAGGAAGTCCTGCATCAGTCAGGGTATCAGTTGCAGATATCTAATCATGATGTATTCACGCCTTAACTATAATTTTTTTTAATTCATTGAAAGCTGGCCAAGCACAGGTGATCTTACCTCCTCTTACCAGGTGATCTGCTCATGGGGTTAATCTCTCTCTCTCTCTTTTTTTAATTGTTATTTATTGATTTTTAGAGAGAAACATCGATTTGTTGTTTCACTAAATTATGCGTTAATTGGTTGATTCTTGTTTGTGCCCTGACCAGGGATCGAACCCAGAACCTTAGCGTATTGGGACGATGCTCTAACCAACTGAATACCCAGCCAGGGCTTTAATTTAGTCTCTTATGGCTATCGGTCTCTTTTTATCTTTTAGAGCAAGTCCCATTGTGCAGATTCACATGGGGGACTGTGGAATATAGATTTATACCTGTGCTCCTTGGGGCCACCCTCAGTCCCCAAGAGTTGTCCTCTGGAGAGGTGACTTGTGGCTCTTACTCCCAAACAGAAGAAGGGGTGGGGCAGGACCTGGTCCTCACAGGTGCCTTTCCAAGCAGGAAGTCTAGAGGAAGATGGAGTGTCCTCCCTGTGGTCCAGCAGGTCAGACCCAGAAGCACCTCCCCGGGCGGGGCTTGTCCAGTGAGCCAGCCTCCAGCCCCCAGAGGGCTGCTGGAACACGGCCTCTGGCTCATCGCTGAGTCAGCAGCTCCAGGGTGGGCCCTGGGAGTCGCATCTCTCACAGGGTCCCGGGGCTCGCAGAGGCTGCCGGTCACTATCACCCTCTTTGAAGCTGTTCTGTGGACTCATTTTCAGGGCCCCCTTCCCCACCACGCCGCTCCGTGCCTTTCTGCTTTTAAACATGTTTTTATAATAATTCTAATTGCAGCTAACACTCACCAGCCAGGCATTGTGCTGGGTTCTGCATGCAGATTAACTCCCTTAACCCTCACGCAGCCCTGTGAGGCAGGAGGGGTAGTTCTGTGGCACAGGTGAAGTGTGCCCTCGAGGAGCGAAGTCCCGCATCGAGGGAAGAGGGCACATGTGACTTACTGTTAGTCCAGTTTGTCTTTATTGGCCAAGCTGAGCTATTTCTTGATCCTAGCAGAGCCTGTGATGAGTCTCAGAGAATGTGGCCTTGTGGGGAGGTGAGGCCCACGTGGCCCTGAAGTCTCTCTAGATCAGAGGGGGGCCAGTGGGTGACATGAGACCGTGTGAATTCGTGGCTTTGTTGGATACATGGGGCACAGGCTGCTTGTGGCTCGAGTGGAGGCTGTCTCCCCCATGAGCCCAGGCACTGGGACCCCCGAGGAGTTCGTTGAGTGACCGCCTGGAAAGACTGTCCTCTGTCTCCCAAGCACCTCGAGCAGCCCTTTCCCATCCCTGGGGCTATGCAGGGGTGGCCTCGCCGCAGGGACAGCTCACTGACCACCCGAGTGACCCGCTGCCCAGCAGGCTGGTATGCAAGACTGTCCAGGAGCCAGCAGGTGCCAGGTGGAGGAGACCGAGGGGTCCCCACCTCTGCCTGCCAGCCAGCCACCGAGCCAGAAGCTGGAGCCTCCATTGCTCTACAGGGGTAATGTGTCAGCTTTGCACGGAGCAGGTGACCAGGGCAGGGGCCACTGGGGACAGGAGAGACGTTGTGAACCCTAGTTCCCCCCCCCATCGCCCCACCACCGTTTTCCCTCTCCGACACCCAGACACCTGGGCACTGGACGACTGTGCTGCCTCCCCAGCCCCCAAACTGCCCGAACGCTCTGGGGACTGCCCAGCCCCGTTTCTCTCCAAGGGCCACAACCTTCTCCTCCAAACTCCCTCTGTTCACCCCCCAACCCCTTCTCTTCTTGGGATTCATCTTCCTCTCTTTCTCTTCTCTTTCAGGAATCCCCTCCCACCCTGCCAAACCTTCCCCTCCCAGCTCTTGTAGCAGGGACCTCTCTGAGTCTTGCCCCTCCCCTCTGCCAGCTCTCCACTCCCTTTCCAAACCCCCAAATAATTACCCCTCACCTTTTCTCTCGGCTTAGCCCCATAAGCCCTGTCTTCCCCCAGGTCTTTCTCATTTCCTCATGAGCCCCCAGAACACATCAGGGAAGTTTTGAAATCTCACGCAGACCTCCACCTCCAACCTGGATCTAAGGTTGGCCTCCCAGTCTCCCCTTGCACCACATCTGGCCATCTACTTCCCTCTCCCAGCCCCCCTTTCCCCTCTTCAATACTTCCCCGCCCCACCCTATTCCTTTCAGATCCAAGGGGCTACGTTAACACTGCGTTAGTTGGCAGTCACTGGGCTAAAAGTACAGTTTCATAAAGTAGGAACGGAAACCATCCCCATTTTGCAGATGAGGAAACTGAGGTGTAGCCCTCAGAGCCCAGTGGTGAAGCCCGTTAACCGAAGGGTGGTCATAGCAAGTGGTTCAGAGGAACAAGGCAGGTAGCAGAACTTCTGGAAGCAGAAGAGCGTGGGGAATGGCCATGGCTGAGGCCTCTGCAGAAGTGAGGTGGGAGGGACACAGGCACAGACTTGGTGGCTCCTGGCTCCTGACATTTCTCTGGACTGGGAGTGTTGGCGCAGGAAGGCAGGGGTGCCAGTCTCTGTGTGGTCTCTGCGGGTCTTGTGGGGGGGCGGGGGGCTCAGAGGACCAGAGCCTGGGTGGCCAGTTTGTGTCTTGTCTTCCAGTTCCTCATCCTTGCCGCAGATACCCCTCTTTTCTGTCTGCTTCAGATTGAGGCATTTGGAAGCCGCTGCTCAGTGAGACTGCTGTGAGTGGAAGACACTGCCCGGTTCAGCTGTTTCAGGAATTCAGGGATGTCACATCCACGTGGCACTATGGTTTGCCCCAAGTCGGCCATCCGGAAGCAGCAGACCTGTGCCTGGTGCTGGAAGCAGGAGGGCCCCCTTCGGGACATGGTATTGGTGGCGGGGGATCCACCCCATCCCCGAGTAGAGGGAGCGCTCCCCACACTGAGGGTGAGAACCTGACTCGGTGGAGAAGGAGCAGTACAGCCTGAGTCTGACCTGCTTCTTCTGATTAAAACAAGAGGAAAATACGACCCAAGTCCAAGGGCAGAGACCAGAGTGCTTCCACTGCCGGCAGGTTATTTCCTGGGGGTGGGTGGCATCTTCTGGCAGGACAGAGGAGTCCATGTGAGCTTTGTGCTTTCCGTATTTGTCTCTCTGCATCCGCACGTCGCCATTGCCCACAGTCCACAGAGGAGCAACAGGGCCCAGGGTGGGGGGCGTCGGGACTAGAATCTGGACCGGTGTGGGCCACCGCCCCCACTTGTCACCCCTACACATCGGCCCCCACTCCTGTGAACCCTAAACACAGACACATCTAAATATCAGATGCATCCACATAGTGGCCACCAGGGTACCCACCACTCAGGTCCCCTGGGTCCCTCCTTCCTAGACTTGAGTGCTCGCTGTGGCCTTGCTTTCAGCTCACCACCCAACACCCACTCGCCCCTCAGTGAGGGCCTGGCTGTGCCTGTTTCCAGACATGTAAACGGAGCCCGACTGGTGTATTGTCTTTCCCTCAACACCGTGAGACTGCAGCATGTTGATGAGTGTACCTCTAGTTAGTACGTTTCCCCTGTTGTGTGGTATTCTTTGGTTGTTTACACTGCAGTGTATTTACCTAGTATTTTATTGTTGGTTGGTTATTTTTAGTCTTTGGTTCTTACGAAAAACGTCTATGAACATTGTCTTTTGGAACCGTGTTTCTGTGGGGTCTGTAGCTCAATGCGGCCCTCCCCGCTTGTAGAGCACGAGCTTCTCCACGTCGGTAACATCGTTTCCAAACAAGTGCTGGACCCGCAGAAGGTGAGGTTTCCCGTTCCTCTACCTCTTCATCAACAGTGGGCAATAAGCCATTTTAGGGTTGCCAATGCCCTGAATTTGCAGTATTCTAGTATCTCATTGTAATTTGCATTTTTTAAAATTTTTGTTTATTTATTTTTAGAGTGAGGGGAATGGAGGGAGAAAGAGAAGGAGAGAAACATCGATGTGCCAACGATATATTGATCAGTTGCCTCTTGCATGCCCCCAGCCGGGCACCTGGCCCGAAACCCAGGCATGTGCCCTGACTGGGAATTGAACCGGTGACCTTTTGGTGTGCAGGCTGGCACTCAATCCACTGAGCCACACCAGCCAGGGCTAATTTGCATT
The DNA here is from genome assembly GCA_028533065.1 of Trachops cirrhosus. Classification (NCBI taxonomy): domain Eukaryota; kingdom Metazoa; phylum Chordata; class Mammalia; order Chiroptera; family Phyllostomidae; genus Trachops; species Trachops cirrhosus. The sequence continues at coordinate 57,917,761 of CM052546.1, read as the reverse complement.
TCTGATTAATTACATGGTTGTGTGCTTTTTTTAGATTTTTTTCCTCTTTTGTGAAGTGGCTGTTTGAGTGTTTAGCCATTTTTCCATTAGGTTCTCTGGGGTTTCTAGAAATTATTCACAAAGGTTTTAAAAATGTTCTAGCCCCGTGTTCACCATCTGTCATGAACATCCCTTTCCTTTCTGCAGCATGTCTTTTCCCTGTCTCGGGTGTCTTTTCAAGACAGGCTTTTTTAACATAGTCCAATCAATCAGTCGTCTTCCCTACGGTGTGTTGTGTCTTAAGAAACCTCCCTGTTATGTTTCATTCCGGAATCATCGTAGCTTCACATGTCCCAGAGGTCCCCTGCGCCCTCACTCACTCTTCCCCAGCGGTGGCGTCTCCCATGACTGAAGCACAACATCAAAGTGTCACTGACACTGATGTCGGCGCAGTCACAGACCTGACGTTACGGAGCTCATCTGCGCCCGTGTGTGTGTGTGGGGGGAGGGTTCTGTGCCATTTACCACACATGTAGGTTCCTGTCATCCCCACTATGAAGATGCAGAGCCACCGCATCACCTGACACGTCCCTGGGGCTGTCCTTTTCCAGTCACACCCTGTCCCCTGGCAACCATGACCTTTCTCCAGCTCCGTGATTTTGTCCTTTCTGGAATATTATGGAAATGGAATCATATGATGTGTGACCTTTTGAAACATGCTTTTTTCAGTAGTACCCATCCACCTTGTTCAGACCCCAAGGTCCATGAGAGGGGCCAAGACACCAACGTGAGGGACTGTGCCCGACCGGAAGACTCCCTACACCCACGCTTGGGGACGGGGACCCAATGTGCCCTGTCACAGGGTGGGAAGTAACTGTTTGCCTTTTTATTTTTTAAATAATATCCTCCCCTCTTTTCAGAGGTTATATTCTCTGTGTAAAATATAGAAAAGCACCCAAAATAAAAATAGCCATTATCCCAACTTTTAGAAATACTCACAAAATATTATTCCCTTAAAAATGGAATTATGGGACTTCCGGCCAAGATGGAGGCATAGGTAGACGCACTGTGCCCCCTCGCACAACCAAGATAGGGACAACAACAATATAGAAACAAAATAACAACCAGAAATGACAGAAAATTGAAGTGCCTGGCAGTCCAACAACCAGTGAGTTGAAAATAGACTCGATCGACCAGATCGACCAGACCGGTAGGAGGGGCGGAGTCGGGCCGGGTGAGAGATGCGACCTGAGCAACCGCGGACGCGCACAAGTCCCCAGCAGGCAGACTCTGGGCGCACAAGTGTCAGTGACTAGAGGGCCAGGCTGGGAGGTGGCGACCGGCAGACCCAGCAAGGCGGCCATTGTGAAGCGGGGCACTGCGCACAACTCAGGATCCCAGCGCCGGGAAATAGAGCTTTGGGGCACTGACTGAAAAGGAGGGCCCCGCAGGGTGCACGGGCCCACCCACACGGGAATTGGTGCCAGAGGGGCCCAGTTGGCTTGTGGAAAGTGGCGGAAGGTTCTGAGGTTCTACAGAGAGCAGAGAAAGCGCCATTGTTCCTTCCCAGACCCCGCCCCCACATACAGCGTCACAACCCAGCGACGGGGGGGGGGGGGGGGGGGGGGGC
>CM052546.1:57836686-57915652 GCA_028533065.1 Trachops cirrhosus | reverse complement strand
GGGAGGGCAAGAATAGAAGGGGAAATGTAGAAGCTAAAGAACTTATGACACATGGACATGAACTAAAGGGGGGGAGTGGGAGAGGGTGTTCAGGGTGGAGGGGAACGAAGGGGGGATAGTAGGACAAATGTAGCATTATCAATAAAATATGTTAAAAAATGGAATTATGAAAATATTGTTTTTGAACTTTTTAAGGGAGAGAGGGAGAGAAACATTGATGTGAGAGCAAAACACTGATTGGCTGCCTCTCGTACATGCCCCCACCAGGGACCTGGCCCCAAACCCAGACACGTGCCCTGACCGGGAATCAAACTGGCGACCTTGTGCTTTGCAGGACCATGCCCAACCAACCGAGCCACACAGGTCAGGTGAGCTTTTTAATTTAACACAGCATGAACATTTCTCCAGGACCTTAAAAAACTTAAGCATTTTATTCCTTAATGCACTGTATAATATCCCAAACGCAAACCGTTGGGACATCTGCTGTTGGACATCTGGGCTATCAGTTTTCGCTGCTGTATAGCAGTGAAATGCCCGGAGGAACATTTTGTACCGATCTGATTGTTAGTCATATCTCCTGGGCCAGGAGGCAGGTTGGCATTCTCGGCAAGGGCTCCTGGAAGGCCAGGGAAGCATTTGGACCTAAGTGCAGGGGACACCGTTGAAGACGGAAAATTTCCCTTTCAGGTGTACGTTTGTAGGTCTCTGTCTTCAGGACAGAGAGGAAAGTGAGGTGCACACGTGACTTTGGACAGTGGCCGGCGGTAGCCAGGAGTGATGGCGGTGAGAGGGACCGAGCGATGGACACGGAGATCTCGGAGGCCGTGGTTGCAGGACGCAGTGTCCCAGGCTTACGGCCCCTGCGGTGGGCCGGAGGGTGCTGGACCATTCGGTACTGCAGGGGGGCTGGGGGGCTGCCGCTGCTGCTTGTTTAATGACGGAAGTTTAGGAGAGATCGTTTGCTGGTCTTCCTATGCTGAGTCTGAGGCACCTCTGAGACACAGTGGAGATGTCAGAGTGGTGGAAGTACAGGAGCCAGAGGCCTGGCTCCCATCACCTGGGGGGCGCCTGTGTGGTGAGGCAAGGCCTGGCCTCAAGGCCGGCACTCATGGGGCTGCAACGGGCAAGGGCCGAAGTCACTCTGCCCAGGTGCCCAGAGAGCCCCATTCGTGCCCTCAGCCCAGAAGGGGTAAGAAACGTATGTGTTAACGGTGAACCAGGGTGCGGGGCTCGGCTCATGGGTACCGAGTCTGCAGCGTGAAGGGCGGTGCTGCTCGGCTTGGGGAATCTCTGCCCGCAATGTTTCTACCTAGAAACAGAGGCTGTATGAGGCTTCATGTTTTGTAAAACTTCCCACACACCCAGATCATGAAAAAACATTCATCACACCCATAAGAGAGACAGGGATGCACTGAATATATTTATTGTACAAATGGCCGCTTCAGTCCCACGAGTCACAAACGGCTCGGTGCCGCCAGCACCGTCTGCTCACTCCTGTCCGGTTCCACTGCTGTCACTGTCCCTGTTCAGCTCCGTGCCCCACCCAGACCTCACCCTGTACCCCCCAGGGGGAACACGTGCTGAATGAGCAGGAAGAGTAAGTTTGTACTCACAGAACAAAATGCAAATCATTTTACATCAGTACAGGCTTCAGTACCACCTTTTCTAAAGGGATTAAACTTTGTAGAAGAATCTGCAGAAGAACATTGATCATTAACTTTACAGTAAGTAGGAAAAGGTGCTAAAAAACAATAAACCAATATGCAAATATACAGCCGTAACATAATCAATGTACATAAGAGACAAGAGGAGTGTGGGCCGTACCAGAAATGTGAGACAGAAGTTCTAAATTTAGAAACATATTTTAGAGTGATAACATGTAAATGTATTAGGATAAAGAAGCAATGTAACACAGTTTCTGATGCTGACAGGGAAGATTACCGGCCCACTTCAAACACAAGAAATTCGAAGAAATTACACATTTTCAGGAAACATCTGAGTGCCTGTTTACCAGGCATTCTGTCCACCGCACCGCGTCCTGGAGCTCAGACCATGTGATGGCCAATTCCCGGCGGAGAAGAGGCTGCGCTGGCAATGAGAGGGGAGACAACGCCACTTTTCCAAGAAAAGTGAATGTGACCTAGAAAGAGTGACCGGTCACTGAGAATAGCGAGACCTGTAGATGTGGATTAAGTAAGTGAAAATCTGTTGTTCTACTCAGCCCAGTAAGAGCAACAGTAAGAAACCCTGGAAGCGACTCGGTCAAACCAGAACTTTATTGCACAATCAGTGAGCCTCCGAAACAGGAACAAAAACAAGCGCGCACAGTGAGCGCGGTGCGCGGGGGTCATGTCCAGAGAAATTCGAGACAAAGTGGAGAACAGACTGAGCAGGCAGTTTGCAGCCCGGCTTGTTTCCACAGCGCAGTGGAAGTGTAGGGCACCGCAGCCCTGGACTCAGGACTTTGAATCCAACTCTGGTTTGAATAACCGGGGATGGTACTTAGCTGCGACTTACTGCGATATGGAATCCTGAACACAATAGAATGAAAACTGAACCCTTAGAGAAGGAATCAAACGTGACTGCCGCCTCGAGGACATCATAGCTGTTCACGAAGGGATTAGCCTAGAGCCACGTCACACCGACATAACAGAGGGAAGAGAAAATTTTGGCTGATCTGTGGCTCAGTCTGATCTAGTTTCTTCAAGTCCAATGCCCCTTTCTCTGGGCACATAAATCCCAGGAGGCTGTTTGCAGCTGAGACCTTGCTAACACACCAGAGGTGCAAAGTGTCGCACCGAAAGGTCAGCCATCCAAACGACCCTTTGAGGTCGCCTTTGGAGGCTCAGTGACACACATGTTGGGGTCACTCCTCCCGCCCCCACCCACACACAGCACACAGCGCTCCCCGGAGGAGGAGAGGCGTGTCTCGCCATCTGCCTGGAAGTGTCCATGACTGCGTTGGACTGTTTCAGGTTCAGAGCTCTCTTCTTCAGAAAACCAGATGTGACGCTTTCGGCACCACTGAATTACTAAGCCCTGAATAAAGTTACACGAAGACCTACGTGTCTGCCATCAACAAAATAGTTAAATTTAAATGGCAATTTTAAAAGTTAAAACTTTCCTTATATTGCTAGCCGGAGGCTTTGCTGGCGGTTGACAATTAAGGGTGAGACGACAGAAGATCACGAAGCCTGTTGTGGAACACACTTGTGACGCCTGGCATGGACTTAGCAGCTTATGTTGGTGATAAATGCATCACAGGACTCTCACAGCACCGTCAGCGTGTGCCCGGAAAAGCCCCGTTCTTGAACGATGAGGCCGGAAAGGGCCCCTGCTGGGTGTTGCGCAGCCCCGACACCTGGAGGCCTGGCCAGACCCTCGATCCTTGTAACCGAGGATGCAGCCTGCTGACCTGTCTTACAGTGACCCCACCCTGGAACAGGGCGCTGTCCACCTGCCCGGCAGCCGCATGGCGAAGGCCTCAGCATCCTGTCCCCTGTGCCCACAGTGCTGTGGAGGTCAGTTCCAAGCGATTCTGGGGTGTCCGTAAGGCTGAGAAAAGAGAGGAGACATGAGCCCAATCAGATCAGCAGTCTCTGGGGTGCTGGGGTTAATCCATTTTAAGTAGGAGCTGAAAGCACAGTGCAAATGGCCATTTTCACGGACAGCTGGGAAAGCTCTGACCCTAAGCCACAAAGGAGTCACCTGATGACTTTTTTAAAAAGCACCAGTCCTAAGTAACATTTTCACCTGTGCTCTGGGCCACCCTCATCCTGAGACACTCACTGGCCCAGGGTTGAGCAGGTTTAAAATGCTGTCCCCTACCCATCGAGAGCCCAGCCAGTTAGGACACTGACGCTGTGTGGCCGGCGTAGCACTGGCTCTGGGGCTTTCATCGGCTTCTGAGCTGCCTGACCACAGTGGAGCCGACCTCTTGGTCTTGCAGCGCGTTAGAGCACCGGGGTGGCCCCGAAAAGGGGAGGCAGAGGCGACACGCCTGCTGTGCCCTCAGTCAGCTCCCAGCTCCTTTGGCCATCAGTTCCTTACAGCAGGCGGTCACTTCAGTTTTGAGAGGCAGGGAAAGAAGGGGAGAAGGGGCGAGGGTCAGACCAGGGGGAGGGGCTCTGACGGCTGGATAGTCAGGGCCCGGCACACCGCCTTCGCCTTTCGCCAGCTGGGGCCAGCGCTCTCCTTACACTGCTGTTTGTCCCCAGACAGGGTCAACAGGCACCTCTACTCTTAGCAGCCGGGACCTCGACCCCCGGATTACAGTGACAGGAGCGAACGCAAAATCACCTCAAGGGCTGTTCAAGGCCCCATCAAGGCTGGCACAGACCCTGTGTCAAGATTCCCCACAGTGGAGCAAAGGAAAACATAAAAGAACAACCACAGAGAGAATCTGAGCCGGCAGGGAGGTGGGGCTGGGCACAGGCTTTGAACAGTCCTGGGGGAGCAGGGCCCGTCTGAGTGGCTCGGCAGCAGTGGCCTGTCACCTGCAGGCCCCCTACCTTGGGCCGGAACCCCTGCTTGGCCATCATCTCTGCCTCCTGCTGCAGCAGGGCATTGCTGAGCTGCTCTGCCCGCCTCGCCGCCGCCTCTTCCTCCTCCTCCTGCTGCTCCTCTTCCCACGCCTGCAGTTGGCGCTCCGCAACCTGGGCACAAAGAGTGAGTCAGCCGGAGACAAGGCCAGAGCCCTGCCTCTGTCAGGAGGGAAAGCCCGAGGGCCTGCCCTGGCTGGAGCGTCAGAGGAAAGTAACAGTGACGGGAAGTGCCGATAGTGGGAAGGGCATCTACGGCCCTGGAGAGGTTACGTGTGTGGTAACATGTGCCTCGTAAACAGCTCTGGAGGTGGCCACATGCTTGGAAGGTTCTTTTGTGTTACCCAGTAGGTACTGAATTGAATAAACAGACAAGTGCGGCCCAGTGAACGAAATGTTTTCCGATGCAGACAGGAAAGAGATGGTGGCAGCGGCGCTCCCACGTGAGGGGAGACCTGGACTGCAGCCCGAACTACCAGGGGCAGGCGCAGGGTTTCAGCCGGAAGTAAAACGGGTGCACGGAGGTCTCAAAGGTGGGCTTCTCAGACAGGGCAGCTGGTGCCAGGCAGTGAGGGTAAGTCGAGGGCCCCGAACCCTGTGCCACGACGGTGCGGGAGCCACGGCAGGGCCTGCCACCGCAGCTCTCGCCCCCCTGCCGCCCACGGACTTGGCCCCACCTGGGCTTCCAGCTCCTGTTTCCTGGCTGACTTCAGTTCTTCGCTCTCCTCTTTCTCACGACGCGCTGACTCTCTTGCCTCCTCGAGGTTTTGAATAAGTTGCTCCCTGTGTCTCAGGGATTCTTCTTGCGCCCGTCGGTTTTGCTCAATCTTTTCTTGTATCTGTTGTTGTCTCCCTGTCAGGACCTGGCCTCGGCACAATGGAAAAGGGAAGGTTTTAGTGTGCCTCCAACAGACCCCTGTTCTACACGTCGCGGCTGCACCGTGCCGAGCCCCGGCCTGATCCTCAGCCTGGGGCCCAAACAGCGGATGTAGGCAAGTCCGGGCTACAGACCCCGTCAAACGGTGTCACCCACAGGTCCCTCCCACCCCCGTCACACACACAGTGTCCACAGACTGTGTGTTCTGGAGACACAGCTGAGCACCAGGGGCTCCAAGGAGGTGGGACGGAGCCCCCTGCCCAGGGGCCGAGAACCACCACAGCAGCCACGTGGCTCTCCCTCTGTTACTGGGCTCCAGAGCAAAGACACAAGCCACGAGCCACACAGATGGCCAGGGGTGGGTCTGGGTCACCCCTCCAACCTTCTGGATTGAAGAAGCCTGCTGAGTGTTGAGACCTGGCTCCAGAGCACGATTACGGCTACCTCCAGCCCAGACCCTGTCAGGAGTAGGGAATGAGAAATGGCCAGAAGCCACTGCCACACCCGTTAGGTCTCTAGGGGGACACGTAGAGTGGTGACAACTAGAAGGAACATTTTAAATGGGGAAAATCAAAGGATGCTGGAGAATATTTGGTGTTCACAAAAGCGCAAGCACACCAACTGGGACCCGATTTCCCACAGATTCCAAAATGTTGTATACCAACATGCACAAAATATAATTTCCATTTAAAACCACTTTACGCTAACTTTCAATACGTGGACAATGAAGACCTTTTTTTCCCAAAAGATTTTCTTTTAGTTGGTGTGTGTCTCATATACATTACTTAAATATGGCAAATAATATACTTACATTCTTTAATCTACTTCTGGTGATGTACCCCAAGAAAAAAATCCTAAGTACAGAAAAGCTTCACGCACCAAGATGTTTACTGACGTATTTCTCGCGATGGCTCAAAATCAGAAAAAAAAAAAAAACCCACAAAAGGGGAATGGAAGAACCAACTCTTGTATGCCCACACAACGATGCATTACACAGCCGTCGGAATATTCACAAAGAAGACGTAAGAGCACGTTGGAGTGCTCGAGGCCAGACAGCACCGTGTTCGGACAAATACGCAGGTCCAAGTGCCCTGCACAGGAACGGGAATACGGGAGGGAGCAGGGCCTGCGTCCACGGAGATGACAGGGGTCTGGGTGACTTTTTCTACTGAATTTTTTTCTGATAAGCTTCTATTACACTTTTATAATGATATGAAAAGTCCATTTAAAATAGCACAAGAGGACTCTGTTTCCAGAACACTGGGCAGGGTCAGTGCGTGGTCACGAATTCCCAGTCGCCAGTCCGGGGACAGGCCAGCCCACATCCGTCACAGCGGGGATTACCTCGGTCATCAGCCTGTCTCTCGCGCTCCTCTCTCGGTCCCACTCTGCCTCTCTCTTCTCCCACATTTCCTTGGCTTCCTCCCTGGGGGACACAGAACAACAACAGCAGGCTCCCTCCACCCCCCCCCACTGACAGCAGGAGGGAACTAGAGGACCACCAGGGCTCTGCGGCATCAGGCCACACACGTCTGTGGGCTAGCCTTTGCAGAAACTCGCCCGTGCAAACTTTAAACAGGTGAAGGGCAAGTGCAGGGAGAGCTGCTGCAGTAAGTTCCTGCAGTGCCCTGATACTCCGTCTCTGCAAAAGGCGCTCGTGATGGCCTGCAGCCAGGCCGTTACACACTGATGCGAATGGGACCACCTGGACTCTGCGGGGACTTTGGGGTGGGGGGGCACTGCAAGGGCCTGAGCTCTGTGGCCACACTCCTGGGGCCGCTGCCAGCTCGCCCTGTGCCTGGTGCGAATGAGTGACCCGACGACCCACCACTTGGCTGGAGTATCTGACACCGTAAGTGCTAGTGGAGGTTACCTGCTACTTACCTTCAGTCTACTAGGTTAATTTTGGGGGTCCAGACCCATTTATACCGAACTAAGAAGCATGCAACATCTCCATAATTTACAATTTCCTTCCAAATATCTAAGATTTTAGACAAATCCTTTCCCTAAACCTTCATGGTTTCCACCTTAAATAATCTAAAGGAAACACCCCCACAAGCCAGGCCCTAACGAAGATGTGCTCCTCATGAACGGTGGGCAGCTTTCCAAGGACGGGTGTTTCCAAACCACAGCACCCTCCCGGAGCTTGCAGGGGTGCTCGGCCCCACAGCAGAGACCAGGAGTGTGCGGCCTGGACAGCTGCCGCCTCTCACCTACCTCAACAGCATCTGCAGCTCTGCCTCCCGCTCCTTCTCCAGCTGCAGCTGCTCCTCGAGGACCTGCTTCATCCACACCACGTCGGCCAGGGCCTGCTCCCGGCGGGCCAAGTGCGCGCGCTGGTTCTCCTCCTCCTTCTCCATGAGTGCCTGCAGGATGCGCTTGTCCGCCTCCTAGAGGAAGGAGGGAGAAGCACCGTGGGCACCCTACGGCGCCCTTGGGCAGCCACAGCCGCCAGGCCAGCCAGCCCCAACCCTGCTGCCAGTGCTCTCCAAGGAGAGGCGGGGAGATGTTGGGTTAAAACGACACCGCAGAGGCCCGGGAGCTGTTCTCTGCCTAAAGGAGACCCCTCTGCCACCACAGGCACGTCCCTGCCCCCAGACACACCCGGTGGCAGAGCTTGTCAGAACGCCATCTGATAGCAGTTGCTCTTCGAAGAACACAGACTACAGAGACACGAATGCAGACACAGACCCACATGCTCACTGCAGCCGCGCCGCAGGAGGGAAAACCCGAAACCACCCACACATGCGTCGTAGGGAAGTGGCTATTCTGCACGCTTATGCCGTGGGACGCTGTGGAAGAAGGAGGGAACTCTGGAGGCCTTGAGACAGGAAAGCCGTCCTTGGGGAAAGCGGCATGGCACTGCCGCCCGAGGACGCCTGATGCCAGCAGGCAGGGGTGGGAGGAACCGGGTTTGCTGGCTCACGCCCTCGTCCCTCTCAGGGAGGGAGCCCATCTAAGTACCTGACGGGAATACTGAGCCCCTAGTGAAACAGAACAAGCTCAGTCTAAGTAGCCTGACCACAAACCGTGAGATGTATTGTTAGGTAAGTATGCTGAGGAGTGCAACTTCAAGTACATTTTTTAAAAAACCGCCACTTCCCTAGATGTGCATGTGTGTGCACATGTATCTGGAAGGGTACCTGCTAAAATGGACGCCCCAGGGGAGGGCGGGGACTGCAGGGGCTGGTCCGGGGAACCTCACTTTGCGTTTACTTCTTCCCAGGGCACGGTTCATTCGTTACTGAGCAATGGAAAACGTGCTTTTCAAAAGAAGGTGAGAGGAACGCCAGGCTCTCTCTCCAGACTCACCAGCTCCTCTTGGATCTGCTGCGCACGTCTGTTGAGCTGCACGTTATACTGATGTCTCAAAAAGCGTCTAAAAATGAGCAAAATATAGGCTGCTGTCAGTGTCTTATAAAGACTTAAACGGAGGCTAGGCAGGTACTTATCACAGGCTGTACCCTCTGGTTTCAGGGGCACCAATGCAAGTGTGAGAAGGCGAGGGGCCCGGGAGAGCAGTGCAGGGCGCGCTGCCCGACACACCCCAGCTCCGCCTTCCGCCGGAGGGCTGCCATCCGCTTCCTCTCTTCCTCCAGCCTCTCTAGCTCCCACTGCTGCTTCAACAGATTCTCCTGTTCCTTCTTCAGTTTGGTGGCCTGTGGTTACAAGGAGAGTAACCCCAATGAGATCGTGAGAATCACAACTTCCTTCGTTTCTCAGCTCCAGTGTCAGCAGACCTCTGCAACAAGGGCTGGCCTGGCCCCCTGGTGGCCCTGAGACCCTGGCCCCAGCCTCGCTCACTCACTCACTCCAACTCAGATGAGCCACTTCTTGCAAAAGCCTTTCCCCACTCTGCTGACAAGGATGCACCCCATGCTCAGTGCTTCCCCAGGACCCTGTACTGTCCCTGCCTGACTGTGACTCACCATCTGCCTCCTCCACCTGCCTGCTTTTGCCGTGAGGGCCAGGTCCATGGGCCTTGCTCACGGCTGTATCTCTAGTACCCAGCCCAGTGCTCAACACCCAGAGTAAATAGTGGGCACTAAGACCGAGTTCTTGAATCATTCAGGTCTGGGGAAGGTCTCATCCAGTTCCCCTCACTGAACTGGAAGAACTGTTGGTATTCTCAAAATAGCCTCTTGGACCAAAGACCCTCACGGTTTGTGCCGTGAGACCAAAACCCGCTGGCCAGAGAGAGCTGTGCTGAGACATCTAAGTCAAGGATTACTCAGCTCGTGGGAAACCCCCAGTGCTAAGGCCCCGAGACAGCAGGCCTTGAAACACACCTGAGAGAACAGGTATGTTGCGAACATTCTAAAATCTGAGCATATAACACAAGCCAGAAGTATGGAAAAACCACTGATGGCAATACATGTCTGAAGGGAGAACCCAGCACTGCTGTATTTCTCAGTCATCTCCCCAGTATGGTCTCCTTAGAACTGCAAGCAGCCAAGAGGAGGCCATGTGGCGTGGACATACGTGGCCATGGTGCGCCCTCACCTCCATCTCCTTCACCTTCAGCTCCTCCATCTGCTGGAGCAGCGCCTCGGCCTGGAGCTTCTCCTCCAAGTGCCTCCGCTCCTCCTCTGCTTTCATCCGTTCCAGCGCCTCCCTGCGGGCCGTCTCATACTCATTTTCGTGCCGTGTGTTCTCCTCCTTCTCTGAGGCTTCTTGCTACATGGGGCCAAACGAACCCGGGAGATCAGCATCTGGGACGCGCAGCCGGCGAAGAGCAGCTCCTGGGGCATTCAGCTGGCCACAGGCCCGGCTCCTCTTTCCAACGTGCCGCCCCTGAGCGGGCTGCCTCCCAGCTGTGTGGCCCTGTGCTCGGTGCTCCCTGTGGGAGCCGTGGGACCGACTCCCACTCCCCTGACACGGAGCTGGGGAAGCATGCAGCACACAGCCTGGCACCAAGCAAGGGCTCCCCAAAATACCTTCTAAAAGGAACCCGGGAGCAAAGCAACAGGTTCGTGGAGGCGTGTAAGCTGAGGCTGGAAGCTTATGATGCACGTTTTATCGAGACAGACAGCCAGCAACCAACACGCCCTTTGAGATGCACACTCCCCACCATGAGCCGGCCTGTCACCGGGCAGTGATCACACAGGGTCCCAGTGTGTACAAGGGCAACAACCGTTCAGTGTGAGCATGAGTGGGTGTCTGTTCCGAGACCCCAGTCACGAACACTGGAAACGAGAACCAAAGTCAGAGATGTGGAGACAGCCCCAACTCCAACTACAGCGTGAGGAGCTACTGCCGAGCGATATACCACACCTGCTTTTTTTCTTCTCTCTGCAGCGCCCAAGAGCCGGTCACGTGCCTCTTGTGCAGGTCCGATTCAATCTGAAGGTGAGAGGGGGCAGGGAATTAATTTCTGCACTGATTCATCTAGCAGATGGTCGCGTACTGAACTGTGACCGTGACTTCCTTGTGTGTGGACCCAGAGTGGCCTGGGTGTCTGGTAAGGGAACACGATGACCCCAACGCCAGTCAGCCAGAAAACCGAAGGACCAGGGTTCTAAACCAATCTCGAGTTGGAACAAATTAACAGAAACTGTCCCCCCAGTTCCCTGGAGTTCAGCAGGAACGGTCAGCAGACAGCATCTCAAAGGCCACCCTGGTTGGTCCACAGCAGGCTGGGCCTCAGGGAGCAGCAGCTGGTGAGGGGCAGGCGCAGCCTCCGCTGGCTGCCAGGACTTCTGCAAAGCAGCAGCTGTGAAAACATGCAGCGTGCTCTAGCAGATGCAACAAGCTTAGGGGTTTAGAGAATCTTTTGGATGAGAAAAGCAAACTACAGTACTCTGTCCAAAAGCTTTTATTTGGGAAACTGTAAAAAATTGAATTTTCTTTCTCAAGTTGCAAATATGAACCTTTGCAACCAACTTAATGTTCTAGATAAGCTTTTCTGAGTAAATGCCTTTGGAGGACCCACTCTGCTGACAAATGGCTGGAGCCAGCATCCTCCCATAGTCCGTGCTAGCTGCCCGTACTCAGAAGCACCGAGATGCTCCATGACTTGGTGACTGGCAGTTTCTACACATAATTACAAATACGGAAATTAGCACCACCGAACATATGCACAGATTGTTGGTTGAGATCGGTGAGGGATTATCGCCCTCTAGACCAATCTCCCTTCTCCAGACCCTAGATTTGTCCTCTCTCCTACCACCCCCAGTTGAGCTTTCACCATCGCTCACCTAGGCTGCTGGCGCAGCCCCCAACTGGCACCGCCTCTTCCCACCCACCTCGACACTGCTGCCGGAGTGGCTGGTCCCCAAAACACAGCTGGGATCCCATTGCACCCCTGCTTAAAGTCATCCAGGCGCTCCCCGAGCTTCCGGGGAAAGCACGCAAGGCTGCCCGAGATCTGGCCCCACCTGCCTCACCAGCCCCCGCTCCTGGGGCTCTCCCTCCCTGACTTCCCAGCCCACCACTTGTAGCTCCCTGGACGCGTCCTGCTCTCGTGACTCAGGCCTCATTCTCGAAGTTGCCTCTGTCCAGAACGTCCTCTCCTCACCGCTACACTATCACGTTAACACCCACGTCCTTCTAACCTCCTCCACCCCAGCGACTCCTCTGGGACGCCTGCCTGCCCTCCAGCTGAGCGGGGGGCACTGTGCTGAGGCCCGCCTTCCCACCTCTGCCCAGCACCCTGCATCCCATGCTATAATGAGCTGCCCACTGTTTCCCCCATTGGACTGGGAGCCCCATAGGAGTGGGGGGCCGCCTCTGTAGCCCCCCAAGTGGACATCCCCTCAGACGTTCAGCAGACAGGGGCTAAACAGCGAAATGAACCAGATCCCCTGCGCGGTGCCCTTTTTGGGGGCTCGAGTGTTCCCGCCTGTCTCAAGCCAGCACAAGATGCGAGTTTAAAACAAGCCACGAAACGTGATTTCATCCACTTAGGTAAGTCAGCAGAGGGGTGTCCTTGGTTTTCACCTCTCGCAGTTTGGGGTCGTTCTGTTTCCAGTGTTCATACAAGAGCTGTTCAGCAATCTGTCAAGAAAGCACAAAGAGGGGAGCCTGACGTCGCTTTCCCAACCCATTCGTACCTCAGAGAACCCACAGCGGAAGTCAGCTCAGATCGAGAGCTCCTCCACGCTGGCGCCACGCCTGCCTCGCAAACCCCCCAGCCTTGTGCCCATGGCTCCGGGAGCCAGACCCGAGAGGAACCAGGTGGCACTGACAAATGACTCTATGATGAAAGGGTGCCAAAATCGATGTTACAGATGGGTCACAGATGTTACAGATCTGCTTTAAAATGTATAGCAGGCTTAAAAACCCAGACTGGGGCTCCCTGTTTCACACAACTACTTTAGAAGATAAAACACACCAGCCCCAGGGCTTGTAGGACCACAGAACTGGAAGAGAGAAAAAGGACTTGGATGTAATGATTTAAAGGGCCAAGGAGAACAAAGAAAACTCATCCAAAACACACAAATGAAGAACAACTTGGGCCCTGGTCGAGTAGATCAGTTAGAGTGTCATCCCAAGATACGCCAAGGTTGCGGGTTCGATCCCCGGTCAGGGCACATACAAGAATCAACCAATGAATGCATAAGTAAATGGAACAACAAATCGATGCTTCTCTCCCCCTTCACCTCTCTTTAAAAATCAGTAAATGTAAAAAATCTAAAAAAATAGAGTAAGCACTTTCTCTGGCTGGCTCTGGACTTAGCTGCCAGCTCATCAGACCAGTGCGCCCAGAGGTGGCCCACATGTGTACCACTGACCGGCCTGGGAGGCCCCTACTGGCGACATGAACGTACCAGTCTCCGCTGTTCTTCCCGGGCTGACTTGAGATTCCTGTGCTGCTCCCGAATTTTTTTTTCCCGCAAGTTCATGCTCAGTCTCAGCTCCTCCAGTTCCCTGGCCAGCAGGTCCTGCTCCTCCAGCAGAAGCTGCTGGAGTCTCTCCCGTCTGGCCTCCAATTGCTTCCTCTTCTCCTCCTTCATCTTCTCCCGCTGGTAGGCGTGCATGCTGGGCGAGAGGGGGCCCCACACAAGTCAGTCACGTTACAGCCGCTCTGCCCTGTGGGTAGAGAGGCTGCGGCAGGGACAACCTGACAGCGTGGGAAAGGGGTCCTCCAGCCAGAGTAACAGAGCAGGTCACTGGACACTATGCGTAACAGACTCTTATTTTTGCTGTAAGAAAATTTATAATACACTTATTTGTGCATATGATAACAGTACTAGCAAGTGTTATTTGAGCAGTGAACATATACCAGGTAAAACCATGGACGGTCCATCATGTAAACCCTACAAAGCAGGTTCTGTTCCAGCCCGATTGCACTGATGAGGACACGGAGGCTCATTCAAGTGGCAAGCGACACGGTCGGGATTTCTATCTAGATCTGTCTGACTCCAAAGCCTCTGCTTTTAACTTCCGTGTTTTCACATGTATTTTTATAAAAGTGTGTGTGTGTATTTATATATAAACACAAATGGGAAAAGTATGGGAGGATATACAGTCAGGCTGGGGGTGTGGGGTTACTAGGAAACTTCCAGATTCTACATACATTTCTTATCATTTTATTCAATGCAAATGCATTACTTCACTGATGATCTTTTTTTCCGTTTCCAGTTTGAAAGACATCACCTGGCAGGCAATCACACCGTCCAGCAACACCCTTGAGAAAACTCGCTCTCAAGCCACATTTCCCCAGGTCCTTACAGCTGACCAGTAAGCGGCCACCCGCCTCCATCCCACTGTGGTCACCCCACAGTTACCTCCGCTGGTAGGACCTCGTGGAGCTCCACTCTGCCTGTTTGGAGCTGCAGACGTTGGACATCCTGAAGTAGCGGCTGTTCTCATCCCACTGCCGCCGCAGCCGGGCCTCCTGCTCCCGGTGTCGCTGTCGCGCTGCCTGCTGATCCAGGAGCCTCCGGCTACACCAGTAGGAGGGCAGTGTGGGGAGTGCCATCTAGGAGCAGCAGTGGTAGGAAAATGAGCTTGCTGCCACCCTGGAACCCTCTCACGCTTGGCCTCGCCCTGCAGCCACACACTGGAGTTGCGCAGGGGAGCCTGGCCCCACTCCAGACCAACTATATCCGAAAGTCTTAGTGTAGGCCCCAGGCATCAGCATGCTTTAAATGATTTGCCCTTGGGGCTGCAAATTGTAGACTTAAACAGGCATGAACTGCACCCCACTGTGGTAGAAACATCACGGAGGGCACTGGACAGAGGCAGGGAACCGGTCCTAGCAATGCTGGGCCAGGCACACTGGGGACTTCCATGCTCTCATAAAGTAACATAATTGAAGGATCACATCTCTGTGCCCAGCTCTTAATATATATGAGACTTTTCGCATTACTATCACCCCATTATTTGTCAGGAGAGGAAACAAGTTCACAGAGGTAAAGTGACTTGCCCAAGATCACAATGCAAGGATGAGGAAATAAAAGAGCTGGGACCCCAATTCCTGTCTGTCTGAGACCAGGACCCAGCCTCTAGACTGCTGGGACCAACATGCCCTGGCTTTGTCAGCCCCCAGGAGGGGCCTGGCCCAGGTGTCACACCTGGGAAGTGTTCTGGGTTAACACGGAGGACAGATCCTTCATGGTACTGATGAAGACACTGCGATCACAGAGAGGGTCACAGAGCAGTCTGGGGACCCAAATGGAGACTTGAAAGCAGAGAGCAGTCTCACTGGGGCACCTTTTCCCCTGATCCAAAAGCTGTCCCCATGTGCAGGGATAAAAGTGCTTGGCTATGACAGTGCTTAAGGAGCATCTGTTGAATAAGCAAAAGGCTTGGGTCCCCGGCAAGCCTCAAATTCAGAGTCCTCGACCTGGGGGTAATAATCTGCATCCACAGGCCAAGTCTAGCCTGCGGCTGCCTGTTTATAAACTCCGTTTTGAGACTTGGCAGGTTTGACCTTCTCTGTTTCTTGCTCTGTGTGCTGCCGGTGGATAAATCTTCCCGCCAGGCGTCAAGAAACTTAGGCTTCCGGTTCTGGATAGGCCACCAACAAGCTGGGCGGCTCCCTGAACCAGTCGCATCCCTCTCTCTAGACCTCAACAGAAGGAAGGGTCACAGAAAGAAGGGTCGGCCCCAGAGCGCGGTGGGAGCAGAGCGGGCGCGGGATGCCGGCCTCACAGGTGCCCTGCGCTCGCGTCCCGGACGCCCACCGGGGTGCCCGCCGGCGCGAGGCCACTGCGGCGGCATCCGCGGGCCCCGACCCCCAGGCCGGCTCCCGGCCGAGCCCACGATCCGACTCACGTTGCTCTGCGCCCCGGAGTTTCCAAAGAGTCCCCCTGCCCAAGCTCCCGCCGGCCCCTACTAAACCCGCTAATCCCAAAGGCGGCAGTTACCCAGCTGTTGCCCCGGCGACAGACCCGCGACGGAGCGCCGCGAGGGCCAAGCGGTCCGCAGCGCGGTAGGGGCCGCGCTGAGAGAAAGAGAGAGAGAGCGCTGTGTTTTTTCCTCTGGCGCCGCCTCGTGGTGGGCGGGAGATCAACCGCAAACGTCGCTAGTCCTGGAAACGAGGAAGGAGGAAGGGAAGGAATCCATTGGGTACACAAAATTCAGGTTGGTGATTACCTGCGGGGATAAGGGTGAAGATGGGGGAAATCGACGGGATCAGTAGGAGAGAAGAATATAAGGCAGTGGTTCTGCCTGACTGCACACGAAAATCACCTGGGGAGGTTCTAAAAATCCAGATGCCTTAAAAAAAAAAAATCCAGATGCCCAGACCAGACTCCAGGCAAATCCCATCAGGTTCTCTGAGAGGATCAGTGGTTGCCTAAGCTGATGGCCAGGTGCGTTCAGTGTGCAACCAGCTGGGAGAACCACTGGTGTAAGTAGGTATAGGGTTTACTGGTAACTTTCCACTACCTGAGATTGGTTCAAGGGTGTGCGTTCTATTATATTTTATGACGTGTGCTATATGTCTTATTTCATGTATCAATCATCCCATTTACAAGATATTAAAAATTACCCACAAATTCACTCTCTTTTCTTTCATTTTCCCATACTCTTCATTTTTGCTTCCCTTAATTCCTCCGTTCCTTCATACATTTCTGTTTTCCCTGGAGGCAGTGTAATATTCCTGTTGAACACAGTGGCTTATATTCCAACCTCCACCACGCTAGTTGGGGGGTCCTGGGGGAGGTCACTTCATCTCCCAGCATCCTCATCTGTGAAATAAGAATGTTAAAATAACTGAAAGAAGGCCATTAGATAGGGGCGGCTCCAATGCCCCCATAGCCTACGCAAGCAAACCAACGCCTAGGTCAGAACCGGTGCTCTAGAATCCGAGAAAATTAACTGAAGAACAACCAATCACAAACAGCCAACTTGCCTTGCCCATATAAGGCAACTGCTTAATCTGTAGCCAATCAAATGATTTCCTTGCTTCCCTACTGCACATTCTCTACAAACGCCTCTTCCCCACCTTGGGTTTGCTGCTGCCCAGTTCAAACTGATGTATGCTCAAATAAACTCTTGGGAAAAAAATTTTAATGTGCCTCAGTTTGCCTTTTAACAAGGATACCAACAGTGCTCCTTTCTAGGGCCGCCCTGATGAAAGGAAATGAAGGTTTACGTGGAGAGCACGCAGCAGCGGAGCCCCTGGGGCATCTCAGGCAAGCGTGCTTTCTTTCACGTCTCCCTTCACCTGACACACGTTTGCTCAGGGTCTGCCCTGCCCGGTGCATGGGACTCCCCAGGGTTACTGTCCTCATGGTCCCTACCCTTTTTGCCAAGCTCATTGCCAGTTTTCCATATTATGTACCCAGTGGGCAGGGGAGGCAGCCACCACCGCCTGAGATCGGCCCAGCCAGCGCTGTCCACTTAACGAAAGAGCCCAGTACGTAAATGATTGTTGGTGGGACTCCCCAAGTTGGTGGGAAGTTCAGAATTATGTGAAATGCCTCACGGGAGACCTGGCTTCCGGTCCTGAGTTTGTGCCTCTTGAATGGGGCCCTTCCGCTGTCTGGACCTCAGTATCCTAATCTGTGTAATGGCTTTAAAGGACCACACATGCTCCACTAGTTAAGGGCCTAGGGCTTGAGCGGCCTCATCCTAGAAGCCCAAGGCTGAAGGCTATGGCCTCTGGGCCTCTTCTGCTGGGGTGGCCATCTCACCAGCCCCTCACTGTTCACCTTCTAACCTCATGATTACACAGCTGCCTGTAGCTCATCAAGCATCTTTACAAATATCTTTTCCTTTGTTCCTTCCAGGGACCCTAGGAGGTATTTTACCAACCCCATTTTAGAGTTGTCTACACCGAACCTCAGAAAGGCGGCATCGCCTGCCCAAGGAACCATAAGTTGTAGGTGGTAGAGTCGGGATTTGAACCCAGATCCCCTTCCAGGGCCTGGGCCCTCTCAGCAGCCCCGCAAGGGCAGGCATTATTCCCTTCTTCCCTGCTGTCCTCCCAGCACTGGCACAGAGTAGGTGCTCATTAAACTTTTGTTGAGAATGAATGAGTAGATTCCCCAACTTGTTCCTTCTCCTTCCAAGGGGCCTTGGCCTGGGGTTGTCCTGGTGTGTATGCAGTGCCCCCCACCCCCGGCCTGCCCTCCTTCGGGCTCCTCTGCAGGGCCCAGCCTCCTGTGGCCTCACATGAGACTATGGTGCGAGCTGCACGCTGAAGGGGACAAAGCTTTTGCTGAATTCCTGAGAGAAGAAGTTAAGGAGGAAAAGAAGATACAGATGCAAAGTCTCTCCCCAAGATGTCTGGAGGGTGGGAGCTAAGGGTGAATTGGACAGACACCAAATTAGTGCAGACCATTGCTGGAGAAAAAGTCAGTGTCACTTTCAACCGTCACTGACAGCAGAGGCCGGGGAGGGGGTGGACGACACTTGTGAGGATGAGTTAGAGGAGCTTAGCACAGCCCGGGGCTCCCGGAGGACCCTTCATTTTCTGGGAGACCTCAGAGGTTTTGTCCGGAGCCAGCAGAGCAGACAAAACACCTAACACCTTAACTTTACGGAAGACTCGGCCAGTGAACAAAATCCACTCTGAAGGCAGACACGTGCTTTGAAGTGGTTTCCATTCTAATATCACGGAAAATAATTCAAATTTAAACTCTTTCTGTTGCCCTCTGACTTACTATTCATTTGTTCCTTCTTCACGCATCTAGTATTTCTAGATCTTTGTACAATAATAAGGATAGACAGTAAAATTGGGTTGTCTCCTCTGGAAAAAAGTAAAGCAAAAAGAAAGGCAAAAAGGAACTACTGTGGTTTGAATACCCTCCACGCGCCAGGTGCTTTTGAATGGATTCCCTCATTTAAACCTCCCTCCGGCCTTTGAGGTTCTTGCCCCCACCTTGCAAATGAGGAAACCAAGATTTTGAGAGGTCGAGCAACTCTCCAGAGGTCACGCAGCAAGGCCTACGAGAGCCAGGACTTACACCCAACCTTCAGAGCTTGCGTGACTCTCTCCTCACTCTGCTTTCCCAGGAGCTTGTGACTTGCAGGTGTAGCTCTTAAAAGAGACCACCAGATGTGAACCCAATGAGCCATTTAAAGAGCTGAGCCACATTGAGTATTTAGTGACAGGTGGATGACTATGACCCACGGGGGAGCTGCGAGGGGAAACCCTGGCAGGAAACCGTCCAGGTGGATGTTGCGCACCCTGGGCCCTGTGCCAGCTAGGAGGGGCTTGGATGCGTGTCTTTTGGTGTCCTGGCATGGGAGGAGAAAACAGGAATGGGGAGATGACGCAGAAGCCGCTCCCAATTAGCTGCAATGTGACAGCGCAATGCTCTCCCTTAATTAGCAGGTGGCATTGCCACAGCGCACTTACCCGTGCTGGTTCTTAAGCATTTCAACACCAGCCACTGCAGCTTCCCACCTGGGCTGGGCTCCCACCCTCTCTGAAAACCAAGGGTGCAGCAGGAGGCAGGCAAGCTCGAAGACCCTGCTCCTGGAGGGCTGCCTCTCAGGGCCCTGGCTTTGGGTTTTAATAGTAATAACAATGGGAACATAGTAAATTTAGGTATTCCATGAGAAAAAAAGTGTGAAAGGGCATTTGCCAAAGAACAGCAGGTATCACTGGGGGTCAGGATTAGGGGTGATTTTCATTTCAATTTCCCTTTGGGTTTTCAATTTTATGATGGTCCCTATTACCTGTGTAATTTAAAAAAACAATGCCTTGGTTGGTTAATCATAGCAACCTGCATTTCCATCACGCTTGATGTTTTAGGAGGTGCCTCAAAGCACGGGTGGCTCTCCACCCTGGCTGCATGTCGGAATCATCTGGAGAGAGTGTTGAAATCCTGTTGCTTGATCCCTGAGGCTGACGTGCTGATTTAAATGGTCAGGGATGGGCCCTGGGCATCTGCATTTTTAAAAATTTAATCTTTATTGTATTTTTTCTTCCCATCACCATTCAGTCCCCTTATCCCTTTCCCCTCCCCAGCATTTGTATTTTTAAATAAACTTTTAATTTCAGAACAGCTTTTAGATTTGCAGGAAAAAATGCAAAGGTCGTACAGAGAGGTCCCTATATTTTGCACCCGGCTTCCCATGTTATTAACATGCTGTGTACGTGACGTAGGACAGAAGTCCCACTCGGGTCTCACAGGGTTAAGTTCAAGGCGTCAGCAGGGCTGCCTTCTTTTCTGGGGGCCCTCTGGGAGAATAGGTTTCTCTGCCTTTTGGACTTGTAGAGTTTTGACTCCTGGCCCCTTCCTCCACCTCCAAAGCCAGCAACCTAGCATCCTCTGCTGACTGCTCTTCCCCAGTCACATCTTCCGGGACCACAGCTGGGACAGTTTCTGCACTTTTACGGATTCAGTACCCACCTGGAAAATCCAGGATAACCTCCCCATCTCAAGCTTTTTAACCTTAATCACACCTGTAAGATCGCTTTTGCCATGCCAGGTAACATAGTCACAGGTGGCGGGCTTCGGACATGGATGTCTTTGGAGGCCATCATTTTACCCGCCACCAGAGGAAAGAGATGTGCCCTTCATTGTGATTAACTTTTAGTTATTGTCATGCCTTCATTTTTTTTTTCAGCTGGAGGCTGTGGCATCCTTCCAAGCACTCCTGGCCTATGGCGCTCACCCATCCCTCCCAATCTGAAGGTCACCGCCCTGAAAGAAAGCTGTGCAGGCAGCCTGCCCTCTTCGGGTGTGTGGCCGGGACCTCCCGCTCTGCCTCCACTGGCGCCTCTTCTGTAAACCAGGTGGGCTGCTCAGACCTTATTCTGACAGGCCTGCTCCTATATGCAGAGGGAGCTGGAAAATGGAATTCTGTTCCAGAACCTTCTGTTCAGGGAGCTAGCTCAACCTAGTTCTACCTGCTTGAATACCTTTATCTGATGGAATGGCACTAATGCTTTGGGGGGTTCATATTCTTTTTCAAAGCCAGCCTGATAGGAAAGAAGGAGACTCCGTCTAGCTCCAAATCATTTCGTATCTCTGAGTTTCTGTTTTGTCATCTGTGAAATGAGGGTTGCAGTACCAGTTTGTTTTTACCAGTTGCCTTGTCCCAGTGCCCGACACACTCCCTGGACCGCATCAGTGATAAGTGTTGGTGTTGTAATTGCCCTGATACTGACGATGTTCTGCATAGCACCCACCTCAGTGAGTGGGGAGTGAAGTTCCCTCTGTCCTAAGGGAAGGAGCTAAACGAGTGTGAATTTACTCCCTGCCAGCTGGTGAATGCGAAGCCATTCCCCCACAACTTCCCCGCTCAGGTCACACCCCGATTGGAGTGGGGTACTGACCCTTCACGTGGCCCAGAGTTACATCCAGATTTGTCTAATTAAGCCAGCAGTGGTGGACCACAGCTGGCTGGGCTGGGGGTGGGCTTGGGCCCAGTTCTGCCCCATGACACTTGAAGGGAAGAGTGTGGGAAGGTGGTTTTGAGGTATTGTCACATTTGCAGGAGACTCATGGTTCTGCAGCCATCACCTCACAGGAGGAAGCCACCTGATGCAGCTGGGACCGTCCCAGGGCCGGAGGAAGGAAGAATTTGGTCCTTGATGGTGATGACAGAGATGAAATTAACCCACCCCTAGACCTCCACCCCATAGCTTGGACTTCCTTTCTTTTTCTTCAGCCTTTTAAGATTAAAAAAAATTAACGGTAAAAAACACATGAGGTCTACCCTCTTAACAAAATTTTCAGTGTCCGGTGCAGAATTGTGAATGGATAAAGAAAACATGGTGTATGCATATGGCGGGGTTCCTTTTTAGAAGATAAAATTAAGGGTCTCATTGCTTAAGTCATTTTTCAATCAGCAGGAAGCACTCCCATGGATAAATTCTTCTAGAGCAGCAGTGCTGAATGTACAATTCTTTTTTATTAATATGTGACTTTTGGGGAGGAGGGGAGGTCAAATACACATAACATAGGATCCACCACTTTAACCATTTTGAAGTATGCAACTCAGTGGCATTAAGTACATTCAATGACCCTGGCCGGGTAGCTCAGCTGGTTAGAGTGTTGTCTGGATGCACCAAGGTTGCAGGTTTGATCCCTGGTCAGGGCACACACAAGAAGCAACCAAGGAATGCATAAATGAGTGGAACAATAAATCAATGTGTTTTTTTTTCTCTCTCTCCCCCCTTCTCTTCCTCCCTCCCTCCCTCTCTCTAAAATCAATAAATAAAAAATAAAATACATTGCGGGGGGGCTGTGATCTCCTTGAGGGACACCATCTTTGAGCCACAAGAGCCCAGCAAAGCCTGGTCAGAGAGAGAAGCTCCAGAAGCGATTGTGGACCTGAGGGGAATAAAGAAAGCCGTCTCTTGACCTTTCTGTTCTCCAGTTCAAGAACAAGGGTAGTTGGCTGGGACATCATCAGTGGCAGGGTGGGGTTTCCTTCGGGCGCTTTTCCCCTGAGGCTGCCCGTGAGGGTTCAAGGCCAAGGTGGCATTTCTTTCTCATCTCTCCTCTGTGATGTTTAAACGCCCAACGTACTATTTTCATCCAGTAACTGAAAAAAAAGTTCAGATATTTAGCTGGAGTTTGCTGCTCTGTTTTCCTGGGGTGGCAGCACGTGGGCCTGCTGGCCCGCGGCGTCGCCTTTTCGTTAATTTGGGAGAAGAAGCAGATGGGCAGCGCAGCGAAACAGTGAGGCGGGCTGGCATGGCGGCTCTGCTCACCCAGAGGAGCTGGCTCAACAAGACCCGTTCGGCGCATTTAATCCCGCCGGAAACCTGGCAGTTAAAGAGATGATGTCATCAGAATCAGTTATCCCCACAATTGCCAGTGCTGTGTAGAAATAACTCAAGAAATCGATGCGCAGTAACTGCGCCATTCATTGAGGGCTGCCTGCCCGCCAGTGTGCTGGCAGCCTGATTTATGTGAACCCACTGAAACCTCACAGCAGCCCTGAGGTTACCATTATAACCACCCTCTTCTTACAGGAGAGACAGTGGGGGCTCAGAGAGGAAAAGTATGGTAGGCTGAGTAATGGCCCCCAAGGAAGTTAGGTCCTAATCCTCCGAACCTCTCAATGTGAAAGGGGTCTTTGCAGCTGTGATTAAGTGAAGGATCTTGAGATGGAGAGTTTATCATGTATTACCTGAGGTGGCTGTAAATGCCACAATGCCATCACAAGTGTCCTTATTAGAGAGATGCAGAGGGAGACTTCACACACAGAGGACGAGGCCATGTGAAGACATGCAGAGGCCGGAGGGATGCAGCCACAAGCCAAGAACACCTGTGGTCACCAGACGCCAGAAGAAGCAAGAAGAGACTTTCCTCTAGAGCACAGCTGGCAAACACAAGGCCCGAGGGCCGGATCCGGCCCTCCACCTGGTTTTATCCGGCCCGGCACCTTGTTTGTACCCAGTGGCAGTGCCGAGCTCCTTGAGCCTAGTTAAGGAGTAGTTATATTTATACAGTCCTAAAATTACATTCGGCCCTTTGAAGGCAACTGCGAGGCTGATGTGGCCCCCGGTAAAAGTGAGTTTGTCACCCCTGCGAGTCTAGAGTCTTTCAAGGGAGTCAGCTAGGCAGATGCTTTGATTTTGCTCCAGTGAAACGGATTTGGACTTCCGGCTTCCAGACCTGTGGGAGAATAGGCTAGTAGTTTTAATCCATTAAGTCAATAGTCGTTACCTCAGCCAAAGGAAACTCCTACAGGAAGTGACTTGCCCACAGCCTCGCAGCTAGAAAGTGGAGACATTGGGCTTTAAACATACGCAGCGCTCAGTAAATGCTACCTGTCATTACATTATTACTATGTTGCATGTGGGGCAGCTGAGTAACAGGATGACATGTTAAAAGGACCATGGACCTCGCCTACTTTTTTCATTCCAACAGACACTGCTGGGGAGAGACGGGCTGAGTAACCAGGGTTTAATGATTCAGTTTGGGGAGAAGCTATTAATAGTGGGTGGAGCTGGTTCAGGAACGTGATGCAACGTTGAAGGGTAAACACCTCATCCCCAGGAGTCAGTTCCAACCGGTGGAAGTAACTCTACCGGCCAAACTGGTCCTGTGCCTATGGGAGCGGATTCGCAACTGATGGAGCAAGTGTGATGGCCCAGCAGTCCAAAGGGATGAAGTGGCTTCTCTGTGTCTGGCGGTATCTCCCCCGCAATACTCTGTTTATTGTCTAATGACTCTAATCCTCTGTCCTCTCTGGTCCAGAGTAAACGCTCAATAAATATCTGTTGAATGTGAATGTCTGCCCCATACAATGAGCTATAAAGGTAGGAACTCATGGCCCATTGCTAAAGCCAACTTGCCAAAGGTTTGTGTTTTCCCTTCTCTTCCCTTCTTCTTCCCTTCTCTTCCCTTCTTCTTCCCTTCTCTTCCCTTCCCTTCCCTTCCCTTTCCTTTCCTTCCCTTCCCTTCCCTTCTTGAACAATTGAAAAATTCAATCCAAAACCCATAAGGTGGGTCCCAGTAAGGTAAGCATCAGCAATGGGGGGAGGGGTACATGCCGATCCACACAGGGGTGTCATGGCCCAACAGGATAAGAAGAGTGTGGTGAGGGTGGCCTGGGTCGAGTGGCCAGAGCTCCTGTGAGTGAGGAGGGCATCCTCATGGAAAGGCAGCTGGTGTGGGGGGTCAGTCTGAGTGGGGAGAAAGCAGCATCAATAGAACATTGTTACATATTGGGAATTAGTCAAATAAGGGAACAGATTAAAACCTAGGAGAATGCCAGGTCCCTCGCTGTCCGAGAAGGGAGTTGTTACGATGGAAAGGGAAAAAAACTGGAAACAGCCCTGTGACGTGGATTGAAATTGGATCTATTCAGTCAAACTTGTGGTTTTCAATGTAGATGAACGACCCGAGAGACAGATACTACACAGAGATATAGATGTGCACCTGTGTGTGTGTAACTCCGTCCACACTCTGAGAGCATCTGGGAGCAGTGGCACCCAATGACAATAATAAGCACAGGTGGATCTTGGTTCTAAATCACATTCTCCACTAAAAGGAACCTGGGCCCTTTGGAGAAATGGCTGATTTCAGAACTAGGGCAGGAAATGTACAAGATAAGCCTGGAATATCTTTTGCCAGAAAGTAAGGAAGTGCTTTAAAAGCACACAGAAGCCAGCTTGAAGGGGCTATCCCAGGCCAATTCTAGGATAATTTATGCCCCCCCTAAACAGTAACAACAATGGATTATAATCCATGGAATCAAGAGTCTGTGCTGATGGAAATAAATAGATGAAAATTGTGATGCGAGGTAGGATATTACCTAGTCTCAAAGTAACTCCTAATGAAATATTTCTTAGTTTCAAGGAGGAAAAGACAGATTCACTGTGGAGAAACCTGGACGACAGCCCCTTATTCTAGTGGTCAAAGTTAACATCATTAATAAAGGCACAAACTGAAGCCATGTATCGTCTGTTATAATGCAACGAGGATGGAACGTCACTTCTGAGATAGTTCATTATGCACGGAATCCACAATCTTCATCTAATCTAAGAGGCATGACCTGAATGCATGATATGATCCAGAGGAAACAGCAGGCAAGCCTGAGCTGAGAGATAGTCTCCACAGTAATCGCCCTTTCAAAAGTGTCCAGGTCATGAGAGTTGAAGAACAAGGAATGTTCCAGACTGAAGGGGACTCAAGGGACAGGACAACTACATGCAGCATGAGATCTCAAAGTGAACCCTTTTGCTGCAAAGGACATCATCTGGACAGATGGTGAAACTTGATGAGGTCTGAGCATTAGAGGGTGAAAATGCATCAGTGTTAATTTCCTCCGTTGAGGGATGCGCTGTGATTCTGTAGGACCACCCTTGTTTGGAGGAAATACACCTAAGACTAGGAGGGCTTCGTGTCAGCAACGTATGCTCAAATGGTTCAAAAACAAAAAGTTATTTGAATTGTCCTCATCGTTTCTCTGTAAATTTGATGTGTCAAAAGAAAAGGAAATCAATGTTTTGTGTGGTTCACCTAGTGGTTTTTTTAAAAATTTGAATTATGGGCCAACATCTAAAAATCAAAAGATTTTACCCTCAAATCTAGGTTTCTTACATCTCTTAAGAAATCTGAAATGCTCACGGCTCTGGGCACTGACTGGCCTGGTGAATAGCCACAGTGCCCTGCAGATGGGCCGTGCGATCCTCGGTCCTCCACAATCCCACCCCTCCTTCTGTACAATGCCCCACCCACAGCGACCATTGATGCTGCCAGCCTGGGCCCCGGTACCAGGTCCATCCCTGTCATAAACTATGAGAAAGCAAGACCCAGAGCCATGACCTATTTCAGCCTATCAAACTATGTTCCAGGGCAAGAGAATTCTTCCGGACTTGAATTTCTGGTATCAGCCATGCAAGTTGAGAAATCAGGGTGTCTGATGCTGGAGGTCAGGGGGTCCCACTGTGGGTTGTGATCTCTGTGGAATTGATGGAGGTGTCTGAGAGGCGGGTGGAGCTCTGGCAAACTAGTCAGGGTGCTGGGCAGGCCGGGAATGCTTCAAGGAGATGTTATCTTAGGGTGCCCGAGGTGGTGAGGCTGGGCGTGGTGGGAACAAGCCGAAGCGGATGACTTGGGTGCCTATCAGTGGGAGATCTGCTGGTGGGACCTGCCAGGGTCTGGGTTACGAGCAAGGAGAGATGAGAGCTTTGTCGCCCCAGACCCTCTCACCCCACTGGCTGTACTTGGGTCATGCCCTTGGTTTGGAGCACCCTCTTCTCTCACCTGCACCCTGAAAGATTACATTGGAAATATCTAATAAGGCTTAGTCATTATTTTTCTGGCACTAGTGATTTCTCACAGCCCCCATAGGATAAAATCCAGGCTCTACACCACCCCCTGCCTAATCCAACATACTCCAGCCCCTGCTCAGTTCTCAGAGTACGGCTCCCACCACTTCACTCCTCCCCTGGTCTCTCTGGTTGCTGGCACACACCCAGCTCTTTTGAACCTTAGGGTTTTTGCAAAGGCTCCAGCCACTGGTTGTCTCCAGCTTTTTCAGGTCTTAGCTAAAATGTAGTCACCTCTTCAAAGGTACTTACTGCTCCTAAGCCCCTACATCCTAGCTCAGCCATGCCCTCAGTCATCCGCCGTCACTTCCCTGTTTTATTTTCATTTATAGTCATCAATATCTGAAATTGTCTTTATTTATTTGTGTATCATATTGTCTCCCCAACTAGAATGTCAGCTCCCTGAGCGCAGGGATTCTGTTGCGTTGTGTCACTTTGTGGCCAATGCCCACCCAGCCCCAGGGCATGGCCGGCTGGAAGCGCTGGCACAACGAGTATCTATTCTGGAATGGATGAGAGGCCCTCGACAACCGGGTGCTAGATTTTTGGAGAAGGTGGGCGTTGGGTTTTAGGACACAAGCATCTAGGTGGGAGGTGGTTAAGCTGAATTGTGCTCCAAGTATTCTGGGAGGTTGGGGTGAGGTCAGGTGTGGGGAAGCAGGCGCCCCGTCGGGGGTGGTGGAGTTGGATTGTAAACTGGGCTGTTGGGACCAGACTGGACCCCAGATTTCAGGAAACAGGAGTCCCAGTTAGGCATGGCTGAGTTGGCCTGTGACTTTAGCAATGGGTGATCCTTGACGGAGAAGAATCAAGGTTCCCCGCTGGTGGTAGCTAAAAAGAACTGTGACCTGGTAACTGCCCGGCAGGTCACCTGGTGCTGTTGAGTGAACAGGCGTCCAGAGGGGCGCTGGCTGGGTTGGGCTGTGACCCGGGTTAGTGTGTGGGTTGTGAGTTAGGACCTGGGCAGCTCCACGCCCCAGCAGGGGAGGACCCGGCCCAGACCTGCCAGCCCGAGCTGGGGAGACCTCGACGGGGGCGGCAGCAAACACAACTGGGAGAGCGTCACTTGGGCGCTGCTGGAATCAATCACCAGTTCGCGCGCTTCCGCGCCCGGAAGGACCAGTCCCGCCCCCCGACCAATGGAGATGCGTAGATCCGCGGTGACGGGCACGGATTGGGCAGGCGGGCACGACGGCTGGCGAGGATTGGGCACGGCCGAGCGGGGGCCGTCGGCGCGGAGGGCCCCTTAGACGCTCCGCCGGCGGGCGGCGCTCAGCGCTCGGCTACGCGGGCGCGGCGCGAGCGGAAGTGGCGACGCTGGCGTCCCAGGAGTCTGCGGCCGGCAGCAGTGACGGCCCCGCCAGTGACGGCCCCAGCGCTGACGGCGGCGGCCGGGGGGGCGGCGTGGACGCCCGCGGCGCCGGCTGGGGCATCACCGCGGGCCTCGACCCCGAAATGGCGCTGCTGGCCGAGCACCTGCTGAAGCCGCTGCCCGCGGACAAGCAGATCGAGACCGGGCCCTTCCTCGAGGCGGTGTCCCACCTACCGCCCTTCTTCGGTGAGCCGGGGTGAAGGGGGGAACCGGCCGCAGCCCTGCCCCAGAGCGCTTCCAGAGGCGCCCGCACCCTCTTGCTCCCGAGCATCCCTGAATCATCCCTGCCCTGAACTTCTCAAATCCTGTTTCCCCGGCACCCCAGACCCCTTTTTTTTCTCCAAGCACCCCAAATTCTTCTTATTCGGATTGCTCAAAAATCCTCCCTCCTCAACGGGTCCCATCCTTCATCGCTTCCCAGACATCCCAACCCTCCGTCTCCCCAGACACCTCACATTCCACCATATCCATAAGGTGACTCCCAGGGGCTGCCAGGTCTCCAGTCCTCCAGCCCCGACATCGCACCCCGCTGCTTCTCCCCCAAACCCCTTTATCCCTCATCCCGTCATTCCCTTCCTTTAAGGATGGCTCTCAACTCCCTCCCTTTAAAATGAACCCTCCCCTCCCCTCAACGCTTTCGTGTCCTTAAATTCTCCCAGCCTCTCCCGCAGAGGACCTGTAAGCTCTTCTTCCCTCAGAATGCCCCCCATTCCACGCCAAAGACACCCCCCCACACACACACACACCCCAAGGGCAGGAAGGCTGGCAGCGTGAGAAGGGAGTTTTGGAAATGAGTCACAAAACTCTAGGGCCTCTTTCTAGAGGGAACCCCCTAAAGTTTTTCCTCCATGTAGAACAGAGGTCAGGACTGGGGGGTGGGGGCTGCTTCGTGTGGTGATGTCAGACACAGGGTACTTGGCTTGGGCTGTAAAAGAAGGCCCCTCCCCCATATGTCATTTCCAGGAAGGTCTAAGGGCCACGGGAATGTGGTCCCTGAGCCAGTTTCAGACCCTCCTTTCTGCGTTCCCTCAGCCCAGCCCAGGCCCTGGATGGAAAATGGGAAATAGAAGACAGTACCATCTGCCCCTGCCCTTTGCCTTTTGGATCCTGGGTACAGGATGCAACCTGAGCTTCTGCTTTCTTCTCTTCCATATGGGCTTGCCCTGTGTCCTGCCCTGTGGGTTCATTTGGTGGCCTTGCAGCATGATACCAGTCCCCAGGGCAGAGTTCAGCTGAAACCCACAAATGGACAGAACCCTAGCACTGACTTGGACTGAAGGGATTTGACCCTTAGGGCAGTCACTCACTTTATCCCTAGTGGATGATCAGGGCTGATTGTGGTTTTGGTTACCTGGAGTCCTACCCTCCACCTCTTGGGCCCCAGCGTCCCCATCTGTGAAATGGGGATGCTGATCTCCAGGGTTAGCTGCAAGGAGTCAATGAAGTGGTGTGTCTAAAGGTGTTCAGCCTTAGTGCCAAGTAGATCTTAGCTGGGGCTGGTGGGGGGTGTTGTTATTTTAAGCTCCTGGATCCAGCTATAGTTCCTTCATATAGTAGATGATTAATCAATGTTTGAATGAGTGCAATTGCTGGTTCATACGATTCTCAGACCTGCGTAGGCAACCTGAGAACAGGATCTCGATCATTTTTGTCCATTTCTGCGTCCCCAGTGCCAGAACAGTGCCTGGCATGTAGTAGGTGCTCAGTTGGTACTTGTTAAGTGTACGAACCATTCTCACTGCTGGTATCACAGTGATGCGATAACACTGAATCTCCAGGCAAGGGTTTGGGAGCTGACTGGCTGTAGTGTTAAGGAGTTGTTCATTTCTGTGTCAGTTTCCCCCTCTTTGGTTCCATGAATATTTGCAGGACAGCCAGCTTACCCCAGACAAGGATCCGGAATCGGTTTAAGCTAGTGGTTCTCAACCGAGGGCAGGGGGTAAGGATGCAATGGGATGCTACTGGCATTTAGTGGGTAGAGTCCAGGGATGGTGCAAAACATCCTACAATGCCCTGGGCAGTCCCACCACAGAAGATCGATGCAGCCCCAAATGTCAGAAGTGCCGAGGTAGGCCTCGAGTGGGTAGGCCTTGAGTTAAGCTCTGTGGCCTTTCCTCCCTTATCTTCTGCAAGGTTACCCATCAGGTAAGCATGGTGGTGGGAGTGGGGGGTGTGCCTTCATTTGATAAAATTGTCTGGCTGGTTTTAGAGGAAAGGGGATGGTGGCAGCTGGAGCCAGCAGTGATCTTGGGTCAGGGCTGAAGAACATCCCCTCCCCCCTTTCCCTGATCTCAAAGGACCCTTGTCTTTGCTGCGAGTCACGTGCTGTGGGCTGTCACATCTGTTGATAGAAGTGCCATTGACACAGAAACCTCAGTGGGTTAGCCCACAGAGGGTAATACTTAGCACTCTAAAAAAATGTGACAATCCATTTTGAACCATTATGCTCTTCTGGGGGGAGAGTTTCTCCTGAGGGTTTAAGTTTTAAGAGTGTGGGAGCATCTCTGGGACTCGGGGGGTCAAGTGAGATCCGCTGTCAGCTCCAACGCAGGGGCTTTGTCTAGAAAGATCTTAGGAGTGTCCGGTCACCTGGGTGATCTGGGTGTGGGTGTGTCTTGAATGGAGGAGCTCTGGGAAACTAGGAGCAAGGCTCTGAGAGGCAGCTAAGCGACAGTTCCCTCCCAGTCACCGTTTCTGTCCTGTGGCGCTGCTGGCATTTGGGGCTGGATCATTCCTTGCGGTGGGGCCGGCCTGTGCTTTGGAAGATGTTTAGCTGCATCTCTGGCCTCCATCTACTAGATGCCAGTAGTACCTCTTCTCCCCAAGGTGGGACAACCAAAAGTATCCGTAAGGAGACAAAATCACCCCTGGGTGAGAACCACTGCTTTGATATAAATAGGGAAATGGGCTGAAAGCTGTGTTTTAAGGAAGTATTTAATTTTGCATGGCATATCTGTTTCTCGAAGGAAAATTGACATGAAGAAGTGACAATAGAAATCTCCCTGTCATTTATTGAGCACTTACTATGTACTGAGTGTTCTAAGTGGATCAGTTCACTTAATCCTCTCACAGCTTTTTGAGGTAGGGCTTTGTTTTTTTCTTTAAAGATTTTTTTTTATTTTTATTTTTAGAGAGAGGGGGAGGTATGGAGAGAGAGAAACATCGATCAATTGCCATTCCCACGCATGCCAGCCGGGCTCCAAACCTGCAACCCAGGCCATGTCCCGGACCAGGAATCAAACCAGCAACTTTTTGCTTTGCAGGATGACACCCATCCAACTGAGCCACACTGGTCCGGGCGAGATGGGGCTTTTTAAAGAGAAAATCTCTGCTGGGGTTTTAGAGCGTTTTCTTTCCAAACGCATTTTTCTCGATCTTTAAGGGAGAGTGTGTGCCCTGCTTTTTCCACCTAACAATACAGCTCTATCATCTTCCCGTGTCATCATCTTCTGCAGAGCTGCTTGGAATCCCACTCTTTGAAGGTGGCTGTGACCCGTGTGCCCATTCCCCTGCTGTCGGACATTCACACTGTTCCTCCCTCTCTCTCTTCTGACTAGTAAACAACACTACAGCGAACATCCTTATATTTGTGTCTTTGCATACTTCTTTTGTTATTTCTCATTTCCAGAAGTGAAATCACTAGAGCAACCACATTTTTTAAAGCTTCGTTGGGTGTGGTTTGTGGTAGAGTTGGTTGGGCTGGATGGCTATCGATTATTTGGGCGCAGTTCAGATGTGATTTAGAGGCGCCCACATCTTGGGCTCGCCCTTCCTCCGTATCTCTGGCCTGATTTGCTGGAGTTGTGCAGGTTTTACTCTGTCCGCCTAGAGGCCAGCTCTTTGTTTATCCTCTTTCTCTACCTTGACCCTGTAATCGGATCTCATCTCTGACCGATCAGTTTGCAACTGACTTCTGTGAGGCCTGCTCTCTCATCTTTTAGGTCAGTTTTCCAGCTGTTCCGGAGCATCAACAATTGGAGGGCAGAGGGAGCGGGAAAGAGAGACTTAGATGTCATTTTGTCTCATCACTCCCTGCCTAGGAGCCTCGGTGGCTCCCTATTACCCCACCTTAAAGTCTGTGTTGCTACCTTTGTGATGATGCTCCACAGAAGGTACCAGGCTGTCGCTTGCATCTGGAATCTTGCCCTTGTCAGTCTCTCTGCCTGGCGCACCACGTCTCTCCAGCCCACTGCCTTCCTTTTTCCTGGCTGGGTTCCCCTCATCCTTAAGGAGTCCGCTTAACGGTCACCTCATCTAGAAAGTCTTCCCCGACTCTCACGGAACCCACCGCATTCTGAGACTAGGGGTTGTTTCAGTGCCGGTTTGCTGAGTGAATGCTGTGCCTTCCATTCCCATGTTTTCTGAATTCTTTCTAAAGGTATTTTGCTTTTCTATTTCTTTCTAAATTACAATGCATAATTCATAGCCTGCCCCTATGGCAGACATTATTAATCAATCATGATACTGTCTTCCCCTTTGAGTCTAGGCACGGCCTCAGTGTCTCAGCACAACTACTCTGGGTCAGTTAGAGTCGCATGAGATGACACCTGTTTGCTCTCACTGTTTACGGAGAGACCACAGATGCATGGGCTGAAGGTGATGTTTTTCACCTCTCAGTTCCTGGGATCGGGATTCCAGGGGCCTCTGAGCTTAAACAAATGGATGTGCATCGAATTGGGCCTGACAAGCATCTGACACTCAGTTAGTCCTAGAATAACCCCCGCAAGAGTGGTTTTCCATCACTTTGGTTCAGTGCTTGCTCTATTTTGGGGCCACCAACAGCAGCCCAGAAGCACAGAATTATCTTCTTGTTTTACAACCAAGAAACAGAGCCCAGCCCTGGCTGGTGTGGCTCAGTGGATTGAGCGCTGGCCTGCAAACCAAAAGGTTGCCAGTTCCATTCTCAGTCAGGACACATGACTGGGTTGCAGGCCAGATCCCCAGTAGGGGGCGCGTGAGAGGCAACCACACATGATGTTTCCCTCCCTCTCTTTCTCCCTCCTTTCCCCTCTCTCTAAAAATAAATAAATATATATATTTTTAAAAGAAACAGAGCCCACAAGAGTTTAGGTGACTCATTCACCCAGGGTCACACAGCCAGCATGTGACCATAGAGCCAGATGAGGACTCGGGCCTCTGGATTCCTTAGGAGTG
Source organism: Trachops cirrhosus (assembly GCA_028533065.1). Classification (NCBI taxonomy): domain Eukaryota; kingdom Metazoa; phylum Chordata; class Mammalia; order Chiroptera; family Phyllostomidae; genus Trachops; species Trachops cirrhosus. Next base: position 57,882,566 of record CM052546.1, on the reverse strand, counting down.
CTTTTGCCCCCGAGCCTGCCTGCTGCCCGACTCCTGGAGAGGAGGAGACCCCCAGTGGAGCCGGCCTGCTTGGCCACCGGAGATGTGTGTTGGCACCACGGCGCCTGTGCACCCTGCTGGGATCCCCAGACCAGACGTGCAGGTTTCCTCTGAGGCGTGTGCTTCATAATTGGCCGGCCAGGCTGGGCCCACACCTCCTGCTTATTTGAATGCAAATGTGAATAACTGGGGTGTGGAAGTCGCCCGTGGGTGGGCCCTAAGCAGGCCAGCTTTTCCTCTAATTGGGACACCGCATGAACCACCTGGGAACCAGCCCCAGCTGCATGCCGTGGCCTGTGAGTGAGAAGCTCCCCTTCCTTAGGAGCAGTGGTTTCCCCGCTGCAACAAGCACCTTCCAGGGTGCGGGGCCACCGGTTACATCTGGGCAGTGTTTTTGCTTTTAGGTTTAGACCAACACGTGTTTATTTTGTGTAGAGTATCCTAAGAAAGAGAAACAAGAGACTGTATTACCCCTCTTTCCTTAGCAGACCAGGCACCATTTTGGCTGGGTGTGTGTTGAGAGCCGGCGTCCGTAGGGGCAGGGTATGGACTCTATGCCTGGGAGGGCCACTTCTAGGAGGAAAAGGCAGTGTCCTGTGGGGCCAAGACGCCACATACACACTTTCTGCAATGGATTCTGCAATTGGAAACTGCCTGTGGGAATCAGTGGGAGGTCCGTTTGCAAGTAGTGAATGAGGATTAGCCTTTAGGAGCACCTACTGTGTGCCACATGCCACATGGGTGCATCACGCTCATAATATCCTCTGGCCTGAGCAAGATCTGAGGGACAGCTGATGAGAGGCCTGTCCGGCTGTGTAACAGCCCGTGAGCCATCTATTTGTATGTCTCCGCGGGGAGAAGTCACTTTGAACCTGGGTCCGTGGTCCACTGCAGTCCGTGCTCGGAACACCAGAGATGAGCAGAGGAAAACATGGGCGTTGGCAGGAAGCTGAGCCAGGCTGAGCCAGAGTCCTGGTTCTGTGGTGCCAAAGCTGTGTGTCCCGCCCGACTTCTGCCCTTATCTGAGCCTTCTGTAAGCCAGGGAAACGGCCTGCCAGGAGGGCTGATGGGGGAGATCTCATGGTCTCAGGCTGTTAGAAACTTTCCCTCCTGCCACACAAGCCCTTGGGAAAGAAGGATCCTCCGAGAAGTTGGAGGTCTGGGTCTTAAAGACCAGCTGCCAGCTGAGCTGCCTGGCTGCTGAAGTCTGCGGCCAGCTTAGGTGCCCTCATTTACAATGTCCGAAGGTCAGCGCGAGAGTGCAGACCAATGGCACCTGCCTGCTCTGTCGCCAATGATGGGCATTAGATCCTCTTGATCCTCTGTGTTGAGAAAAGCCTGGTCCTGAGGTCAGGGGCTGAGGTCTGGCCTCCACTCCTGGAGGGAATAGATGGACGTGCAGGAGGGGAAAGACCCAGGCGCCCACTCTGTCACTTGCTAGCTCATCTAGCCACTTGCCTCCCTCCATTCCTCGTCCATGTGGCATCCACTGCACAGGGCTGCTTAGAGGTGCAGTGCCTGCCGTGTGAATCCCTTACAGGCAGAAGTCAGGGCGCGCGTGGAGCCCCTGGCAGAGCCCCAGCCAGTGCTGAACTGGAAGGGAATGGAAAGAACACGTGGCAAAGGGCTTTGTAAAATACACACGGCCCCTGTCATAGCCTGCACATCTCTTGTTTTGAGTGGTTCCCACGTGTCAAGCATCAAGCCAGCTGATACCACATTTCCAATCCTTATAAAGATCTTATGAATTAGAAGGAATTGGCACCATCCTATAGAAGAAGAAACCGAGGTTCAGAGTGGTGAAGGGATTTGACCAGGTCATGCAGCCAGAAAGTGACCCTGCAGCCAGGGAGGTCAGCATACCCCGGAGATGTTGGACGCCTTCTTCCAAGATGGGAAAGTGGGAGGGGAAATGGTGGGAGGGGCCATCTGGTTTGTCACGTGCTTATTTCAAGTTGCTTATTAGGATGGACGTAGGACTCCAGTCTGGGTTTCAGTGTTTCAGTTTAAAGATTGGCCTGGGTGGATGTTAACTCCTTTTGTTACATTCTTCCAGTGTTACTCCTATCAGGGTTTGGGTTGTTTTTTTTTTTTTTTTTTCAGTGTTAACTGTATCCAAGCTTTTAAAAGTCATTACAGCAAATTAGTCCTCTCCAGGGTCCCATAAAAACCTGCTTTCTACCTTGCGGTTACGCAGCCAACTCATGCTTCCTCGTGTTGAGAAATAATTCATTATCTGCATTGCCATTTCTCCAAGTTTCTTGCTCCACTCCCTTCTGAGGTCTCTTTTTTTTTGGATAGTCTGGGATACATTTGGGGTCGTTATTTTATGACAGGAGGATTCCTGCTGATTTTACTCATGTCAGTCTATCTGTTCACACCATTTTCTCTCCCTACCTCTCTTCCTTCCTGTCCTCTCTTTTATATTTAATTTATTTATTTTTAGAGAGAGGGGAAAGGAAGGAGAGAGAGAGGCAGAGAAACATCAGTGTGCGGTTGCCTCTCACATGCCCCACTACTGGGGACCTGGCCCTGTGCCCTGACTGGGAATTGAACCCGAAACCCTTTGGTGCACAGGCCTGTGCTCAATCCACTGAGCCACACCAGCCAGGGCTTCCTACCTGTTTTTCCTTTGATTACTTAACCACTGGATCATTCTTTAGTAGATTTCCTTTCTAAAGAAAAGCTTTGCTTATTGAAAAAGATGAAAATGATGATGTAATAATAGTGATAAGCATGAAGAATACCTTCTATTTTATTGAGCACTGACTAGGTGCCAGACGCTGCTTAGCCCTTTAATTATACAACCTCACCCCATTCTCACAGCAGCCCTATGAAGGGGGGCCCATTTCTAGCCTCTTTTTACAGATGAGGAAACTGGGGTGCAGAGAGATTGGTTTCTCCCAGGTCACAACAAGTAAGAGAAATCACTGTCCCATTGCATTCCCAACCCAAGGCTGCTTTTGGACAAAGAGAGTTGGTGTGTCACGGGGGTGATTTTTAAAAGCCACACTTTGGATTGTTTTGTGAACATTCTTTCCCCTTTAGATGGGAGAATGTAGAGGAGGGTTTAGTTGGGAAAGGTGGGTGTTCTCAGGGCTCTCATCCTTCAAAACAGGCCCTTTTGCACACTGAGCTGCGGTGCATGTGTGTGCACACAGCTCCCCCACATGCCCGCCGATTAATAAATGATTCATCGCCATCAGCGGTAATTTGAGTGCCTCCCATTATGAACTGGGTAACCCAGGACTGTAAAGGTGATCTGCCCCCATGCCTTTAATAATGGAACCTTATTACCCAGCTATTGTCAGGCGGGGGTGGGGGTTGAATTTGAAATGGAACCTCCCCCAACCAGGCTCCTGGCGTGTGACGCAGGCTGCCCTGCCTTCCTTTTTGAAATAAGCACTTAGGGTTGGTTTAGGTGTTCCCATCCTGAATCACACAGGCTGAAAATGAAGCTGTGCCTCTTAAAAACGAATGCTTTTTGTTCTAGAATGAAAAATACCCCTGAGATGAGATGAGAGGGTGGGCAATTCAGTCACCTAGTTAGCTGCCCAATGTCAGGAGCATCACCCGTCGACAGAGATGGCTGTCTGAAGGGGCAGGTGTTGAGGGGCAACTCACACGGAATTTCCAGACGTGCGCTGTGGCCTGGCTCGGAGCGTAACCGGTCGAGGCTTTCCAACTACGCTGAAGCCAGAAAAAGGGGAAGTGAGCGGTTCTGTGAGGCGCGTGGTGACTGCTGGCGTGGGGGGTGCTGTTCTCCCGGCGATCTGAACTGTGGCGGAGATCCAGGCAGGAAGTCCTAGGTGTCCCTTGACCAGCCAGAATCGTCACAGAGGTCGTGCACAGAATGCTTGCTTGGTGCCTGCCTCCTCTTATTCTGCAGGTGACACTGACGCAGGTGGTCATTTGTTTTCCAGGTATGTAGCAGAAACCAAGCAGGGGGACGTGACCGTCAACTGTCAAGGCGGGGGTTTAAAAATCACACAAAGCTTTCCTAAAAACGTGAGATGTGCCATGTACAGCCACTTAGCGAAGGGTTGAGGGCGGCCTGTGACCTCGCTGGGTTGCACTGTTATCGTAATTCCTATTTTTGATGACAGCCCTGTTTAGATAACCACAAATGGCTTGCTGTACCAAGGCAGGAACGTTTTTGTTCTGCTGTGATGAGTTCTCTCCAGAATGGTTCTACCAGAGAAGGTTGGCGCGTTCATACAATTTGGTAGATGGAAAACATGTGTCTTAATTTTATTTTCTTTCTGTATTGAGGTTAAGTGTCTTCATTTCTTCTGTGAATTGCCCATTTTTCTAGAGGGTTGTTTTTTTCTTACTGATTTTCGAGTTCTTTACATACAAACCAACCCCGCGCCCTATCAGTTTATTGTTTGGCTTTGATTGGTGATGGGACTTCTCCAGACAGAAGGTTTCTGGGTTTTGTAATCTGGTTTATTGACCTTTTTCTTATGCCTCCTGGGCTGAGGAGCAGCAGGCTTAGAAAAACCTTCTGCACTAAACAGAAGGGGCCATTTGCCACACATTCCAGACAACCAAGGCCTACCCGTACTTAGAATCCGTGCCTATTAGGGCTCGTCCTATGAAGACGGTAGAATCGTATCTGATTTTTATTTTGTTTTCTGTTTTTACTTTGTCTGTTTTTGAGAGCTTCCTGGAGGCAAGATGAGGAGCTAGAAAACTGTCCAAGTCAAGCCCCCTCCCTCCCTCCTGGCATGTTCTGGGTGGCATTTTAAAGAGGCTGTTTTGCTGGCAATAAAAAAACAGGTTTGGGGAAACTGTAAAACTGGTGGAACAGGAAAAGCAATATCGGGGTGGCCGGCGGTGCTCTGCGGGAAAGGGGGGCTGGACACTCGGCCGGAGGTGTGTCATGCGCTATCCGGAGCAGGGCCCAGCTTGAGTTTAAACTGTTAGAAAGGCCACCGTGTGTGTAGGGATTAAAATCGTCTTCTGCTTTTTCTAGTTTTTATTGAATTCACCCAAACAGATGGAAACATTCTAGAAAGAAAGGCGAGGGAGCAGCGGAACCAGCCTTGGCGCTGTCTGTGTGCCTGGCTCTCGCTCTGTGGTCCTGGGCAAGTCACTTGACTTTTCTGGTCTTGGTGGCCTTGGGCTGCACCAAAGACACACAGGAGTCCAGAACCTTCAGTGGGCCATGCTGAAATGGGTGTCGGCCTGACTGCACCCAGAACCCCTCCGGATTTCATGGCCCCATCCTGGGCCAGGGGAAGCAAGGGACCTGAACCCAGCGCGGTTAAGTCTCTCGTCCAGAGTCACGTCGGAGCTGAGATGCGAACCCAGGCCCAGCCGACTCGGGAGCAGCACGTGGCTTCGCCCCTAATCAAGTGGCCCCTTTGCAGCTGCTCCCGCTCTGACTTCAGTGTGTGCATTTGTGTGTGCAGAGAGGTGCCTTTCCTGCCGGCGACCTCCTCTGGACTCAGCAGAGAGGTGGATTCTGGGGTCCTCCCACCCACCTTACCCCTCTCTGCTTCTGCCCCACTCCCAGCCCCAGAAGTACACGTTAGTCCCCACAGCCCCGCCCCACAGTGAGGCGGCAGCTCTGTCCCTGCATGGTGGCCACAACACATAATACAGCTGCCAACCAGCCAGCTCCTACTGACCACAGTGGCCTTGTGACCCGTGTAGTGCACTGTCAGGAAAACAAAAAACAAAAAGCCTTTCTCCCCGCCACCAGGGCACGGCCGCTCGGAACTGCGGAGGAGCAGTTTTCAGAGCCAGGAAAGCCAGACATTTTTCTGCATCTCAGACTGACTGCTGAGACGCAGACTTACCTGAGTCGCTGGGAAAAGCTAAGAAACCACTGTGCACGGTAGATGGCAGGCTGCGCCCCAGCCCTGGCTCTGCACCTTCTCCCCTGGGGGGCTGCGCTTGAAACTCAGCCGGGAGCTGCATTCATCACGGCCAGAGCTCCGAGCGCCCACACTGCGTGTAGGATGCACCCCCCTCCACGGCAGCCTCCGGAGCCCTACAGGTGGTCTCCCTCATACAGGGGGACCGAGGTCCAAGCCCCTTCCCATAGACTCTGCCGTCTTGATTGATGCGTGGTCAGAAGCAGCGCGTCGGGTCAGTCTGGGGAGAAAGTGGATCGAGTAACTGCCTGCAGGAAATGCGCCTCTAGAGTCACGTTCGGCACAATCCATTCACTCACTCATGCCACAGATGTCCCACCGGGGTAAGCACTATACAGTAAGCACCCACTGGGGGCACAGCCCACTGGGGCCAGAGCACCCGGGATCAGATGGTTCAGGCGGCTGGCTGGTAGCCCCAGCCCAGCACCTTGGGGCAGCTCCTGGTGGCCACCCCAGGGGAGGCTCCAGCACGGCCTCATGGAGATTTGCTCCCACTCTCCGAGAGGAGAGAGCTCACCGCTGAGCCTGAGGATTCTGTACCAGGAGCCCTGGTCCCGATGAGGCGCCTCAGGAAGGAGAGTAGAGGTGTCGGGGGCTGTAGGCCGAGTGTGTACCCACTTGGTGGAAACTCTGGGGGACCTGGGAGCTCCCATGTACAGCCTGGTGACACCTGGGTGACATTTGCTGGACCATAGAGCCTGAGCGTAGTCATAATATGAAGTCACAAAAATGATCAAAGTCCAATTGTTGAGTGTGCACACCTGGGTGCTCTGCTAAATGAATTCAGTGCACAATTTTTAATTTGTACACACCTGTGAAATAAGTACTGTTACTGCCCCTTTGCCACATGGGGAAACTGAGGCACACAGGCAAGGAGACTTGCTCAGCTGGGGAGTGGTCAGGCCAGGAGTCCAGCCCAGGCTGTCCCTAACCCACCTTCTTTGCACTCAGTTATGGGGTATTTCATTTATAATGTCTGATGCTGTTTCTCCAATATACCTCTTTTCATGGCTGTGATTAGAATGTTCCAGATGGCTGGCCAGGTGTGCTGGGTCACCTTGGATGGAATTCAGCCTGTAGATGTCCTTCCATCCTCGATTCCTGTGCACCGGGGCCCCTGGCTGGCCTGTGGGCAAGGGAGAGTGGGCACTGGTGTTTCCTCCTGCGGGTTTGGGACCCACGGTGGCATCTGTGTCCCCTGGGCTCTGGGCGCAGCAGGGAGGATGGTGAGCAGGGGTTACCTGTGTTCCGGCTCTGAGGGCGGAGCCCACGCCAGAGCCGCCCAGGGGAGGGCTGGCCATTCCCCATTCGGTGCCTCCCTGCCGGGCCCTGAGCATGGAGCTCTGACCCGTGGGCTGTCTCTGGCCCCGCGAGCCTGGAGGGTCGCAAAGGAGGCAAAGGAGCAGAGGCAGGTCACAGGCTGCCCGCGTTCCACGTGGAGCCGAGAGTTCCAGGCACGGCCAGGTCCTAGGCCTACATTTCTTTCACTCAAACCCGTCCCCCATTTCAGGATGCTCTGGTGTTCTTTGAGCTGCCAAGAAATAAAGATTGGGTGCTGGCTGGGTGGATCGGTCTGTTGGAACGTAGTCCCAATAACCGAGGTTGCGGGTTTGTTCCCCGGTCAGGACACGTGCCAGAGCCAACCAGTGATGGAGGCGTTCTGTAATCGGAGGGTCACAGGTTCAGTCCCTGGTCTGGGCGCGTACGGGAAGCAACCAATCTGTGTTTCTCTCTCTCCCTTCCTCTCTCTCTAAAGGCAATGAAAAAATGTCCTCGGATTAGGATTTAAAAAAAAAAAAAGAAGAATCAACCAATGAATGTATACATAGTGGAACAATAAATTCTCTCTTTTCTTTTTCTCCCTCTCTCCCCCTGCCTTCTTCTCTCTCTCTGTCTAAAAATCATAAATTAAAAAAAAAAGAAATGAAAAACACCTTCAACTAAGAACATTCCTATTGCAGAGATGCACAAAACATGTGTCCCGGGAGCAGATTGTTTTAAGCCATCCTCGTAGCACCTCTGTGATTGGTTCTGTTGTCCCATTTGCCAGATGGGACAGTTGATGCTCAGAGAGGGAAGGGATCCACCCCAAGCCCGCATGACCAGAGCGTGCAGAATGGGGTGGGTGTCTAGGCCAAGTTCACGCTCTGTTAAGTGACTGATGCTGCTGCTGGTGTGTTCTCTTGGGCTTTCATGCAGAGTCTCAGGACCGTGGCGCCTCGGGGTCATCAGCTCATTTTCTTCCTTATAAGCTGATAATTGCGAAGGTCCTCTTTAATACATCTGGTCCCTCTCCTCCCACCTCATAAGATTCCTCAGTCTGCCTCCGGGCCAGCTGGCTAATTCTCAGTGATCCACCTTGTTGGCCAAGATGGGTTTTTTTGACCATTAGTTCTTCGAGATACGACACAGCTGTGCTGTCCAATATGGTAGCCATTGGCCACATGTGGCTCTTTAAATTCAAATGAATGAGAGTTAAATAAAATTACAAATTCAGTTCCTCCATCTTGCTCCCCACATTCCAAGTGCTCAGCGGCCCCTGCAGCCCACGGTGCAGATACGAATGTTTCCGTCGTTGCTGTGAGTTCTGTGGGGCAGCCCCGTTCTCGCACAGAGGGCGCTGTGGACAGACGAGTTCGCCGCTCCCAGGGAATTCCGGTCGCATTGCAAAGGCTCTGACAAGTCCTACAGTAGGAATCTGGTTTCGCAGGGAGCTGAGCACACTAAGCATACTTGCCCAGGGACATTTTTACGCCTATAAACATCTCGGCCTTTCCCTAAACACGGCGAGTGACCCCCTCCTCCTGACCACAGGCCTCTGTGGCCCTTTTTGGGAACCTAATGCCTCGTCTTGTTTTCTTCCCAGACTGCCTGGGGTCCCCGGTGTTTACGCCCATCAAGTCGGACATAAGTGGCAACATCACGGTACGTACTTGGCCCAGCAGCTGTGACCCTGGTACCCCGTCAGGAATCTAAACCTGTCCTGAGTCACCGAGACCCTGCCCCCTGCCGTAAGCCCCCTGGGCTGAGGAACGGGAAGGGGACATGGAAAATGGCCTTGGCCCCCAACTCCCCTGAATCAGGGCTTGAGACTATCGGTCACAGCATGCAATCATGCCACCTAGTCACAGCCTGACTGGGACGGCAGTCCGAGGGTTGACCTAGAAGGAGCCCACTGGTTCTTGTATCCACCCCCACATCCCCAAATAACTAAACTCTCAGTCCATGGTGCACCGGCCCAGACCTTCCCTTCCTTGGTCCTGGGAGTGCCTGGTGCTGCCCCCGATCTCCAGCCCCGGGCTGGGCCCTAGGGGGTTGTCATGGGGAGAGAGGCTCAGGTGCTGGGGGGCCGGCCTGGGCAGGAACTGCTCCAGTACTGGTGGCAGGCTGGTACCAGCTGTGTCACCTTGGGCACCGCACTACCCCTCTGAGTCTCAATTCCCTCACCTGCAAATGGGGACGGTGACAGAGCAACATCAGGGCCACTGTGATCAGGGGACAGCAGCGCCAGTGAAGCACTCTGTACGTCCTGCACGTGGCAGGTGCTGGTGTGTGTGAGCGGTCCGGGTAGTTACCGTTAGTTACAACAAGCCCGGTGGTTGTTCTCGGCGCTGGCGGGAGGACAGCGAGGCCCTGGTAGAGTACCCCTCCACCCAGCGTGCCGGCCACTCGTCTGCGGGCACCGCCTTTCCAACCAGAAACCCGGTGCGCTCCGTTTCAGAAAATCAAAGCCGTGTACGACACCGACCCGACCAAGTTCCGGACGCTGCAGAACATCCTGGAGGTGGAGAAGGAGATGTACGGGGCAGAGTGGCCCAAAGTGGGGGCCACGCTGGCGCTGATGTGGCTGAAAAGGTGACGGGCCTGGGTGGCAGGGTGTGTGTGGCTGTCAGTCCCGGGGGCCCGCACTGCCGAGGAGGCGCCCCTGCCCCACTGCATCTGCTCTGGTGGGAAGGACGGTCGCTCCATTCCTTTCACAGGTGCTGTTCTTACCCGATGCTAGTTGGTGGCTGGGAACAAGCACCCCAGGGGCCGAGGCCAGCCTGCTGGTGACAGTCCCCTGTCCCAGCCTGGTCAGAGGCAGAGCAAGCTAGTACACCCTCTGGGTGTGCTTGGCTCTTTTTTTTGTTTGTTTAATTGAAGTTTCAGAAAGAGCAGTCAGTTTGTTGTTCCATTTATTTTTATTTATTTATTTTTAAAATGTTACATCTTTAAAAAAAAATTTTCCCTTGCTTTTTTTTAAAAAAAGACTTCATTTATTTATTTTCAGACAGAGGGGAAGGAAGGGAGAAAGACAGGGAGAGAAACATCGATTGGTTGCCTCTCACACGCCCCTAACTAGGGACCTGGCCTGCGACCCAGGCACGTGCCCTGACCAGGAATCAAACTGATGACCTTTCGGTTCACAGGCCGGCGCTCCATGCACTGAGCCACCCCAGCCAGGGCTGTTGTTCCACTTACGTACGCATTCATTGTTTGCTTCTCGTATGTGCCCTGACTGGAGGGAGGTTGACCCTGCATCCTTGGTGTAGCAGATTGGTGTTCTAACCACTGAACTACCTGGCCAGGGCTGTGCTGAGCTCCTCGTAAGCCTGACCACATTTCATGTGCTGTGACTTAAGCGTGGTGTGGCCCCCATCTCTCAGAGGAGGCCCCTGGGCCTTCTGGAGGCCAAATCACGTGCCCAGGTCACGGGGCAGCCCTGGGAGCACGTGGCTGAGTGTAGTCGTGTAGGTTGTGCCCTTGGTTGTGCAGGAGACACCTGGTCTGGGCTGGTCACTTCATGCATGGAGTACATTTGTATGTTTTGACAACTTGTTGACAGAAATACAGCATCTTGAGGAGAGGGAACTCTTTGTGGTTTGCACGGGTTCATCCTATGGGCTGGAGGCAGGATCCCCGATGAGGGATTTGCACCCAGGTGACCTGACCCCGGAGTTGACAGTGCTTGTAGCCACTATGCTTACTGTCCTGACAGCAAATACTTGAATCCCTGTGTAGTTGTCCCCACCTTGCAGATGAGGCCACCGAGGCTCCGAAAGGCCAGGTAGCTTTCTTGCTCAGCTGGCTGTCCACCAGCCACAGAATTCTCCTTGAGCTGCGCAAACACTGCAGCCCGGCATCTGCTCTGAAGCCAGGGACCCATTCCCTGCCCCCCAGGTGTCCCAACGTTGCCTCTCTCTAGGGCCTGGAGCCGGGAAGGGTGCCCCTCCCTGTCTACGCCCCCACCACAGACTAACCCCCAACATGCACTTCTTAGGTAATATGTGGGTGTGGCCGTGTGGGCTTTGGGGAAGGTAGCCTGTCATGAACACCCGCACGGCATGTTTTAGAGTTGCCCCACCAAGCTACCACCTTTGTCAGGTAGGGAGAGCCACAGACCGGGAAGGAGGGCTGCCCCTGGGCCGCCCATTGCAGGCGTGTGGGTCTCCCAGAGGAGCAGAGCAGAGGGCGACATTTTGATCAGTTAGATTGTTCGAGTGCACATCGGGCATGGGTGGAGCCAGGCTGCTGGGAGGGCAGGTGCAGGCGACGCCCACAAGTGGAGCACGTAGTGCGTGCCTGCTGTGTACTGCTTGGGGTGCAGGCCAAGTGGGGTGCCACATCAGATGAGGCACAGACCCTCCTAGGGTATCACCGTCTGGGCAGGGTGTCAGGCTGGTGGGTGGATCCCTACAGCAGGGTATCAGAGCCTGGAGCAGAGAGGGCAGGAGGGCTTCCTGGAGGAGGATGGCCGAGCAGAGTCTCTAAGACATAGCAGGAGGGTCCCAGGCAGACTAGGCCTTGCAGAGGCGGGAGGGCGGAAGAGACCTAGTGTGTCTGAGGACATGAGTGGGTGGGCTGGACCCTACGTCCCTGGAGGGGCCGTGTTCAGCAACCGCCACCAGCCTTCGTATAGACAAGGAGCTTGGACGATGCTCTGTTGAGCCCGCGGTCACATTACATGGAAGCCAGGTGTAAAGATGGAATCTGGGAATTCCACCCCCTACCCTGTGTATGTATTCCTGGCACCCAGTAGGCGCCCCGATTCAGAGGAGTCGGGGCCTGCTGTGTGCAGGGGCTGCTGGCCGCTCCACAGGCAGCAGTGGGCAGTGTCCTAAAGAGCCTTCTGTCTTCTCCCTGGGATGCAGAGGCCTCCGATTCATCCAGGTCTTCCTCCAGAGCATCTGTGATGGCGAGCGGGACGAGAACCACCCCAACCTCATCCGCGTCAACGCCACCAAGGCCTACGAGATGGCGCTCAAGAAGTACCACGGCTGGATTGTGCAGAAGATCTTCCAGGTGAGCCAGGAGGCCCGCTCTGTCCCCAGGCCAGAGGATCACCAGCTTGTGGGGTCTGCTCCCTGCTCTGCCGCTCCTTGCTGTGGCCACTCGGAGCCTGTGTTTGTCCCCCAAGCTCAGGAAGGGCTCCCCTGTCCCTGTGAGGGGGCTGTTGCGCTGAGGGGCCCTGCCACAAGCACGTGCCCGGCCCCTTTGGCAGCCATGGAGGGGGCCATGCTATGTTCTCTGGGGTGTTCCATTGAGTCACCTTGTCCTAGGGGGCCTGATTGGGGGTTCCTGGCAGAAACCCTGGCCGGACTCTAAGGACCTCAGGGGGATGGTGGGCTGGCGTGATTGGCCCCTCAGATTCAGCCTAGATCCTCACTGCGGGCAGTGGGGGAGGGGGGTGCAGAGCCCAGGGGGACATCTGCTGAAAGGAAACTGGTCCACAGGGCTATCGGTGGCTTTTGTTGGGGTGACATTGGCTGCTGTTCCTGGAAACAGACTCAAATACCAGCCTTTTTACTTGGGGAGCCCCAGGGTCACCAGGCCGGGAGGCCCAGCTGGGAGATGTTCGGAGGCCCTCAGGGTGCCCTGCACCATCAGTGGCCACCCTGCCTCTCGTGGCCTCCATATCCCACCCAGCCCGTCGTGGCCGCCCCTCCTTCTGCAGCTCCCTCCACCTGCCCAGTCTCACTCCCACAACAACTGGGGTTTCATGGGCTGGCCTCTTTGCACAAGGGACAGGCCTTGGGCAGGAGAGCCAGTCACCAGGCGGGAAATATGGGCACCTCTTGGCCATGTGCCCTGGCAGGGCTGGACACGGGGCCCATCCCCGTGGGAACCTCCCCCCTGCCCCCAAGGACCTTGCAACCGCCCCCTCAGTAGTGGCAGCATGTCCTCTGTGGCTGGCCCGTGGTGTGTAATCTTCACCAGTGCACCATGAGGCGGGTACTTCCCTTACCCCCATTTCACAGATGAAGAGACTGAGGCTCAGAGAGGTTATCTTGCTCGAGGTCACCCGGGAGAAGATGGGAGCCGGGATTCTGTGCCCTGAGCCTCAGTGACCTTGTCTTTCCTTCAGTGGGCGAGACGTAGGCCCCGCCTCAAAGGGTCCTCAGGAAAGGAAATGAGCTGATCCGTGTCACGTGCTTGGCACGTGGCTCACACTCTGTGTGCCGAAACTAAAGCTACTTCTTTTCGTGATGACAATACAGTTGTTTGTCACTTCCTCGCCCGCTCAAACTTGTAGCATCTTTTCCCTCTGGCTCTGAAATTCTCTAATTTTCTGCTTCTCTGGACTTTTCAAGTGGCAGGGAGGCCCTGAAATTTAGGCAAGTGTCACCCCCTAAAGGACAAAAGCGGTCACAGATTTGGCGGCCCTCTCCCCTGCTCAGAAAGTGGGTTCTCCGAAGAAGCAGTTTACCTTCGCAGAGCAGGCTAACCCAGACGGAAAGGGGCTCACCCATGGTGGGCACCTTCTGTGTGCTGGGCTTTGTGCTGAGCACCTTTGCACAACCTTCTTAATCCTCACAAGAGCCACCCAGTGAGAAGGGTGCCATGATCATCCCCATTTTACAGATGAGGAAACTGAGGCTCAGAGAGGCTAAGTAACTTTCTCAAGGCTCACAGCTAGTAAGTCCTTCCTGCTGTCCCTCACGGGGGTATAGAAGGGAACACACATCATCCTTTGCCTTTTCCTTTCCCTTCCAATGCCACGGATAGTGCAGCCCCCTGCCCGACAGGGCCCTCAGGGATGTGCCCTCACAGAGCGCCCCCGTGCCTGGCCTGGTGGGCCGGGCCCCCTAACACGGCTCTCTCTCCTCTCGCTCGTCTCCAGGCAGCACTGTATGCAGCGCCCTACAAGTCCGACTTCCTGAAAGCGCTCTCCAAGGGACAGAACGTGACAGAGGAGGAGTGCCTGGAGAAGGTCCGCCTCTTCCTGGTCAACTACACGGCCACCATTGACGTCATCTACGAGATGTACACCAAAATGAACGCCGAGCTCAACTACAAGGTGTAGGCGTGCCCAGCGGTGGGCACACCCCGGCCACCCGCTGCCCTGCACGCCGCCGCTCGCAGAAAAAGGCAAACCCGAATCACTGTGAATCCAGCCAGCGGGCCGCCCCTGGCCTGCGCCCCCCAGAGCGGCCCGGGGCCTGGCTGGGGTCTGCAGGGGAGGGCCTCGGTTTGGTGCAAGTCATTTTTGGGGTGTCTACCCTAAGGGAGCAATAAGTAACTGCCCTACTTCTGAATCACCTTTGAATTTCACAGCAGCACAGACTGCTGTGCCTTCATTTCAGTGTGGTAAAAATCAATTAATGTTGCTAATGAATCAAGTCCTAGGGTTTTTGGTCCCCTCCCTTGGGGTACATGTCTGGGGGAGTCCTGTCAGACCATACACCTCACTTTAAACATGAGGATCCGGTGCGATGATGCTTGGGTATTTTAAGGACCACGAGGAGTTTGATTTGAAATTATACAAGACCCCTGTTGTGGATTTTTTTTTTTTTTTTGAGCAAATGGGTGAGTGTTCTTGCACGGCTACGTGGCCCGGCCTCACAGCCTTGTCATCCTAGACCTTGCTCTTCTGTCTTTTTCCAGACAGGTTTTTATAGCTGAAAACAACCAGCAAGCCTTTGATAGCTATGACCAAGGGGACTTTATGTCAAAGCTATCAGGCACAAACAATTGACCAGAGATGACGGAATTTGCATTCTTCTGCATAATTGTTTTCTTCAGGGACAGCTCTTCCATCCTGAGAAACTGCCCACCCTAGGTATTTTCTCATGGGGGAGACCACGAGCCCCCCGGATGCTGAGACCCCAGGAAACGCCTCGCTGCCTTAACTCTCCTTGCTGGCGCTAAAAAGAGCTGTATTTTTTAAAGTGTTGGGGGTGAATAGAGGAACCCCCAAAGAACTAATGTGTGTTAAAAACCCAATGAGGAACAATTGGTGATTTTTATGCAGAAACTAAATAATTCTTAATAAACAAATCTCTATTTTGGAATCACATCTGTGTGCTGTTTTGGTTCTTGAGTCTTTTCTTCCTGGATTAGAGGTTGTTGCCAGGGACCAGCCAAGAACCTGTTTTCTAGCTTTTGTGGTTTAAAAACAAATAGAACTGGTTGCCACATTGAGGAACTGGGGAAATTTCTCATCAAAGTCTTGACTTCTAGCTTCCTTTGAAAACTCAGACTACCTGGCAGGACCTGAGAGTTGGCTGCCACCTTAGCTGGGCAGGATAAATGGGCGGATGTGTTCTCCACTTTGCCTCAGTCCCCACCAGTCCCTGATGCATCCCCAACCCAGTGATCTGTTGTTATTTGCATGTTATTATGGGCTGATGCTTTTTCTGATACTAGGGTTAAGTGCAGGTGCCATATTCATTTTACTTCATTCCTGCTCCCACAGAACTAATGGTCTAGTGGGCAAGATGGAACAGTAAATCAACAGTGATAATTTAGAGTGGTCAGTGCCTGGAGGGAGTCTGGGGACATAGCTGAGGGGCCATGTCCTAGGACAGTGCATCTCAGGGAGTCAGGGCCGTGATGGAAGGGCGGGAGGCCGGCTGAGGAGACGAGGCAGGTGATACTTCAAGACCTGGTGGCTTGACTTAGAGCAGGCTGTGTGTGTGTGATATGCTACCAAGGGGTTTGAACTTGACCTTGAAAATTATGGAACACCTTCAAGGGTCTTGTGCACACCCCAGTCAAATACCCAGTGTGGAAGGCCCCTCTGTTATGACCAAGGGATGGGCATTTGCACTGTTTTTACTGTGTCTGATGCAATATGTTCTAATATTGCTAGTGATAGCAATACTACTGATCTTCCTAAGCTCCAGCTGCTCTGTAGGGTTTTTTTCCCCCTTTGGGTTTTATAGCAATATAAAATTATGCCAACAAATTAAAAGAATCCTGCACCTTCCTTTAAAAGAGAACTTTTCTTCGGATCTGTAACATTAATGCAACTGGGAAGGCAATTTCTCTGTGGAAGGCAGGGGTTTTCCCAGGACAGCCTCCTTCACTCCTTGGCACCTGCCAGGCCGCTGGGAGCACTGCGGGTCCCCAAAGACAAAGCCAGCAGACATCTGTGCCTTCCCTATCTTATCCTCGCCAAAGTTCTGCCTGGGGCAGGGAGGAAGAAACACACATTGAGCACCGGCTGTATACTGGGCCCTGCACAAGCACTTAATGCACCTCATTGCACAACCACCCTGAGAGGTGGGCATCAGGAGCCCAGTGTGTCAGAGGAGGAAACTGAACCCCCCCGGGGGGGGGGGCGAGAGGACTCAGCGGGGTGACCCAGCCAGGATCGAGGGGCACCAGGGTTTCATGTCTGACTCCATATCTCCCTTCAGCCATGTGCATGTCTGTTCTAGCACCCCTTCCTACCAGGGCAGCCTCACTGACTGGGCTGTGTCTGATCGTGCCCAGAAACTGAATGAGCCCTAACGCTTGACAAGGGTTGACTCATTTACTGACTTGTTGATTCATTCAGTTAAACCTCACTCACTGAGCAGTCATTCAAAACATTGTACTCGTCTCTGTTATAAACGAGTGACTGAAGCTCACTCCACTGCAAAGAGGGCTCAGTTTTCTTTTTTATGACTTGGGAGTCTTGCTAATAACCCACTTTACAGGTTGTGAGGCTTAAATGTAACTATTTTTAAAAAAGATTTTATTTATTTTTAGACAGTGGAAGGGAGGGAGAAGGAGAGGGAGAGAAACATCACTGTGTGGTTGCTTCTTGCACATCCCCTATTGCACACCCCCTACTGGGAACCTGGCCCGCAACCCAGGCAGGTGCCCTGACTGGGAATTGAACTGGCGACCCTTTAGTTTACAGCCAGTGCTCAATCTACTGAGCTACACCAGCCAGGGCAAATGCTACTATTTATAAAGCAATTAGAAATGTCTGAAGCATAGCATGTAACCTTTGTAAGTGTTAAATGAAACTGCACGGATATATTCATGTGATGTGGGGTGCATGGCGACGTGACAGAGTATTGGAGTTCTGGCTCTGCCGCTGAGCAGCTGAGTGGCCCTGGACAATCCCTTCCGCTCTGATCCTTTTTCCTCATTTGTACAATGAGGATCCTAATCGTTCCTAGCTCACTGTGTCAGTGAGACTGCCTGGGCAAGCGTGAACTGCGAAATCGTTCAGTGTCGCCTGACGACCATCGTTCCCAGGGGCTGGGGGGATAGGCGAATGGAGGGGAAACATATCTGTGCGTTTGTGTGTTGGGTGATGAATTCCCTGGTTCACTCTGCCCCACCCCGCCCCGCACGGGGACCGCCTGCAGCTCCCACCGAGTCCGGTAGGTGGCGCTGCCGGCATGGTGCCGCGACCCTGGCGGAAGGCTCTGCAGGTCTGCCCCTCCCAGTATCCCCAGCCTCCCGCTGTGGTTCATTACCCAACCTAACTTGTTGGTGGTTTTCCAAGGGCTAAATGAGGAGCGCTGTTCGAGCATTGTTGAGAAAATTTGGAGCCTCTCAAACGGGTGCTGTAGACTTCTGACTTCAGGCCAACCTGTGTGTGGACAGCAAAGGTGTGTCCTGGATTAGGATCCTTACCACCACCACCACCTCACACTTTTTAGATCCAAGTGCAGGTTCTCTAGCCTTGTCGCAGTGTGGTCCAGGGGTCAGTTCGCCACTCTAAGCCTCAGTTTCCACACTTGTAAAATGGGACAGGACCACATCTACTTTGCAAGATTACATAAAATAATGTATGTAAAATGCCTGACACGTAGACGTTCAATGAATGGCTCTTAATAATATTTTTACTTATTGAGTCTACAGCCTGCCAGGGGCCCCTGAAGGGGCAACCCAGCCCCAAATGTGGTTAAACTGTAGCATGCTCACTGACTCCTGCCCTTAAAGATACGGCCAGGCCCATGCCACCCACCGACAGGAGCATCCCGGGAAAGGTCATGCATCTGGCCGATATTCCTCCTTCTCTCCTGGTCTGCTGGGTGATTCTGGGTGAGTCCCTTCTCCCTTCTGGGCTTTGGTTTTCTCATCTATAACATCAGGGGACTGGGCAGTTTAAAGCACCTCCCAGCTCTGACAATCTACAATAGACTACTTGTCACCGTAACCAGCCCCTGG
Organism: Trachops cirrhosus; assembly: GCA_028533065.1. Taxonomy (NCBI): domain Eukaryota; kingdom Metazoa; phylum Chordata; class Mammalia; order Chiroptera; family Phyllostomidae; genus Trachops; species Trachops cirrhosus. The sequence continues at coordinate 57,864,267 of CM052546.1, read as the reverse complement.
TTTGTACTCATAATTCCAATGAGCTCACTCACTCCTGTTTGCTGAGCACCTGCTATGAGTGAGGCCCTGGGCTAGGCCCAGGGTTCCTGCAGGGCCAAGACACGCAAGGCCCTGCCTTCCAAGGGGCTTACCATCCCCTGGGAGATATTTGGATGGGAGAAGGGCAGGCCAGAGAGCCTCTCTGAAGAGGTGACATTTGAGCTGAGACCTGAAGGGGGAGAAAGAGCAGGGCACAGTAAGAGGCTGGCTACAGCTAGTGCAAAGGCCCTGAGGCAGGGGAGAAAGCAGCATGTTCGAAGGGCAGAGAGAGGCTGGAGCAGATGGAGCCTGGAGATCAAGGGGGGCGGATAGTGAGGAATGAAACCTAGAGGTGCTGAGGCCAGTGTGAGTTTGGTGTCTGTTCTAAGAGCAGGGGAAGTCATAAGCCTCTATGAGTAGAGGGGGATAGAGCTAACTCACAGTTTGAAAAGCTGTTAGCTGGGATCCTGGACTCAGAAAAGGGGCTGTCCCCTTCCTGACCCAATGTCTGCCTCTTCCTAGCTGGGAAGGTTGGGCCTTCATTACTTCCAAGTGGGAACAGGGGCCTCCCAGGCCTCTGTGAAAGTCCCGGGCCTCTTTCCAGAAAGGGCTCATGCACCCCTCTCACAATGTCACTCACCATTCTAGGGGCCTCCAGGATCCCCACTGAATTACTGGGACCCTGCTGACACCCAGGCCTAGGTGCCCTCCTCCCTCTCTATGCCACAACGTCAGATGAAGGCTATCTTTGAAATGCCTGTGGCCAGCAGCGGCCTGGCCACACCCACAGGCCACCAGGCCGGCTGCCGGCAGATTGCAATCACGGCAAGTGGCTGAGTGGCTGTGCCCATGACAACAGTCCTCTGCGGGGCAGGGCCCCCTCTCCACCTGGCCTCAGGTTTCTGCCCCAGGGAGAATTCCAGAAGAGCCTCATTGAAGGTCCCTGGCAGGGCAGGGCCTCTGTCTCTGGGCCAAAGTCAGCTACTTGCAGGACTCAGGTAGACAAACCAGCTGATTGTCTCTAGCCACTTTCTGTCCTGTCTCCATGGCTTCTTGGTAAAGGTGGGCAGATGTGATTTCCAGGACGTTGCTGTCCATTGGGGCAGGAAGACCATCAGACCCCAGGGCGTTGTGACTGTGACCCTTGGCAGGCTCCTTCCCCTCTCGGAGTGTGCTTCCTCTCCTGTGGCTGGAATGAATACTTGAGGATAAGTCTCCCTGCACAGAATTCCCGCCCCCCGCCCACTCCAGGTCTCTCATCCAGGTGGGTGCCAGCAGGGCTCCCCAAGTCAGAGGTGAAGGGACTGAAGCACATGGGGCAGTGCAAGGTGGCTGCTGGAGGGACTGGACGGTGCCACTGAACTCAGGTGGTCCTGGGTTCAAATCCTGACTCTACCACCAGCAGGTGCCTCAGGCAAAGGGCTTTCACCATGTAGAAGCTTAGTTTGCCCATCTGCAAAAAGGGCTGGTGAAAACCCGCCCCTCTGAGGGCCGTGGGTAGGAGGGGCTGAGGCCCAGCACCCAGCCCTGCATGGCGGTGTTGGCTGCACCTGCAACTCAGGGACCCACCCCAGGCCCCCGGGACATGGACGCCATTCTTGGCCTAAGCCAAGTTCTGGAGCTGTGAGGCCACCGGCCGGGCTGAGGAAGTGCCTGTGGAAGAGAAAGAGGGAAGAGAGCAGAGGGAGAACACTGCCTGGTGTCTGGGGGAGAGCCGGGCCTGGGTGCCTACTGTCCCCTGGACTCAGGGGTTCCCATCTGTGAGATGGAGAGGATGCAAGGGAACACCAGGGCCAGCCCCACAAGATGGCCGGGAAGAAAGACGCTGCGTGGTGTAAAGGAGAGCGTGCTGCGAGGGTGAGAGTGCTCCTGAGGGTGTCAGCTAGTCTCGGGGAAGCGCGGTGACCTCGGGATAGTTTACCGAGCACTAGTGTGTTTAGCCCTCCCAGCTGGGTGAGGTAGGGGCGGTCACCAGCCCCATTATTAGGTGAAGAAGTGAGGCTCAGAGAAGCAGAGTCACCTGCCCGAGGTCATGCGGCTTGGACTGGGGCTAGAGCCACACCCACATATCTTCCTCACCGGAGGATATATATTTATTGATTTTAGAGAGAAAGAGGAAGGGCGGGGGTGGGGGGGAGAAACTTCGATGTGAGAGACATCTATCAGTTGCCTCCCCTGTGCGCCCCGACCTGGGATTGAACCCGCAGCCTTTTTGGTGTGTGGGGTGACGCTCCCTCCAACCGAGCCCCTCCACCAGGGCCATACCCACATCCCTCTGATTCCAGAGAGTCCATGTTTTGTTTTGTTTTTTAAATCTTTTGTAATGGCTGTATTGAAAGAAATTCACGTGCTATACAGTTTCCCCATTTTCCCATTCAGTGGTTTTTTATACTCACAGATTCATGCAACCATCACTGCAGTCAATTCTAGAACATTTCAACACCCCAAGGAGAAACTCCAAACCCTTTCATTATCACCCGTTGAAACCTCCCCACCCCCAGCCCCTGGCAACCACTGCTCCTTTCTGTCCCTGTGGACCTGCTTTTTCTGAACTTCTCACAGAGGTGGAATCACAGAACTTGTGGCCTTTGACGTCTGGCTTCCTTCACTGAGCGACGTGTCCTCGGGGCTCCTCCCTGTCGCAGTAGCAGTAGCTCCTACCGGGCTTTGTTCTCTTTGCCCGAGTACTGTTCCGTTGTAGGGATACACACATTTTGTTTCTACAGCCACCTGTGTTTCTGTTTCGGGCTGTGATGAGTAATGCTGATATGTTACAAGTGTCTGTGTGGTCAGTGTTTTCATCTCTCTTGGCGAGGTCCCTGGGAGAGGAGCTGTGGCTCGTGTGGTAACTGTGTTTAACCCTGGGAGGAACTTGTTTCCAAAGAGGCTGCCTGCGCCCCTTTCCATTCACGTTCCCCCCAGCGTGGTGGGCCAGCGGGCTCTGATGTCTCCACATCCTCGCCGACACTTGTTATTGTCTGTCTTCTTGAGACCATATTCTTACTGACTGTGTTACACTCTAGAGTCTGCTGGGCTTGGGTTCAAATCCTGCCAGCCGTGGGGTCTCAGGCAAGTGGTTTTTCCGTGTCCTTTTCTAGAAAATGGCATAAGAATCCTTCCCTTCCAGGCTGTCAGGGGGTGGAATGGGTTGGTGGCAGCATCAGGGCTGTGCCAAGTGTAAAGGGAGGTACACATGTTTTGTTTATATAACTGGTGACTAGAGGTGGGGTGGAGTGGGGAGAGGTGCCCCAGGTGTAATGTCCCTGACAGACTGACCCATCTGGTTCACCACCTCTCCCCAGAGCCTGGCATTGAGTTGGGTATACAGTAGGCGCTCGCTAAGTGCAGGCTCTAGGTGCTGCCCAGGAACCCCTTTTAGTGGAAATAGCCGAGCCCACCGTGGCACTCTGCAGAGGACCTCTGTGGGCCCAAGGCCTGGGCTGCCTGTTGCCTCCGTGGGTCAGACTCTCAGCCTATGCTGGAATTTTTTTCTTCCCTAAGAGGAAAAGTTTTCTGTCAAGAGTCTCTTGTCCTTCCAGGACAAGGTCTGGAGAGCTTCGCCAGCGACAAAACCAGTAAAGTAGCGGCAGCCACATCCTAGCAGTGGGCCTTGCTCACGTTTCGTGAAAACAGCATGTTCGTTTGCCGGGGGCTGGGGGTTTCCCTTTCTCTTCCGACTCACCCCTTTTGTGCTGTCAATGAACCAGCCCTTTTTTTATTGTGGTAAAATACACGTATTGAAATTTGCCATCTTAAACCATTGTAAGTGTGCAGTTCAGCGGCATTAAGTGCATTCACATTGTTGTGCAAACATCACCACCATCCGTGCCCATGAACTCTTCATTTTGCAAAACTGAAACTCTGTACCCACCCAACAATACCCTTCTATTCCTCTCTCCCTTCAGCTCACTCAACCAGTAGTTTTAAAACACCTACTAAGTGCCAGGACCTGGTCCTGCAGCTGCAAATAAGACAGTTATGGTCCTTGCTTCTTGGAAACTGATGCCCATTTTTCAGATGAGGAGACTGAGGCACTGAGAGGGAGGGTCTCCCACCTGATCAGAGGCAGGGCAGAGTTTGAACCCAGGCGTCTGGAACAGAGGCTCCGATCCAGGCACCTCGCCCAAGATGAGCCACTTCCTCAGTTGCCCCATCTGTGAAATGGGGGTCAGGAAGGAGCTGGGTTAAGAATGGTGAAGCTGACGGCTCACACCTTGTCTCCCTGACCTTGGAGAAGAGACAGCACCACGCCCCAGCCCCTTCTCTTCCAGTCTCCTCCAGTAACTTTGTTAGCTTGGCTCATCCTTGTCCATTTCTTTCCATTTGAGACATGCCTCTCTGCAGAAATGGGCCCCAGACTATTCTACCCATCACTCCCCTGCTTCCCAGCCTGGCGGGGCCCCAGCCCCAGGCTCTCCAGCAGGGAGGCCACCCATCAGGGTTCAGGAAAGTCAGAGACAGGAGGGACCCTCTGTTTACATTCCTCACCACAGCCCGATAGCTAGCTGCCCGTTGGCTCTATTTAAGATCCTGGAATCCCTGGCTGGTGTGGCTCAGTGGATTGAGCTCGGCCTGCGAACCAAAGGGTCGCCAGTTCGATTCCCAGTCAGGGCACATGCCTGGGTTGCAGGCCAGGTCCCCAGTGGGGGCCATGTGAGAGGCAACCACACATCGATGTATAACTGACTCTCTTTCTCCTTCCCTTCCCCTCTCTCTAAAAATAAATAAATAAATCTTAAAAAAGAAGATCCTGGAATCGCAGAGGGAAAAAGTTCCCTTCCCCACGCTCTCAAGGAGGGAGCAGCTTTTGGAGAGGCCACGTCCCCTCCAAGCCTCAATTTTCCATCTGTGAAGTGGGCACAGCAATCCCAACCTCACAGCTTGGTTGGGAGAAGGTTTACTTGACACCCCCGCCCCCATGCTCAGTGAGTTCATCATTAAGGTTTCTTTCTTTTTTTTTTAAATGTCTCACATTGGTGGTTTGAACATACCACCTTTGCTCTTGTTCTCTCTTTCCAAGAATTCTAAAATTTCACAGTCTTACCAATGGGGGCATCAGCTCAATGGAATACACAGTAGTGCTAAAAAAGACTAAAAATGTTCCGAGGGCTCCGAGGGCTCCGCATAGACCTGGTGCACCCAGCATTGTCTCCCTGACTGTGAGGTGACATATCTACACCCCACTCCACAGTGGGGACGCTGAGGCGCAGAGGCAAAGGGACTGGCTGCTCCCCTGGTGAGTCGCAGAGCCAGGCTTGGGCTCAAGGAGTGCGACTCTGGAGCTCAGGTACATGAAGCTTCCAACCAGTCTGGTAGGAGTGAGCTGCCAGATCTACGGAAGTAATCAAGTGTCTGGGGAAGAAGATGAGTGTGCATGGTGGGCTCACCTTCGCAATCCAATAAAAACACAGGCACTGAGCTCCTACAGGCTCCGGGCTACGCGCTTGTAAAGAGGTGAAGGAAAGGAGCTCACATTTATTGAGCCTCAGACGACCCACGCAGATCTGTCTCTGAATTGTCCGCTGAATACATGAACGAACAAAAGGATTCATGGGTCGGTCCATTCCCAGAGGAGCGAGCAGTGCCAAGGTGGCCTAGAGAGCAGCCCCAAATCTCGGGATGCCAACCAGAGCCCTCTCCAAGAAGCGCCTGCCTCTCCATCTAGGGATCGTGATGCCTGTTTTCTGAGTGAGGAAACTGAGGCTCCTGGTTCCCTCCACCCCCTCCCCCGCAGAGGCTGCGGATCCCACGGCCTCCACCTCGGGCACTGCGTGGGCACGGGAGCCGCGGGTGGGCGGGGTGCAGGCCCGGGGGCGGCGCGCGGCGGGTAACCTGAGCCGGGGGAGGAGAGACGCTGCTGCGGGCGGGCGGGCGCCGGGCGGGCCGCGGGGACTCAGGAAGCGCCGCGCTCCCAGCCGCCGGCCCCGTGCGGTCCCGGAGGTGAGTGCCGCCTGAGCCCTCGGGGCTGGGACAGTCAAGGTCCTCTCGTGCTCCTGGGGACGTCGCGGAGGCGCCAAAGGCTTTCCGGGGGCGCGGGAAGCGCGGGGCCCTGTTGGGTTCCCTTGGGCCGGGCACCGCTCCCCGGGGTTCAGTTTTATCACCTGTGAAATGGGGCGCTGCCAGGGGCCCTGGAGGTTCCCGGTCTGGGGGAGGGAGGGCCGGGTCCTCAAGGAAGCCCCGACGCCCACCTGGGAGGGCATCGCCGTTTTGGGGTGCTTGGAAGAGGGGGTGGGTGGGGGTGTGCCCAGTCGGCCCTTGATCTCTGAGCAAGCTGCAGGGAACTTCAAAGGGCACTTTTGGTTACTGAGTCCCAGAGAGATGGCTCTTCCCCGGGATGCAGGAAAATCTTTAACCTCCAGCCGTGCGGAGGAGACTGCCGGGAGGTCCAGCGGCCCAGGTCAGGAGGACTGGGGGAGACCTCCAGCGCCCTGACTTGCCCGGATACCAACCAGAGCCGTTGGTTGAGCTGCTCCCACCACCCAGTTGTAGATGAGGAAACTGAGGCTCAGGTCGGGGTGTAGCCGAGTGGAGTTTCAATCCAGGGCTGTCCGGCTCCAAAGCCATGCTGCCTAGTACCCGGGGTGCCCTGGGAGGGGTGGGGGTAGGGATGGGGTGGGCCCACAGCTACTCTGGCTCAGCTTCTAAAACTAGAGCCTTGGGTAGGGGTGGGGGTGGGGGCACGAACCCCTGAAATCCTAAGCAGACATCATGAGTGGGCTTTGTCCTGGGATGCTAAGAACTGCTTGAGGATTTTGGTTTTGCCACTTCAGCTCTGGGGCGTGGATGGAGGGTCTAACTCAGTGACTGCTTCTGGAGGAAGGTGAAGCAGTGGCCTCTTTAGAGAGGTCAGGTGGAGGGGACAGGCCCTGTCACCTGTGAGGTTAAAAGTGGGGCCTGTGCAGAACCTGTGTGGACCAGCTCTCTTCTCTGCCACCCACTTCTGTGGCCCCGAGCTAGTCCCTTAGCTGTCTTCTGTAAAATGGGGGCAGCACGGGGTGCCCCCCGGGCTATGGAGAGCCCGATGACCTGAGAGGAGCCCCGAGCAGTGCCTGGTGCCCACTCGGAGCTCAGTGCTGGTGGTTGCTGCCCAAACACCTTCTCAACAGAAAGGGGTGAAAAAAGGTAATTGACTACATCCACATTTCTCCAGTTCATTCTGTTTGAATGACAGTGGGGACCAGGGAGGCTAGGGATCCCTCTTTTCCACCTTTATTGGCAAATCAGGGGTGGGGGGGCTTCCCAAACAGGTGGCAGATGGCGCTCGTGGGCCGGTCAGGTTCAGGTTTTACAAACCACGTGGGGTCATTTTGAAACGGAATAAGTAGGCGAGCAAACCTTGGGCTTGCAGAGCTGAAAATCATTGTTTGTCTGGAGTGTGTGATGTGGACAGGGAGGGGAAGGGCTCGGACAGCAGGGGTGAGGTCAGACCCAGAAGCCCCGAGAGTCCAGGCTGGGAGGACATGCCAGACGTGTGGTGTGGAAAGGTCCCCCCGGCCACCGAGTGCGTGCCAGGCAGGGCGGCTGGTCCCCAGGCTGGGGAAGATGTCCAGGTAAGAGATGCGAGGCCCCGGCTGGGGACTGGAGAGTGGCCACTGCGAGGGGATGTAAGAGGGACAGAGATGCACAAGGTCGGCCTCGCTGTGCCTGGCACATAGCAGGTGCTCAGTAAGCCCTTATGGCCCAGCTGAGTGACAACACATCATCGTGAGAGAAGGGAGTCCTTTGAGCTCTTTTGTCTGTTCCTGGAGAGGGGGGTCCCACACGGAATGGGCACCTCTTCCCCTCACAGGCCCCTGACCTGCTGCCTGCCTCAGTTGGGGGAAACTGCGACTCTGGGAAAGGCACTCCAGGTTCTTCTCCAAGTCCTAGGGACCCAGGGAACAGCGCCGTGTCCTGTCACACACCGGGTCAGGGGAGCCGGGAGAACGCTTCACGCCAGCTGGCCCTCTGGAATGCACTGCATGGCTAATTTGGAGAGGAATTCACCTGTTAAAGATTAATTCAGATCTCTTGAGATACCTACAGTTCCGGGCCCCACAGTGGCCGCTCTGAACTCTGGGCACAAGGTTCTGTCTGGCTTTCGCCAAGCGGGGGCTGCATTAGTGGTCATGACGATGGTAGCGAGCATTTATTTATTGAGCACTTACTATGTGCCAGGCACTGAACCAAATACCCTTGGCACATTTGGATATAAACTATGATTGTACCCATTTTTGAGAGGGAGGAACTGAGGTCTCAACAGTGAAGTCGCTTGCCCAGGGTCTCTTAGCTGGGAAGGGGGCAGAGCTGAGATCAGAGCTCCATTTCAAAATCCATGCCCTTTACTTCCGATGTGACTGTCCCGTTTGTCTGGCTCCGCAGTCAAGTGGAAGACGCTCTGCAGCACAGAGATAAGAACCTGAACTGTTCAGACGTGGGCTCAACCCCTAGGCCCGCTCCCCCCTTGCCAGGGGGGCCCAGGCAAGTGACCTGGCCTCTCGGAGCCTCAGTTTCTCAATCTGTTGCATGGGCTCTCAGTTCCCGCTTTGCAAGGACAGCCTAGGCACAAGGCTGGGGCTCCAGAGCACCATCTTCTTCCTCATCCTGTCCGCTGACCTGTTCCAGGGCATGTTTTCCTCCAGCTCGTCCCTAGGGTGTCCCCTGAGAGCCCCTCCATGCCACGCAGGTATGCAGAAGGTGGCAGGGACAAAGCTAGGCTTGCATTCGGAAAAAGGCCAATGCCTGTTCAGCCATGCAGTATTTATGGGCGTCAGCTAAGTGCCAGGGGCCGTCAGCGTTTCCTACTTTCCTGATTTAATGCTGAAGAGCTAAGGCTGGGGCCTGGCTCCCCGCCAGTTCCCTCTCTCCCGGGACCTCGGTTTCCTCATCTGTAACACCGAGACAATGATGGTGCCTGCCTTGTGGGGTGGTTGCAGACTGTCTTCACCGCAATTGACTAATTTATAACCAATGTCCAGTGTTGATGTTCACTTAGATGGTGTCGTAGCCTTGCCTCCCCTGGAGGTGGGCAGGGGCAGGGAGGTGGACTCCCATTTACATTTGAGAAAACAGACTCAGAGAGAAGCAGCTTGCCCAGGCATGCTTATGGCAGAGCTGGATGGGAAGCCAGATCCGAGTGGCTCTGGCCCCCTCGGGTCCCTGAAAAGCCCAGTGTCTGGTTTAGCATCCTTCCTGGAAAGCCACCTTGGACGCACCCCTCTTGGAGTCTGTCCCACCTCAGTTCTGCCACTCAGTGCTGTGTGACCTCAGGAAGGGGCTTAACCTCTCTGTTTCTGGGACTGCCACCCGGGGTTTGCTGGAAGTCGGAGCTTTGCCAGAGTGAGGGGAATTCAGGGTATTCCAGCTGCCACTCCTGCCCTGACTGTGGTACCCCTTGCCTTGGGTGCCCTCGGGTCCCATTAGCTGGCACCCTGACTGGCAGGAACAGCGAAGGGAGGCCAGGCCCTTACTTTCATTGTGGCTCCGACTTCCTTCCTGCCTGGGAGCCCTTTCCGACCATTGGCTTCTTTCTGCACCAAGCCCGGGTCACTGCTGGCTGTGTGACCCCAAGGAGCAGATCTCATCGGTGAGGGTGGGTCACAAAGACCGTACTAGGGGCATAGGAGCCCCCTTTCCCCCCCACCCCGCCCCGCCATAAACGCTCACCCGGCTGCTTCAGATGAGATCAGCAGACAGGAAAGGCCACAGAAGGAGGTGGGGCTGGAGGGTGGTAATGACAGGCGGGCCGTTGACCAAATGGGAATACTCTCCTTTTTCTTGGGGTGAGTAACGGCGGCCCTGTCCACCCCCCGCCCTGCCAGCCCCCACACAAAGGGCTGCTCAGTCTCACCAGGCGTCTGTTTTTCCTGAGGGTGGAGGGGCCTGGGTTACACCCGCTGACCAGGAGGGCTGGCCACCTTCTGGGAAGCTCCTCGTGTGTATGTGTGCCCACGGAGGGGCACTTCCAGCATCCCCGACAGATCGGGCCCACGGACTCGGAGGAGACCCCGGTGGGCAAGGGGCCAACTGACCTCAGGCAGGACCTGTTGGCCTGGGTCATGTGCCTTTCCTTGGCACGGAGGAGAGGCTGGGAAACACACAGACACGGGGTAGGAAGGGAGGGAGGGAGGGAAGGAGGGAGGAAGGGAGGAAGGAAGGAAGGAAGGAAGGAAGGAAGGAAGGAAGGAAGGAAGGAGAGGTTGAACAGACAGATCACCAGGCAGGGGTGTCAGAAAAACCACCTGCTCGAATTCAGGCCCTGGCTCCAAGGCTGAATGAGCTTGGGCAAGTGTCCTGGCCTCTCTGAGCCTCGGTTTCCTCATCTGCAGAAATAGACTCATGATAGGTGTTGTTCTCTTTGCAGGGGGCGGGGGCGGGGGCGGGGTGTTGGCTTCATAGTAGGTGCTCAATAAATCACCTGTGAGAGGGTGGGACGGGGGAAGTTAGCCAGTTAGTTGGGTAGAGGTTTGGCTTTGGAGGTCTGTCTGCCCTGGCGAGAATGACTAAGCTTGTCTTTGACTTGTCTGATTTGTACTAATGAGTCCCTTTGCTCCCTTATCCAGTCACTGATTTGGTCACTCAGCAAGTATGTCTTGAGCAGCTGCTGTGTGCCAGGCCTTGTTCTAGGTATGGGGACTTGGGGGTGGCTGGAGGAGCTCGCATCTGGGTTCCCGTCATTCTGCACGCAGCCCTTCGGGACTGACATCCACAGTGACCAAGAAACCCAGAGGCGGGTGCTTCAGTTCACTCCCATTTAGAAACAAGGAAACAGGCTCAGAGAGGCGAAGCGATCTTCCTGGGGTCACACAGCTACTAAGTGGCAAAGCCAAGATTCGAGCTCCAAGTCTGTCTGCCTGTGGCATCTCTGCCCCTCCCCACAGTGCCAGCCATCCTGTGAGCTCCGAGGGCTGTGGCATTTAGCAGGGTGGCCCCAGAGAGAGGGCTTCATAGACCCCGAAGGGATGAACTCAAGTGGGTTTAAAACCAGGTTGGAATCCTGGCCGCTTTCCCTTCCTGCTGAGTTGTGACCTCTGCTGGGTCTCTTGGTCTCTGTGAGCCTCAGTTTGCTCATCTGTGAGTCGGGGTAACAGTAGTGCCTACCTCAGCTGGGAGGTGAATGTGAAATTGCTCAGAGCATGGTAGGTGTTGGGTAAATGTCAGCCCCAACCTCCGTTCCTCCGGCACATGGTTCATTCATCTGGGAACAAAGACAGGACTAACCTCCAGAGTTATTATTGGATTAAAACAGGTAGAAGGTGCGGGGCGAGCCGGCTTTGCTGATGGTGGGATTTCAGGCACTGGCCTCAGCCCTGCTCTAGGCAGTTAACCAGCCTGCAGTTGGCATAGGCTGGTGGTGAGGCGCGGGGCAGAGGCAGGACCTCACACTGCCTTTCTGTTGCCTCAGGCTCCCTTCCCCCGCTTGCACCCAACCCATTCATTCCTCTCCTTCGCTCTCTCCTCTGGGGGTTTTTTCATATGTGAATGAGGTGGAGGGGTGTGTCTATGAATGGGTGGGTGTCCTATCCCCTTTTTGCCTCAGTCTCCCAGGTGGGAAATGAGCCAGCACCCCTTCTGATTGCTTCCCAGAGGTGGCGAGAGGAGGAAGTGAGGACTCAAGAAAACCCTTTCTCCCAGCCGGGTGAGAGTCTGGGTCCCAGCTCCTGCTCTGCCTTGCCTTCCCTGGTCCTCGTCTCCCCAGCTATAAATTGAAGGAATGTTAACAAGCATAAAAAAGCAGCTGCCATTTGTGGAGCGCTTGCTATATACTAGGCACTGTCCTAAACTCTTGATTTATCACATTGAATCTTCACAGCATCCCTTTGGGGTAGGTCAGAGCTATCGTTTTATCTTTTAATTTAAAGCACCTCTGTGCAGTCCAACAAGCTATTACAAAGGAAACACTGCTTAGCCCTCCTGGGTGGCAGGATTCCCCCACTTTACAGATAAGGAAACCGAGGCCCAGGGAGGAGACATGACTCACTCGAGGCCACCCAGCCAGTGAGTGGCAGGTGGGGAACAGAACAGGTTGTTACATGGTTCCCCAGGACTACACAGTCCTCTCTGGGGGTCTCTGTGACTGTGACTGTCCTCCAGGAGAGGGGCTGGGCCAGGGAGAGGGGGCTCCGAAGAGCCGGAGACCGCCCCCCACCTGCACTGGAGTGGATAGCATCGCGCTCTAGCAGGACTGAGCCCGAGAGGGCGGGCTCCTGGGGCTGTGCACTGGCTGCAGGGCGCGAGGGGAAGCGGCCCCTGCTGAGGAAGGGACAGCATGTCCTCGAGCCCCTGCTATGTGCCAGGCCCCCATGTGTCCCTGAGGAAACTGAGGCTCAGGAGGGGAAGCCACTTGTCTAAGAGCCCTGGGCCAAGAAGGGTTATTGAGGTGTAATTCACACGCATACACCTCATTTTTTGAAAGTGTACAATTTGCTGTTTTTTTTAACGGATTGAGAGTTGTGTAGACATCCCACTATTTAGTTCTAGAACTTTTCATTGCCCCCAAAAGGAGCCCCACACCCATTAGCAGTCACTGTCCCCTGCCCCTCCCAGCCCCTGGGGACCATGAATCTGCTTTCTCTCTCCATGGATTTGCCTGTGCTGGACATTTCATGTGAATGGAACCCTATCATATGTGGCCTGGGTGTCACACGGTGCCTGCCCTTTAAACGGAGCCACTCCACCTCCCAGCGGCTCCCACCCTGTGCTGGGGACCCTCAGATCTGCATGGGTGCCCATGAAAGCTGGGGGGAGGGGTGGTATTTGTGCACACTGTTGGAATCCCCCCAGCCAGGGGTCTGCAGAATGACCAAGTCTTTGCCGTGGCCACGCTGACCTTGCCCTCTGTGGGTCCAGTGAGTCATCCCAGCCCTGCCCCGCCTAGGTGGTGTGAGCCTGAGGGGGGCACCCTCCTGGGTGGGGGGGCCTGCCAGGACACTGGGGCTCTGTCTACCCTGGACAGGCGGCCCCTGTGCAGCAAACAGGAAGCGGGCTGGGCCCCGCTAGGTAAACACAGGCGGGCCGGGGAAGGTGCCCAGCGTGGCGTGATGCCCCCCGCCGCTGCTGCCGGCCAGGGAGCCTGGCAGGCAGGAGGTTTCATTTGGCCCAAGGGCTGAGGTCCCGGCGGCGGCTGCTCTGAGGTGGCTGCCGGATCCCGGGCTCTGGGCCCAGCCACTGTGCCCTGCCTGGCAGTCACACGTCCCCAGTCCTCAGTCGGATTGTCCATCTGTCCTCTAATAATATTATAATGACACCAATGGTACCAACAGCTCATCCTTTACCGAGTGTGTGTGCTCTGCCAGGCACTGGGCTCAGCGTGTAGGCCTCCCAGCAGCCCACTGGGGTGGGTACCGGGATCATCGCCATTTCCAGGTGAGGAAACGGAGGCACAGGAAGGCCAGGTGACCTGCCCAGGGTCACACAGCTGGTGAGTCAGCAGGCAGTCTGCCTCCCAGGTGTGGTCCCCACCGCCCACCCTGCACCACTTCCTCTGCCCCCTCCCTCCACGCAGCTTCCCTTCCCCAGTCCTCTGTCCTTGTCAAGTATCCACTGAAGGCACAGGCCCTGGGGCCGCATGGGTTTTAATCCTGCTTACCCCTCTCAGGAGCTGGGCTGCCCCGATGATCGAGGAGTGACCGCACCTCTCTGAGCCTCCGTTTCTTTGTCCGGAAGTTGGGGGGTTTGGACCGGGCTGGGGTCCTGTCCTCCTACTCCCTTCCCCACTCACACCACCCCTCCTCCAAGACTATCCAGAGTGACAGGCGCTCCCAGCGCTGTTTGTGCTGGTACCGCAGCAGGTGGGGCCCCAGAGGTTGGGCAGGAGCCCCAGGCTGGGGCAGGGGGAAGTGCCCTGGGTCTGTCTGGGAGCCCCACACCTTCCCCCTGTCTGCCTGCCTCCTACCCACCCACCCACTCATCTTCCTTCCGACCTTTCACCTCCCAGTGCCTCAGGCCCCACCATTTCTCCACCCTTGACCTTGCTGTCTCCTCTGCCCTTTTGTCCAGGTCACTTCCACCTTGTCAAGCCCCAGTCCAAAGACCCCTCCTCCTCGCAGCCTCTCCCTGTCCCCATCACCCTCTCCCCCTGCCTGCACCCTCCCCGAACATCAGGGGCCCCTTGTCTTACAAGAAAGCAAACGTTTATGAATGTCTCAATCTGCCTGGGGGGGCTGGGGCGGCAAAGACAAAATAGTCCCTACCTCGAGGAAGGAAAGCTAGAGGAGAACACAGGAGGTGAAAGGAAGGATAATACATGTGCACGTAAAAGTTTAATCATGAAACGTGCTATAAAGGGAGTGCACGTCGCTCCGAGAGCAAGGCTTTGCAGAGACCTGGGGAGAGGGAGGCAGGCAGCCAGCCAGCGAGGGAGCAGCCGGGCAAAGGCCTGCAGCTGGGAGAGCCACCCGCCTTCCCTCCGAGGTTCTCTTATGAGGTTCCACTCTTGGGTGCCCCCCCATCGTGCCCTGCATGCGCGTGGCACTCAAAAGATGCCTTTCGGAGTGAACCGATCCCAGAGGGCAGGAACCAGGAAGAACCCGCTCCCTGAGTCCCCCCCACCCCCTGGAGCAGCCCCACACGCCCAGACTTGCCTTCAGATTTAATCAGCTTTCCTTGATCACGTAATCAGGAGGATGGGATTTGACAAATATTTGCCAGGGTTTCCATGAGGTTGGGGCCCCCTCCTCCACCCTCTGTGGAGGGTGAGGGGAGGGGCGGATGGAGCAGGAGACCTCTTCCAGCTCCCCACTCATGAACCCAGGATCCTCAGAGAGATGGCAGTTTGCTGTTTACTGAGGGCTTTCTCTGGGCCAGGGGCTGGACTCCATTTCTGTAATTCTCACAAGGACCCAGTGAAGACCCCGTGGGCAGGTGAGGACAGTGAGGTTCAGGGAGGCCCAGGAACTCACTCAGCTTGCTCAGCTGATGAGAGGTGCCTGGGAGCCACCCCCCATCTGTCTGACGTCAGAATGCACGCTCTTCCCAGGCCCCAGGGCTCCCACCCGGTGAGAAGTGGGTTTGGTTGCCCCAAGTGAGTCCTCGGGGGGCCATCAGAACAGAGAGGATGGTGTGGGGACCCTGGCTCAGCCTCCTCGCCCTGTCTAGGACCCCTGCACCCCTCTGAACCTGGCCAGGCCTGAGCTCTCCTGGTCTGCACCGTGCTCAGCACCACCAGGCACAACTCTGCTTTCTGCTTTGTCCAGCCATTTCCCGTTTGCCCCCAGAGGGTCGTCAGCCAGGAGGGCAGGGATTTCTCTTGGTCTTGCTCAGGTTGTGTCCCTAGGAACTGGCACACAGTAGGTGCTTAGTAAATATTTGTTGAATGGCCCTGGTCTGGTGGCTCAGTTGGTTGGAGCATCGTCCCATACACCAAAAAGTTGCGGGTTCAGGTCCCAGTCGGGGCATCTACCTAGGTTGCTGGTTCGATCCCTGGTTGGGGCATGTACAGGAGGCAACTGATTGATGTCTGTCTCTCTCCCTCACTCCCTTCCTCTTACTCTAAGATGAATAAAACAAATCCTCAGGTGAGGATTAAAAAAATAAGTATTTGTTGAATGGATGAATAGGTAAGTGGCTTCTGACCCTGCTCCGTGGGCCCTGAGGTTCAGACCCCGCCCTTCCGTCCATCCTGACACAACTGTCATCTGTGTGTGGACAGCAGTCCAGTGTCTATATACAAACAAAGTACGTGGATGTTTAAAACAAAAACATTTGAAATCGGCGGCTTTATGTGGATGGTGTGGGCTGTCCACACCCGTGCGTCAGTGTCCTCAGCGGAGCCGCTGACGCTCGCCCAGTGCCACGAGTAAGCACGCGGGCCGCTCACACGCACGCGAGGACTCGCAGCCTCTGCCCGCCGCCAGCACCCCTTCTCCCCTCCCCCCCAAGTCTGGCACGGGGTTGGAATGTGTAATTACAGCCCACGGGGCAAATTAGAACAGGGAGTGAACTCCTTCCCAACCGCAGAGAACCGGGGAGTGTTGGGGAGGGAACTGCCACAGAGCAGCAGAGCAGGCCGTGTGTGTGTGTGTGCACGTCAGTGTACGTGTGCGCTGGTGTGCACGCAGCCCTGGGTGGTGTGATGTGGCAGGAATCCAGGGTTAGGACCCAGAGGCATCCGCGCCCTGGGTGTCCTCTCAGGGCCTCGGCTTCCTCAGCTCTGAAATGGGAGCAGTAGCCCAGCTCTGCTCACCGGGTTCTGGGGGCCCGACCCAGGGCGCGGTCCGGAGGGTGTTGGTGGGTTTAACAAGGGCTGTGAGTGCGGCTCTGTACCCGTGTGTGTGTGTGGGGGGGCGGGGTGAGGAGGACAGGTCAGCTGGGACTGAATCGCAGTGGTGATGATGATGGTGATTAAAGCATTTTTCAAATGCTGCATAGGTGCCCAAGAGACACCCGACCCGCCTTCTGTCACAGCAGCCCTGTGGGACAGACCCTGCTATTGTTTGTTTTTCATCCTCACCCAAGGACGTGCTTATTGATCTTAGAGAGAGAGGGAGGGAAGAAGAAAGAGAGGGAGAGAAACACGCCATGACCAGGGACTGAACCTGCTACCCAAGCATGTGCCCTGACTGGGAATTGAACCTTTGACCTCTCGGTTTATGGGACGCTCCAACCAACTGAGCCACACCGGCCAGGGTGGATAGATGCTGTTATTGCAATTCTCATTTGACAGGTGGGAAACTGAGGCCCAGTGAGATTAGTCTGAGCTGTTAGCAATAACCCTTCCCTCCCTGTGCAGCTTGAACGGGATACTGTGAGGCTCGGTGTGGTGCCCACCTCCCACGCTGTGCCGTCAGCTGAGGGCTCGGGGCAGCCCAGGCACAAGACTCAGCTTGGAATCCTGACTCTGTTGCCCTCTGGCTCTGGGACTTCAGGCAGTCAGCCTCTCTGAGCCTCAGTTTCCTCCCCTGTGAAATGGGGATTTCAGCAGTGCCTACCTGCCAGGCATGCTTCTGCAGCCATAGTACCGGTGGCCCTGTGGTCTGCGTCACTCCTGGTGGCGGGGACTGTCCTTGCTTTGTAAGACCTTTAACAACGTCCCTGGCCTTGACCCACTAGGTGCCAGTAGCCCTCTCCTCCCTGCACATTTTGACAGAGTCCCCAGACTTTGCCAAGTGTCTGTGGAGGGCAGAATGGCCCCCGCTGGGAGCTGCGGGAGCTAGGGCTGAACGAGGGTCGAGTGAGCGTTCGCGTGGGCTGCTGCCTGGCACAGAGGGAAAGCCACAGCATCCCGATAATGGTGGAGGTTTATCTCATGATTACGATTTCATCATAATTAAAATGCTAATAATGATCTAGTATGTGCTCTGCCCAAGGCTACGAGCAACCAGTGAGTGGCTGGGACGGGATTTGAACTCAGGACTGGCCGACATCAGCCCCACAGTCGTGCAGCCCCCAGAAACCTTGGATGCTGTCTGGGTTGCAATTCCTTAGGGGATGGGGTGCACGTGTGGTGGGGGTTCTGGAGGGACCCTCCTGGCCTCCTCTGGCCTTGGAGCTCCCTGAGGTGGGGGTGTCTGTGAGGCCCTGCCCCAGTGGGGGAAGGGGTGCCTCAGGAAGGGAGAGGGTGTTGACAGCGAAGGCATGTGCCCAATGCCTCCTCCCCCCGACCTTGGGGTCCCTAGTGAGGCAGAGGGGGCTGTTACTGGGGAAGTCTAATTTTTCCCCCTCAGTGCCCTTACCCCCAACTGATACCCCTTCCTGCCTCAACATGCCCCCACATTCCTGCAGGACACAGCCCAGAGTTACGTGGCTGCCACTAGCAGACAAGGATCCAGGCTCTGTCTCCCACTTAGCTGGCGGACAGGAACTGCTGCCTCCTAAGGTCCTGCTAGGTGCCAGCACTGAGTGGGTGCTTCCAATCGCTGAGGTCACTAGCATCTCCCAGGAACTCCAGGAGGAGGCGTGGTTGCCAGTTTTACAGGTGGGGAAAACCGAGGCCTGGAGAGAGGAAGTGATTTGCCCAAGATCGCCCCGCTGCTAGTTAGCAGGGCCAGGACCTGTGCTCCTGTCACTTCCTTCCTCCTTTGATTATAATAATCAACAGCCCCCAGTGTAATCCCAGGGTCGGTGCTGCGTGTGCCTGGTGTCATTTAATTCTTCCTGCAAACCTATGAAAAGCGACTGCAGTCCAGGCCCGAATGACTCCGAAGTGGGCTGTCCCTCTGCACTGCTGCCCAGAGGGGGCAGGTCCCCAGTGCGGGCTCTGACATCTGTGTGCCCTGCTTTGCGGGAGAGGCCTCTTGCAGCGCCCCCCCCACCCCGCCCCCTGGCCCAGGCTTCCCCTCCTTGCAGCCACAGAGCAAACAAGGTGGGAACACGGCTTTATTGGCTCCTCTGCTGATGAGCTGGGCGGAGGGGAGGCAGAAAGAGGACTTTTCAGACATCTCCCTGCCGCCTGGGTGGGATGGTGAGGGTTCCAGGAAACCAGCCCCGGGTGCCCAGCCCTGCCTGCCGGCGGAGTGCATGCTGCAGCGGGCGGGGGCTGCCGCCGGCGGGGCCTGGAGCCAGAGAGGCCTGGGTTCCAGTGCAGCTCGTCTCTCCAAGCGGTGACTGCCCCTCTTTTCTTTCTTTATTTCTTTACCTTTATTTTTAAAATAATTTTTCACTTTTTAGTTACAGTTGATGGACGATATATTAGTTTCGGGTGCACAGCCCAGTGATCAGACATTTACAGAACGGGCGAAGTGACCACCCAGCAGAAGCAGAGCCTGTGTGCGCACAGTTGTCAACACTCGGTCATTTGTGTTGTGTTGTTGTGACCACGACACCCCGGGGAATGCTGACCGCGTTTCCTGGGCCGCACATCACACCCGTGACTGTCGGTGACCACCAACTGTACTTCTCCACCCCTTAACTTTTCCACTCGGTCCCGTGGCCTCTGGCATCCGTGTCAAAATGTGTCTATGAGTGTGGCTGTCCCTCTGGAAGCTCCAGTTTCCTCATCTGAGAAACAGGGACAAGTAATACCTTCGTCACAAGGTCGTTTGTCCATGTGGCACTCTCCTAGGTGTCGAGGACGCTGGAGCGAGCCAGGCAGGTGCAGCCTGGGAATGGACTGATCCCATAAACAAATGGTCAGGGAGGGCTTCCCAGAGGAAGGGACCGTTGAACTGGAAACAGACGGGTGGGAGGTTGTCAGGCAACAAGAGTGGGGCACGGACAGCCTTGGGCACTGGGGATGCGTTTGTGCAGGGGTGGGAATGGAGGGGCAGTCCACTACAGCCCTGGAAAATGGGGCTCAGAATGATGGTGCTGGGGGAGGAAACCGAGGACTCCTGGGTTCACTGCCGAGGGCACTGTGGGTTCGCACGAATTTCCTGAGCACCTGCTGTGCCTGAGCTTGGGGTTGTGTGCTGTGGGTGCTGCCGGGAGTCGGGCACGGTGCTTGAACGCCCATTTTACAGGTGCAAAGGCCAAGGCTGCGAAACGTCGGCCTGCCCACCGTCACGCAGCTGCTAACCGCGGGGCCTGGCTCTGTGCCCTGCGCTGTGGGGCTCCGAAGCGGGTTGGGCTGGTCAGGAGTCCCCTCAGCTCCAGCTGTGGGGTCTGAGGCCGACTTCGGCCCTTCCTCCTCCAGCTCACGCCCAGGGTTGCGGGACCCGAGACCCGAGACCCGAGGCCGAGTGGTGTTTCCAGGTCCCTGAAAGAGGCTCCTGTTGCTGCTGCTGCCTGGGGCTGGCGGCCAACCACATTTGGGAGTGGCCACCGCGCTCCCCTGTCATTACAAGGGTGGCTTTGAAGCAGCTGGCAGCAGGGCTGTTTGCCCACGTGGGAAGGGGCTTCCTGGAGCTTCCCCCACACTGGCCTGGCTCCCCCCGACTCTCCCCTGTTCCCTTGCAGGCTCAGCAGTGCAGACAGGTCCGGGGTCGGCATGGTGGAGCCCAGTGAAAGCCCCTGCGCGGGACTCATGGAGGGGGCTGAGCCCCCGGGGGATGAGAGTGGCACCTCTGGTGGGGAGGCCTTCCCCCTCTCTTCACTGGCCAACCTGTTCGAGGGGGAGGATGGCTCCCCCATGCCCTCACTGGATGCTGGCCGCCCCACTGGTGCGAGCGACGGGCGTCCAAACCTGCGCATGAAGTTCCAGGGCGCATTCCGCAAGGGGGTGCCTAACCCCATCGACCTGCTGGAGTCCACCCTGTACGAGTCCTCTGTGGTGCCGGGGCCCAAGAAGGCACCCATGGATTCTCTCTTCGACTACGGCACCTATCGTCACCACCCCAGTGACAACAAGCGGTGGAGACGGAAGGTTATGGAGTGAGTACTCCTGGGTACCTGGTCAGTGGTCTCCTCCTCTCTATTGAGTCCATCTACCCATCTGTCCACCCACCTACTTGTCCATTCATCCGTCCATCCACCCGCCCACCCACCTGTCCTTTCATCCATCCTGTACTTGTCTGTCCCTCCATCCATCCATTCATACATCCACCCACCTGTCCATCCTTCCACAGACTTGTCTGTCCCTCCCTTCATCCATGCATCCACTACCTGTCTTTCTACCTGTGCATCCACTTGTCCAGTCCATCTGTCTATCACCATTCAAATACCTATTTTCCCTATTTATTTATCTGTCATCTGTTTATCCAGCCCTTTACTCATACAGTCCCTCCATTTACCCACCACTCACTCACCCATCCTTCCATCCTCTCATCTACTCACTGTTTCTGTTCATCCAGCCAGTTGGTTATCTGTCAAACTATTCACCATTCATTCATTCATTCATTTCTAATATTTTCCTAATTTCTCTCCCCTCCTTCCTTCCTTCCTTCCTTCCTTCCTTCCTTCCACCCATTCATTCATCCAGCTATTTGTCCACCCATTTGTTCATTCACTCATTCATTTGCTCAATCACTGACTCACTCATATTTTCATTCATTTTCCCATCCATCCATCCATCCATCCATCCATCCATCCATCCATCCATCCATCCACCTTCTCCTGCTGGCACACACCCCAGCAGATAGCTGGGGACGAGGGTGTTCTTTTCATTTCGTAATTTTGGCTCAAAGGTCCAAGTTCAGGAGCAGATAAAATGGGGGCTGCTCAGGTGCCATGAGGGGCCACACGAGCCTCTGTGTTCCCATAATCAGGATAGTGCCTCCTTTTCCTTCCCTGGCTCTTGCCACTGGAGGGGGCTCTCTGGTGAGGGCTCTCTCTGCCCCTTCAACCTCGCCCCCTGCCCCTGCCCCACAGCCTGCCCTGGCCTCTGTCTCCCCCTCTGCCTGCCCTGGTCTTCCTTCTCTCTCTGCTCCCCTCCCCTCTTCTCTTTCCCTCCAAGTCTGCCTGTCGTTCTTACTGCCCCTCTGTCTGCGCCAGGCACACAGTAGGCGCCAGATAGCGGTGTCAGCAAACGTATACTGTTGGGGGGGGCCTCAAATGAGGCACCTGTGTGCATGGCCCCATTTTTGTCAAGTGTTTGTTGAATGAATAAGTTAGTGAGTAAATGAATGGTTGAATAAACGAGTGAGTTGCTTTACCTTTTAGTCTGGTGTTCCCCTTTTATTTCCCCAGTACCTTTGTCTCCTTCAGTCTCTCTCTGCCTTAGCAAGTATTCAGCAAATGACAAATGGAAGGGCGGATGGATGGATGGATAGGCAGGCTTGTGTGTTTCTGTCTGTCTTTCTCCACCCAAAACACAGTCGGCACTAGGTAAAGTGTGTTGGATAAAACATTCTTTTGTGTCTCTCCTCTCAGTCTGTCCCTAGGGCCCTGGCTTCACCAGCTGCCCTCCCCCCGCCCCAAGGGAGGGTGGGGTAGGCAGGGGACAAGCCCTCCCATCACCCTGCCCTCCCCACTGCAGGAAGCAGCCGCAGAGCCCCAAAGCTCCTGCACCCCAGCCGCCCCCCATCCTCAAAGTCTTCAACCGGCCCATCCTCTTCGACATCGTGTCCCGGGGCTCCACGGCCGACCTGGATGGGCTGCTCCCCTACTTGCTAACTCACAAGAAGCGCCTGACTGACGAGGAGTTCCGGGGTGAGCCACCCAGGCGGGGACAGTGGGCCAGGCAGCTGGTGATGAGAGGGGGCCTGGCATTGGGGGCCCCCTTTTTCCTTAGCATCTTCCCCTGGGTCAGTGGGCTGCACTGGCTGGAAAGAGCACTGGACAAGGAGTCTGGTCCTGTGTGTCTTCACTGTATTACTTAACCTCTCTGGGCCTTTGCTATCTTTAATCGTTCATTTACTTGGCCTTTATTTAAGAATGTGTCAGTGTAGCAGGTAAGCAGAATTCACCTACCAGGGTTCACATCCCCCCTCTACCACTTAAGGGATGTGTGGCCTCTCTGAGCCTCAGTTTCCTCATCTGTAACCTGGGGAATGATAATAGCATAGGCTTGCCTTCAAGCAGGGAGCATTCCATAGTGCTGAGCACAGGGGACCTGGGGTTCTGGGGATCCCCTGCTCCCTCTCAGGGGAGCTCAGGGTAGGGTGGGGCATTGGGCCGAATTCCACTTCTGCTCCAGGCTCAGCCCCATCCTCACCCAGCTTTCCAGCTTCCTGCCCTGGGCTGAAGTCCTAATTACCACTGCCCAGGACCCCCCAGCCCAGAGCGCCCACCCTCCGGCCTTGTCCAGGGTGCAGACACCTCAAGGTGCCAGCTCCCTCCACTGCCCCAGGCCTTCCCTGTAAATCCCAGAAGGTGGCCTATGAGCCTCTCCACCCATCAGCCACCTGCCCTGGGCCTGACAATAAGTGAGCCCTAATGCACTGGCCAGGGGTCCCACAAATCAACATAAAATGTCAGGAATTGTGTTACTCGCTACAGAGGAGGGTCTGTCCCAGGAAGGCGGGCCAGGGTCTGTAGCTTGGGGCTGTCGAAGCATCAGGGAGGTCAGCAGGGGCCGTTCTGAGACTTCAGGAACTTGAAGTAGACTAAGTGCTGAAGCAGGGCGACTGTTCTGTGGTATATTGCTTGCCTTATCACCCCGATTCTCTGAACACCAAAACGATCAATGCAGTGTCCTTGTGTGGGTCAGAAATGTAAAAATTTAGGATTTATAAGTTACCATATTTATAAGAAACTATCATTCCTGGTGCAGGCCAGGTGGTGTTGCCTCATTTGGGGCACATGTCTAGCGCTATAGTAGAATGGGGGTCTCTTCTGCCCTCAGAGGGTCTCAGTGACAGAGTGCAAATCATCTCACTGGAGGCGGCCCACACAGAAGCTCTGGCCAAATGGCCCCCTGCCTTTCCAAGTTCTTAGGCAGAAGTGGGGAGCCTTGGGGCAGAGTGAACCCCTGTGACATGGGTGCCGTGGGTCCAATGCCTTTGGCAGCGCCACGGAGGGCTTGCCAAGGCTTCTTGCTGGCTTCTCCTGAGTAGGGGGCCCTTAGCCCAGGCTGGGAACCCCCAGGCCAGCGTGTCTGTGCTTGAGCATGGGTGGGAGACTCTAAGGAGGCTGGGGGGTCCCTGAAATTGTAGAGGATAGTGTGTGTATAGAGGGGGACTGATGGTGAGGCCCGTTAATGAAGCTGCAGGGCCCCTCCCTTGCTCCAGCCCCTTCCAAGGCTTTGGACCGAATTTTGAGTTCATAGTTGTATGTTTGTTTTTGTAAATAAGACCTCCACGTTGTGTAAGTCTCGGGCCCCACAACACCTGGATCTGCCCCTGCATGTTTTTCCAGCCAGAGGCTCATGAGCTCATCTTTGACTCTGCACCCCCACCACCAAAGTTTGACAACCTCCTCTAACACCCGGCCCTGCTTCAGCAGCCCCACCCTTCCCTGTGGGCAGAGCCACTTTGCCACCTGGTGGTTATTTCACGGAACTGCATGTCCCTCCCATTTCTGGGAAGGCACTGTATTTGGCATCTCATCCTAGGCTTCCTGCTGGCAGTCCCCAACCCCGCTATAGCCTAGGTCTGGGGGTGAGGAAGCCGAAACCCACGGTCTAGTTCTGTGCCCTACACTGGGTTGCCTGTGGTTTGACATTACCTGCGATGCCCAGCTCACCTGTCATTGAATGTGTATTAACTTACTGGTCTCCTACCGTGTGTTAGGTGCTGCGTTCAGCATAGGGTGAGCAATGGTGAGTGAAGCAGACGTGACCCTGTCCTCAAGTGGCACACAGTCTTCCTAAGTGAGACCAGCATTGATCAAGAAATCACGGAAATAAATGCACAGTTACAAACAGTAACGTGTGTCAACAGGAGACTGTATTAGAGGATTTGACCTAGTTGGGAAAATCTAGGAGAGTTTCCTGGAGGAGGGGACACTTGAGCTGAGTACGAACGAGTTGCAGTTAACCAGGTGACAATGGGAGGGACTAGGTGAGGCTGAAGGGATAGCATGTGCAAAGGCCCTGTGGCCCACTGTGATCAAAATTATCCTTGGTGTGACCACTGCCCCACTAGGTGGAAAATGGGCTGAAGGACATCAGAGAGGCTTGTAGAGACCAGGCAGGTGCCTCGGGCAGCAGGGAAGATGTGCTTGGGCCTGGTGGCGGCAGCAGAGATGGAGAGCAGTGGAGGGACTGAAGACACAGGTAGAGTCAGGAAGACATGCTGGGGGTGGATGTGGGGAAGAAGGGAGGACAAGGGCAAGAAAGATGCAAAGGTTTTTGTGTGGCTGGGGACACCGTCCTCTGAGGAGGGGTTGCATGCAGCCTGGGAGTCTGGGAGGGGCTTTGGGGAGGGAAAGGTGATGAGGTCAGCCTGGAAAGTCGTAAACTGCCCGACAATGAGGACACAATTAGAGAATGCACCGTGGCCTCCTGGAGGTTAGAACGAGTGTGGGTGTGTCTGGACAGAGTTCCCAGGGGCCTCGCCTACACCTGGGCAGCCCTCTTCCTGCTTAGGCAGATGGGGAACTGGAGTCCCTTATTCATTCAAGACACTGTCACTCGGGGTTGACTCTGGGCTGGGCACCAGGGCGCGGCAGGAGGCGGCCAGGAGTGAGACTGGTCCAATAGCCTCTCTCCTGGGGGCGCCGGGACTGCACTGAGGCCTCTGGAAGTCGTCCAGCCCACGCTCTGCCCACCGATCCCGGCATCCCCAGGCGCGGCTCCTGAGCTGCCTCCGAGGGATAGTAACTGCAGCAGTAGCACTTGTGGAGGACTTCCACCTGCCTGGTGCAGGGCTCACCCACGGACGTCTGCAGCTCACCGATCTCCCTGTGTGGCCTCAATTTAACTAGGAAGGAAACTGAGGGAGCAGAGCCAGGTGTGAACCCCAAGGCGCCTGGCTCCACACCTGCACCTCCCACCCCCAATCCCATTCCTGCGTCATCTGGTCCCGAGCCTCAGTGTTGCCACGTGCCTGATCCACAGGGGGTTCTCTTCTCCTTGGCTCATTCTTCTAAGGTGTAAATCAACTCATAACCATAAAAGTTAATACAGGGGAAAGGAAATTGCAAAGGGACATTAGCAAGTGTTAGTGGCGGGTGTTACGGACCCATTAGTACCAGAGACTGACTTCATGAGAGAGATTGGACAGCAGGTGAGACGTCGCTTACGGTGTTATTACCGCTGCATCTGCGGGACCCCCAGAGTCCCTTGACTTCCCTTCCCTCCTAAGGTAATTCGTGTCTGGCATGGCAAGCAGTCCTCGCTTTGCGGAACCTTGCACCTCCTCTGCTCCCCTCTAGGGGCGCTGTTGTAAATGATTCCTGGGAAGAGACTATGTTCATGTAGGTGTCTGGCCTTAAGGGGTTCACCACCCTCATTAGCGCATTAAAGGCTCGGGGAAGCCCCTGTAGGAAAGGAACGTGGTTGGCTTCATTTCACCCAGCATTTCCCCCATCTGTTTGAGTTTTAAAATTCCCTCCAAATCTCCTTTGTTACATACCAACCTTTCCACAGACTGCAGCTTCCTGCATTTTAAAGCTCTTCAGCCCTTGAGTTTATTAGACCCCCTCAGCTTCAGGCGGGGCAGGTAGGGGACAGTTTCAGAGAGGGTGCATGACAGAGTCAGGAAGTCTGGTCCCCTGGCAAGTGCCCTGCCCCCTGCTGCCCAGGAGTTCCGGGCCACATTCCCAGCACCCCTCACCCTGCACTCTGTCTCTCTCCCCAGAGCCGTCCACGGGGAAGACCTGCCTGCCCAAGGCCCTGCTGAACTTGAGCAATGGGCGGAACGACACCATCCCCTTGCTCCTGGACATTGCGGAGCGCACTGGCAACACCCGAGAGTTCATCAACTTGCCCTTCCGGGACATCTACTACCGAGGTGGGGCCCTGGGTGGGGTGGGAGGGATGCGAGGGTGGCCCGGGGGGCAGTGGGCACCATCTTCACTTGTCTGACCTCTGAGAGCTTCGGACTGGGCCCCAAGGGCCAGCATGTACCTAGAAACTGATTGTTGAATGAATGAATGAACGAACTCTGATATCCTGCACTCAGAATCAAAAGTGCCAAGATTCTGAGATGCACTGAGCCTAGTGGTCCTTGAACTTGGAATTCTGGACCTAAAATGCTCTGGGTCCAGATGCACTAAGGCTCTGTGATTATAGTCTGTGGGCCAATGAGGCTAAGAAGCAAAGGTGTCACAAGTCCCAGCTCCTGAGTCTGAATTCTGAGATTTTGTGAATCAGGCCTGACCTTTCAGATTCCCGGATGTGAGGATTCCAATTCCATGAATTTTATAAACTGAGCCCACAATCCTGTGAGACCACAAGGCCGTTGTTTTCTCTAAAGCCTCTCGTGAGTCTGAAAGGTTCCCCAGTCTGGGATCCTATAAGCTGGGGGCCCTCTGAGCCTAAGCTGCTGCTCTCACATTATAAGGGGGATCTAGGGCTTTTGTGTAGCAGAGATGCCACATCCGGGACCGTCTGTCTGAAGGTCCATCGCTGTCCTTGGGTGCAACCAGCGACGGCTCTGGCCTGCAGCCCCCACCCGAGTTCCACACTCCGCACCCCACCCTCCTTCAAGACACACCTGGTTTCTGCTTTTCTGGAGCCCCGGGTGACCGTCCCCCACCCCCTCTCCAGGTCAGACCGCCCTGCACATCGCCATCGAGCGCCGCTGCAAACACTACGTGGAGCTCCTCGTGGCCCAGGGAGCCGACGTCCACGCTCAGGCTCGGGGCCGCTTCTTCCAGCCCAAGGACGAGGGGGGCTACTTCTACTTTGGTGAGGAGGCCTGGTGGGGGCTGGGAGGTACATGGGAGTCTGCACAGCCCTGACCCCTCCCCAAGTTTCCAGGGCTCAGAGGGCACCCTGTACACAGGCCACGTGTTGGTCTTGGTCGTTGAGGTCTTGCCTTTGGGAGGCAGAGCACCACCTCACTTTGCCAAGCCTCAGCTTCCCCATCTGTACAATGGGGTCATCGGGGGTGTCAGCACCCCGCGCCTTTTTGTGTGCATCCTTTAGTCCAGTGCACGCTGGGACCAACGGTCAGAGATCAGGGCCCGAATGTCATCATCACCATGTCCCAGTGGACCAAGGAAAGATTCTGAATGTCACCCCTGCTTAAAGGCATGTCTTATGTGGGGCTCAGGGACAAAGTCTCTCTCAGCCTCCAAAAGGAAATAGACTTCCAGGAAGTCCAGGAAGCTCAGAGAGTCCCAAAGAAGTTGGACCCAAGGAGGAACACACCAAGGCACATCATAATTACATTAGCCAAGGTGAAAATGAAGGAGAGAATCCTAGAAGCAGCAAGAGATAAGGA
>CM052546.1:57745952-57836186 GCA_028533065.1 Trachops cirrhosus | reverse complement strand
AGACGGTGGTACCACTGGCAGGGATCAATCACATTGTCATCTTGTGCATCAGACAAGGGGTGAAGAAAAGGCGGGGGGACAAGAGTCTAGTCCCCGGAGAGTGCATGCTCCCTGGAACAGGGTGAAACCGCTATCCATGTACAGTCTCTGTGTTGTGCCTAGGAAGAGCAGCAAGGACAATAGCTGGCACGGAAGAGGTGGCTCCCGTGTGGCACACCCAACTCGGTCTTCCTGGCGCCTCTGTGAGGTGACGCTCTGACCTTCCCATGTTTAGATGAGAAGCCTGAGGCTCCAGGGGCAAAATGTCTCACCCAAGGAGCAGGCCCATCTGGCTTCAGAGTTCCTTCTCTGCCCACTCTGCCACCCTCCTTCCCCAACTCCCAGAATCCTCCCCAAACCTCCAAGGGTCATTTTATGCCCATTTCACGGCAACAGAGGCCCCGAGAGGCAAAGTCACTTACCTGAAGTGTCATAGGAGCTGAGCCATACCTTGGCCCAATGTCATCTGACCTCCGGTTCTGGGGGTTCCCCTCTCCTTGTGGCCCATCTGAGCAAGACCTGAAACAGACAGTGGCGTGCGTGAGTGCTTTTCTGGCTCAGGGGACAGTGCAGGGTGGGGGGAGTTCCAGGCCTCTGGTGGGAACCCACTGACCACCCCCCTTTCTCTGCAGCCTGCGGGAAATTCTCACCCCTGACGGGGCTGCTGACATAGCAAATAAATCTGTATGTTTCTCCCTCTAAATGTAAATGGCAGGCAAGTAGGATGTTATAGGTTTTGGAAAAATAAAAAGCAACAGAAAAGTGATTTGCATTAAATATGTGTGTGGCTGCTTGACAAAATCTCAAGAGACAAGGATTCCCCGGCTCTAGGGTAGATTCTGGGCCTCCACCTTAGAGGGCGCTGAGGGCTCACGGAGGGTGATCGGGCCCTTCCCACCCCCCATCCCACCAAGGACAGCCTCTCCCCTCTCTCCCTGTCTTCCTCTCCCCACCCCACCTCTCCTTTTGTCTCTCTGCCTCCCCAACCTCTCCTCTCTTCCCCGGCTCTCCAATCTCTCTCCCCCCAGCCTGCAAGAACCCTGCTGGTGCGCTGCACTGAGAGCCAATTTATAAAGCAGATGTTTATTGCAAGGTTTCACACGAGCTTGGTGCCTCGCCAAACGTTATAGTAATTGGAGGCTGCGTTTAATTACTGATCAATGTAAAGTCGGGACGAGACAGGCCTGGAAACAGCTTTTGGTCTAGACTCTCCGCTCTGCCTCAGCGAAGGCGCGAGCTCCTGGTCCTCCAGGCGCAGTCTGTCCTGAGCCGAGGCCTGGGCTGTGGGGAGGAAGGAGGATGTGGGCTTACAAGTAGCTACTGACCCTCTGGCCTCTAGGAAATGGCTTTGGGGAAAGGAGACCAGATTCTGCTACAGCCGTGCCATTATTGCTGATGCCTACTTGGTGCCAGGTGCTGTGCTGGGCACTGGGTCTCAGGAGTTAATGAATTTCTCCCAGCACCTGGGATAAGAGCTTTACGTACATTATCGCACAATCCGATACAAGACAGGTGTGACCGCCAGGCTCCAAGGTGGCCTCCTGCCTCCTGCTATTCTCCCTGTGGCATGGTCCTCTCCCACAGGAAGAGATGGACCTGTGTAACCCACACTGCAGAAGTGATGGTCTAGGACTTCCAGGGCTCGTCGAAGACGTGGCAGCCTCTGCCTTGCTCTCTCAAGTCACTTGCTGTAAGGAAAGCCAGCTGCCGCATGATGAGGACTCCCCAGCAGCCCTGTGGGGAGATCCCCAGGGGGAGGGACTGAGGATCCACCTCGGGGAGTGGAAGCTCCAGTCTGCTCAGGCCTGCAGATGAGACCTCGGCCCTGGTCAACATCACGGCCGCACCCTCCCAGGATACACTGAGCTGGAGCTGCTTAGCTAATCCCCTCCCAGGGGTCTGACCCACAGAAACTGTGACACTCAGTGGCTGTTGTGGGCAGCCAGTAAGTTTTGGCACAATAGACAGCCATGGGAAAGAAAGAAGCATAAGAAAGCTCGATGAATAGAAAACATAAACAAATGTGGCAAGGAAGAGTCCGGCCACGTAATCACATAATTATATCATTTCTATATACATGGATATAAATTTTTTGATATAGTGGTGATATATTTTATATATATTATAATATAATCACAATAAATGTGAATGAGTTAAATTCACCAAGGAAAAGAAAAAATACTATTTTATTCTTTACTCACAGGCTCCCATGAGATAGGCATGCTTATACCCACTTTGCAGATGAAGGAGTCGAGGCTCAGTGTGGGGAAGAAACTTACCTAAGGTCTCTCAACTCAAGAACAGTAAGGTTGGGATTGTAAACCCAGGTCCGCCTGATTACAAAGCCCAAAGCCCTAAGGACATACTGTATTGTTAGCTCCTTTGGACAGAGGAGGAAGCTGAGACTCGGAAAGGGTGAATGATGTGCCAGGTCACAAACCAAGTCATTTCAAACCTGGAGCCAGAACAGGAGCAGATCTGTGGTCTGGCGTATGCCCCATGACCTTCGGAATTCCGCCACCAGAGCTGGAGGATCTCATGGGTCTTCTATCTTCAGAGCTGCTTAAGACAGCCAGAGGCCTTGGCTGTGGCCAGAGAGACCCCGGGGGCCTGGGGGGCCTCCGCGGGGAAGAACACCAGCACAGAGCCACGTGCAGAGGTGCAGGTCGGGGGAGGCTCGATGCATCGAGCTGAACTCCAGTAATTGCATCAGGGCCAGCAGCGCAATTTGTATCTGGGTGATGAATGTCTGTGTTTTCGGGCCTGATTGCCCTATTTACATTTGGAATTTGCTGATCTATTATTAATGGTTCCTGGAGGCCAATGTGACAGGCATGAGCAGCTGGGGAGCCCCCTCCCCCCAACCCAGGAAACGCTAGCTCCTACCCTGCTCCGTGTGTCCCTGGCTTTCACAGGGCGCTTGGACCAATTGGCAGAGGGGCTGACCTGGGACGAGGTTTCCCAAGCTCTCATAGATGTGTGAACACATGCTCGGAGGCACATGTGCACAGGCACAGTGTGTGCCCACACACACACACGTACATACATCCACATCCTTATATGCCCATAGGCACCTTCACACAAACACATATCCGAAATGCATGCATGAACATGCTAGCACACTCATGTATGCATGCACACTCATGCATGTGCATGTGCATGTGTGTGTGGCATACATACAGTCATGAACTGAATGTCTGTGCCCCCTGCAAAAAATGTCATATGTTGCAGCGCTAGCCCTCAGTGTGGTGGTATTTGGAGATGTGCCTTTGGGAAGTAATCCAGGGCCAGCGGGTCATGAGGGTGGGGCCCTCCTGCTGGGATTAGTGCCCTTATTAGAAGAGACACCAGAGAGAGATCCCTCTCTGTGCCCATGAACTGAGGAAAGTCAGTGTGAGCACACAGCAAAAAGGTGACTGTCTTTAAGCCAAGAAGACAGCCCTCACGGGAAGCTGAACTGGCTGGTGCCTTGAACTGGGCTTCCCGGCCTCTAACCAAGAACACAGTTTCTGTTGTTGGAGTTGCCCAGGTCATGGTGTTTTTAGGGCAGCCCCAGCTGACTGAGGCGCACACCCCACTGTGAGTCGCACCGTGCTGGGAGCAGAGCAGCTGCTCGCCAGGGTCTCCCAACTTGAGAGCGTTGTGGTGGGTCCATGAACCATGGGCCCAGGTGGCCTGGGTTTGAATCCAGACTCTGCCACTTACCGACTGTGTGACCTTGAGCAGGTCACTACACCTCTCCCTGCTTCTCTGTCCCCACATGTAAAATGGGGGTGGTGACATCACCATCTCATAAGGTTGTTGCAAGTATTTAATGACTCCGTGGAACTCGCTTGCCCGATGCACCATAAGTACTAAATACAGATTTGCTGGCATTATTATTACCGTTGTTTATGTGCCTGCGACATAATGGACTCTGAATCACTTTGTTGAAGGATGATTAACACACCCTTCCACACCCTTGTGCTTGTAACACAAATAAACACGCATATGGAGCCCCTCCTGCCTCCCCCATCCCTGCTTCCTCAGCCTTCCAGGGCTTTGTGCCTCTTCTCCCTGCAGCCTCTCCTGACCACCCAGTCCTCCTGTCTGTCTCCCTCAAGGCTGCAGCCAGGATGGGCTTAGGGAAAGAACACTGGATTTGGTGTCCCCAAACCAAGACTCAGACCTGGGCTGGGCCACCTGCTGGTAGCATGACCCTGGCACCCCACACAATTCTAAGCCTCAGTCTCATGATCTCTCCAATGGAGATAGTAACAGAAATGACCTCACAGGAACTGACCCAATGGGTGGCTGAAGGTGAAGTTATGGGCAGTGTAGGGAGTCAACAGGGCGCAGACCTGGGCCAGGCTGGGCCCTGCGGAGACTGTGGCTGCACTGCTATGGAAATGAGTGTGCAAATTAAATCCGTTCACTAGGACTGGGAAGTCAGACACACCCCAAGTGGAAAGGCTCCAGTCTTCAACCAGCTCTTTGAAGAAAGGCCCTGGACAAGGACTTGGGAGATGTGCTCTGTGGATGACACGCACAGGGACAGCATGTACATGCTTGCATGCGTGTGGTCACCACCTCCACACACATATGCACATACACGGAAATGCATTCATGTGCATGAGTGCACAAGCACACAACGTGCAGCTATGTGGAGGGCCTGGACCTGGAAGTGGGTAGCGCTGGGTGACCTTGCTCGAGTCTCTGTACCTCTCTGGGCCTCTGCTTTCCTTCTTTGTGAAATGGGGGTAGTCAGACCTGGCCCATATTTGGTTGTGGTGAGGACTGGCTGGGGCAATAGGTGATGAGCTAAGACCATGGGCCTGGTATACAGTAAGCCTCTAATATATGGCAGCCACGTGATGGCATCCTCATCCGTGAAGTGTGAGGCTGGAGGAGGTGCTCTTGGAGCTCCCGACAGCTCCAAGGCCCTGTGGTTCCGTGGGGTGCACCCACCCCCCACTCAGAGCCTGTCAGCCACCCAGGTGGAGGGCCTCGCACAAGTTCCAGAAATTGGCCGCCAAAACAGTGATTATGCCATTCCTCGATTTTCCTGGAATCTCTGGCATGTGGCAACTATGACCACTGTGTTGGCAGGCCCTGTGACAAACAAGGAAACTGAAGGGGGGGCATGACCAAGGCCAGCCCAGAGTTGGGGGTGAGACTGGCACTGGAACTCAGGAGCCTGGGCTCCCCCAAATAATAAAACGGTAGCAGTGATAACCACTACCCTATACTGAGTATTTACTACACACCAGGTGGCTGCTTTACCTCATTTCATCCTCTTAACCAGGAAGCTGATGCAGAGAAGCATGCTTAAAGCCATGCCACTCAGAAGTAGCAGAGTTGGGACCTGAACCTGCGGCTTTGATGACTCCAGAGCCCCTATTCTTTCTTAAGCCCCAAAGAAACAAAGTAGAGAAAAATGGGTTTGCAAACAGCAACAGGGCCAGCAGACCTGAGGGCAAAGGCCTCGATTGCTCCCGGGGGTGCTCGGAGGGGACACTTGGTCCAGCGGCCGCCCGTGGCGGCCACAATCACCTGCTGCACCCGCCAGAAGGTGCCTGGTTTCCCTGCGATCCTGCGGCAGGTCGGGCAGCGAGCACATTAAATAAGGTCATAAATTTGTCATGAAGGCCTGGAAATGAGTGGGGCTCATCATTTATGGATGGAATAATTAAGCCCCTGCGCTCGGCGCTTCACCGAGGCCCGTACCCAGACACTAGGCGTTGCCTGCAGCTGAGCCAGGGACCAGTCTGGGGTCTTGGCTGTCGCCCTCCGCACTCCCAGCGTCTCGAACGAGGCCCTGGGGTGCGCGCACTCCACCCACAGCGGTCGTGATGGCTCTGCCCTGGCCAATCCCAGTGAGACCTCTCTAGAAGGCCCACCCATGCAGGGGGTGATGCCCAGGACCCTTAGATGGAGGCGGTGGGCCTGTCTTCCCCTTGGGATGCAAAGAGGCCTCCTCACGTGGTAGAAAGTGTGAGACGTTTGGACTAACCTGGGTTCACCTCGAGGCTCTCCCACACTGCAGAACCACGCTGTGCTTCTGGGATTGTCACTTCCCTTCTCTGGTGTTCTCCTGTCAAAAATGGGCAAAATGATATGTCTTATGGGTTATATGGAGGGTCACATTAAACAATAACTACAAAGCACAGAGTGAGGGTCTGGCTTACAGTAAATGCCCCACAAATCTAGCACTTTGTTTCTTACTCCCAGCAGAGCAGACAGATGGGCAGGAACCAGAGGCTCAGAGAGGCAGAGACTTGGCTAAGGATGCACAGCAAGTGAGCAAAGTGGACATCTCTTTGCTCTGTCATCTGTCGCTTGTGGGAGGGCTCAGCCCACTTCCCAACATAAGGTCGTGGTCCCTGTCGCCTCCTTGGCCTCAGCCACCTGAGGTCAGCGGAGAGAAGGGGTGATTATAAAGGGGGTCGTAGCCGCTGGCACGTGCAGAGTTCTTGCCGCGGCCCGGCCCTGTCCTAGGTGCCCCGCAGTTGTGAGCTCACTGTATTCTCCAGGCAACCCCAGGAGGTAGGAGCCGTTGTTCTTATTCCCACTTTAGAGGTGAGGAAATTGAGACTCATGCTGAGATCCTTCACCAGGGTCACTCAGCCAAGAAGGGGAATTGTGGATGATTCCCTGGGTCCCAGCAATGCTAGGCTTGGGCGAGGTGGCAAATTGAGACTATTTGGATTCTGAAGGAGAGCGGTCACTCAACTCAGCCAGCACCTTCCAGAATTTCAGCTTCCCTAGTCCATATTCTCGAATGGGTTCAAGTCCTCCTTTCACAGATGGGAAGACTGAGGCCCGGCCAGTAGAGGCAGAAGCTTGGGCCTTGCCCACCGGTTCCCCAAGGCCTGTCCCATTGGTGGTGGACACCACAGCTAGCACCTCTAGAGAGGCCTCTGGCACCTGCCATGGGGAGGAGTCTGGACCCTAGTCCATTCCCTACCCCACCCACCCTCTGTCACCATGGCAACCACGCAGGTGAGCCTCATCACTGCTAATCCTCTAATTACCAGCCACCTCTTCAATCGGCTGTAATTACTTTGGGGACACAGTTAACCTCTCATTAGGAACGCACGGCCGCTTTCTCCAAAAGCGCAGCAGTGACATGCCTAGTAATTTACCGCCCCGGCTCGCAGGGCCGCTTTGTGTCTAACTCGGGCGCCATCGCATCCCTGTCATTACTCCAGCCCGGTTGTCAT
The DNA here is from genome assembly GCA_028533065.1 of Trachops cirrhosus. Taxonomy (NCBI): domain Eukaryota; kingdom Metazoa; phylum Chordata; class Mammalia; order Chiroptera; family Phyllostomidae; genus Trachops; species Trachops cirrhosus. Next base: position 57,828,945 of record CM052546.1, on the reverse strand, counting down.
GACGATTAATCATTCAATCCCTCATCAGCAACTTTTGCCAAATGTCACCCCACTCGTGATCAAAATCCATCCTGCAGCCCGACGCTGGGGGACTAATGACTTGGAAATAGGCTTCTCCGTTCCCGAGAGCTTTTCCCCAAGACTCCTCAGCTTCCTCCAGGAAAGGGGGGGACTCTCAGTGTGGTAGTGTGATGGGGACAGAAAAATGGCATGTATGGGGCGCTTCCTCTGTGCTAGGCACCTGAGGGGCTTTGATGCATTTAACCCTCGTGACAACCTGCTTCCTGGAAAGGGAGACTGAGGCTCAGGGAAGCCGGTGGTCTGCCAGCGAGGAAGTAGGGAGAGATTCTAACTCAGACTTGTCCGGCTCCAAAGCTGAGCTTTTTAAAAACCAAACCTCAAGGATAATGAGCATCACCAACTTGTAAGGATCCTAGAATGTCAGAGTTTGGGCAGCATCATAGAAATTAGCTGGCCCAAAAAGCCTTAGGGCAAGTTCAGGGCAAAAAACCTTAGGAGGCCAGCCTGGGCACTTTGTGATGCGGAGCCCAGTCCAGAGGGAGCAGCTAATTGTCGTGAACACCTATGCCCTAACAACATGGCAGCAACATCCAGCCGACACCAGCCTCAGAACCCAGGTGGAGACTTTGGTGGTAGGTCCGTGAAATAACCTAGACTGACATGCTTGACCTGGGGGTCTTGGAGCTTTATGATGGAATTCAGTGACCCATGAGCCCCCTGAAAACTAGGCTCCTTCGTGATTGGATGTATGTGCATTTTTCTGGAGTGATGCTCCAGAAAATGTTTTAATACAGTGTTCTCTCCTCTTTCTCCATATTCTTATTTTAAATTTTTTTTAAATTGATTTCAGACAGAGGGAGGAAGATAGAAAGAGAAACATCGATTGGCTGTTTCACTCATTCATGCATTCATTGGTTGCTTCTTGTATATGCCCTGACTAGGGATCGAACCCGCCACCTTGGTGTATCAGGGACAACGCTCTAACCAACTGAACTACCTGGCCAGGGCCCATATCCTTATTTTACAGAAGGGGATACTGAGGCCCCAGAGAGGAGCTATGACTTGTCCAAAGTTCCACTGCAATTCAGGATAGGTTCCACTTGTCCAAGCAGCGGTGAGCTCTTTCTCAGGGGCCCAGGGCAGCCAAGAGAATTGTGCAAGGGGAGACATCCTATCTGCTTCACGGTGGCTTCTACCCTCCTAGTTCCTAGCCTCCCAAGAAAGCCCAACCCCCCCCACCCCACCCCGCTAAAGGAATCTTTCCGAGGCCCCTCCCAGGGAACGTTCCTGCTGGCTGGGCCGCCAGCATGTGTGAGACATAATTATGGCACGTTGTAAATGGCATTAACAGACTGTCACAGCAGCCACATGGCATTAGCAAACGTCTCTGTCTTCATCATGCAGTCCCCCGCAGCTCCTGGGCTGGAGCACTTCCCAAGGGGTCTTCTTCCAGGTCCAGGTTGCAGAAGTCTCCTGGCAGGGGATGGGGGTGGGCAGTGATTTGGCTCACGGAGGCCCGGAGAGTCCAAGGCTTTCTGAGGTCGAAGCAAAGAGCTGAGTAGAAAGTTAGGAAATCTGATCTGTAAACCTAGTTTGGCCTTGAAGAACTAACCTTCCTCCGCTTCTTATGTGCCAGGTACTCTCATTTAAACCTCGTAATCACAACCCCCCAAATTATATTCTTCACTCTGCTTTGTAGATGAGCTAACCGAGGCTCAGAGAGGAAAGGTGACGTGCCCAAGTCCGTCCAGCTAACAGGAGGCAGTTGTAGGATTCAAACAAAGTCCTGTGCATTCCCATCTATCATGTTGCCATTTCGGGAAAGTCTCTGATCAGTGTTCTGCCAATTGATACTCTAGCCTTGGAGGTAATTCCCTAAAGCTACCGGCCTGCCAGAGAGTTGCTAGCCCCTGAGCTTTGCTACTGGGACTTCCAACATAGTAACAACATACTAGTAATGAAGATTATAACGAACATTGTGGGTTTCCACACAGTTTCTCCTATGGTCTTTACAGCAAACCCTTGAGGGCAAGAGGAACAATTAATCATGTTTGAGACAGTCGAGAACTAGGCCCAGAGAGGGAATGCGACTTGCCCAAGGTTCCCCAGCAAGTATGTGGTGGAGCCAGAATGAACTCCTCTGCCTCCTAATTCCCAGTCCTGGTTCTTTCCCACAAGCCATTGAGAAAGTGTCCATGGGCCTCCAGCAGTGGGGCTGAGCAGGGGGCATTCACTCTTCACTCTTCTGGGTGCTTCCCGCCACCCCACCTGCCCTGTGGGCAGGGGTGATTTATGCTGTATCCGGGAGGCCTCCAGGCTGCAGGCGGCAGGACGGGCTGCCTCTCGACTGGTAAGCAAATCCCCTGCTGAGCAGGTCATATTTTATCCGGGCCACCACCTGCCAGCTCATTTGCTTACAGATACAGGTGCTTCATCAGGGAGGGATTAGCGATTACTTAGCCCAGAGACCCTGGCAGACGGAGAGCCAGCCAGGGCCATGGCTGGGGTGGGAAGCCAGGAGCCTATCTGTGAGGTCTCTATCTCCTCCCAGGCCCCTTAGCCCTGGAACCAAAGGGAAGGACTGCAGGGTTGAAGGAGGAACCTCTTTGCTCTGCGGGAAGCTGACTTTCCACTCCCAACCCCATTCATCTGCTACCAGCTCTGCAAGGCTTGGTCCCAATAGCTCGATTCCCCGAAGCCTTCCAAGATCTCCCACTTATCTGGCCAAAAATAATGATGTGGTCAATTCAGCAGTCCCAGAGTGTTTATTGGTGAATAAATTCTTTATAGGCATTGCCTCACTTATTCTAAATCGACTAACAGTTGGCATTGTAAAATCCCCATTTTACTGATGAAGAAACCGAAGCTCAGAAAGATTAAGTATCTTTCTGAAGGCCACGCAGGCTTCTCTGATTTCCGAAATCCCTTCCTAACCAGGACAAACTGCATCCCCTGAGCTGTTCCCCAAGCCATACACTTTACTTTGTTTTATTTACTCTTTTATCTATTTACTTATTTTTAAATAATTGTTCATCTCAGAACAATTTTAGAGTTACAGAAAAAATACGTAGGTAGTACAGAGAGTTTCTGTGTGTCCCGTGCTGTTTCCCCATCATTAACACCTTACGTTTCTGTGACACGTTTGTCACAATTAATGAACTCATATTGACACATTATTATTAACTTAGGTCTATTCTTTATTCAGACTTTTTTTAACCTAATGTGTCTCTTCTGTTCCAAGATCCCAAATTACATTTAGTCATCACTTCTTCTTGGGTTCCTCTTGTCTGGGATAGTTCCTCAGACTTTTCTAGTCTTTGATGACCTTGGCAATTTTGAGGAGGACCGGTCAGGTGTTGTATCGAATGTCCCTTTGTCCGATATTCTTCTCATTAAACTGAGGGTATGTGTCTTGGGGGGGAAGACCACAGAGGTGAAGTGCCATTCTCGTCACATCCCATCATCACATCCCATCATCACATCCCATGCCATGAAGGCTATGTACTATATCTGACATATCACTGTTGACCTTAACCTTGATCACAGGGCTGGGGGAGCATCTTCCAGGCTTCTCCCCTGTGAAGATGCTTTTTCTGCCCTCGCTGGTGTAGCTCAGTGGATTGAGTGCGGGCTGCGAACCACAGTTGCCCATTCTCTCCTTTCCATGCTGACCTCTTTAGAAAGAAGCCCCTGTGCCCAGCCCGTACCTCAGGAGTGGGGAGGCATGCTCCCCCTCCTTGAGCGCAGAGTATCCACAAAAATTATTTGGAATTCTTCTGCACAGGAGGTTTGTGTATTCTCTCTTTTGTTTATTTATTCAGCCATTTATTGGTATCAGGATGAACTCATGGATCTTTATTTTGCACTTGGGGTGATAACCCAATACTATTCTGTGCTTCTTAAATGACACTTGGTTCTTCCTTCCTTGGTTTATCATCATTTCTCAAAGTCTCTTCTGAGACAATCTCATTCTGTGGGATTTGTTAAAGGCAATCTTGAAACAGTTTCTAGAGGCAGGTCATTCGGGTAACAGTGGTTGGGAAGGACCAAAAGTAGGTCTTCACCCAGGACCTGTCAGATCCTTTAATGAGCTAATAATGAGAGGAGAGGGGGCCCCAAGAGGCAACATTTCCCACATTTCTTTCCCCACACTCTGGGGTGGGGCGGGGAAGACACATAGGAGAGTATAATCGGCGTATCTCATCTTTCCCTGGAGACCAGAAGCTCTTAGAGTGAGGATTACACTTTATCCTAACGCTAGAAATTAGCACTGAGCAAGAGCTAAGGAAAAGAAGTCGGATAGGTGGAAGGATGGGCGCTGAAACGATGGCTGATGGAAGGGTGGGTCAGACGGGTACATGGACAGATAAAGACACAAGGATTCGGGGTTGGTACATGCATTGGCGAATGGGTGGATTGGTAGGTGGATGGGTGGCTGGCTGGATGGATGGACGGACGGACGGACGGACAGACAGACTCATAAGTGAATGGACTGGTAGATGTTGACTTTTGATTTTGGTAGCTCCCTTGGTTAGGACAAAGAATATTCCCTCATATCTCAGTCACCCACAAGATTCCAGACTCAGGGCTTGAGGGAACTGCCCACTGTGGACAGAGGACAGTGAAAGTCATGACCATTTATTATGTCTTGAGTGTGTGCCAGCCACCTTGAATCCTCTCTCATCCTCAGAAGAGTCTGTGTTGTTATTTCTCACGATTCAAAGAAAGAAGCAGAGGATCAGAAAGGTCAGGAAACTTGGACAAAGTCCGCTAGCAGTAAAAGGTGCTGGAGCTGGAATCAGAGCTGAGATCTAAGTGTCTTTACTCCCTGAGTCCACGGGCCCGTGATCAGCTGTGATTCCCTTTGCTGGGCCGCACCGGGCCAGGGGGAAATGAGAGAGGCCTTCGGGGGCCTGGGGAAGAGAGAAGCGACACTGTAGGATTTACCTTCCAGTCCAGCACCAGGGCCCAGAATGCTGCAGGGGAGGGAGGGCAGAGTGTAGACAAACCGGGGTCCCAGGAAGCTGAGCGTAGCTAGGAGGCCTTCAGACCCAAGGGGTGTACATGTGTCTCTGTGCATGTGTGTGTCTGTGCATTTAAAAACAGGTAGTGTCTTGTACAGTTAACTGTGTTGCTTCCAAAAAATGATTTCAGGGAGTTGCCATGTAAAACACCCCTGGTTAAAATTACATTGTTGAAACTGGAAATAAAACTTAAGAGCCAGGTACAAAGAGGGTCAGGAACAGAGAGGGGTAGCCAGGCTCTGATATCAGAGAGTGAGCAGGTGGGAGGCCTGCGCTGTTGAATGGGGTGCAGGGAGATACGTACAACAAAGGGCTCCCTTCTCTGCCGACCCTCTCTCTGTTTTCCACAGTCTTGCAAGGCAATCACTCGGTCAACATATTCCCTCAGAAACTGTCTAAAAGGCACCTTCCCCCTGACAGTATGTGAGGAAACAAATTACACCAGAAAAAGCTTGGGTAAGGTACATGATGGCAACTGAAATCTAAACCTGGTTCTGAGCTTCCTAGCAGCCATGGCCAGAGGGCAAACAAATTAGTTTTCCTAGTTCTCATTATCTACCAAAAGCAAAGTTTAAGGGAAGTAAAACTGTGGGTTGTGCAGAAAGAGACTTTTCTCAAGGCTCAATCCTGAGAAGGATGTGTCCCCCTGGGCCGTTCTAGAACCCATATCACATAGAATGACCATGGGCAACATTACGGACCACTTTCTTGATACCAATTTTGCACAGAGACATTCATGAGATTATTTCTCATATAAACCCTGACCTGTTAAGGGCACCATCGCTTTGTGGCTCTGGGTGGGTGGTTCCCCTGGAAAAAAAGGGTAATTTGATGTGACTGGATCCGGGGACAAAGCCTGGATAACCTGGAGGACAGAGGATGAATGTCTGAGGGCAGCAGCAGCAAATAGGACTCCGGCATCCATGGGAGCAAGGACAGAAGTGTGTGAGGACTCGGGCACAGAGCAATTGACATTTCCCAGCGCTCAGGATGAGACTTGCAAAACCAAGCCTCTGACTCCCCTCTTGCTCCCGGCAAAGGCGCAACCAGGGCATCTGCCCACCAGGAAAAGGCCTCAGCCCGGTCTAGTAGAACAGCTTTGAAATCAGATAACCAAGACTCAAGGCCTGGCTTCGTCACCAGCTCTGTGATCTTGGACAAGCCTCTTAGCCCCTCTGAGTCTCAGTTTCCTTATCGGTGTAATATGGGAATAGTCGCCACCCCATGAGTTGCTGAGAGCCCAGGGCCTTAGGCGAGGCAATACGTGTAAAGTCAGCTCAGTAGACACCAGTTTCCCTCCTTCTCTATTTCTCCTTGTCCTGTGGAAGAATCCAGTGCCCCGACGGCCCCCCTGCAGGGAAATGGAGAAGAGCTTGTTGCTTCTAGGGTGGGGGTTCTTTGGGGTCCACAGACAGACTTTACTGTGTTCATGAACCCCCGAATAATATGCAAAAACTGTGTGCAGATGCATGTTTCTGGGTAAAGAGCCCATAACTTCTATCAAATGCCCTAGGGGTCTATGACCCCCAAAAGCCAACGACCACTGCTTTGAGGTCTGGGTCTGGTCTCCTGTCATGTGCTCACCCAGCCCCCGGAATGTGGGCACAGTCCTCAGGTCATCTGCCAGTCCCCCTTAGTCACTGGACCACAGCCCGGGTTCTTCCTCAGCCACAGGGAGGGAAATGGGCAGACCTGGTTCTCGGGAGGGTGCAGCCTGGGACCTGGGCTGGGACCAGGGAGTAAAGACCCAAAGTGTCCTGAGCACGTAGGAGGGGCCCCATGTGGCTGCACAGGTCATCTTTGTCAATCCTGAGCCCCGGGGATGGAAGAGCAGTTTATCATCCCCACTCGAGAGAGAGGCCCAGAGAGGGAGCAGGAGGGCATACACAGAGCAAGAGGCCAAGCAGAACCGGACCCCCGCTAGCTGATTCTGCAGCCTGTGGTCTTTCACGGTGTCACAGGGCCCCTGGGAGACCTTGGGGGTCCAAAGATGGGAGGAGGACCGAGAGAGATAGTTGTTCAGGTTGTACCCTGCCCAGGGGCACCTGGTTGACGGGGTGCAATTAGGGCTGAAATGCATCCAAAATTCAGCTCCACGTCCACTAGCTGAGGGTTGTGCCAAGAGCCTTCAGTGGCCGGAAGAAAGCGAAGCCTTAGGCAATGATTGCTCCCGGAGGGGGGCCTTTTCCTAATTGGCCTGCCCAGAAGGGATGCCTTTTCCTAATCCCAAGAAAGCCGGCAGATGGCCCCCCTGCAGTCCTGGTGGAAACACGTTTTAAAAGGCAGCTCGTTGGCATGAGCCAAGAAACACTGCCCAGCTTCTAGGATGACACTTTCCAGGTGGGGTCCCCTGGGCCCGCATGCCGGAGCAGCTGGCTCCGCCCCAGCAGATGGGAGACTGTTCCTGACATTTTCCCAGGCGAGCCAGGGCCAAGAAGGAGGGGGGTTGGGACCCCGACCACTCTGCTCAGCTGCCCTGGGGCACCTCCTCCTCCTACCCCACTGAGCCCCCATCTCCCACCACCTCTAACCTCCGAAGTCCAAGCACGAGAGGCAGGGTCCCATCAGTGGTCATTTATAAAACCACATCAACCTAAAACTGATACTGGGTTTCTAGGGAAGGTGGACAGGCCCTCCCGTCCCCCCACCCACCCCACTGGTATCTCCCAGGAGCAGCGGCTCCTCATTCCCAGGCAGGTCTGATGGCCCCTTGTAAGGACTGGCCACCCAGGGCCTCCAGCAGTCAGCCCCGCCCCCCAGTGCCCCCCTCTCCCCTTCCTCTTCTGCTCCTCCCCCTCCCTGCCACCACCTCCGGCCTAATTAATTCCCCCATATCTGCCATGTCACAGTGACTAATCAGGCTCGTGCCCCATAACTGGCACTTCAAGACCTGACAAATGACCCAACCCCTCCAGGGCTGGGCTAGGTTCACTTCCCACACTCCCCCTGGTACCTACGATCCGATCCGTGAGCTGGAGCCTTGAGGGAGTGGGGGGTGGGGGACTAAGGACAGAAGGGAAGGCCCTACCACAGCCCTCCAATGAACTCAGCTCTGCCGCTTCCTGGCTGTGTGACGTCCAGCCTCTCTGAGCCTGACATTCGGGCTCCGGCACTACCTGAGCTGGCCCTCGTCTCCAATCGCAGCTCCTCTGGCACCCTGTCCCTTCCACTCCATCCAACCTGCCCTCCCACAGCGCCGGAGTCCCAGCTCTCTGGGGAGAAAAGTGTACACATTATATGCACATGCGTGTGCCTGGTTATAACCTCCATTGATAGATATTGATAGAGTATGGATATCGACGTGTGGCCCACAATTTAAAAATAGTAGTAAAATATACAATAGTCTTTATAGCAAGTAGCTTCCACAGAGACAATTTGACTCTCATAAAATGCCTTTATTGATTTTTGCCAAACTCTGGTATTGATAGCCAACCTACAGCTGGAACTGACGAACACGTTTCGTTCGGGCATGAATATGGGCTGATACTCTCATCGAAGTGCTACTGGGGAAGCTGAAGGTGAAGCGATGAAGGTGCGTCGGGACATCGCTGGTTCGCCAGCGAGGTGAGCGACTTCTTCGCTAAATTGCAAAGTGGTTTTTGAATACTGGAAATTTTCTGTGCTAATCACGGGTAATGGCTATAAGCACGACACACTTTGGAGTTTAATCTGTGTTATTAGCGTGTCCCCCATCCCTTTCTAAGTCCAGGTACTCAATGGCACAGTAAGTTCAGCCCGGGTTTGCAGCACTTGCCAGTTCCCGCCAGTCCGTGCTCTGACTTGAAACTTACCAACTTCTGCGTGAACGCGGAGCCGGGGAGAGATACACAGAGAGCATCATGCAGTATTTCTACTATATAGATACAGAGGATGGAAACAACCACAAAACATAGTAGAGCATTATGAAATGATGAGTTTGGAGAATTACTGTTATACTCTGATTTATTCGGCTGTACGTTGCTATAATTTAAATTTCAGTCATCATTGTGTGCTGTGTAAAAAGAATGTGCCTGGCTTTTGGTTCTGGTTCCCGGGAGGGAGACTCCAAATGCTTGGGATTTCTGGACTAATAGGGTTCTCTTTGTTAGCCAGGAGCCCCTTGATTCACATCTCAGTTAATGCTAAGAGATGAGGTGATTCAGGACAGTGAGGGGGGTGCTGTGTGATTAAAAGTTTGGGGCTTTGAGGGCACACACTGCTCCCCACCCCTGGTCCCCACCCCTCAAGCAGGGGTGAGGCCAGAGATTCAGTTCAGTCACAGGGCCAATGATCCAATCGGCCACGCCAGCAGAACTCTGGTCACTGAAGCTCGGTACAGCTTTTTGTTGGCAAACACCCTGGTCTGCCGGGAGGATGAGGGGCCTGACTGGGAATCAGACTGGCGACCCTTTGGTTGCCGGATAACACTTGAACCAATGAGCCATGTCAGCCATCCTGTTTATTTCTTTATCCGCTTAGTTATTCACCAAATCTTGAGTTCCTGCTCTGCGCCAGGCCCTATGGTAGGTGTCTGGGACAGCAAAGAAAACAGACCTCATCCCAGCGGGTGGGATCCATCCCCCGCTCAGAGCCCCTCTGCCCATTTCTCTGTGTCCCTCCGCCAGATTCCGGGTACTCTCCTTTCAAACGCCCACATTTGTGACTCCTTCAGAGAGCTCTCCTAGGCCGCTTTGCTGGCACATGCACAGAGACAGGGAGCTTATTTTAAACCCCACCCACCTGCCAGGGCAGCTCTTAGCCAGCAGCTGACGGTCGGGTGAAATTCAGCTCCCTTGCCCCAGGTCAGGATAGCCCCTGAGCTCCCGTGTGGGGTTAGGCTGAAGCCGCCCTCCGTGGGGCTTTGCCTGAAATTGCACCCTGTTTGGCTTCCTCCTCTTCCTTGTCCTGCTTCTCCCTCTCCCTTACTCATCCCCTGTGGGGTCACTCCCTTCCACAGTCCCTGGTGCACCAATCCTTGTCCCAGGGTCCAACCCAAGACCCTGTCTCTGCCCCGTGGAGCTCACAGTCTAGTGGGTCAAAGGCGTGGTTCACAAGATCCTAGAAAAGCAAAAGTCTTTATAAATGGAGAGCAGTGCTCTGCAGGAAGTCAGCAGGGCCAGGAGCGGGCCTCTCGGACCCTAACAGAGTTGCCCGTCAGAGCAATAAGGAGGGCCCCCTGGAGGAAGTAGTGCTTCCTCTAGAGTGAACTCTGAAAAATAAGGGAGTTTAGTCAGGTGAAGGGGGTAGGGGAGGGAGGAAGCTTTGCAGAGAGGGCATTGTCCAAAGCTGGAGGAGTGGGCGGGGGCGGGGTGGGAGGTGGGGTGGGGGGAGGGGCGGTGCCACCGGGCTGGTCGGTGTGGGTGGGGATTTGGTTCCATTTCCTGGGAGGAGTGGAGACACACTTAAATGTCAAGGAGAGGGACAACTTGAGAGACTTACATTTTGAATCTTGTACATTTTGAAATGTCAAGATTCTTTAACCCACAGGAATTTACGATGTGAATGAGCCCTTCTCTGTGTGTGTACAAATGCAGGCAAATGCGTGCCACTTGCATCCAAATGTACGTGATGGTGTACACAAACCCACAATGAGGACTCGGAACCTTTTCTTTTGTTGGGTCTCCTGTATAAAGCATCTCACACCCTTTCTTGTTCCTGTCTCACTGTCTTCTTTTAGTGACTAAGTTTATTAAATAAATTTCATGTAAGGTAAAAAAAAGATAAAGAACATTTTCACCACCCCCAAATTTTCCTCATGCCTTTTCATGGGCAAGTCCCATCCCCCCCATGGCCTGCAGGCCGCCGCCAACCTGCTTTCCATCATGTATTTTTGCCCTTTCTAGAATTTCATACACAGAGAGGGAGGAAGTTTTGCCGGCAGATGGCAAAGCAGGTGCAAATATATAATTTTTTTTGAGATCTACGCCTGTTGCTGCCTATATCTGGGGTCCGCTCCCTCCTGTTGCTGAGTAGTTGTCCGTGGGAAGGGGGATCAAAATTAGTTGATTTGTTCAGCAGTTCGCTCTCTTTGCGTGCCTGTCCGCTTACTGCTCACGGGGCTCCGCCTCCGCCCACCCTGGCTTCCCCGAGGTCCTGCTCGCCACCCCCTCACCCTCGCACTCAGCTCCCTGCCCTGCACTCACCCACTGCCTCCTTCTTTCCTTTCTCCCATAAAGGGAAGAACCGCATCCCTCCTCGGTGACCTTCAAAAGGTGTAAGTGAAGATGGTGGCGTGAGGCCAGCTAATGACTGTCCCCTCCAGTAGCTGAGGCCAGGTCTGGGGGAAAGACAGGGGACCTTGACTGAGCCTCTCTCCCCTGGGCTCCCAGCTTCTCCTCCTCTGGGCCTTGAGAAAGGAAGCTGGGTCTGGGGAAGGAGGCAGGTGCGCCCACTGGCTCCTTCCAGGGCAACCAAGCATTCCACGTGCTCCCAGGAATGACCCCATTTAATACTCCGCACAAGCTTGCTGTTCTGGAAATAGGAGAGGGGAAGCTCAGAGAGGTCAAGGTCTTGCCAAGATCATACAACTCAGAGGGGGACAAGGGGGGACTTCACCTCATCACCTGCTATCGGCACCTGAGATGCCTAGAGGTCCCATGAGATGCGGAGAGAGTAAGAGAGAAAACACCCTCAGGTCACTGTGCTTGCCGGAACGGAGGCGAACAAGGACGGCCTGTCCATCCCTCTGGCCTCCCACCGCTGGGGAAGCAGGCCGGGAGCAGGAGACTCTGCTGCTTCCCGGCACTGTCCACTTGGGTCCCTCTCTCCACTGCCCCTGTGAGCTCGCCTGGACCCCTCCAGCTGTCGCCAGACTGAACAGAGGGGGAGAAACAAATGAGGGGCCCCTCCCTTACCCGGCAGAGTGGCAGATTAGACCCCCGAGTTAGGAAGCAGGGGATGGCCCCCTGCCTCATCAGGAGCTGTTCTCTCTACCCTACCTGCCTGTTAACATTCCCTGCCCGCCTGCCTCCCAATAAGCCAGTACTAGCAATCCATTTTCAAAAGCCCCACAGTCCCCACTGCTGGGCCCAGGGACACAATGTGGCAGCCTGTGGCTGTGCATAAACATGAGAGGCAGATGTTGCCAACATCTGGAGACCAGGGAGGCCCAGCGCTGCCTGGAACTGGGAAGAGTGCCCAGCTGGGAAGAGTGTGGCAGGGGGAGGGAACCCCTACCCGTCACTCATGTGGACAGGGGCCACTTTGCCCCAAAGGAGGGCCCGTAGGTCCCAGCCAGGGCTCCCAGGCTTGGAGGTGCTTTAGAGGGGGAAGCTGGGCCGGTGCTGCCTGCGAGGAGGGGACTTCAAAGGCTCCCCTAATCCCTGGTGACATTTTCAGACACAGGAGTTTGCTTTTTATGCTGCAGATCAAAGCCCAGAGCTTTATAAATAACCCTCATAAAAGCCAAGGGGCTTGTAAAGTTAAACAATAAGTCACAAAGAGTGTGAGCATTGAGGGGCCAGAGACAGGCCGGGGGAGTCTGGCTCCTGCCCCTGCTCTGCCCACCAGATGGCCACCCTTCCTCTCCACCAAAGAGGCAAAAGACAGACGGTCCCGCCCTGAGGGAGATCAGGGGGCAGGCCTGGAGGGCCTGGCTTGCATCTGAAGGCTCCTCTCCGGCCCCCTCAGCCCCCAAAATGCACCCTAGAGCTGGCCTTTAATTCATTCTTTCAGTCACTCAGTCAGTCATCCCGATGTCCTCCCTGTGCGAGGCTCCTGGCCAAGGAGCCCAGGCCTGGGCATCCCAAGTATTCGAATCACAGCCCTGCCACCTCCCAGCTGGGTGACACCCAGAAAATCACCTCACATCGCTGAGACTCGGTTTTCTCGTCTGTATGTTGGGGGTACATTTCGAACCTGTTCTAAGGGGGTCATCACTAGGCCTCAGTGGACATGGCACGTGGTTCAGGCTCAAACGTGGGCCACCAGTACTATTAAACAGATAGCGAAAATCCTAATCAGGGGTCTCTCCAGAGGCCTTCTTTTCTTTGGCTGGCTCCCACTCCCCCCAGATAACTTCCCCTTCTGTCCTTCTGTCTGCAGGGGCCCCAACTGGGAACGGGTTTTGTTTACTTTTTCTGTGAAGTCATTGAGGCCAAGAGCGGTTACCCAAGGAAAGGCTATTTCCAGAGCCAGGGGACTGGGGGCGCAGGGAGGGGTGCGAGCGCAAGTCTGTGCCCAGCACTTCCCAGCTATGTGCCCAGTTCTCCCAGCCTCAGTTTGCTTGTCTATAAAATGGGGGCACTGGGAGGAGCCAGTGAGGGCAGGAATATCCTATGCCTGGCACGTAGTTGGTGCCCCGTAAACAACCAAGGATGCTTTTGGCTCTCCTCACGGTGGAAATTTCCAAAGGGACCGCACAGCATTCGTGCAGAAGGAGAGGAAGGAATAGCACTGACAGATGATGAGGCTCTCTCAAACCCAGCCCCTGGGAGCTGGGGCCTGGGCTGTCCTTTGGACGAGGAGGTCAGGATGTGAGACAGGCTATACCCTGCCCCATCTAAGGCCTCCCTAAGTGGGCACGGCAGCTTCAGGATGGTGGCAAGCCCATTTCATGGATGAGAAAGCTGAGGCCCAGGACAGGGAAGTCATTTGCCTGTGGCCACCCGGCCAGATTGTGTCAAGGTTGGAATTCAAACCCAGGCCTGGCTGCGTCCAGGTCAGCCTTTTTTGCTGCACCCGTAGGTGCCGAAGGTGGGCAGCCCAAAGCGGCTTTCTGCCCAGCAGCATCTACCTGACTAGCCATTCCAGAAAATCAAACAAGGTCCCAGAGCGGAGAACCTGGCTTTCCATCTGTTCAGCTCCTGTTACCGGGGATTCAAATTTAGCTGTCGCCACCCTGAAGAGGAGTGAGGGGTGGGGAGCCCGGAGAGGTGGCGTGGGTCGTACTTGGTATGTCTGGGCTGCTCTAACAAAAGGCCAGAGACTGGGTGCCTTATGAACAATGGGAATTTATTGTTCGCCATTTGGGAGTCTCTGAGTCCGAGATCAGGGTGCCAGCGTGGTTGGGTGAGGGCCCTCTTCCAGGCTACAGACTTCTCGCTGCGTCCTCACGTGGCTGGGGGACTAGGGAGCTCGTGGGGCCTCTTTTATAAGGGCACTAACCCCGCTCATGACAAGACCCCACCTCCAAATACCATTGCTTTGGGCGTTAGCTTCTCACCACGTGGGGAGGACACAAACATTCAGACCACGGCATCACGCCGGTGAAGTCCACCCATCAGCTCATCATTCCTGTTTGGCGGGCGAGCCCACCACTGAACAGTTCTTTATTGGCACTTGTCATGTGTGCTAGGCCCCATGCTGATCACCGAGCGCAGACCAGATCATCAGGGCCCCTGTCCCGCAGAGCTGGCAGAGAGGAAGCAGGTGACACAGTCCAGTGTGACCAGGGCAAGGCTGGAGTGCAGAGGTGGAACTCAACCCTTACATGAAGGAGCGTCAGCAAGAGCTGGGACCCAAACAGTGAGGACAAGCCAGCCTGGGAAGGCTGGAAAGGGGGCCTGGAAGGGCATTTCCGGCAGAGGCAACAGCCCGGGGAAAGTGAGAAGGCACAGCTGTGGACACAGAAGGGGCCTTCCCCCGGCAACATTCCCTTGTCCTATTTCAGGGTCAGAATCCTCTGAGGGGCAGGTGTGCCCAGCACCCTGAGACCTTCACATCCACTGTGTTCTCCACTCCCATCCCATTATTCCCATTATGACACTTAAGGCAAGGGAGGCTCAGAAAGGTTGAGTAACTCGCCCAAGGCCACATACCAAAGCTCTCTGGATCTGGATCAGCTTGGTGGACGTGGGCATTGGGGAACTGTTTATCAGGGGCCCTCCCAGAGACCCCATGGTTACAGCTGGTGCTGCCAGCAAGTTATCTCTCCCTGCTGAGTCTCGGTTTCCTCATCTGCAAAATGAGACGCAGGTGAAGCCCCCGCCCCACCTGTTAACAGCCACATCTCTCACTGGCCTCATTAGGGAAGTTGGCCTGGAAGCAGCAGTCCCTGGGGAAGGCTCAACCACAAACCCTGTCCCAACTAGGCCAGGGACAATGGGATCCCCCAGTGGGCACCTGGCCTAATTGGCAGCGGACCCCTGGGAGCTGTGCCAGCTTCGCTCTGATCACTTCTCGACCCATGAGACACTCTCCTGGAGCTCCTTAGAGCCGGTCCCAGGCCCCAGCTCCTCTGTGGCCGGAATGTGGCTTCCTGCCCAGCCCACGCTGGGTGCCCTCGCTGGATTCCCAAAGCACCTGGTGAGGTCAGTGCTTAGGTCCCCACTTTCCAAAGGAGGAGCTGGGGTGGCAGGAGGAACCTCTCCCAGAGCCCTTGCCATGCAGTGGCACCCCAAGCCTTGGTTCCCTCATCTAGAAAATGGGGTGATGAGGCCCATTTTGTGGGCAAGGAAGGCACTGGCCTGAGTCTCCTCATCTGTAAAATGGTGTGGATCTGATTTAGCAGGTTAGCATAAGAATTAACCACCAAATAGTAAGTGCACAGTTATTGAGCACCTACTGTGTGTCAGGTACTTTTAGGGGGCTCTGTGTGTAACTTTTTTAATCCTTATATCAACCTCGAGAAGTAATGCTGGCTATTATCCCCATTTTACAGTTGAGCAAAAACAGAGGCACTGAGAGGTGAAGAAACTCACCCAAACACAGATAAAGACCTTGGCACAGGAGGCCTCAATAAAGGTTGGCTTTTATTTCTGTTCTCCTTTCAGTGTCCAAAGAACCCTGTCCCACACTCCCTGCCCTTCCTGTGTGTCCTGCCTCCTTCCAGAGAACAACAGAGGGTCAGAGGGTATCGTTGGTAGAATCACCTGGGGGGCAGAGTTGCAAATGCTTGTACCTTGAGTAAAGTTAGACCACAGAGGGAACTTCCCAGCTGTGGGCTGTAAGCAGAAAAGCGTATCTATTCCCCACACCCAAGGCTGAGAGATGCTAAGATAAACACCCATCCGGAGGCAGCAATAGAAGCAGGCGGCCTTTCCGAGTCCCTCGCCGCATTAGGATTCTAGAAGCGGGACTGCAGTGGGGCCTGCACAGTGCCATCTCTCCTGCACGTTCCTTCCTGGGCTTGGGGAGTGCCAGGCTATTGTCTGGCACTGGGGGAGGGGGTGTTCCTCCGTGACAGGATCCCGGGACTGGTGAGAACACCCCCTTCTCCACGCCGTGCACGCCGACCCCCCAGAGCAGCTGGGCAGCATGTCTGCCGTCTGTGGGCTCATTTATCATTCCAAGGGGGCATTGCCTCTGTGAGGTCCCCCGGGATAGCTCTGCTTTGGCCCCGTCTGATTGAAATCCAGGCCCAGGGCACACTCAGCCCTGGGAAGTAGCTGCCCAGAACCCGAAATAAATAATACCACAGGCAGGAGGCACAAAGCTGCTGCTAATTATGGCATATCCTGATTAAATGGGGTGCGTAAATAAATATTTCAGCTTGGAAGATGAATAGGCCAGGAGGACCACTGTGGCCAGCTCTGCTCGGAGCCTGTCTTGTCGTTCTTCCCCATGGGGGCAAAGGACAGAGCATTGGCCCCACTTGCTGGGTGGCCCAGGGCCAGACACTCCCCACCTTTTGGCCTCAGTTTCCTCCTCCATTGGATGGGGACCACCAATGACCAATGACCACCTCTCAGCCAAGCCCACAGCTCTGGGGTTGGAATCTGAAAGGACGTTTGGGGTAACTGGGTTTTGATTGTGAAGAGTAAGGAACAGAAAATTCAGGTCCAGGCCATCTTGGGTTTGAATCCTAGCTCTGGAACCATCCCTGTGCCTCGGTTTCCCCTTTTATATTTTGGGTAGATGTGAAGAGCCAGTGAACGAATGCTCTGAGCCATGACTAGCACACAGCCCAAGAGGTAGCTGCTATGAGGATTATCAACACCACATGCCTGAGCCCTGGAAGCCATTGTCATTAAACGTGGAGGTGCCCAGGAGGTCCAGCCCTGGGCAAGACCTGGTTTGAAGGCCCTGCCTAGTGACGTCCATGCCTGTCCTCACAGATGCCACCTACTCATTTCCAGGAGGCCCAGGGGAGAGGAGGAGGAGGGAGAATCATCCTGGAAAAGTTTAAATCAATTAACTCCCTTCCAGAAAATGGGCTGGGAAATGTAATGGCAAAATAATGACTTTTCTCCACAGGATTAAATGACATAGACCAGGGCCCAGTGAGGAATCAGGGAGGCTGGTGCAGGAGCCCTGTCTGTGACTGCCTGTGAGGCCTTAAGCAAGTCTTGTTTCCTTTTCTGAGCCTGTGTTTCCCCATCTGTACAAGGGGAGGGCTTAGGCTAGCCTCAAGAATGGCTAATAGATGGCATGCCTCCTGTAATGCTCAGCTCCCTTGCCCATGCAGGCATTGCTAATCAATTGCAGCATGTACTCACTGAGCCCAGATGGGATAGCAAAACCAATCAAAGCCAGAGCTCCAGGCCCCCTCCAAATAGGTTAGAATTGGCACAGAGAGACACCAGACTGGTTTTAGATGTTCTACCAATGCTCCTCTCACACAATGTCAATATTCACTGAGTTACTACTACTACTGTAGGCTTAGAGTTCATCAGAGCACTTACAGCCAAAGTTAACATTCGCTTGAGTGTTAGCTGTGGCCCAGGCACCATTCTAAATGCTTCCATATATACCAACTCATTAAAACATCATAACAAGCAGATACAGCAGTTACCGTTATTATTAGGCTTATTTTGCTGAGGAGAAAACCAAAGCCCAGAGAGGGAAAGTGATTTGACTCAAGGTCACACAGCTATAAGGGGGGTCAAGACTTGAACTCATGCCCTTGTCTTACCTGAACCCCAGCAGTCTAGCTGGTGTCACGTGACCCTTCTCTTCGCTTTTAATTAGTCTGGGGAAGAGAGCCACCATTTCTCCACACCGGGCTCTGGGCCACGTGCATGCGTCACATGCATTATCAGTCTGGAACTGCAGGTGTCTTCATTTCCAGATGGGGAAACCGAAGCCCATCGGGGTGACAGGACCTGCCCAAGGTCACGGGCTAGCTGTTGGCTGGATGGGGTGAGGTGGCACTGTTCACTCTCCCCCTCCTCCTCACCTACGGGAATGGTCCCCATTCATTCTGACCTTTTCAGTGCCTAGACCAGGGCCTGGCACACTGGAGTCGTGGAATGAATGAATGAGTGAATGAATGAGCCAGCTAGCACTAGAGGGGAGACAGGCTTAGGCACACACCACCCTTTCCATCATCAGCCCTGCAACCCCCAAACTAACTCTGTCTCTGGGCCTTTATGACCCACCTGCCCCAGCTAGGTGACCTCTCACCTCTGCTCACAACCCCAGATGACTCCAAAGACTTCTCGTCGGGGCCCAAATCCATCATTTCTGAGTGCTCTGTCTCAGCCCTGCCTCCCTCCATCTATCTTCCACCACAGCTAGAGAGAAGGGGTGGTGTTGGGATGGAGCAGGGGTCCCACTCCAAGAAACTCTTGGCCCCACTGAAGTCCTCTCCAGTGACGCCCCCCCACCACCTCCCAAATGGCCATTCCCTACCTGCAGAACTTTTTGGCCAATCACTTTGGAATCTCACATATAAGAGAGCCAAAAGCAGATGGTTCTGGCTGGAAGGTGCAGGGTGGGAGGGGGTCCTGCCTGGTGCCTGACCCACCCTCCTGGCCTTGCAGCAGCCCCCAGCATAACGACCCCCAGAGAAGCTTTACAAAACTACAGAGGCACACTCTGCCCTGGGGGCCAGGAGACGTGGGTTTGGAGCCCTGCCCAGCCACTGGCTCCCTCTGGGACTGAACAAGCCCCTTCCCTTCTCAGAACCTCAGCTTCCACATCTGCAACATGAGAGAATTGAGCTCTGTTGTTTTCCAACGTCTGTTGTTGGAACAGTGGAAGCCCTTTTTCAAGGTAAATCACCCGCTGAACTCTAACATGAAAAAGAGAACTGAATGTCGACGTGGGCGAGGCGGGGGGCAGAGTGCAGACCCAGAGCTTCTGCCGCCCGCCCGCACCACAGCTGGCAGTGCCTGGCGCATCTTCCTAAAATGCCCAGGTTCCTAGAAAATGTTTGAAAGTACACAAATAGGGATTTGGACCCAAACAGCACATCCTTGTTCCCCGCTCTTTCCTGTCCCATGAGGGTGTCTGTTGGAATGTGTAGTAGAAGAGAGACACAGGGGGTTAGCTTCCCTTCCCAAAGTAGGCCCTAAGCCGGGAGCTTCGCATGTGTCCCTCCCTTCTTCCTCCCTGCATGCATGGAGTTGGGGTGATTATTCTTGCCACTTGAGAAAATAAGAAGCCAAGTCTCAGAGAGGTGGAGTGACTTACCCAAGGTCACACAACCAGTTTGGTTTCACATCCTGGTCTACTTGACCTCATGGGGCACATCTTACTGTGTGGGTGGTTTTTATGGCTAAACATAGAGGCAGTGGGATTGGTCCTCATCGCAAGAATAGTGCAAGAGGCAAAAGGATGCTTTCTCCCCTAACAATGGCATGAACATTTTTTAAGGCGATGGAATGGGGCTCTGAGCAATAATGGTTTACAAAAACAGCTGCAGACAGCTGAGCAGCGCCCCCCCCCCGCCCCACCGCTGGCTCCCAGCCAGAGAGGGGCTCTGGGGCAAGGGTGAAGGCACTTTTCTGGAGCTCTCTGGGTCTGAGCCAAGGGTGAGGGCAGCAGGAGGGAGCCCCAGGCGACCGGGTAGGAAGCAGGGACCTGGCCTATCGATGACGAAGGCCCAATCAATGCTATCTCCCCAGGCCATGCCTGGCCAGACATTGATTTCTGCTGCTGTTGTTAACTCTCTGTTTATGTAACGCCTGAACTTTGCACAACTGAACCGTTGCGTGTGCAGAAGAGGCTGTTGCCATGAAAACCAGGCTGCACATGACAGCGGGGATGCGGCAGGATCCCTGTTTTATTGGCCTGCGCTGAATGTATTTTAACCTTGATAAGTCAATAACTTTTCATACAAAAGGAGATCTGCCGGGCAGGCTTGGAAGGGCCTGCTGGCCTTTCCAGGCCAGAGGGGAGGCAGTGCAGGCTGTGTTTAATCCCCTGGAAATCTCCCTACTGCTCAAAGCCTGCGAGAACTAGGCCCAGCTGGCTGGAAGATGACCTTGGGGGGTCAGGGGGCCAACCCCCCACCTCCAGTCACTGTTTCCTATTGTTTAAGGCTGACAGCTAAGTCAGAAACCCTCTATGGCAAAGAGATCCACCAGCGTTCAAATCTTCGTCCCACTCAGGAGCTATATGTCACCTTGAACCCCAGACTCAGGGTCCACATCTGGTCCCTCTTCATGGGCTGATTGCAAGGTTCTCGGGTCCCGTAGAAGCGCCTGGGGTATTGTCTGGCCCATAGTGGGGCCCCACTGGGTGGGTGTTATTGTTGTTCCTGCAGCTGTGTTTTACCAAAACAGTCATGGATTGTGTGTGCAGAGCCCGTGTGTTAGGCTTTGGGAAATGTTACATTATTTTATCACCATAGTCCTTGAGATAGGCAGGCCTAGGGTAGATAGGCCCAAGTCTCAGACGAGGAAACTGAGACCCAGGGAAGTGGGCTGACTTGTCTAGGGGGTCACGTGACAAGATGATGGCACTGACGGAAGGAAGCGAGCCTTCTGGCTCCCAGCCCAGTGCTTTCTCTGACCCCATTCACAGGAGTAGCCCGTGTGGTTAGTCCCCAACACAGGCTGGTGGCTGACATCACTAATCCATGACAGCGCAGCCCTCTTTCCCTTCACGGCACAGAGCTAGCATTTGAGATGAGACTCGTATGGAACTCTGCACTCCCGAAAGGGCTCTGGGTTCAAGTCTGGACGCTGGCACAAACTTGCCATGTGACTTTGGGCAAGTGCATTCCTTTCCCCAGACCTCTGATCCCCAGTGGCGAAACACGGAGGGGTATTTCATGGTTCCCAGATTCTCTGAGGGTTCTCCCAGGTAGAAGGAACCCCCACCACTTCCCGGTTCCCATCCCAACAACTAAGGCCCCTTGAACTCCTCCCAACTCCATCAACAAATATTGACATAAAATCTACTCTATGTCAGTGATTATGCAAGGTGCTGGGGACATGGCAGTGGTGACAAAGAGCCTTCCCTCCCAAAGCTGACAGTTTAGACAGGGAGGCAGAAAATAAACAAGTCAGCCCACAAGTGCTCAGGGAGTTGCCAACATTAATAAATGCTGAGAAGGGAAAAGCAAAAGGATGATGCTTTGGAAAGAATAACTTCAGATGGGGTAGTCAGGGAGGGCTTCTCTGAGGAGGTGCTATTTGAGCTGAGACCTAAAGTATGCTACTGAGCCAGCCATGCAAAGAGCAGAAGGAAGGGTGTTCTGGGCAGAGGAAATGGTGTGCGCAAAGTCCTCAAGGTAGGAAACAGTTTGACACCTTCAAGTAACCAAGAGGCCAAAATGTGTAGAGGGGTGTGAGGCTGGACTGTGGTCAGAGAGCCTGGCAGTGGCCAGTCCTTGAGGCTGCCTGAGCCTCCTCAGCCCCCCTCTTTTGGCCTCCTTGCCCCATCCCCCTAGGCCTGACCCAGAGAGAGGCTCCAGGTACTGGCAGGGTAGGGGGGAGGCTGGGTGAATAACAAGGTTACACGTGCTTCTTCTTTTCCCTTTTCTCCAGAAGGAACATAAAGAGCTCTTTCTTTTCTGCTTATTAATAGCTCTGATTAAATTATCTCTGAAAAATCTACGTGGTGTGCACCAATGGGGGCTCGGCTCCCTTTAGGCTCTGGCCTAGATTACAGCAATGAGGGCAGGTAAGGCAGGCAATTGGGGGTGGGGAGGGAGGCTGGGGCAGGCCTGCTCCCCCCACCAGAATAAAGGCTCCGTGTCTGCCTCCCTGCCTCCTTCCCAAGCCCCAGCTCAGCCTCTGACCTCCCTCCAGTCTTGGGACATTCCCAGCTCCCTCGCTTGGGACACTAGGCCTTCGCAATAGCAGTCTTCTCTACTGAGATGCTCTTCTTTCCCTTTCCCCCCTAGGAACTTCCTACTCATGCTTCACAGGGCGGCTGCTCAGCCTCTTCAGGGCGCCTCACCCTTAACAGGGCGCCTCGCTAGCCCCGCCGCTGGGTCAGGGGGTCTGCTCTGGGCTTTTCCGTTCCCTGTTACCCTGGATAGTAACTGCTAGTTGCTTTCTCTGTTCCTCATGAAACTCAGGTTCTATGAAGCCAGAGACTGTGTCTGGGTCACTGCTGAATCCCCAGGGGCCAGCATAGGGCAGGCCCTTAGGAAATGATGAAGGAATGAATGAATGAGTGAGCAGGCCTCAGGGAGTGAGGGCATGACTGACCTTCATAGATGGAAGCAAAGTTCCAGGCTCCAGGCCCACTGAACAGCGCCTATGTGGTGTTTAACCCCATTTCACAGATGGGGAAAACCGAGGCACAGAGCAGATGAGGCACATGGCTAATAACCTGAAGAGTCAGGGTTCAAACCAGTCAGTCTGATTCTGCCCCTCATCCTCTCCCTGCTCTTCCTACCTACAAGAAAACAAGACAAAAACTAAATGAAGGGGCATATTCATTCATTGATTCAGAGATTAATTCAACAAACCTTTATTGGGCACTGACTGTACACCAGGCCTGTGCTAGGGATAAACAGTTTGAGTGCGGCCCCTCCCCTCACAGAGTCCCTAGGATGGTGGGGAAGACTGACAAATAAGTGGTACATTACAACACAGACTGAGTGTATCTTTAAACGGGGAAGCACTCTAGCCTGGAGACTGGCAGTCAGGGAAAGCTTCCCAGAGCTTCCCAGGGAAAACACCAGAGGAGGTGGCACCCTAGCTGAAATCTGAGGGAGGAGCAAGAATCAACTACCTGGAGGGAAGACATTCTGGGTGGAGAGGGACAGCATGGGCCTGGAAGTTCATCAGACACCTGAGAGGATGTGCAGGTATTTCAGCAAGGCTAATGTATAGGGAGCATACAGGGGCAGTGAGGAACCAGGTGTCCTATGTCCCCTGCCTCCTCGGGGCCTCTTGGACCCCTGGCCAGAGCCAGTGTTCAGAGGCCCGCCCACCTGGTCATTCTGTGGACAGTGGCAAATCCATCTCAACACTGTCTCTATTCACATAATGCAGAGTTATTGGACACAACCAAGAGCAAGGGAAGGCTGAATCGAGGGTAGGAGTAGGGGAAGGGGGCGGGCATGTGGAGGGGTGGCATGGGGGATGCATGTGGGGGGTGGGATGTAAGTGAAGACCCATGACTGAGAATCTTTGGGGGTGTTCACCTGCCTGGAGGGGCACCCCTCCACCTACAAAGCCACCCTGGAACCTGCTGTTGCCTGAAATCCCACTATTAACACATCATGGATTCACAGACTTCAGAGGTGGTGGGGCCTGGCTGTATGCTGAAATTACACGGGGGCCTTTGGAGACGGATGAGGCAGGGAGGGGGTGCCAGCTCCAGAGTCCGATTGGTAGGTTGGGTTATGAGCCCCGCCCTCCATTTCACAGCAGAGGAAACTGAGGTCCAGAGAGAAGAAACTTGCCCTCAAGGCCACACCCAGTCAATTAGTGGTTGGCATTGTGTGCAATAAATCAAGGTCAAGGGTGCTGGCTGGTGTTTGGGATCCGGTTCTGTCACTGTGTGACCTTGTGCAAGTCACGTGGCCTTTCTCAGCTGTAAGATGTGGATAATAATCACATAGACTACACAGGGTCGCTGTGAAGGTGAAGTAGATGGAACCAGGTGCTATAAATAGCCCTGAGCACGGCCTGGCCCATAGGTGGTGTCAAGTCGTGGTAACCTACAGTGGAAAAAATCCCAAACTTTGGAAAGGCTGTGGTGTAGCCAGCTGCGTGCTTCTCTCCTTCCTGCTCTTTCTTCCCAGGGTTTTGGTTGTTGCGGTCCCTTGCCCTGCACCTGGCTCGGGTGTGCCAGGTATTCTCCCCATCTGCCCACGCCCCAGTCTACCCAGCATGTTGCCCAGGCAACGTGCCCTGACCTCGCTGCTAGGTCAGGCGGCTGGCCCCAGAGTGGAAGCAGCTGGCCGTGGGATCACATTCCCAGGTAAATCCCCACCCCTACCCGAACTCCCAGGGGTGTTGGGTTGGGTGGGGCTGCGGGGAGAACTAAAGTATGAAGGCAGGGGCCGAGTGTGCAAGCTGCTGGGAACTGTGTGTGTGACGGCTGCTCAGCAGCCTGAAACAGGGCCAGCTCCTGCCCTAGATAAGGCAGTAGGTGGCCTACTTGGGCCGGCCCTGGAGCTCCCCCATGGGCACCTCTCCCAGGTTCTGGGTGGGGGTGGGTTGGCTCCCAGAAGTAGGCCAGGGCTGACTATAATCAGCTCATCTCACAGCGAACATTCACTAGGGTCTCCAAAGCCCTCCGCCTCTTGACACACACAGCTGGCATTTATTGAGCACTTACTGTGTTCTGAGTCCTTTCCACGCAATAACTCACTTTGCCCTCGCTCAACCCTGTCAGGTAGGAATTATGATACACAGACAAGAAACTGAGGCACAGAGTCATGAAGATGAATGTTCAAGGTCAACAGCTAGCAAGGACAGGGCTGGAACCCCTCCCAGGTTCTGTGAGACTCTAGGGGGTCCCATGGACACAGTCTGAGGGTAGTGGGAGGAGTTCTGGCTGTTACTTTGCATTTCCATAGGGATCCTGAGGTCTTTCCTGGAAAGCTGGCTCCCCACTTGCTGTGTGATAGACACATGGCAGTCGAAGGAACTGCTCCTCCCAGAACTCAGTTTTGCCAGCTGTGGAATGGGACTGCTAACTGGGCCATTAGTGGGCACTCAGGCCAACCAAATGAGAACCTATGAAGCTGCTTAGAAAGGAAAAGGCAAGATGCAGTATAGTTTGATGGATTCAAAATTTGGAACCCAGGTGAAATGGTGCCTCAGTTTCCCCATCTGTTAAGCGGGGGGAGAACACCAGTGCCTGCCTCCCATGTGTGTGGTGAGGATTCCTTGAGGTAGGGTAGAGTTTATAAAGGGCTCTGTATAGTGGCTGGTTATACAGTTACTGCTTCTGACATCTCCACTGTGATACCAAAAATTCATCACTGCCAAAACATCTGCCTTGGGGCCAAGCACTCCAGATAGAGTGTCACATCACATCTCTTAACCTCAATTTCCTCTATAAGATGGGAGTGTAATAACAGTACCTACCATAACAGTTTCTCATCTGTGAAATGGGGGTGATAACAGTACTTAACCTGTTATGTGTAAGGATTAGGTAAAGTACTTCGTTATGTGTTAGCTTCTTTTATTGTTTTTATTGTTTTTAACACTTAGCTACCAAATAGGTGCTCAATGATGATACTGGTTTTTCCACCCCGGTTCCCGACAAAGGGACTGCAAGTACCAGCATGCCCTGCACCACCATTTGGGGCCCCTCCGCCCGGTGCCTGCGTGCTGCATACCGGGAGATGCAGTCCTTTCGAGGCTGGCCCCGCCTTGCCCCAACTTGGGGGAGGAGGTTGGAGAGCCGCCCTGCCGGTCTTTGAATTTTGCCGCGAAAAGCGCGCGTGGCTGCCCCTCGGCCACGCCCCCCACAGGACGCGGCGCCGCGTCACCCTGGTAACCGCCTCCCGGCCTTCGCTGATTGGGTCGGACCGCAGAGGGAGGGCGGGGGGCGAGACACCGCGGCAGTTGCGGGCGCTCGCTCCTGTCAGTCGGGCCGGAGCGGAGCAGCGGGCAGGACAGCAGGGCTGGAGGCTCCGCGAAGAGGCTGAGTGCCCCAGCCGGGGAAGGCGAAGAGCGGGCCCACCACCTGCGAGGCGAGGTGTGCGGCACCCGGATCTCAAGCGAGGGGAGGCGCCCGCGCGCGCGCCAGGCTGCGCGAGGCTGAGGTCCCGGGAGCCCCCCGCACGCCACCCCGGCCCACGGGCGCGTGAGAGCCCGGTGCGCGCCTCCCCTTCTGCACCTCGCGAGCTCGCACTCCCGGTGCACCGTCTTCCAGGCCGTCCCCACGTCTCCCCTGTTGTACCCGGACAGATTATTTCTCGGCACTGAAGCCCCCGGGGCTGTATCCGAGCCTCCGCCGCCCGCTGTCACCGCCTTGGCTGCCGCTGCGCTCCGCCTTCCCCTCCCCCCACACCCGGGGCTCCGAGCAGGAGGAGGAGGGGCCGGTGCATTCTCACTGCCAATCTTTGCAACCTGCGGAGGCCGGTGCCTGCCCGGCGAAGCGCCCGGACCGCTGCAGGTGCGTGCAATTCTAAAGGAGAAAACCCTCCCACCCCTGGGCGAATCCCAGGGCTGCAAGCCTCCGGCAGGCGGTCGAGCGAAAGGAAGCAACAAAGACAGGCTGCAGCTGGGGCCGGCGAGAGGGGCCGCGGCTGCCGGGCTCCCAGCGCGGGCGGAGAGGGCGCCCCGGGGAGCGGCGAGGGCTGAGCTGCAGCCCTGAGTGGGACCCAGAGGGGAGGCGCAGCGCCGCCCGGGGGACGCGGTGAGCACAAGCCTCGGCAAGGATGCGCCGCTTGAGCGCTGGCGCGACGCAGGTTCTGGGCGGGCGCGACCCCTGCTGAGCGGAGACCCTCCACCCCCGACTTCGGACCGCGCGGGCCGGCGCCTGTATTGGCCTGACCGACAGCATCCCTTTCCACCCGGAGAGAGATATCGGCCCCCAAGAGGGGCCCTCTCAGGCAGCCTCTGTCACCTCTGCATGGCTGCAACCCTGCCAGCGGAAAGTCGCCGCTGAGACCTGGTTGATTCGGTGAGTTCCGCGGCGCAGGGTTACCGGTTGGAGCTGTGGGCACCCCCTGGCGTCGGGGCAGACCCGACGGGAAATAAAGGGACCCCGGACTGTTGGGGATTCTGAAGCATAGGTGCTTCTTGACCTCCCCCCTTTCCTTCCCACACACAACTTGCCTGGACTCGCCAGCCGGCCAGAGTGAAGGTTAGGGACTGTCTGCTTGGGCCCTGGGCCGGGTATATGTCACCCCATCCCTAAAGCCAGCAAACAAAAGTAGCAGGGGTAGCGGCTCTGTCTTCTGAAAATTCGCCAGGAATTCCTGCTCCTTGGAGTGTTTGAGAAGGTGGGCACCCCGCGTGGGATAGCGTGGGGTTCTCCCAAGTAGCCTCTGAGATGTTCAGAGGCCATTGACTCAGAGGGGTACGTGGAGACCTGGTTACATGCAGGTGGCTGCTTTTGAGGATTGTTTCTCTGAGCAGGGTCCCCTTACAGCCTATGTTCCTATAAAAAAACCGGCAGGTATGGCAGGTGCCCAAGGCAGCCGTGGCGTGACATCACTACCAGGCCTCTGATGTCACTGGGGTTGCAGCAGAGGCACAACTTGTCTTAACCCAAAGAGAGCGTAAGGGTCATTGCCTCCAAGGGCGGGGCTGGCTGCCTCTGGGTAGTGGAGGGGTGAAGGCAGACATCCCACCCCAAATGCAGTCTCCTGACCTAAATCCCCAGTGCCCTGATGAGGTGGGGGAGGGAGGCAGCACCAGCGGTTCCTCATGCTCCTCCCCTCAAGGACAGGTGTTCAGCTTCGGTCATATAGCCTGGGGGCTTAGGACCCCCGAACAGCAACTTTCTGCTTTCAAAAGGGGTGCAACAGAGACCACCTGCTGAAACACACCCAGCCAGCATGCTGAAGTTCCCTGGGTCCCCAGAGAGCTGTGGGTCCCCTGCCTTAAAAGAGGCTACTGCTGGTCAGGAAAACCCGGGTGCCTCACCCCCAGCCAGGGAGAGTGCAAAGGAGCTACTGCCTGCTGCCCTTCAAGACCAGAGGGTACCCTGCTCTTCTCTGCCAAGATGAGGGGCCTTGGCCAAGCCTAAACTCCCGGCTGCCCCACTCCTTTTGGTGTTTAAGATGATTTCGACAAGCTCCATGTGGTGTTCATTAAGTGAATGAAGGGCAAGTCAGGCCCCTCAGTGCCAAGGTCTGAATAAAGCGTGTCTCTGCTGAGGAGCCAGTTTCCTTTATTATTTTTTTAAGATTTTCTTTATTTATTTTTAGAGAGAGGGGAAGGCAGGGAAAAAGAGAGAGAGAGAGAACCATCAGTGCCCCCGACTGGGGACCTGGCGGGCAACCCAGACATATGTCCTGACCTGGAATGGGACCGGTTTGCAGGATGACACCAAACCCACTGAGCCACGCCAGTCAGGGCGAGGGGCCAGCACTGACCCTGCTTCTCGTGAAGGCCCAGAGGACCCCCAGGCAGCGTCCTGCTGCTGGCTCTTCGATGCCTCTTCTAAGTTCCTTCCAGCAATCACTGCCAGTGTCAGAGGTGCTGTGATCACATTTCTAGGAAAAGGTTAGAGAACTGTGTCATTGCTTCAGTGGCACGGGGTGGGGTGAGAGCAGAGGGGGTGTATATGAGGTCATTGTGAGAGGCCAGACCCCGTTTCTACACAGCAAACATTTTTTTTCTGTTCTACTCGGCTTTCTAGCCAGATGAGCAGGTCAATAAATATCAGTGGAGCTGCTTTTGGGGGCTTTGCGGGGAGATGATATTTCTAGCTGAAATGGTGTCGTTAAACACACAGGCTTCCAAGGACAGAGGAGCAATAGCAGATGGGTAGAGAAGTGGGAGAGGTGGGCACAAAGGCTGTTTGCGCTGCCTCTCGAAGCTTCCCAGTTTAGAAACAAACTCCGAGTGCGCCGGAGATCCACAAACACAGGCAGTTGGAGGTCCTCCACGGAGTATTTACACTTCCAAAGCCAAGGCGGAGGGAAAGGCTGTCAGAATTGGGCGATTCCTTCTGTTCCCTTCCCTGGGCTTGGCAACAGCACCAGGTGACGCACAGGAGGGAGTGCCAGCTTACCCAGTGTGCCAGCATTTTATAGGATCTCAGTTACTCTTTGCCATGACTCACATGCCATAGCCCATTATACAGATGAGGAAACCGAGGCTATAACAGAGGAAATGATGAGATGCGGGTGCTCAGCCAGGAAACTGCAGAGGTTAGGCTCTCAATTGTGCTTGGCTTCAGAGTTCCCAGGTCTTCCCACCCTCATCTGTGCAGGGGAGGCACTGCCACCGCCCCTCATTGGACATAATCCCTGCAAGAGTCAGGGGTCATTGGCTATAGAGGACATCTGGCCTCACCAGGATGTCTTGCCACACTGAACCCACGTTGGGATCCTGCTTCCCATTACCTACAGGACAGATTGAGCAGAGTAAGCGCTTCTGCTTTGGCCTTGCGGGCAGCCTGCTTCCCTCTCCCCTGGCACCTTTCTTCAGCACTGGGGGAAGGAAGGGATCACATGAAACCCGCCTGCCAGGAGGGGATTCAAGAGCTGGCCATAGGCCCCTTGTCGCCTGCCTCTGTGGGCTTACCTGGGGTGAGGTGTGAGGGTGCCCCAGCCATCCCAGGGTCCTCTTGAAGGCACCCTGCTGGTGGGGAAGTCAGGAATATAGATGGGGCAAGGGTATCTTTGGTAGTTGCGACCTCCTGACCCAGCCTGGTGGTGGGGGTGAGCCTTGTAGGAGTGCCCTTCGACTCTCAGAAAGGGCAAATAGGGATCCACCAGGCAGCGAGGTGGAAAGAGTATCCTGGGCAGTGGGAGTGGCCACAGAGGGGGCCTGTGATTGCTGAGGTGTGCTGAATGAGGGGCCGCATGGCCCTGGGGTGTCCTGGAGGCTTAGGTGGATGGGGGAGGTTTAAGCAGGGGAGAGTCTCCCTTGTCAGAGATGGTGACCCTGGGCATCCTTCCAGTCAGGGTGGGGAGGGCCTTCTCAGCTCTCTGGGCAGTCCTCTGCTTCAAGGTTAGCTGTCCACCCCCCACCTTCAGTAATCCTTATCACTTACCTAATTCCCTGTAAGCTCACCCATCCCATCCCTTCTGAGTCTCACAGTTGCTCTGCACCTGGGCTGGGTGACTTAAAGCCCCAATGGTAAAGAGCCCAGCTAGGAAGCGGGTCTGTCCCCTGCTGGCTGTGTGACCTTGAGGGAATGGCCTTGCTGATCTGAGCCTCAGTTTCCAAATCTGTGAGAAGGAGCTGATAATAGCACCCACTTCCCAGGGTGTCGTAAGGATTCAGTAAGGGCTTAGCACAGGTGGTAGCATACAATAAGCACACCATAAATGCACATTCCCCTGGCCACTGTCATCTTCAACCTCTGAATGGGGCCTTGAAAGGCTTTCCCAGCCCCTCTTGGACCCAAAGATCAAAGACCCCAGGGCAGCTCTGGGCTTCCCATCCTTCCAGTTGCCTCTGCTGGGTCTCCCACCTACCTACCCCCGGTACCCCATATATGTGGCTCCCATCTGAGCTCCTGGGGTGGGTGCTGGGGCCTGGCCAGGGGTCCCCTCCCCAGCCCCCTCCTGCCCCCTCTGCCTCCCAATCCCTCACAAACCGGAGGAAGCAAGCGGAGCAGCTCATATTCATGAACCGTAATTCAATCAGGCGGCGATTCCTCTGGGCGTGGGGCGGGGGTGAGAACGAAGGGGCGCGCACAAAAGGGCCGCTTTATTACCTCCCGCGGGCCGGGAATTGCAGCTCTCCCCCGGCAGCGGCCGGAGCCTCCTTTATTGTGTTAACCCATTTGCGTGTCAAGAGCTATTGTGCGCTTTCTCTGCCTGTGCTGAGCAGGCTGCGGGAGGAGGGCTTCGCGCTGGCCGGTCACCTCCGCGGGCGCCGCCCACCGCCCTGATTGGTTGCTAAGTGATTTGCATCCAAGGTAATCACTTTTATCTCAGAAGGATGTCGACTATAATTATAAGCTACTGACATCTTTTGAAATCTGCCTAATGACTATTTTAGTCTGCACCGGGTGGAGAGGGGGGATTCTGGAGGCTAGAGGATTGGGGGAGGGAGGAGGCTGGAAGGTGGTTGGCTTCCTTCCACCGGGACCTTTGATTCGTTAGTTGAGAAATATCTGAGTGCCTACTGCGTGCCTCGAACAAAAGATGGTGCGGAGACGGGGGTGTTGCCTTCCTGTGGGCGGAGTTGGTACCATTTCAGAGATGGGGAAAGAGAGGCGGTGGGGAATGAGCCACCTGCCCAGAATCATACGCCCAGAAAGTGGCTGGAAGCTGAGTCTACCCCCCAAATTCCTGTTTCGGCACTGGAGTAGAGTATAGACAGAAATAATGGAATATTCCTGGGTAGGGGTCACCTGTCTGGTAACCTCCCTGGGCTTATGTCATGACCCCAAGAAATGCAGGTGCTACCCCATTTTGTCAGGGACGAAACGGAGCACCAAGAAATTACGCCGATGCCCAAAGTCACACAACCAGAGAGTGGCAGAAGTATGAGGTCTGCTGGTGGCCAGAAATGGGATTCCAGCTCCCTCCCCGTGTTTCTATTCAGTAAACACCTGGCACAGCCTGGGCCAGGCACCCCGCTGGCCACTCTCTGGGTGGTAGTGCTCTAAGAAATCAGATGGCCCACAGCTTCCATGGGGAGTAAAATGAGTCTGCAACTCACTCAATTTCTGGACAGAGCTAGTGCAGGGCTGCAGGAGAGACATCAAGGAGGGGATACTACAGCTGGTCACGGAGGTCTTCCTGACAGAGGGGGCTTTTGCTCTGGGCCCTGAAGCCTGGGTAGATCTGCCCAGCATGCAATGAATGGGGATGTGACCAGCAGAGGGAGCTTGAGAACCAAGGGGTATGACCAGCAAGAGCAAGGGAAGCTTATAAGAGAGTGGAGGTAAAAGGGAGATAAACAAGAAGGGTGTGTGGGGGCTGGAGTGTAACTGGGGAGGGACCCCAGCTCATGTGTCTTCCAACAAGTCACTTTACCTCCCTGGGCCCCATTTTCCTCATCTGTTCAAGGGAGTCATAGAGGTTTTCTCACAGGCTTGTGGGTGAAATGAGCCTGAGTGTGTGGAGTGCTCGGTGAGCTTGGCTGAGCCTTTTAGAACTGGGTGGGCAGGGCTCAGGCCCCAGCCAGCCATCCTGGCCCCACAGCAGCTGTTTCGGGCCCTGGGAGCCCCTGCCATTGTGCAGAGGGCACAGGGGACAAAAGCCAGAGAGGTCAGGGGGTAAGGCCGAGGCCGGCAGTGCACAGGCGCCTGGGACAGGGACGTAATGACACGAAGCTTAATGGCCCGGAGTCTGTGGGGAAGGGGCCTCCTTTGGAGGAGGAGGAGGGCGGTGCAGCCACCAGCTGTCTGCTCCACAGATCTGCTGCCCCAGCAGGGTCAGCTGCCCCATGGGGTCCAGGTCTGAGCTTGGCACTGGGGAGGCAGAGGTGGCAGGGTGTCCCAGCCAAATTCAGTCCCCAGACCTGATTTTGGGGCTTGGCCCTGCCCCTAGCATCTGAATAACCCCAGCCTCATCATCTGTCAGATGAGCCAGGGATCCACTTTGGAGGGCAGCTGCGAGGCTTGGCAGTAACCGATAGCAAGTGGGCAGTAAACAGGAACTGCTATTTTTGCTCTTTATTCATCCGATCACTCAAAGAGATTCAGTGCTCCCTGCCAGGCTCCCTGCCAGGTGCCGGGGATGCGAAGATGAACAAGGCCAGTTGCCTTGAAAGGTGGCAAGGCCCCCAACAAACACATCGCAGTGCAGTGGGTTAGCTGCCACAATACAGGAATTCACAGTCTGCAGGCGCTGTGCCAGGAGCTGGGGGACAGCCGCGAACAAGCCAGACTGGGGTCCCCAGTCTCTCAGAGCACGCTAGGAAATCAGAGGTCAGAATTATTGCTTCCAGCTGATAGCCAGGGATGGCTCCTTGGAGGAGGGGGCTTCTGTCTACACACCTTTGCCTGTTGTGGGAATCACAGGACACTGGTGGCATCTGCTGAGCTCCAAGCTGAGCTTCTGGCTTTGGCATTTTGTCCTCTCACTCAATCCTTATATGGTTCTGGGCTGTAAATGAAGGAACAGAGGTTCAGTGAAGTGAGACGACAGCCTGGGGCCATGTGGCAGGCCAACGCAGTCCCCTTCCTTATCCACACAAGCTTTTGCCCATTCCCTGTCTTGCGAGGGCACGGAGCTGGGTGAGGCTGTCACGTGAGAATCCTTGGGCCGTAGCTGAGAGGATCCAGTTCTAGGCCAGCTGTTGCCTTAATAAGCTACATGACCTTGAGCAGGTCACCCCCCAACACCAGCTGGGCCTCAGCTGCGTCCTCTGGAAAATGTCAAGGATGGCAAATCCATTGCAGGCCTGTCTTGCTTTACACTGCTGTGCCCTTGGCAGACATTGCCAATCAATTGCTGCCCTCTTCCCCTGCTGAGTTCTTCCCCTGACCTTGGGTTCTTTACAGGGCTTTGGGCAGGCAGCACGAATCAATCAGCAGGGTTCTTTCCAGGGCTCTGGTCAGGCAGCACCAATCTATGAACTGAAGCCTGCTTGCCTGCCTGGCCCTAAAGAGCTCAGGAGTCCCTCTGGCCCTTCTCCATGTGGTTCAGAGGACCAGGGTACCCAAGTGAGGGAGACTGGAGTACCTTCTCTGAGGAGGTGGGTTGTTCTTCAGCCACAAGAGCTGTGGGGGTGTGAGGGTCTGTTACCTCCTTTCATCTCCCGGAGGGACCTGTGTCCCCGCCCCTGCAGCCCAGCCCGTGCTCCAGCGTGATTGCTCTGGGCAGCTTCCGGATGCTTTCAGTCTGGACGATAATGGCAGCGTTTATCGAGCTCTTCCTGAGAGCTGGGACCTTCGCAGCCGCCTTGTCATCCATCATTCTGTAGAATCCCTGCAGCACGCCTCTCGGCTCCCCTAGGAGGAATTCTTAGCCCATTTTCGAGATGAAGAAAACGAGGCTCAGAGTGATGAAGAAGAGTAAGGTCATGCACGTGCTGAGTGGCTGGCTGAGTGACATTCACACCCAGGTCTCAAAGTTCACGGCCTGGAGCAGGGCTGGTCAGGGCGTGAAGGAGGTTTCATTCAAGAAAGGTTGACTTCTGACAGGCTGAGATGGACCGTCTAGGTGGAGGGAACGGCATGAGAAGCAGCTCAGAGGCAGATTGATAAGAGTGTTTAGGTTAAGGGACTAGTGTGTGGCTGGACATGGCTGGAATGTGGAGAGAAAGGGACCGTAGAGGGAGCTGGGCTGGTCTTGGCACTTGGACTTCACCCTCCTGTGGCAGGGAACTGTGGCAGCTCTTGGAGTAGATGAACAACCCAGCAGCACGTTTATTCAACATCTCCATGAATCCAGGGAGAAATCAGCTGGTACTTGGGACTACCTCTGGTCTCCTGGAAGCTTTAGCCTAGAACAGTGCCTGGTACACAGTAGGTAGGCATCTGAGAAATGTTTGTTGAAAGAATAAATGAATGCTCACCGAAATGAAATGCTCCCGACCTCCTGTGGGTCCAGCTGCAAGGAGGAGAGGCCAGAGTTCCCTCTTTCTAGGAGAAGCTGAACTTCGGGTTGGGGGTTGGAGCTTGGGCAGGTACCTGGGGCAAGGGTTTCCCTCCCAGCACTGTGGTCCCTGCTGCCTGTCCCCAAGACCCATCCTAGACTTTCTAAGGGATGTCCCCGCCTCCCTGCCACTCCTGGCCGGCAGCCTCGACCCAGCGCTTGGGGGAATAAAAGATGAAGGTTCATGACCATTTTTTAACTCAATAAAGGGAGAGACAAGCTGCAGGCTGCAGGCCGGAGATATAATTAGTTCGCAGCAGTGGAGCTTTCTTGATTTAGCTTCTGAGAGAACAAGACAAGGATGTTATACCCAATTAGCAGTAACATCCAGTCGGAGGCTCAATAGGTGAGATAACAAGCTATTTTTATGACTTTTCTTTCCCAGCCTGGAGGGGGCGGGGGGAGGGGGTATCAGGGCCTTCTTTCTTTTCATCAGGGAGCAATTATTAGCAATCTCAGGATTTCCCAAAGGCAAATGATGCACTCCCGAACCCAAACAAGCAAGTATCCTGGGCAGGCAGGCTGGCATTTTGAGTCCAGGACTAGTGGAAGCGGAACAGGCCCCTCAGCCCCATTTCGGAAGCCCTCCGGCAAGGCTCCTGCATGCAGAGAGCCCTTGCGACGTGCTCTGTACCTGCCTTGACTTCCCTCCCTGCTTCCAGGAGGCTGAGGGGCTGGTTCCCCCCGGGGATGAGGAAGGAGCCAGTTCTGGCCCGTGGCAGCTCTTCCTGGCACCACCCTAGGTCTTTTCTGCCAACTGGGCCAGAGATTCCGGTTGCTCAGCCTTGAACCTGCCATTGCACTCTGCCTGCTGGACCCCCGTTATGGCTCGCACTGCCCGACCACCCTCCCACCTGTCCTAGGTCCCAGACCCAGTCTCTGGCAGGGTCCGGGTAGTGATTAGGTCCTCTCTGTCCACCCTCATTACCCTCTGAGCCAGGGCATCCGGCACCAGCCAAGTCTCTGCTGGACAGGGAAGCCCTGCCAAGCCCCACCCCAGCTGCCTGGCCACACTCCGACTCCTGGCGAGGGCTAGGGGATGCCCAGGGAGGTGGCTGGCATGGCTGTCGTGATACCCCGTCAGCCAGGCCCCACGCCGAGAGCAGGTTCCTGGGCCTCTGCCCATCCCTGAGCATCTAGCCCCACCCTGCCCCGAGTTCCATCTCCCTGTCAGTGTGGAGCCCCACGCTTGTGGTTCAGACAACTGACAAACCCAGCCATGCAAAGTGGGAGTTTAATTGCAAACAGTTTTTATGGATCATGGGCCCATCTGTGCCACCATATGCAAAAGGAAAAAAAACCCATTTAAAAAAATATCTCCCTGCCCCACCCCCTAAACTGACTCCAAAAGAAACAGTTGCCAAGGTTTCTCTGGCTGTCACCAGGCACAGAGCTGGGACTTGTCCTGGGGGGCTTCCTGTGGGGTGGGCCTGGCAGTCAGGGGGCCAGGTGGGGCAGGGCTGAGAGGCCCCCCTGGAGCCCGCCTGCTGAGAAGGGGCGACGGCCTCAGCCAACTGCCGGCAGTTCCTGGGCCCACCGGGTTCTCTCTGGGCTCCGGGCCTTGGCACAGGCCATGCAGCTGTTCCAGTACTCGCTGTCCTTTCCCAGCCACCTCGCTGCTGCTGTTTGCGCGGCCTCTAGAGCAGCGCTTGGCACGGAGTGGACACCACGCAGTGTTGATGGCATTGTGAGAATGAGTGTGTTTGGGGGCCCACAGACGAGCCACTTCCTCTCCCGTTTCTAGCCCTGGAAACGGACCCCAGGCGGGGTTTGAGATAGTCAGTGACTGCCTTGATTTGCCTACCCACTTCCAAGAGGCATCGGGAGGCTGGGCCAGTTCCCCTCGGGACCGCCCAGGCTGGCAGACTCCCTATTCCCGTGGTCCCTTCTGCCACAGTGCCCAGCTCTGAAGATGGGCCCCACCCAAGGGCTGGGCCTGGTCAGCACGAGCTTCCACCTGGGCTCCGAGTGGGCCGGTCATCGGGGTTTTGAAAGGCCTCCCCTCTGCGGTGGCCTGCCAGGGTTTTATCGCCACACCACCTTACCCCAGCGACTTCAGGCCATCATTTCTTCCCCTCTGTGCTTCAGTTTCTTCCTCTGTGCCTCAGTTTCTTCCTCTGTGAAATGGGGATAAGCTGGTGGGACACTGTGTGTGAAGGTCTGTCATTTATCTTTCCCTTGGGAGGGTTTTTGCTTTGTTCACTGATGTCTTCCCAGCATCCTAATCAGGACACATGATGCTCTGTGAAGTGAGTGAGTGAATGCACGCACCCGTGAGTGAGGTGTTTGAAGGACTCCAGGGAGCAAATGAGATGTAGGCTTTTGGCTTGCTGGAAATTCAGGGTTTTTATACCCTTTTTACTAAAGTCTAGAAACCGCTGGGCCACCTGTCAGGTTTGTGAACTGTGTTCTCCTGATGAGGGAAACTGAGGCTCAGAAAGGTCGAGGGACTTTCCCAAGGTCACAAAGCTGGAAAGAGGCTGGAACTGGGACTGGAACCCGGATCCTCTGACTCCAGCTGGCCAAGTCCCTGCCCCTCACGTTACAGGTGAGGAAGGTTAGGCCCAGAGTAGGGAAGGGACTTGGCCAAGGTCACACAGCAAGGGAATAGCAGCCAGCATTTGTGGGGTCCTTCCTACCCCCATTATAAGATGAGGAAACAGGCCCTCCAGCCTCAGAGCCAGGCCAGCCGAGTCCGCTGCTCTTCCCTCCTCCCCCCCCCCCTTCCCTAAGCCTGAGCCTGGGATCGCTGTGCCCGTGCGTTTCCCCATCAGCTTCACAAGCCAGCAGCTCCGTGTATGCCAGCGGCCAGGCCCCATGCTGGAGGTCCCTGGGCCCAAGACCCCAGGGCCTGGTACTTGGTGCAGCCCTCCTGCAACAGGTAGCTGGGGGAAGTGGGACCCCAGCAACCCGGGCAGGCAGGGGCTGGCCAGGCCCCTGGCAGGAGCCCAGGCCAGGCACCAGGCAGCCCGTTCCCCTCCCGGCAGTGATCACCAGCTCCCGTTGTAATCATTAAAACTATTAGAAGGAAACGTTCGCTTGAAGCAAATGTCAGGCGTCGAGCTGTGCTTTGTAAACGCTCACAATTAATGCCAATCAGGCCCGGAAAAAAGCCGGCCTGGAATCCTGTCTGTTTCGTCTCGTTTGTCAGCTGGTGCCGCTTCATGTTGCACATTTTCATACAATTGCTATAAACATAAAAGGGAAACTCCACAGTGTTCCCGGGCGCCCGGATGGTGCGCGCTGACTTAATTACTTGGTGTTCTGCTGTTCACTTGGCCGCCCTGAACGGGTGGGAGGGAGAGAGGCAGCCTGTGCGTGGCAGGGCATGGTTCTCCTGGGGGTCAGCCAGGGGGGTGGGTCTGGCTCCAGGCCTGGGTCCCTTGCCTCACCCACCCTGGCCCACGGAGCTGAGGATGTCTGTGAAACAAGAATGAAGTGCTAAAATGTTTGCGAAGTCCTCAAGGAGGAAGAGGGGACCCGAGTCCATTAGACTTGACTTCAAATGCCTAGTCTGTTTCCTAGAATAATCCCACCTCCTGCACGGCAGACACAGCACCCCTTGCCCGCTGGGCCCAGTTTTGCCATCTGTGAGTTGGGAGTAAGTGCCTAGTGTCAGGATGTAAGCTGGCTGGGGCCGGGCTCTGGGCTAAGGGCATCAGCAGCAGGCTTTTTCTCATTTGGCTGTTGCACAGGCTCTTCGAGGATCGACAGGGAAGGTGAGGCCTGGAGTCCCACTTCCGGAAGTGGTAGAGCTGGGATTTGGGCCTGGGTTGCTGGACTCCCGAGGCCATAGCCATGGTGCCACCTGCTGTGCCCTCCCTCCCAGGCAGGGTAGCCATAGGGTTGAAAGGAAATGAGGAAGCTAAAAGCCGCAGCACACAGTAGATGTTTCATGAACAGGCCAGCTGACAGGCCAGGGGCAGTAGGGGGCTCAGGCCCTGGCCTGAGGGTCAGCACCAACACACAGGGACCTTGCTGGGTGGAGAGTGGAGGGTGGAGGGGTCTACAAGGGGTGTCATTCCCCCTCCCCCCCAAGGAAGGGCTAAGGAGGGAGACGCTGAGAGCATGGCTGGCCAAACCCTGGAGCGCTCCTGCCCAGCACCCCTGCCCCCAGCGCCTCTAATCTGGCTCTGAGATGCTGGGTGCTGACTACATGCCAGGCCCCACACCACCTAACTGACCTTCAGCATCCCAGAAAGCTGGGCATGTTACTATCATTGTCTCCACTGTACAGATGAGAAAACCGAGGTCCAAACTGACCTCAGGTTACACAGCTGGGGTCGGGGGGAGGGGAAGCTGGAGTCGGATTCATGTCCAGGTTCATCCACTCCAAGGTCTTTTTCATGGCTTCCTGGCCCCCTCCCCGTCGTGGCCTGGATGTGGCCCTGCCACTCCCCGTGAACCCTCCCCAAGGCCCTTTTGAGCTCTCTGGCTCTCTGTGGACGGGTGTTCTGGAGGCCAGGCCAGCTCTGCAGGGACACACCAGCCTTTGTGTAGGCTCGGGCCAGGCGGAGCAGCCATCGGGGTGGGGAGAGGGCGGTGCAGCCACACAGGCCAGGGATAAATACTCAGAGCCAGGAATAGAGGCCCCTTTGTGTGGCACTCACTGGGGGAGGGGGTGCTGCCAGCTGCTACCCTGTGTGACCGGGGAGGTCTGAGCCCTCCACAGAGGTCTGCTGCCACCCCCAGGGGACTGGCCAGGAGCCTGTCATCTCCCCTGCGGCCTCCTTCCACCATTATTTGCCTTCCTCTCATTTCCCAGGGGCCTCTGGCTCCTATGGAGCCACTAGAAGCCGTTCACCGGGTTTGCTGTGGGCCTACTATGTGTCACCACTGGGCCAGATACTCCACCGCCCTGCAGGTAAAGGGCAGTAGTCCCATTCGACACATAAAGACACTGAGGCTCAGAGAGGACATGTGACTCGCCTTACTCCCACAGCTGGCCATGGGGCCGGGATCTGTGCCCTGCTGGTCTGGGGGCCCCAGGACCCAGGGCTGCAACTCGAGGTACCCACCTCATTGCCTGGATGATCTCAAGAAGGCTGCTGGCTGTGTCTGCCCCCTAGGTGGGCACCACATGTCCATTCCATCCCTCTGTCCTGCCCAGGCCCTGGACTAGCAGCTGCTGCAGCTTTAGCGGGGACCCTGCCCAAGAAACCCTCTCTGAACCTCAATTCCTTGGCTCAAAAGTGGGAATGAAATAGAATCCAGCAAGGGGGATGTGCTGGGGGCTCAGGTAAAGCACGAGCTCCGTGCCTGCTCCGTACACGCAGGCTGTACAAACGTGGCTTGCGTTTCCAGCATCCCTACTGTGTCCTGGGAGAGGTGAGAGGACAAGCCGAGGCAGTGGGCGGGTGACAGGGATGTGAGGGGAACTCTTAGGAGCAAAAGCACATGGCAAGGGTTGTCTCACTGGTCCCTGCTGCAGCCCCATCGTACAGGTCAGCAGACAAGCTCAGTTAACTGAAGTGACTGGTCAAGGATCCCAGGTTCCCAAGGAGCCAGGAACAAGGAGCCCCACCCTTAATCTCTTCCTAACCCCCTCCTGGCCCATGGGCAGCTGCCCACTGCAGAGGCTGACCGAGTCCCTTTGTGAGGCAGCTCTGTGGGATGCCCCGAACCTCCCACAGGAAGTCCCCAAAGGCTGCTGGGCTTTTCACAGCATTTTCCAGCCTCCGGGACCAGCTCCCTCTCAGCAGGCCATTCCCTCCTCTGGGCCTTTGCTCACATGAGGCCTCTCCCCAGCAGCGCCTCCACTGGCCCTGTCCCCAGCTCACTCATGTGTGTGCACACGCACACAGGCGCGCACACACACACACACATCCTCTGCAGGGGTAGCTCTAACTTGCCTCTTCCCTAAATACCCCCTGTCTAGTTGAGGCTTGGAGTCCCCTCCCGGGGCCTTGGACCCTACTCATGCCACCAGAGCCCTAGGCCTTGTCATCTCTCGCCAAGCTCTTCAGTGTGGTGCATAGTAGGTCTTCAGTGAAGTCTGAAGTGGACACAGCCCTGCCCTTCAGGGACCTAGTCCTGCCTAGCAGGACAAACATATAAACAGATCATTGGCAAGGCTGCATTTCTGGGAATGGGGTCAAAGCACAGGACACCCAAGGAGCAGGAAGCTCCCACCCTGGCCCTCCCTACTCTACAGAAGGGAATGAACACTGCCGAGCCCCTACTATGCTCCTGAAAACTCAGTCATCTCATTTTAACCTTCCCAAGACAAGGCGGGTTTACAGATGGGACAGGAGGCTCGGGGAGGCAGGTACCCACTGAGGCCCCACCGAGGCTCCGTCCATCTGATCCCAAAGCCTGTGCCCTTCCCCAAGGCAGGGAACTCAGGTGCCACGGGGCCAACCAGGTGGAACAGTGAATAAAGCAGCTGCCATTTAGCCTCGTGGGAACGTGGACTCAGTGGTTCCAAAGCAGCCA
This sequence comes from Trachops cirrhosus, assembly GCA_028533065.1. Taxonomy (NCBI): domain Eukaryota; kingdom Metazoa; phylum Chordata; class Mammalia; order Chiroptera; family Phyllostomidae; genus Trachops; species Trachops cirrhosus. The sequence continues at coordinate 57,788,277 of CM052546.1, read as the reverse complement.
GTTTTGGTTTGCTTTCAAGAGAAATCAGACAATGAGAATTTTAGGTGGAATTTTTGTTGTTGCTTTTCTTTTCTTTGTAGTGTTGGTGGCAACCACGTCACAGTTTTTTATGTTTATTTTACTTTATTTTTTAATCACAGCAAACGGGAAGAAAAGATGTTTGTGGGGGAGATTTGCCCCCTTTGAGCACGGGGGACCGTCTGGGTAGAAGGCATGCATGGGGTCCCGGGATATCTCACCCTCCCTGTCCTGAGCCAGCAAGAGCCCCAGAACCCAGAGGCAGCTCAAGACACCCCCAGACACCCCTCAAGACACCCCCAGACACCGCCTTCACCGCCAGAGGCAGGAGGCAGGGCCCAAGCCCCACGAGGGCACCACCCAAATAGCTATAATCAGCAGCCTCGCCAAGACTTCAAACTCACCCAATTATCCTGTGAGGGAAAAAAAACACAAAATGAAAACAAATTAACATGTTTGCATAGAAGCTGCTGCAGCAACACAGCCGTGCGCACGCACATGCTGGCGCGTGCCCTAGGGAGGCTCGAGACTCCATTGCTGCCCTCCCCAGGCCTGGCACCCACCTGGCAGTGCTAGGCGAGGTGTGCCAGGCTGTACCCACTGCCAGGGGCCAAAATGTGCACTAGGCCCAGCAACTAGACTGTCCCCAAACCTGATTAGGTCTTGTCTCACTCTACCATCTTTCAGGGGTTTTTGTTTTAATTTAATAAACACATCAAATTTATTATGTGCCAAAATTCAGCCTCATTGATCTGAACCCCTTTCGTCAGATGGGAAACTGAAGCACAGAGAGGTTACTTGACCTGCCCGAGGCTGCACAGCTGGTGAGTGGAAGAACTAGGGTTTGAACCCAGGTGGGCCAGCTCCAGAGTCCTTCTCTGTGGCTCCCTCCTGTCTGTGGATGACGTACCCAGACCTCAGCCTGGTCTTTGAGGCCCCTCCCAAACCCCAGCTCCTCCAGCCTGTGCCCATCCTTCTCTGGCACACCCTCACCCTGCCCTGCACTCACGTTCACGCTGAGGGACTGTGGGCGGGCGGTCATGATCACAGAGCCAGACGGATGTGTTCAAATGCCTACCATCCCAGTCCCTTGCTGGATGGCCTCGGGCAAGTGGCTGCTCCTCTGTGCTTCCAGGAAGTTTCCCTCCTGGAAGACTGGGCACTGCCCTTGCCCCCAGGAGCATGCAGTCAAAGGGTTCAGATTCTCTCTCTTCTGGGAAGCTGCTCCTCCTGGGAATAACCCCTCTTCTCTGGGCTTCTTCAAACCTCTGTCTGACCTGAGGTCGGGGTCGCTGCATGTGTGCCTAATCATTTCCGCTGTGTCTGAGTCTTCTCTGGTCCCACAGCTCAGTATGCAGCAGGTGCTCAGGCAAGCCTTGGTGAATGGAGCCATCCCTTTCCCCACTCTCACCTGGGCATATCTGGGGCTTGTCCCTGGGCTAGAAGGAGTTGGGTTTTAGTTCTTGAAACTCAAGGGTCCTCACACCAGGGCTGCAGATGCCTCCCACCAGGCCCCTTCCCCCTACTCTGCAGGGCCCCTGACAAATCTTTTCACCTCTGTAAGCCCCTTGCTGTCATCTCTGGCCCATGATGGTGAAAGCTGAGGGTGGACATTGCTGACACTGCGGGCACCCAGTGGGCAGTGATTTTAAGGAGCTAAGGGGGCAACAGTGAGAGTAGCCACTGCCACTGAGTGAGTGACTGTAGTCAGTGCGTACCTAATCTGCTTAGTCCTCATCATGGCCAGGGGACAAAGGTGTAGTTCCTAGCCCCATTTTTCAAACGGAGAAGCCGAGGCCCCAAGGGAGTTTCTTAAGAGAGTCCTGCTGTTAAGTAGCAGAGCTGGGGTTGGAACACAGCAGTGCTGGGTTTGGGCTTTAGCCACGGTGCTGTCTGACCCCTTCTGGATGCTCCTGAGAAGGCTGAGGCAGGTAAGGCAGGCAGTGCCTGGAGGATCAGAGAGTGAGGACCGGTCATAGGGTGAGGTCCTGGTGGCGGTGGTTGAGGGCTGACTTCACTGACCTCAGGGTGACCCTTTTGGCATCAGCCTCTTGGCCTACAGTCATACGGACCACCCAGGGCCAGGCCGGCGCCTGGGGGAATTGGCGCAGCACTCACCCCAGGAGTGGCCAGTCTTCGAGGACACTGGCTGCCCACTTGGTGTCCCGCCTTCCCTCGGCATGGCCCAGCCACAGGCTTGAGAGTCCCAGAGACCCAGCTCCACATCCAGACCCCACCACGTGGCCTTGGATGAAGCCTTTTGCTCTTTGAGCCTCTGCTCCCCATGCAGAACGGGAGCCGAGGATAAACCTGTGCCTCTCAGGATGCGCTCAAGGCCGAGGTGTGGTGTCCCGCATGTGGCTGCTGCTATAGGAAGCCGCCCCTGCCAGACCTCCTGAGGGGCTCTTTCTCTCCCCCAGAAGCTTCCCAGACCTAGAGCTGCCAGAACACATCGGGGGATGGGGCTTGCCTTGCCTCCCAGGCCATGCCGAGGGGAGGCTTTTGCCTACTTAGTGCCAGCCCTGCGCCTCTGCCCCCTCACTGCTGTGTTGATGGACACTCGCTCTGTTCTCTGGGGTCCAGGTGTTACAGGTGTGTAGAGGGGTTTGTCAGGTGGAGGTGGTAAAGTGTGCAGTGAAATGAGGAAGAGACCCCAAGGCAGATGACCAGAGAGGAGGAGACCCATGGGCCCGGACCATGCAAGGAGTGGGTGAGAAAGAGAGGCCCCAGAGAAAGAGAGTGCACCCCTCTGTTCAGTGTGGATTGATGGAGCGGGTTCTGTGTACCTGGCCTTGGAGCAGAAAAAGACTAGAGAGGCATCTGTGAGGCCCAGCTCAACTGCCTCACTGCTGTGCGCCCTGGGGCCAGCTACACGGTCCCTCTGGACCTGCCTCAAACGGGCTGCGGAGAGGGCTGCGGCAAGAAGCCATTCAGCAGTAGTTGGTTGAGGGCCTGGGAACTGCACACTCAGAGGATCAACCCAGCCCCCGGCCCTGGGGGTAGGGTCAGAGCCAGTTCCAGTGGCCGAGCCTGAATGGCAGGGGCGTGGCTCCTTCTTGCCTCCCCTTTAGAGGCTCAGCGAGCAAAAGCCAGGGGTTGGTGGCGTGCAAGAAGGAGGGAGAAGATTCTTTTTTGTCCCCCATTACAAAAGTCATATTCTTTTTTTAGTATTTGGAAATGGCAAGTCTGATGCAGAAATATTCAGCCATCACCCAACTGCCCCGAGCCGAGCACTTGGTTTCACGATAGGGACATTCTTCCCAGGTGTCGGGCACTTGGGAAGTGTCTCACTTCACCTTGCGTAAATGACCGTCCTGGTCAGGCAGGGCTCCCAGGAGTGACTTGCTGCGTGGACATGGCCAAGGCCAGGACCTGGCCCCAGGGAACGGCCGGCTCCATGCTAAGCCTGTCCTGGGCGCCGTACCCATCGGCATGTTCTGGACTGGGCTTCTGGGCGCCACCTGCCCGTTCGCCCGCCCACCCGGCAGCCCATTGTCTGGCGTGTGGGGGGCGCCGCGCAGCCGCTGCTCTGCACACATCTGATCCCATCTCCTCCACATCAGATCATTTGTAACCGTCACCAGGCAGTCGGGCCCGTCGCTGATTCAATCTCGGCTTTGTGCTGTCACAGCCGTTTTTCTGCGCTGGGCTGATTTTGAAAAGAGGCCCCTCTCCTGGGCCCGCTTTTTATAGATGGGGGAGGGGTGGGGATCTTTACGTGTACGCATGTGTGTGTTCACCCGTGTGTCCGTCCCCCACACACGTGCACGCGCACAAACACATTAGTCTCTGCCTCTCATCCCTGAGAGGAGAATTTGGAAGGTGGTAGATGGGCAGGGGCCCTGGGCTGCTGTCCCGATCCCCATCCTCTGCCACCTGCATACCCTGAGCACCTACTGTGTTCAGACACAGAAGGGCATGTGCAGTAGAGAAGACAGATGCTAAATCATTCATCAATGAGATAATTTCAGAGTGGTAATGACTGTGAAGGAACTACAATAGTGATGGGATAGTGGCCAAGCCAGAGGGTTGCCGACTTAGAGGGAGTGATCAAGGAGGGCCTCATGGAGGAGGTGATATTTGTGTTGAGGCATGAAAGAGGAGATGGAGTTGACACAGAGTTTTAGCGTTACCCAGTCTGAACTAAGATGTCCCGTCAGTGTAAAATCCACCCCAGATTTCAAAGACTTAGTATGAAAAAAAGGAATGTAACATATCTTTTGTTTTATTTTATTTATTTTTTAGAGAGGGGGGAAGAAAGGGAGAAAGAGAGGGAAAGGAACATTGATCAGTCACCTCTTGCATGCGACTGGACTGGGGACCTGGCCTGCAACCCAGGCATGCACCCTGACTGGGAATTGAACCAGCGACCCCTTGGTCTGCAGGCCAGCATTCAATCCACTGAGCCACACCAGCCAGGGTGGAATGTAAAATATCTTATTAGTACATTTTGACTATTGATTACATATTAAAGTGATTCTGTTTTGGATATACTAGATTAAAATTATTAAACATAATTTCTTTGGTGGATACTAGAAACTTTATTTTTATTGGAGAGCATTGTGGTAGAATAGTTAGGCAGAAGTAAAACTGCAAATGCAAAGGCCCTGGGGCAAGAGCCAAGTTGGCCAGTTAGAGGACCAAAGAAAGGCCCGTGCAGCTGGGCAGGGTTGACTGAGGGGAGAGGGACAGTGCGGGGAGGGAGGGAGGGAGCAGAGGTTCACGCAGGGCCTTGGATGATGTCATTAGAAACGCAGTGGAGTCAGTAGGGGAGTTGTGAGTGGAGAAGGCAGTCAGCTCCACGTGGAGAAGCTCAGCCTGGCCCCCACAGGCAGGTAAGGTGTGTAGGGGCCGTGGAGGCTGGGAGGTAACCGGGCGTATGGTTGCCACAGGGGTCTGTGGTAGAAGTTGCTGGCAGGACCTGCTGGACGGCTGGCTGGCTGGGCTCTACCCCACAACCCGAAGCTCCCTGCTTCCCTCCGCTCTGGATCTCACAGCCTCGGGCCTTCCTGTCCTCATGCCTTGCTCCCCACACATCTCCACCTTCCCTGGCTGAGACCCCCACTCCCTGTCCTGTCAGTGAATTTACCACACACCCCAGCACCCTCTTCTCTGAGTGGCCGGTGGCTAAATCCCTCTTAAAAAGTTAACAAACAAACAAACAAACAAAGTGATGCTTGTCCACCATAGAGAAATCAGAGACACAGAGAAGCACAAAGAAGAAAAATCAGACTCCCCAGAGATAAAGTCACACAGCAAGGCTGCGGCAGAGCTGGGGTTGGACCCCCGGTGGTCTGGTCCCCATGCTCCAGGGCTAAAATCAGGGTGCCTTGTCAGAGCTCCTCCACCAGTGTTAGAGACGTTGCACACCCTGAGCCCGACTCCCAGCAAAGGGCAGACCCTGCCATCAAGTAGTTTTGGTGCCGTGTGGGCTGGAGTTCTGTGTTCCCACCCCTGCCCCGAGGCTCCGCTGGTTTCTGCGCCAGCCCCCAAACATCTGTTGAACTTGGCTTCAGGCCAGAAGTCCAGACCAGCGTTCACCAGCTACTTTACCCACCACTCCCCCCACCTCCCCAGCCACACCCTGCTGAGCTCCCCTGGCTGTTCCTGCTGGGGGCGGTCTTCCTGCCTTCCTCCTTCCCCCTTGGGGTCTAATCCTCAGGCCTGCCTCATCTACTGGGCCCTTCTGCCCCTTCCACTGCTGGCTTGCGGCCCTGGACAGCCCCTTCCCCCTCAAGCTTCTGTTTCCTCGTGGATACAGCAACCACAGTAATTGTCTCTTCCTCCCGGGGGTGGGGCGGGTTAAATCAGGTGACGCCTGTGAAGTGCTGAGCCCATGGGGAACACTAGAAATAAAAACTAGCTCCTATTATTGCTCTTATTATTAGATTTTTCTCCTTCCCTGTTGCTGACTGAACCATGACCGGTGGTGCAGGAGCCTGGAGGAGAGAGGGAAGGGGGAATAGGCAAGGAGGTGGCTGAGAGCACCCAGCCCCTCCCATCTCCACAGTGGGTCTTACTTTGCCCTTTATCGTGTTGTCCAGAGTTACTAGTAACTCACTCTGTCCCTTTGGTCTCCACTTATGTGTTGCTCCTCCAGGGAGTTTCCATGACCTCCTCCAAAAACACTCGGTTGAGGCCTTTCGCAGAGCTTCCCCAGCCCTGTTATAGCATCTAGCGTGGATGGCATTGGGTGTTGACTCCCAGCTTCACCCCCCATCCCTTTGATGGAAGGCAACAGTGAGACTTGGTAGCGCTGTGATTAAAGAACTGAGGCCTGAACTAGGAGAGGAAGCCTGAATGACTTGTACAGTTGCTCCTACCCCAAACTTCCCACCTTGGAGGTGGAAGCAGGGAGGGGTTTGCGATTTGGGGGCTTTGCTCCCCCAGCTAGGGCTTTCTGAAGGCTCATTTGCGGGACAGTGAGTCCCCCCATTCACTCCCTAGGTGCTGCCCTTCAGGGGGCTCTGGCTCTGGGATTGGGCCAGCCAGGTCCATTGCCAGTGGCAACAAGGCCCTCACTCCATCCCCAGAGGGGCAGCTTTGAGCCTTCCTACGAGCCCCCCACCCCCTGCCGCCCCGCACCTACCCATCCACACACACCTACTCTTAACCTCTCCCTGCCCCAAACCAGCACTCGTCCACAGTCAGAGGTTCACTGCACCCGAGGTTGGGCCCTTCGCCCCGTCCTCTCCGAGCTGGTGTCGCTGCCTGGCCTCGCACACAGGGGCTCTCGTCAGTTGCTCACCAACAAGGTAGCTTCCCCAGCAGTTCGGAGCTGCTTCAAGTTCTCCACATACACCAGTTTCTTTCAAGTCCCCATATACTTGCCTGTGCATGGAACTCCCCGCCCCCACCTTCTTCTCGTAGCTACTTCCTACCTATCTGCAGGTGATAATCGCCAACCATACTAATAATGTCTACCACTTAGGGAGGTATGACTGTGACCCTGGCACTTTAATTGTATTAATTCATGGTAAGGAATTAACTCCTTTCTCAGATGAGGAAATTGAGACTCAGAGAGGCGGATGTATTTGCCCAAAGCCACAGAATTAAGGGGTAAAGCTGGGATTTAGGAAAGAGATGAAGCTCAGGCATCTGCCCCCAAAGCCCAGGACACAATACTGGTGCCCTTACAAGGCGGCAGGGCTGTGTTTTCATCCTGACACCCCTAGGGTAGGTAGGGTGGCCCCATTATGGCTTATTATCCTGCCTTGTAGTTGTCACTCTGACCCACCCCCGCTCTCCCTGTCAGGATCTGTCACTGCCTCAGCATCTACCACAGGCCCTGGCACACAGTAGGTGCTTAATTTGTCATGTCCTTTCCTTCCATAGGTAGGAATGCTGCCCTGGGCAGGTGCAGCACGGTTAGTTCCCATGGAGACTGACGTCACTACGCTCCCAGGATCGTCCCCTCCTTCCTCCAGGGCCAGAGCGCTGGGAGCTGGCCGTGGTGCTGAAGGGCCCCAAACAGCAGCCCCCTCCCCGAAGGCAGCCCTGGGTGCCGTGGGGCACTTCCTGAGCCCCGCATTGTCCTGACTCTCCGGGCCACCATCCTTCTTCCTTCAACAGATGGTTTCTGAGGGCCTACTATGCGCAGGCACTGGTCAGAGCACCGTGAGCCCAGGGAGGGGGGGTCACACAGGGAACCCCATCCATTCGATTATTCATCCGCTGTCTATTAAGAACCCTGTATGTCTCAGAGAAGCCCTGGAGGAACCTGGGCTTCAGATGAATGTAGACTGAAGGGGCAGAGACATGGAAAGGGCTTGTGGGCGGAAGGGACTGCACGGGCAAAGGCCGGCAAGTGTGGCGGTGAGTGGTGTGTCCTGAGGGCTGTCGCCTGCGGACTCCACTGCCATCCAGAATTCAGCGTTGTTGGCTCACTTTTTTTCCTTTTGTACTTTTTGAGGATGAATGCAGCAGTAATCCAGGGTAGGCGAGGCCTCCAGTTGAAGAGGGCAATGTCCCCCACCCCCAACCTCAAAAAAAGAAAGCGAAAATCCCCTTCTGGTGCTGCAGCCCAAACGGCAGTGGGAAATAATCACTTTTCACAGGCCCCTTATCCGCAGCCAGGCCACCGCACCAGTTTAATCAGCGGTGCCAGTGTGACTTGAAGATTCCGGGGCTTGAGAGATCAGGAGAGGGGTTAAAGAAAATTACCCTCGCCTCCTCCATGCTAATGTAATCTCTAACCAGATCTGCCTAGCTGCAGCTCAAATTGCTTTTTAGATTAACATTTAATTATTAACAGGGTCCCCTGGAAGGCCTCAGGCTTGGAACAGGGATGGGGGAGGGCTTCTCCTCCAGCTGCCTCACAGAGAGACAGAATTGGGGGGAGAAGGAGGAGGGGAGAGTGGGGTCAGGAAGGGAGCAAGAAAGGAGACAGCAGGAAAGAAGGAGGACAGAGAGGCAGATGGAGTAAGAGACAGGGGTAGGGGCAGGGGAGGAAGAAAGAGACAGACAGTTCATCCTCTGGTTGTGGGGGAGGGACTGTGCACCCAGATTCTCTATGGCCTCCAGGGCAAAGTTCCCCCTGCCCTTCTGTTCTGGCCAAGGGCAGGCCCCTCGATGCTTTCGGAGGTTACATGCTAGCCTGGCTCGTGGCCAGTCGTAGGTACCAACCCAGAAAAGCAACCCCCGCAGGGCTACAGAGCCAGGGTCTGACCCCTGTTCTCCCAGGCTCCCAGTCCAGTGCTTATTCCCCTCCCTGAGCCCTGGGCCTCCTGCTGCCCCTTCACATCCTTCCCTGCATGTGGGGACAGGCTTTGTGGCCAGGCTGGGGTGAAGGGGGATGAGGCTTCAAGGACAGCAAGGGGGCTGGAGGTGAGAGCTGGGGGAGGGCTCCTGCCCCCTCCCATGAAGGCTGTAGGCCCTGGGAAGAGCAGGCATCTCGTTTGCAGATTTTCAGGGAACTCAGAGTCCGAACAGTCTACTCACCGCTTTACATAACTGCTGGGTTTTTGCAGCTTCCTGCCTCATCCCCACTCAAGATTCTAAATACCCCAAGGATGGACTGCATCTAGAACCTCCTTTGTGTGCCAGTGGGCCAAAGACCTAGCTCTGTGTCTTGCATGGTTGGGTCTTGCACGTCTTATACTGGATTATGTGTAGAAACCAAATTGTAACATCCCCTCCCCCAAGCTGGAAGGCCCTCATACCATCACAGGCTCGCTCCCCATTAAGATTCTGTGAGGGAAATGGAGGCTGAGGTGCCGTGAGAGACAGGTCTCAAGGTCACTCAGTCATTCAGAACCCCAGCGCTAGCCACTGACTGGCAGGTGGTACCCTGGGGCCTCTGAGGCCAGCGTATCCCTCTGAGTTTCTAGTCTCATTGGATGCTGTGAAGGGCCTGGCATGACCTTCCCCTCCAAGCCACAGCCAGTCTTTGGCCTTGAGTGGAGCCACAGAGGCCCCAGTGGGCAATAGCGGGGAGGGAGGAAGGACAGGGACTGGAAGCGAAATGATCCTTGGCCTTCCTGGGATCACAGCCTCACCCTGCTGTGGAGCCCAAGTACTGACACCCTGCCCTGCTCCAGGGCCAGCCCAGCCTGGCAAGGGGTGGGCTGCTGATCTGTTGGGCGCGCCAGGGAAAGATCTGCCACCTGCTGCTTCCAGGAAATATTGGCAGCTGAGGGAGAGGCCAGGAAAGTCCATTTTTTAAAGATCTTATTTATTTATTTATTTTTTAGAGAGAGGAGAAGGGAGAGAGAGAGAGGGAGAGAAACGTTGATCTGAGAGAGAAACATGAATTGGTTGCCTCTTGCATGCGCCCTGACCAGGGCCTGAACCTGCAACCCAGGCATGTGCCCTGACCAGGAAGCAACGGGTGGCCTCTCACCTTGCGGAATGATGCCCAACCAACTGAGCCACACCAGTCAGGGTGGCAAGTCCATTTTTAATGGGCTAGATTTGGGAGTGGGAAGCCAGTTCTGGCTGGATGTTCCCTTTTGGCGGGAATCTCTTTGATTTTCCTTCTCCCAGCGTCCTGTCTCATCCTCACTCAAGACTCTAAATCTCTCCAGGATGGATTGCATCTGGAACCCCCTTTGTGTGCCTGGCATATGGCAGCCCCCAAAAGATGCTCAGGGGGTGTTTGCTGCCTGCCTCCCTGAATGAATGAATGAATGAATGGGTAAATGACAGCCACTTAAAAGAGGCAGAGCCTAGGCTTTCTCCATGTCAAGTATTGTTCTGCCCGGCACGTTGCCTCTGGAAATGTCCTCTGCTTATGGGGTAAGTGGCCCTCCTGGCCTTCCTCTCGCCTCCTCCCTCTCTGTGATTCCAGTCCCTCTGAAAGTAGAATCAAAATAGATTTGGGCACTGGGAAGCAGCAGGCCTTTGCTCCTGCTCCTTCCTGCCCAGCTGGCTGGGCGCTGGGGGCTGACGAGCCCCTCACCACCGTGGAGCCAGGGGTAGAGGCTGCGCAGGGATGTGGGGCTAAGGGTGCAGGCTCTGATGGCGGTGACACCCTCGTCTCTGCCACCTCAAAACTGTGTGAGCTTGTACAGATTACTTCCCCTCTTTGGGACCATTTCCTAATCTGTAAAATGGGGCTAAAAACAGAAGCCACCGCAGAGGCGGTGAGGAGGCTGTGGGGAGGAGGCTGCAGCGAGAGCTAACTAACAGACAGGAGGCAGGTGGGGCGAGCCCCAGGGAGCGTTCAGTGAACGTGCACCGCTATTATTAGTGCTCGTGCTGGTGTTGTCATTTTCGAGTCCCCCCCCTACCCTGCCTGCACTGGCCGGGGGGTGGTTCCTGAAGCCCCCCTGCAGCCAGGCAGGCAGGGAGAGATGACAAAAGGCAGGCAGGGCCAAGGCCCCCAATTCCGCGTTCTTTTAATGAAAATAAAGACAGCCTTTAGACATCCTCCTCCTATGCATTGTTCTGCCAAGGCAAGCAGCGCAGACTTAACACCTCCTTGGACTTGGAAAGTTCCTTCCATTCCCTCCCCTCCCCTGTCACATTTCCTTTATCTAAATCCTTAGCTATGAAAGGGCATATCGACAACTGGGGGCGTTATCTGGTGCAGGGGACCTTTTCCTAGGGGTGCCTCCAAGATAAGGCGTCTTATCAGCCCCCACGTCAGGGCTGGTGCCAAAGCAGTCTAATCATTGAGGCTTGCGACATTTTCCCCTCCCCCCACCCTTTTTTTTATTATTAAAGTCACAAAAGACCTTGGGCTTATAAACAGCCCGATTTGCAGATCGGGTTTCAAAATGAGCAGTGCTCCCACGATGGTCCACGGCTGGGGGAGTCGTGAGTCTGGGTGGGGGCTCTGCGGGGCTGGCTTTCTGCAGATGGGAAGATCGTGCGTGTTTTGGGTGCCTGCCCCAGTCCTGTCCCCAGCTTGCTGTGTGACCCTGTGCAGGGTGCTTGGCTTCTCTGGGCCTCATTCCTTCATCTGACAATAACCAATTCTTTGATTCAGTCATTCATTCAACACCTGTTTATTAAATGGTTACTCTTTGCCAGGCACTGGGAGAAAGAAAGAAGACATGGTCCTTGCCCCTTGAAAAACTCAGAGTCTTATGGCGAGAGACAGACATGAAAATTGGAAGTTAATTTTTTTTAAGATTTTATTTATTTTTAGAGAGGGGAAGGGAGGGAGAAAGAGATGGAGAGAAACATCAGTGTGCAATTGCCTCTTGTGAGCCCCCCACCAGGGACCCAGCCCACAACACAGGCATATGCCCTAGACCAAGGATCGAACCGGCAACCCTTTGGTTCACAGGCCAGCACTCAATCCACTGAGCCGCACCAGCCACGGCAAACTGGCAGTTACACCTCGGTGTGATTAGGACTGTGAGGGAGGATACCCAGAGGAGGGGCGCCAGAGTTGGGGTGGCAGCACTGTAGGCAGAGGGGCAGCACAGGCGGAGGTCGGGAGGTGTGAGGCAGCCGGGAGGTGTGAGGCAGCCGGGAGGTGTGAGGCAGCCGGGCTAGCGGGAGGGCGGGAGGAGAGATGAGGGAGGCAGGTCACGGGGGCCTTGCAGGCCAGGCAGTGAGGGTTGGGCTCTACTCTGAGGCCAGAAGAAAGTGTTAGGACCAGGGACACGGATCTTAGTCTTGTTTGTAGATGATGGGGATGATACAGAAGGTGGAGGTGGTGCATGGCTGGCCCCTGCCCACCCCCCACACTGGACCCCCACCTGCCCCAGCCACAGGGCAGATGGTTCCTGAGAGAATGGGCAGTGAGTTAGGGGAACAGGGAGGATACAGAAAGGAATCCCCCCTCTCCAAGTGACCACTGCCTCTTGGGCCACAGGGCACTGCCTGCCAAGCCTCCAGAAGCTAGGGACCATCCAGGCAGCTGTATCGGACAGCTAGGCCAGGGTCTGCACGGAATCCTCTGTGGTCCCAAGGTGGGGCAGGTGACCTCTCGGGTTCCAGGACCACCTGGGCACCCTCCATCACAGCACTCTGAAATCTGGAGCCCACGTGGAGGGCAGGCCAGGGTGTCTGCAGAGGCCCCAGGATAGGCACCCTGCCCTCCCCTGCTAGCTACGGTAGTCCCCAGCCTGCCCCGTTCAGCTGCAAAGCATGCTGGGATACATTGCCCTTGGGGCCTTGTGAGGTGGGGGCTGGAAAGTGGCTGGGCTTCTGGGCCCCTGGCACCCCAAAAAAGACCAGAGGTGAGGCAGAGCTCCAGAGATGGGGCTGGGCATGGGCAGGACCCTGGAGGAGAATGCCCTGGGTGGGGTCACGGAACCAGTTTATAAGAGAGGGGCCATAGCTTCCCTAGGGTCACACAGTGGGCATTAGCTTCGGGAGGTTCCAGGCTTCCGGCCCCCGTTTCCTCGGCTCACAAGATCATGGCCTCCCTCTTCTCTGGCCCAGTGCTGCCCTGGGTTGTGGGCCATGGTGTAGCCCAGGGGTGAGAGGGCAGGCACATCCAGCCTCTGCTTGCTGGGTGGCCCTGGGCAGGGTGCTGCTTCTTTCTGGCTCAGGCTTCCCCATCTGTGGAGGGAGAAGCTTGGACCCTGCAGCCAGCTGGCCTTCTCTCTATCCCCTAAACCGGGCATCAGAGCAGCAAGGGGTGGACACTGCCCCGGGCTGGGGTGCAGGAGAGGCTAGGCTGTGTGCGGGGTAGCCACAGGCCTCTCACCTTCTAGGTGTGGGCACAGTTGAGTGTGTCTGCGGACGGCGTGTGCGTGAGGGGGCCAGAGGGCATGGAGAGGCGTGTCATGTGGTGTGGGTGAGTGTTTGACAGCGGTGTGCCCTTCTCTGCAGGAAGACACAGTCACTGAGTGAGCACAGCTGCGTGTGGACCAGGTCTGAACGGGGCAGGGCGAGCCCACGGGGGCAGGTGTGTCCCAAAGGGCCCCCCGGAGGCCCGCTCCCGCCACCCGCTCCCATCCCAGTCCCCCAGGAGCTGCGCCGCGTCCCCGCAGTCAAGGGCTTTCATCTCTGCAATAAGCCCACTTCACTCCCTTTTTAAACTGTATAATTTCTGCCTGATTGTAATGGCATATTTTAAAATTACCAGAAATCAAAGCCGGGAAGTGGATACTGCAGCTTTTATTGCGTCGCTGCGTTAAGGCTGGCGATTGGGGGGCGGGGGAGGATGAGAACCACCTACCCTCCCCCAACCCATCCCCTACTTTCTCTCTCTCTCTTTTTTTTTTTTTGAGACAGTAATAGGAGAAAATTGGTTTTGAAACTGAATAAAAGTCCCTTTCAGTGTAAATCATTTCTTTCAGGGTACCTTTGCTGAAAGTAAAATGGAGCGTAATGAAAGGTGGCTACGTGATTGTCTTTCATTTACCGAGAGGCCGGGGCAGACAGGAGGCTGCAACCGTCTCCGGGAAACACAAGACTGGAATAATTGCGCCGTAACAAGGAGCTTGTTGTGAAATTAGTATCTTAAGAAAGTAGTGAAAAAGGGCCTTTCCTCATGAATACTTCATTATTAGAAGAAAGCAGCAGAATTTAGGGCTCCAGACACCTGTTTAGTATTAAATAACTTCCTTTTCTTCCCCTTAAACACCCCTCCCCAAACACACACACACATACTCTTTCTTCTCTTTCTTTTTTAAAACCAGCATGAGGATTGAGTTGGCCCAGCTGGGCTGCCTGGGACTCGGGTCGTGGGAGTGGAGTGGGGTTAGGAGGTGGTGGGGACAGGGCGCGGTGGGGGGAACGGACATCAGGGGTGTCTGGGGTCCAGCTCTCACCTGGGCCTGCCACCCACTTCCTGGGGAGAGAGGAAGGGAGGGGCCTGGCAGAGAAACCCCTGCCCTCTCCCCATGGCCTCCAGGACAGTCCCTGCCTGTGTCACCCTGCCCCTCCGGGACTCTGGGTTCCCAGAAAAGCACTCACAAAACGGGGTTGCCATTTGTGACGCTGGGCATCTGACTCTGGGTGAGCAAGCAGACACGGTCCTGTCTGTAGCCACATCTGAGCTGCCACCCCAGGAGACCTCTGCCTGACCTGGGCAGCCCTGCCCTTTCTGTTTGGGGTAGGGAGCTCAGGCAGAAAGCCGTGGTGGCCCTGGGGGCCTTGGCTCAGAGCTCAGTCTCAGATCAAGCCCAGGCTCAGCATGGGTCAGGGTTGGAGCCACCCTGGACATTTCCCCTCCAGGGGCGCTGTGAGAACCCCCCAGACAGGGAGCAGACCAACTTCAATAAACTGCAGCACCGTGTAGCCACTGGCAGTCCCTGGGTACCCCTCCCTGCGGGTCCCAAGGTGCCCGGGTGAGGTCTTCGCCCTGGGTGGGCTCACGGCTGACTCGGGGGTATGTGCAGATCCGCTCGAGGTGGTTGCAAAGGAGCTGGAAGGACAGCCTGCTGAGGGAACGCAGAGGGGCAGGAATCGGGAGAACCTGGGAGGCCTGAGGGCATCGGGGTCGCCCCTCGGTCACGCCCTGTGACCCGCACTCCGAGCAGGGCCAGGGCATGTCTGAGCAGTCAGTTCTGGCCCTTCACGGTGGAAGTCCATCACTCAGGAGACCCGGAATCTTCTCCTCCCCTGAGGCCACAGATGAGCCTCTTGATGCCCCCAGGCTTGCGCTGCTGGTCTGTCTGATAAGGGAGGAAGGGTGTCTGCTTTGAAAATCTCTGATGTTCTGTGGGGTACTGGGAGGCTGCCGGCATCTACACCCAGATGAGGGAGGTGGGAGGCAGGCATGGAGCAGCCCATGTGACAAGTACCTCGTCTCCCTTCTCACAGGGACCCTGCCACCGAGCCTGCCGTGCCTCGGGCCCCCGGTTTAGCCATGCTGGCCTGTCTGCAGAGGACCCAGAACCCACCGGGCCAACACCTGGCCTGCCCGAGCAAGACCCTGGAGCTGCGCAAGTGTGAGTGGGCACCCTCCCCCTACACGACACCCTCTGTGCCCTCCCAGTCCCCTCCACCTCGCCTCTTCTCTCCCACTCTGAGTCCACAGGGCTTGCTTTCTGGTTTTGGGTACAACCAAGCCTTTGGGTGCATCTCAGGCCTTTTCGGGGAAGGCCTGGGCAGGGGGTGCCATCCGCACCCAGCGTGTCCTCCCCTATACGCCCGACCCTGTCTCGAACTCCTGAGTGCCTCTAGGTCTTTGCCCATGTCTCCCTGGAGTCCCTCCCCTACAACAGCACCCAGTCCCTTTGGCAAACTCCCACCAGGTGTGACAACCTTCCTAGTAGCTGTCTCTGACCACCACCAGCACCACAGCCCCAACCCCAGCCCCACTTGTGACCCCGCCATGTGCCACGTCTGCCTCACTCACCACCATTTCCCTGCCTTAGCAGAGAGTGGGGTTATGTGGAAGCAAATGGTCCTGAACGGGACCCCAGCTCTGGGCCTGGTTTGCTGTGTGACCTCAGGTATGTCCTTTCCCTCTCTGGGCTTTGCTTTTTCAATGTGTCCAATTAGGGAGCTGGACTTCGTACTTCTAAGCATTTTAATTATTACAGCATTATAATACATTTTTTAAATTTTTAACAGCTTCATTGAAATGTAACTCGTGTACCATACGGTCCACCCATTTGACGTGTACAACTCGGTGTGTGTTTTTAGTGTGTTCACAGAGTTTCGCACCCGTCACCACGGTCGGTTTCAGAGCACTTCATCACTTCGAGAAGAAACCCCTTCTTAACCGTTATTAGTCGCTCCCTGACCCGCCTGCCCCCTTCCGTCTCTGCGGGTTCCCCTGTCCCGGGCTTTCCCAGGGAGGGAATCACGCAATCCGGGCCCTTCTGCGCCTGGCTTCTTTCACTTGGCACGATGTTTTCAAGATTCTTCCGTGTTGTGGCACACGTGTAACACGTTTTAATATTTGCTGCTGCGTGTTGCTCCTTATTCTTCGCCATCCCCCCAGGCAGAGTTTCCTTGGCTTTTCCCTTCATTTTTGTCTGAACTGTGGAATCAATTTATCTAGGCAAGAGCAAATGTCCTATTTGTGTTTTTACTAGACTGCATTAAATGTATAAATTAATATAGGGAGACATGGCATTTTTATGATGCTGTGTTTCCGTCCAAGAATGTGATATATACCTTTCTGTGTGTTCCGACGTTCTTGTACATCCTTGGGAATGTGTTAATGCTTGCTTCATTGAGATCTTACACAGTTTTTGAGTTTACTTCTGAATAGTTAACCTTTTCTGGCAAGTCTTTTCTTTCATAAATGGAGTTTATTTATATAAAGGCTATTAATTCCTGCCGTCTCACTGAAATCTTTTGTTTGTAATAGTTTTTTAATTTAGTCTCTTAGGTTTTCCAGTTTACTATTCTATCATTTGCAAATGATAATTTTACTTCCTACTTTGCAAGTTTTATACCTTAATTTCTTTGTCTTGTTTAATATTGTTGGCCACTTATCCCTGGAACAATGAAAAATAATAATAGTGATAATAGACATTCTTGCTTTGTCCCTGACTTTTAATGGGAAGCTTCTACAATTTCCCCACTAGCAAAAGGCTGGACTGGGGGCAAATATTTTATCAGGTTAAATATATGTCCATCTATTCTTACTTTATTAAGAATTTTAAACATCAAGAATGGAAGGTGAAGTTTTCCAAATGACTTTTCAGGGTCTATGAAGATGATCAAAGGGTTTTTCCTTTAATCTATTAATGTGAAGAAGAATATAGACTTCTTAATGTTGAACCATCCTTGCATTCCTAGTTGAATCTGACTTGTTCCTGAATATTTCTTTATAAAACACTACTGAGGGATTGGATTTGCTCTCATATTAGGAGGTTTGCCTCAGTTTCATCGAGAGTAGTCTTTAGTTTTCTTTTTTGGAACAATTTTTTGTTGAGTTTTGCTCTAAGTGTTATGCTTAATTAGTTCATGAAGAAAACCGAGAATTTCCTTCTTTCTCTGTGCTTTGTAAGAGTTTAACTAGGAATGGATTATCTGTTCTTTAAAGATTGGTTGATTGTCCGTCAAATAGTCTGGGCTAGTGCATTTATTTGGGGTAGGTGGGTAGCTCTTTGGTAATACTCTTTCTTCTGTAATAATTTATCTGTTTTAATTGTTCTGCTTCTTGAATGAGTTTGGTAAATTATATTTCTCTAGAAAAGTATTCATTTCATCCAGGTTTTCAAATTTATTTGCATGAGGCTGAACAAAACAATTTACAATTATTTTAATGATTAATTCACTCATTTCTTAGATAGTGTATTTTGTAGTCCCCCCCCCATTTTTTCTGATTGTTAGTTAGCTGATGAGGTAATCCATTTCCTTGTCCCAAAGATCCATATTTAGGATTTCTTAGTAATTAGCCCTTTTTGGTTTCTAATTCATTCATTTATGCCTTTATTAAAATCTTCCTCCTTTCCTTGTTTTTTTAAAAATGTCTTCAGTTAGAGGCTTAAATCTTTATATTGCTAAACAAAAAAAAAGGGAAAATTAAGGCTATGAATTCTCTAAACACTGCTGTAGCTATATCCTATAGGTTCTAATATGTTGTATTTTTATTATCATTTTTCATAGATATTTTATAACTTCAATTTTGATTTCTTCTTTGACCTAAGGCTCATTTGAATTCCATCTCTGCACCCAGGTAGTAGGTACCTTTGTGTTTTGTTTTTCTCCTCGTTTTATTGCATTATGATCAAAAGGTTGTCTATGATTTCTACTTTTTTGTATTTTATTGAAGTTTTCTTTGCGATATAATCTGTGGTCACATTTTGTGAGTTTCTAAAAATTTTATTTATTTTAGAGAGAGAGAGAGAGAGAAAGAAGATCTGTTGTCCCACTTTATTTATGCGTTCTTTGGTTGATTCTTATGGGTACCCTGACCGAGGATCGGACACGCAACCTTGGTGCTTCAGAAGAGTGCTCTAACACCTGAGCTACCCGGCCAGGGCCCATGTTTTGTGAGTTTTGAGACTTTTTACAGGGACTTGAAAGGAAAATGGGGCTCTGTTTTCAGGGTTTGGGGTTTGGTGTATACCAATTATATCCACCCCATTAATTAACAGTAGTTAGGTCTTCTATAGCCACACTCACCTGTCGTGGAAAGAGAAGTGAGTTGGATGCCTGCTGCTGACGGGTTCCAATCTGTTTCTTCTCGTGGCACCCACAGCTTTGGCCTTATGACTGGCAATGCAGTGTTACTTACCACATAGCTATTAACACCGTAAATCTTCATCGTGACTGCAGCTTTCTTCACTATACTTAATATTTTGGGGGCAGATTCAATTTATCTGTTCATATAGTAACCTCTGGCCCTGGCTGGTGTAGCTCAGTGAGCTGAGCACGGGCTGCAAACCAAAGGGTCGCCAGCTCGATTCCCAGTCAGGGCACGTGCCTGGCTTGCGGGCCAGGTCCCCAGTAGGGGGCACGTGAGGGGCAACATTGATGTTTCTCTCCCTCTCTTTCTCCTTCCCTTCCCCTCTCTAAAAATAAATGAATACAATCTTAAGGGAAAAAAAGGTAGTAACCTCTGCTCTTTTAATTCACAGTTTTCTTGAAACCTTGGCCAATCCTCTTATTTCAGCCTTTCTGAATGACTTTGTTTAGATGTGACTCATACAGTATGGAGCTGGATTAAGCTTTGTGATTCAACCTGAATGCCTTTTAAATTTTTGTGAGAGCTTAGCCCATTTCCATTTATTGATATGACAGATGTCTCATCTCAGCTCATTCTGTGCTTTGCTGTAATTGCTTTTAAAAGTCCTTCCCTCTGTGATCTGTGTTCTCTGCTTTGTTTGGTGCACCTACTAATCACGAGAAAGGCTGCTGTTTTTGTTCTAGCGCTGCAACTTTAACACCCTAATTTCCCCTTTCTTTGGGACAGTATCTGTTACCTTCCCCAAGGTGAACAAAATGATGAAATTAGCGTCCAGCCGACGCCAGAACAGCACAGGTTTGACCCGTGTGGGTCCACTTATATGTGGATTTTTAAAAAGAAATACAGTCATCAACTGTTTAGATTATCGGTAAGGCTTCCAGTCTACAGCAGGCTATTGGTAGCTACATTTTGGGGGAGTCAAAAGTTTTGTGTGGATTTCTGACTGTGTGGGGGGATCGGCACCCCTAGCCCCCGTGTTGTTCAAGGTTCAGCTTTCTTTTTCTTTCTACAGCATGTCCTTGGAGTTCACGTTACCCCTTTAAACCTCTGTCACCTGACATCAGCCTCAGTGATGTCCTTTGTTAAAGATGAGGACATCTTTGTTCTTACACTCCTGTCTCCTCCTCCCCTCCCTTCCCTTATTAGGGACACCATTACTCTATTCCTGGGGCTCGTAATGCTAGCATCTGGGTACAGCACCACCATCCCCCCCCCACCCCCCACCCCCCGTGGTTTGAATCTCAGCTGCCCAGGTAAAACGGGGTCAGTTCTCACCACCAGCTGGTGGGCCTTCGTCCCCATCATCGGAACGCTGGCCCTCCTCCGGTCTGCGGCGTCAGGCCTCACGAGAACAGCGCCCTGGCATCCTGCATGCTCAGGGCTATCATTGCCTTTCTACTTGAGAGAGCTAAAAACGATCTCTGGGCCACTTTGTCTTCTTGAGGGTTTTTGTCGACCTTGTTCTGTTCCCGTGTCGACCGTTGCCGTAGAGCACCCGAAGCCTGGTTTTCCCTCCTTCATATTCCATGTTGATCTTGCCGTGTCTTTCACGCCAGTTTCTTCACTAGCGTGTGTCCTGGGGCTGACCATTCAAGTCCGTTTTCCCGGGGCTCGTATTATTTCATTTTCTCCCGTTTGGGGGCCCCAGTTAAGCACAGACTGGCTGGCTTTGGCCCGTCTTCCCTGTGTAGCCTCTTCTGATGAAGCCTTTCTAATTCACTGTCTTCTTGTTTTGCTCAATTTTATCCCTTGCACGCATTCTTGTTCCCCTTTTGCTTATACAGTAAGATCTTTCTTCAACTCATGCCTTTGCTTTGTGTTTTTACTTCATAGAAACAACTGTTACTTTTCCCTTTGCAGGGAAATATTAAGCCATAATCTTCACCTCTGCCGTGACCACATTTTTATGATGGGAAATATGTATTTGTTTTGGCCAATCATCATTTTACTTATGCTTTGCCTTTCCTCCCTTTCCTTACATATTTTGGTCAGGTCCTATGCTGGCTCAATTTTGATTATTTGTCTTTGGAGGGGGTGAGTTTTTCCCAGCCCAGCCATTTCCCTCGAGAACTGCCTCAAAGACAAGTAGGTTCCTCCAAATATGCCGTGTGTGTGTGTGTGTGTGTGAGATTTCTTGTTTAGCTCCCCCTCCTTTGCTCTTCACGACCAAGTAGGGAAGCTCCATCGGCAGCCGATGCTCCTCTGGTTTCAGGGCCACAAGGACAGGGTGTGGATTTCACACCTGGGGCGCGCCCCTCACGTTTGGAAAGTGTGCTCCGCTGGCTCGCTCTTTCCCTCAGCTCCCTCCCTCCGCCCCCTCCCTCCACCCTTGGGCCTCAGCAGCTTTGGGCGGCCCTGCCTGTCTATTCTGTGTGTTTGCCCAGGGAGTTAGCCATCTCCTAGTTTTGCAAAAATGCAACTGGTGTGTTTATCCCATGTCGCTTTCAGGGCGTTTCCAGGAAGTGGGGTTGGGCGGGTCTTCTGATGGTGTTCTTTCAGGGACAGGGGCTTAGAGAAATGCGTCTGCCTTGTTAAAATAGAATGATGCCAGATCATCTGGGAGGGAGGTGGGTTTTGAGAAAAAGTGCCTTTTGTGCCCAGCCCCCTACGCTCCTTGATGTGACCTCCAGGGTGACCAGCTCATTGCCTTTTATATAAAATCACATACTTCACTGTCCCTGGCACCCACTTCAGAAAGCATAGAATTCACAGTAAGAAACAACTCTCTTTCCCAGAGGAAACCAGCGTGAGCAGTTCCTTACGTATATCCTCCTGAGAAACACGTGCCTGTTGGGGGGGCAGGAAATTCTTCCACGGAAACCAACACCCCTGCGCTGTCCTCGGCTGCTTGCCTTTTCCCACCTGCCTGCCTTCGAGACGATCGCCCTGACAGGACGAGGCCTCATTCACCATTTCCATGGCACAGCTCGAGGATGCTAACATTTGTAACCTTCCCGTTGATGGGCATTTAGGTTGTTTCTAGCCTCTTGCTATTCTGAACAGTGTTGTAGTGAGCATCTGTGTACATCTGCGTATACCCGTCCGTTCCAGAATGGACTTGCTAGCTCCCAAGATCTGTGCAGTTTTACCTTTGGTTGCTGCTGTCCAGCTGCCTGGGCTCCCTGCCTGGCCCTCTGCTGCCAGCTGGCTGGGGGCAGGGCCTGGGCACGATGACCTAGGCCGATCCGTCCTGGTCCAAGGCTGGGACCAGGGAGTGTGGAGGCCACTGAGGACGTCCGGCTTCCCCGCCCACTCAGACCCTGTGACATCTGTGCACTTATTGGAAAAGACACGGGCTCTGCCTGTAATTGAAGAGCACAGGAAAGAGAGAGGCAGGAAGGGAGATAAGCAAATTGGATTGGGCGCCCTGCCGCCAGTCAAGGCCTGGACAATCGGCAGCGGAGGTTCCTGCCCTTCCCTCCTGAGCAGGGTCTTGGATGATCAGGCCCCAGGCCCAGCCTCCTGTCCCTGCGGCTCCCCAGGCAGAAGTGGGACAGGAAGATCTGGCCCCGAGTTCTACGACCAAACCTTGAGCTGTGATGTTTCTTCCCAAAGGAGAAAGGTCTGGACTGGGCCATGTGCAACGTGAACTTGGACAAGTCGGTCAACCTCTTACTTAGGGCCTGTGTCCCTCCTCCTATAAAACCAAGCATCAGATCGGATGGCCCTGAGAGGCTGGCGGCTCTGACCGTCTGTGAGGACAATGTCAAAAGCCCAGTGAGGGGAAGACAGGGCCAGTCTGAAGCACCCCTCCCTCCTCCTCCTGTAAAATGGGTCAGAGCTGCGGGACCACTCAGGGCCTCACCAGGACTGGCTGCCGTAGACACCTGAACTTGACCAGCTGTGGCTGGTCAAGCCACAAAAACCAGAAACGGCTGTGGCTCACCTGTCCAGGATGTGAGGTCAGGCAGGCGGAGGAGCTCAGGTGGCTGGCAGGTGTAGCCTGCCTCAGGTGCCTGGGAAGAAAGGAAGGAGAAATGTTGTGGAGGAGAGAGTCCATTCTGCCCCGCCCCTGCCTCAGGCCTAAGGTCTTGGACTGCTCCCTCTGGCCAGGCCCTGGGCTCCCAATAGGATCTGCCTGCCCTTGGGACTGAAGCCTGTTTTTCTCAGCTGCTCAGGACCTGCTGATAAATATTTGACTTCCTCATCATGGTGTTGGTACACAAGCTGTGAGTCACGCACTGCTGAAAGTTCGGGCTGTGCAGAGAGCCCCAGAGAGGCCCTGGGGGGCGGGGCTGGGTGGTAGACAGGGTCCTGTCATCCAAGGAGGGCGGGGCTGAGGCAGTTACCCCAGGACACCGACCCGGGCCTGCCCCTCGCTCTGTCACACCTGGAGTGAGCAGTGCGACCTCTCCCCCTCAGGCTGCCCCTCTGTCGGTGAGGGCAGTGTGCCCACTCTGCCCTCTGCCCCCATGAGCCCTCAGGGCACAGGCTTGAGGTCAAGATGGCCTGGGGGTCAAATCCTGGTTGAGCCCTGCATGGGTCATGGGTATGGTCTTGGGCAAGCGAGGGACTAGCCCTCTCTGGGCCCCAGTTTCCCCTGCTGTCTTGTGTGAATAAGAAGGAACAGAAGAGAATCCCCAAGGCCTGGTGGACTCAAGCCCTTTATCTGCCCCCATCCATTCCACAAGGGGTGTCGGTGGGGGCTGCACCCCCAGGCATTCCTGCAGGTGCGGCCGCTCCCATGGACACTAATGAAACACGGAAGAAACAAAGCAATTTCAAATTCCAATAAAATTAAAAACAAACCTCTGGCCGCGCAGCAGATCCAATTATGTAGCTGTTGCCGAGTGCAGCCCTGGGGGACGGAAGGAAGGCCGGCACCGCCCCGCTGTGGGAGCTGAGCCCGGAGCGCACAGAGGCTCAGCCACGGAGGCAGGGAGAGGGCGGGGTGGCGGGTGGCGTTAGCCCCACTCCCGATATAACAAATACAGATAAGCTCTTAGCAAACTGGGGAGGCAGGTAACTCCCCCCATCCACTACAGAGTAGCCAACCAGTCCCCAGCGAGCCAAGCTGAGGACCGACAGAGACCCGCCTCACTGCTTCTCCACGCCGCAGAGTCCTGGCCAGCTCTGGGAGACCGGGAACATCAATAACAAGTTACAAGGGTTAGAGAGATGCAGGCGTCTTCACAGAGAAAGCCCAGGAGAGTTGGAACTCAGCCAGATGGCAGACACGAGACCCACACACGCGGGCAACCATCTCCCTCTGCACCAGCAGTTGGCAAACTCTGTAAAGAGCTAATATCCTTGACCACTCAACTCTGCCTCCACGCACGTGTGCGCACGCACAGTCAGAGGATGAGTGAGAGGACCCTCTGTGCTGTGCACAGGGGTGACCACCACCCTGCGCTGCCAGTCCGGCCCAGAAAGACTAGAGGGCAGGCAGCCAGCCTTTTCTATGTGCCTACCGTATACCAAGCCTTCCAACATGCATCCTCTCATTTAATCTTCCCTCTGACACCTGAGGGGAAGCCAAGGCCGGGAAGCTGTGGCCACTTCCCTGAGGTCCCCAGCTGGTAACTGGGGAACCTGGATTCACACCCACGTCGGAGGTCAAAGACCTGGGTCAGTGGGCTGGGGCTGGGGGCAGAGCTGGGTGGTTGGCAGCCATCCTGCCCCCTGCCAACAGCCCTCCCAGCAGAGGCCAGAGAACAGCTGCACCTGCCCTAGTCCAGCACCTTGCCCAGCGCCCCCACCCCATCCTGAGTGGCCTCATTAGTGATTCTGCCGGTGCCACCAGCTAATTAATGTCATGTTAATTGAGCATTCAAGAGGCTGCCACCTCCAAGGGCAGAGTGTGGGCTGCCAAGGGGAATGCAGATGTGGGCTGGGAACCGGGCCCTGCGCCCAGGGCCCCTCCTGTCCTGGAGCAGCCCCGGACACACCTTCCCCCATCTCCATACAGACAACGCCCACCGTGACTCCCTGAGCCTAAAGGAGGGTCAGGAGGTAAAACCTAGGACAGCGTGGTAGAGATGGCACTTGCTAAGCCCTACCGTGAGCCCGGCATACTCTGAACTCTACCCCCACACCTGTGGGAGAGCTACCGTCAGCCCTGCTGACTGGGGCCCGAGAGGCAACCACCTCCCCAGGGGTTTGTCCAGTGGGTCAGCAGGCACCTGCATCCTAATGCTCGATGACTTAGGGTTGGAGTATAGCCACAGCAGGCGCCTGGGGCCCATCGATAACCCCGGAGTGTGGGACCAGGAATTCTGGGCTCCTGCTGCACCCCTGCCCCACCCACCACTCCCGCCTCCCCCTCCCCCTTGATGACCTCCGAGGTCTGCTTTCATGTCTCCCTGTAGCAACATAAAATCTCACTCAAAGGGCTGCTTTTAATTGGCTTAATACACTCGTTAATAACTGCGCCTACCTAACGCACCTGTAAAAGGCTCATAACATTAACTTAATGGCAGTGATGCCCAGCCCGCACTGCCAGCCGGCCTTTTAAATTTCCTGACAGGGCTTTGACGGGGGCCACGCGGGCAGAGATGGGGGCAGGGAAGGCCCAGTTCATAGGGTGGGCGCCTCTGTTTCTGCACACAGGAGGCCAGGTTCCATCTGGCAGCTGCCCTGGTGGTCTCTCGGGGCCTCAGAATAGGGAATTCGCTGAACCCTGCACCTTCCTGCATCCGTCCTGCCCACCAGGCGTACGGTCTGCCCCCGGTCAGTGTTTGCACATCATTTCAAAGGTCAGCATCTCCAGGCAGAGCGCTCCCTGCCCACCTCGGTCCCTGCCCCCCCCCCCCCCCCGGGGCCTTCTGGCTTGTTCCTGACCTGTCTGTCCACCAGGGGTCAGCAAAAACATGGGAATTGGCATTTGCAACCCCTGCTTGGTACTCTGTTCCTTGCGTGTCCAGCCTCCTCTTCTAAAACCCGAGGTCTGCCTCCCAAGGATGCCCTGAGCGCTGGGCACAGGGCCTGGCCAGAGGCAGCCCTGAGCCTGTGAGAGGAGGCACAAGGCCATGGCCAGGGCCCGCGGGGTTGGGGGAGGGCTGAGCCAGGGGGCTGTAGCCATGAGCACTGGCCAAGCATCTCAGTTCACACCAAGGTGCTCATTGCAGGGTTTCACAGAGAGAGGCAGCTGGAAGCTCGGAGGTGGTGGCGTCTACAGTATCATCTCCCCCTACTAGAATGTCAGCCCTGTGAGGACAGAGACTTGGGTTGGCTTTGATTCCCGCTGCATCTCCATGGCCCAGGGCAGCGCCGCCTGTACACGGGAGAGGCTCCGGAAGCTCAGGTGGATGCGGGGCTGGGGGGCGGCCGGCCTCCGGAAGGCAGCTCTCCATAGGGCTGTCTCTCCGGCCTCGCCCCTCCCAGGGCTGACTCCCAGGTGTTCTGACTGGCCGTGAACAGGGGCTCCCAGGCTGCCTGGGTTCCACTGGCCGCAGCCCCATCGTCCATACGACACGGCACTTCTGAGCACCCACTATGTGTCAGTGGGGACATGGCAGCGAACAAGGCAGCTCGGGAGCCCACATCCAGTGCGGGAGAAGGACAAGCCCACGGCAGGCAGATTCAGTGCATGGGACTCCTGGCAGGGCCCCTTGCCCAGCGGGGAGAGCCAGGGAAGGCATGCGGGGAGTAGCATCTAAGCTGGGTCCTGGGGTTTCCCGATGGGCCCACAGGGCCATGGGCCGCCTCCCCCCTCAACACTAGCCCTGTGAGCACTGCCCCCCACCCTCACCATTGCTTGAAATCCCCCTGCAGACAGCCAGCCGGCTCGGCTGGCTCCCTCACGTGCGGCCTTGCTCTGTGTGGTTACATTTGCCGAAGCAAGGCTGCCCGATGGCACCCTCCCGGGGAAGGTGTGGAGCCTTCGACTGTGCTGGGCTCAGGGACCCCACGTCATGGCCACAACCCTCTGGTGGAAAAGGCTGTGTCTGAGGCACCCAGGGCGCTTCAGGAGCAAGGTGTGAAGCAGGGGCCACAGCAGCACCTCAGCCAGGCCAGGTTTGAGACGGACTCTGGTGACCTGCAGGTCCACCTGAAGCGTCTCACACCCAAAACACCGAAGAGCAGGCCCACCCAAGCGCATGTCCAGGCACAACTGGCTCAGAAGCCAAGGCCCCGAGCCGCCCACCGTGCGGCTCTGATGGGTCGCCCCTGCCCCTCTGAGCCTCTCCAGGAGGAACGGCAGGCCGGCTCTGCCGTTCCTCCTCCTCGTTCTGTGGAAGAAGAAGGAGAGCAGCACCAGGTCCTGGCTTCTGCCGGGGCCTGCCTTGGGGTGCGGAGGCGGGGTGGGACACGGGGAAGATGACTTGGGGAGCAGACCGGGCCCAGCCCCCAGCCCCCAGCCCTGCCCCTTGCCGGGCCTGTGGTCCTGGGAAGCTCTGAGCGCCCTTTCCCTCCTCTGTGAAACAGGGCCTGTGTTGGTTACCTGTTGCTGTGTAGCAAGTTGCCCCAAAACTCAGGGGCGTAAGTCATCAGTAGTCACATGGTGGCGCTCGGGGCTCCCGTGCATCAGGACCTCAGGAGCGGCTTCGCCGGGCAGTTCTGCTCCGTGTCGCTGCTGAGGCCAGGGCTGGGGCACCCACTTCCAAGAAGGCCCAAGTGCCTCTGCGGGAGGCCTCTGCTCACCCCCACGTGGGCTCCCCCCCGGGCTGTCCCCCACCCCACGGGCAGCCACTTCCCCCAGAGCAATCGACCCCAGAGAGAATGAGTGAGCAGGAAGCTTCAGCGCCTTTTATGACCTCGCCCTGGAGGTCACACTCCTTCACCTGCACAGCATGTCCCAGGTCGTCCAGGTCGGCCCCATTTGGAGTGGGAGGGGGACCACAAAGGACATGAACACAGGGACATGAGAATAATTGAGGTGGGCAGCGTGGGAGGTCTTCTCGGCCACCTGCCAAATGCTATGACTCGTCTGCTTCCTCGTCTCTGCAGCGGGGACCACCCCCACCTCTCAGAGCTGGCAGGTGCTCCAGACCAGGTCCGCCGAGACAAGCTGTGGGCTCGGCGCCCGGCGGGTACTGAGCACGCACCCAAGGGGCAGCCTGCGCGCTACGCCACCACCATTGGCTCTGACAAGGGCCAGGGGGATCCCCACCACCCTGCCGAGGAGCCCCGTTGAGCTGTCAGGGGCCAGATGGGCCCCTTCTTTCAACGAGTGGGAACTACGAAGAGGCCCTGCTTCCCCCAGCCCCCTTCTCCTTAAGGTTTTAAACACCTAATTTATTCCATCCATTAGATAGATTTTGTAGATTTAATCATTTTCACAGTTGGTGGCTCATTGGATACTCAAGATAAACTCCAAATGCAAGTATAATGGTGAGGACAAATGAGTTTTCACACCACAATGGCAGAAACTTGCTTGGGAAGAGAGTTTAAGAGGAACAAAAATACATACAGATATAATTTTTTCCCCGGCAGCTGCTTTTGCTGACTATAGTAGGGTTACCGCAGTTAATTTCACCAGTTTTGTTCATCTGTAAAATTGCATAAAAGTGACATTTTTGTGCTCATTATAGCAACTGCTGATTTATGACTGGTAAATGAAGAGCCGGTCCCTCTTTTGCGGGACTCTCCGAGTGCTGCTAAGTGCCCATGAAATTGCTTGTATAATGTAGTTTAAATCCAATCTCAGAGAAAGATTCCCCCATTGGCCAAAGTGACATTTCCATTCTCCACACTGAGTTTATTTTTGGCCACTTAGGTGGTGGTGGCCCCAGCAGGGTCAGGACGGGGGTCCCTGGCCAGCTCCACCTGCCTGGCCCGGCTCAGGCCAGAGGGACGGAGGGCCCTGCTCCAGCCCACTCTGGGTGCTGCCCGCCACTCCCCTCCCTGCCGCCCGGCCCGGGTCAGACCACACCCCTGCACCCCAGGGCAGCACGGAATGACCTTTCTGACATGCGTGCCTGCCCCTGCGCTCTCCTGCTTAAAGCCTGCCCTGGCTGCCGGTGCCCTGGGGGACAGGACCGCTGCCCTGCAGTGGGGAGCACCCCCTTCCGATCTGGCCCCACACACACCCTGCCCAGCACAGAAGACCCTCTCTGGGCCTTCTCTGCACGCTCGCTGCCCCAGGCTTCTGCTTGCTCTCTGAACTGCTTACAGTTCCCACCTGGACACACTTTGTCACCTCTGGACCTCGGCCCAAGCTGCTGCTTTTCCGCCTGAGATAGGTCTCTCCCCTCCTTCCTCCATCGCCTTAACCAGGGTGCTTGGTCTCCCAAAAAGCCACCTCTGAAGCCCTGGCTGGGTTGGCTCCCCAGGGGTCCCACACTGCCTGCCCTTCCCTTCGAAGCCCGGGTTGGCTGTGAGCCCATAAGGGGGTCGTGGGCCAGGCTCTGGAAGGACGGCACGTGGTGTCTGCACTGTGCCCCGTCACTGTGCCAGACCCTGCCCCTCCCTGTCCCAGAAGGCCTGGGCCCAGGCACAGGACAGAGCACAAACTCATACTCAGAGAGCACTTGCTTCTGCTGACACACCGCACTCAGACGACTTGTTACACCTGCACGGCCACCTGGGGGTTCGTGTTAGCGGTGGCACCCCTGTTTCACAGACAAGGAAACTGAGGCTCAGAGTAGAGTCCCCCGGGGTCACTGGAAGGCCCTCTTCACCCAAGGACCCAGACAGGCCACAATCTCCCAGCACCTCCTGCGCACCTCACCCCCTGCTGGGCCACTTGGTATAATCGTTCCTCCAGGTCACCCTGCAGACCTGACATGGTCATTACCCCCATTCCATTGGTGGGGAAATTGAGGCTCAGCCGAGCAAGCAACTTACACAGGGCCACATAGCCCCACGACCAGGCTAGCCAGCTCGAAAACCCAGGCAGGGCCTTCCCACCGGCCTCGTGCAGGTCCCCGGCTCCAAGAGGGTCCAGAGCAGTGCGGAGGGACTGGGCGGGGCCTTGGGTGGGAGGAGAAGGTCAGCCTGCCTGTGACCCGCCTCCCCTGTGGCAGGAGCCAGTTGTGCCCCCGGACACACAGAGTGCGGCTAACAAACAAGGCAGTGGCTTTGCAGGCGACAGGCAGACTCAGGAAGGGGTTGGGTGGCCGCAGGGGTGAAACTGCTCCTCACCTGCCTACTGGCCAAACAGGAAATGTGAGCGCCAGATGAAAGCCTATGGCAGCAGCGCCCACTGGCACCCCCGCCCCTCTGTCCACAGAGCCACCCACGTGACAGGTGAGGGAGGGCAGGCACCGAGAAGCATGGGGCAGGAGGCAGGAACACCCAGCAGAGCACTGTTACCATGAAAGACACCACCACGCGCGGTCGGGAGTACGCAGCCCTGGGCCCTCCTGAGCCCGGCGGTGGGCACCTGCCCTGGCCCCGTCGCTCTGGCGAGCCGTCGGGGCACTGTCTCCCAAAGCGGAGCCTTCGCCACCCCTGTGTCCTGGGGGTTCTGCTCCTGGGCATGCTCCCAACAGAACTCGCAGAGAATACGTGCCCCAGGACCAGGGGGCCGTGTGGGTCAGCCCCAACCTGGAGCCGACTCCCTCGCCATCAACAGGAAGGACGAGTGAACTGTGTGTGATGTAGTCACACACAGACACCACACACCGATGCGAAAAATGAACCACCGCCTTGCACGCCACCTGATGGGCCTCGCAAATACAGCCTTACGTGACAGAGGCTTACGCACATCCGTGTGCACCGCACGATCCGCCTCACCGCGGACACAGACCAGGCACAGCTAGTCCGTGGAGTTAGAAGACTGAGAGCCGCTCCCCCGGGCATGGTCAGAGACTGGGCGGAGGCGCAGGGGGCCCACGGGGGCTGGTCATGTCCTGTGCCTGGACCCAAGTGTCGTTATACGAGTGTGTCCCATTGGTGAAAGTTCAGCCAGTTGACCACGAGGGCTGATTCCTTTATTTACACCGATCCCAAGTTTAACAGCTGAGAAGGGACAAAGCGAGTGAGTGAATGGAGACAGGAGGAGGGAAGGGCAGCCCAGCGCTCCAGCTGTCCTGGGAGCAGTGGGGGTGTGGCTCCAGGCCTCCCATGTCACCTGGTCAGTGCTCACCTGTGCTTTCCTCTCCTTGCCGGTCCCCGCAGGTGAGACGGTGGCCAGCTCCATGCATTCCTCCCGGTACCCAAGCCCGGCCGAGCTGGACGCCTATGCGGAGAAGGTGGCCAACAGCCCGCTCTCCATCAAGATCTTCCCCACCACCATCCGCGTGCCCCAGCACAAGCACCTTGGACGCACCATCAATGGCTACGACACCTGCGGCCAGCGCTACAGCCCCTACCCGCAGCACGCCGCTGGCTACCAGGGCCTGCTGGCCGTCGTCAAGGCCGCTGTCTCCTCCAGCGTGGCCGCGCCCACCGGGCCTGCCAAAAGCGTGCTCAAGAGTGCCGAGGGCAAGCGGACCAAGCTGTCACCAGCCACCGTGCAGGTGGGGGTCGCGCCCTACCCGGCACCCAGCACTCTGGGGCCCCTGGCCTACACCAAGCCACCCGAGGCACCCGCCCCGCCGCCAGGCCTGCCCGCGGCAGCCACCACTGCCGCCTCCGTCATCCCTTTGCCAGGCCGCAGCCGGGCCCTGCCACCTTCCAACCTGCCCTCCATCCACAGCATCCTCTACCAGCTCAACCAGCAGTGCCAGGCCCCGGGCGTGGCGCCTGCGGCCTGCCAGGGTGTGGCCGTGCCCCTCCCCAGCCCTGCCAAGCACGGCCCCGTGCCCAGCTTCCCCAGCATGGCCTACTCGGCTGCTGCCGGCCTGCCCGACTGCCGAAAGGGCGCTGAGCTGGGCCAGGGGAGCACAGCGGCCTTGACGTTGGCTGCAGCCACCAAGCCTGCAGGGTACATGGACGGCGGCCTGGATTACCTGTTGTGGCCACAGAAGCCGCCCCCACCGCCACCCCAGCCGCTGCGGGCCTACAGTGGGGGCACAGTGGCCAGCAAGTCCCCGGAGGCTTGTGGGGGACGGGCGTACGAGCGGGCCAGTGGCTCACCCCTGAACTGCAGCATGGGGCTGCCTGCCAGCTTCACGGTGGGTCAGTACTTCGCTGCCCCCTGGAACAGCGTGCTGGTGACTCCCACCAGCGACTGCTACAACTCCGCGGCAGTGGCGGTCTCTGAGCTGGGGCCCGGGGGCGCCCGGGAGCTGCCGGGCCCCCCGGCGGAGGCCCTCTCAGGCCTGCCCAGCAAGAGCGCGTGCAACACCGCGGCGCTGAGCAGCAGCCTGCAGTCGCTGGAGTATCTCATCAACGACATCCGGCCGCCCTGCATCAAGGAGCAGATGCTGGGCAAGGGCTACGAGACGGTGGCCGTGCCCCGGCTGCTCGACCACCAGCACGCCCACATCCGCCTCCCCGTCTACAGATAAGGCCTGCCTTGTGGGCGCATGGACTGAGGGACAGGGCCCGTGGCGGCAGGCAGGCCGGAGAGCGGTGGCCGGTGGTGCACAGGGGCCTGTCGATGCCCACAGGGAAGCCACAGCCATGTCCGTGGAGGTTTGGCAGGGCAACCTTGCTCAGCAAGGCCCCACCCCCCATCAGCTGTCCCAGGACATGGGGAGGGCCCCTGAGCAGCTCCTGACACCCACCTTCCTCCATCAGCGTGGGCAGAGGTGGGGAGAGAGAAACCACTGAAACCACGAGTGCTGCTTTCCGCTCTCCCAGGGCGGAGCTCAGGCCAGGGTGGGGTTTGGGAAGAAAGGTGGCGGTTTGGAAGGTTTGGAATCAGGACGGGGTCAAAGTAGCCTCCAGGGGTCCCACAGCTCCCCCACAAGCTGCCCAGTCACCTGGAAGAGGAGCAGGGGAGGTCACTGGTCCCACAGTGTCCCCCACTGGCCAGTCTAGGTGACGACCACTTTAATAGAGGCTCCAGGGACTACCCGGCCCCCTGCTCTTCCTCCTCTAGACTCTCCCCCTCCTTTCCCTCTCCCATCCCTTCCCGACAGGGAGAAACCGCACCCGCCCCTTCTCCAAACCCCGGACTGCCCCCGGCCCCTCCCCTCCCGCGCATCTTACAGGGCTGCGGACACGGGGGCGCTGCGCAAGGGCGCGTTGTGCCGGACACGCCACTTGCACCCTAGACTTTGTATATTTATCGCGGCGATTTCCTGAGTCTCGAGGAAGGGGTGCCATCTCCCTATTCGCACAAAGGCACCACAGGGGTTAACAATGGGCCTGCTGTCTCAGAGCCTTGCCTTCTTCGGGGTTCTTCCCCGGGAACCAGTGAGGGGGCAACCCACCCGTTTTAACTGTGTGACTCCATGCAACTCCTTTCCCCGCCGGCCACCCTGCACGGCCTGCCTCACACCATCAGGGGGCGCGGGGAGGCAGGCAGGGGTGCCCCCTAAGTCCCCAAGGCCCGACTTCCCAGTCCCGGCCCCTCTGGGCTCCGGAAGCGGTACTGTATCTCTCTCCAAGGCCTGTTCTAGCACTAAGTGCATTTACAAATCTCTGAGAATGTTTTTTTTTATACTAAAATTGACCATTATATTCTACTGTGAGAAGTGCAGTCTGCACTATATTGTTTTAAAAACTAAAAGAAAAGAAAGGAAAACACAGATGGCGTCTTGGCTGTGGGATTGTTCTGTAGCTTGTCTGTGCTTTCTTCCTCCTGGTAGGAGTAAAACTCGCTGTGTCCTCTGCAGACGGGGCTCGCGCCCTCCAGAAACAGGGCAGAGCCTCCTGGCACCCGCAGCGCCGGGCCACTGTGCCATCCGCCTTCCATCTACCCCTCCCGCTCTCCCGGGGTGGACGCTGTCATTCGCCTTGTTCACGTGTCCACCACTTGGTCGGGCCAGAGATCCATCCCTAGACCAGCCGAGACAGGGCCCTTTGGCTCCTCTGAGTGGTATGGAGGTGGCCTGGGGGTGGCGTCCCCCCTGCATCCCTCAGTTCCTTCCCAGTTCTCCCTCTGCGCTTCACATGTTCCAAGCTCCCATGGGGACAGGCGCACGTGGCTGGGCCTTGGCCCCCCCACCCCATGCCGTGGTGCGTGGGAATTTGCTGGTGACCACTCCCCAAGCAGCTCAGGATTTTTCAGGCACTTCCCGTGCTGGGCATTTTCATGTACACTCACATGGGGTGTCTCATAGGGGTCCCACCACCCTTCACAAGGCAGCAGGGGTTCCAGAGGAAGAAACTGAGGCTCAGAGATGTGAAGTGACCTGCCTGAGGTCACACAGCAAGTCTGCAGAAAATTGGTGTTCAAACCCACGGCATGGACTCCTCCTCGAGTCCTGTCCCTGCCTTCCCCAGGGCCTGCTAGCCCGACACCACAGCAGGGGGCAGCGAGTCCCCAGATGCGGGCCTCCCCTCCCATACAGGGGGTGGTGCATGGGTGTCCGGCATGGTGAGGTCCTGGCTTAGGTGGGGACAGAGGAGATGCCCTGGCTGCAACCCTGCCTGGGGGTATCCACCTCCCTAAACTCAGGCCCCAGAGCCTGGCGGCACACAGAGGGGGAGAGGGAGGCTCCAGGAGGAAGGGCCATGTCCAGAGAGGGACCCAGGCCCTTCCAAGCGGGGTCAGTGAGCCGAGCATGTCACCCCAGGCCCTGGGGGCAGGCAGGGTCCTGCAGAGGGCGGAGCTGGGAAAGTTAGCACCGTGCGCAAGGCTGCAGGGGGTGATCACAGACGGTATGTAGACAGACAGCGGGTGTGGCAGAGAGCTTTTCTGACCTCACAGAGTTTAGTCTCACAACACCCCTCCCAGGTCTGCAATGAAATCATCCTGTTTCACAGGTGAGGAAGGACAGAAGGTGAGAAACGGCCACAGGGATGGGAGGAGGGGGCCAGGCTCTGGCCTCAACCCCCTGCCCTGAACCCCATGCCCTGGGTTAGGCTGTCCCCACCCTCAGGCACAGCTGAAGCCCACCTGGGGGTGTCACAACACGGGGGCAGCCCAGCCCTGCCAGCTTCCAGAGTGAGAGAGACATGGGTTCGCATCCTGCCGTTGCTACTCCGAGTGGCCCTGAACCAGTCTATCCCCATCCAGATCACAGATGGGATTCAAGGAGACGGAAGCACAACATGGGTACTTGGGAGGCGGCAGGGCAGCGGGTTCTGCAGCCGGGTTCAGGGCTGGGCGTGGGCCTGTGGCTCAGCTGGTCCCTCGGCCACCACTGGGGCCACATCAGCACCAGCACAGTGTCAGGGTCACCCAAGTCTCAATGTCCTGGGCCCACCCACCCAGGGAAGGAGGTGAGACCGAAACCACCCTCCAGGCCAGGTCCCTCACATTTGCAGGTCGGGGCTGAGGATCTAGCTCCTCTCCTGGGAAACCTTTTCATCCTCTGCCAGGTGCGTCGGCAAGCAGGGAAAGTGAGGGCACATGGCACAGCCAGTCTGGCCCAGCTGGGGGTCCCCTCCCTGGGAGCCGAGCTAGCTGATCTCAAATGGTCCCCCAGCATTGTGCCCTCCACGCCATCGATCCCCTGTGATTACAGCGCTGGAGGAGCAGCGCGGTGACAGCGGGAATGTCACCACCACCGCTGCAATTACCAACAGCCCACAGCTACAGCAGGCGCACCGGACGCCCCGCTCTGCATGGCCTGGTGCAGCAAGTCCTCTCAGCGTCCGCAGATTCTGCGACTTCATGCAAAGCGAGGTGTGACACAGCCAATGGGACCATAGGCTCCCTGACACGAACCAGCGTGAAGCTCGTGCAGCCCCTCATCACGTGACAGTGAAACACCGAGGGACAGACGGCCTTATCTGAGGGCCCGCTGCCCTGAGTTCTCACACCTTTCCAGGTGCATGCGATACAGGCCATACAGGCGCACCCTCCCAAGTCACAGCTGAGGCCAGAGAGGCCCAGAGAAGGGCAGGCATTTGCTCAAAACCACACAGCTGCGCTGAGAGCAGAGCAGCAACTGGGAAAGAACACTTCTGCACAGTCTGAGCTCTCAACCGCCATGCTGCGCCCAACACACAAAACCACCACCAACCCCCAAGTATGGTCCATTTGGCTCTAGACCTCGGTCCAGTCTTGGGTCCCAAACGCCTGGGTGAAGGAGCAGAGGGGGAACCTGCCATCCCACCCAGCCTGCCCCCAGCGGCTCTCCTTCCTTCATCTCTAAGTCTCCTGGGCCACCAGAAGACCCCCCTCCTCCCATCTATGCAGCTGCCTGGGGCTCCCACTGCTTAGAGCCGAGCTGTCCAACAGGGCAGCCACTCGTGGCTGGCGCGCAGCGTCCACTGTTTCTTCCTCTTACTGCCGCAACAGCTGGGAGAAGGCCGCAGCATCTCACAGAGCCATCAGAGCTGCCCCAGGGGGTAGGGGGGCTTGCAAGTACATTTGGGGAATGTATCGGAGGATTGACATAGGGACACTCACCTTTCCAGGGTGGCTCCTGGTTTTCTTTACTCACATCCCAGCCTGAGAGCACTCCCCCGTTTCTGGGAAGGGGAAGCTGAGGCAAGTTGGACCCCTGACTTGCCGGCAGTGACTTCAAACTAGAGCCACTCAGCTCCCAGCTGCTGCGGGATTCAGCCTGAACCCACGCCCACGCCCTCTTCACGGGCGCCTGGGTTCTGCTGCGCTGCACAGCACCTGCACACACCGGCTCTCTTAAAGGGCCCAGGGGGTCCCCTAGCCCCCTGCCCTGGCCGCTGGACGGTGGAACCTAGCCAGTGCGGTGGGTGAATCCAGTGTACAAAGTCTTCTGTTTAAATCACCAGCATCACCAGCTTGGCCTGTCAGTGGCAGGAGGAGGAGATGAGGCAAAAACAAACAACAACAATGACAAAAAAACCCACAAAAACTAGCCTCCTATCCCATAGACTCCCTGTGTAACTCTGGGCAATTTGGGTGGCCTGAGCCTCAATTCTTGACTTGTCAAAGGGGGTGGTGGCACTGGAAACGGGAATGGCACCAGGAGGCGTGTAATCAGGATGACAGAGCAAACGAGTCCTGTGAGAGGGGCCACCTCCCTGAGGGCAGGGGACCTACTGGTCCCTGTCCTGTTACTGACCCTCAGCAGCTTTCAGCCTTTGGCTCGTGAGCGCCCTCTGTGAGCTGCTGTTTCTCAACAGTAAAGTGAGGCTAAGCTGCTGCGGGTGGAGCCCAGGAGATGGGCGGTCCCATCCCCGGGGAACTCGGAGCCTGTCCTGTCAAAGATGCCCCAAAAGTCAGGTGTGTTATTTCTCTCATCACTCGGCCCAGCTGATTTTTACCTTGGAAAATGGGTTTCCAGATCAAACGAGCTTGAGAAACAGACTCTGACCCTCCCTCCCCCCCAACCCCGTCCCTCCCTCTCCTCCCTCCCTCCCTCCTCCCTCCCCCTCCCTCCCTCCCTCCTGGA
The DNA here is from genome assembly GCA_028533065.1 of Trachops cirrhosus. Taxonomy (NCBI): domain Eukaryota; kingdom Metazoa; phylum Chordata; class Mammalia; order Chiroptera; family Phyllostomidae; genus Trachops; species Trachops cirrhosus. The sequence goes on along the minus strand of CM052546.1, from coordinate 57,751,551 downwards.
GCGGCACAAATCACCATAGCCTATTAAAGGCTCTGAGAAGTCCCGCAAGAGGATACCCTTCCAACCCTCACCCAGTGGTTTCCCAGCTCTTCAGTCACCTAAGCTTTTGTTTCTGTCAACTTCCCAAGGAACGAACCGAACCGGGCTTCAGGGAATCCTGAGTCCCACCTGTTGAGTCCCCTCCCCTGCCTGGGTCTCCCCGGTTTCCCCAGCTGCAAAGCAAAGACACTTAATGAGGTTGCAGCAGAGCCAGGGCTGGAATCCAAGCCCGGCCTGGAGCTGGGTCCCAGTTCTGGGGCCACCACGTCCTCAGTGGTCTTTATCCACCTGTCAAACTAGACCCAAATGAAGGGGAATGGCCCTGGGGAGAGAGAGGGAGCCCTCATTGGTGAAGTGGGGGTGAGAACCCCTATTTGGAAAAAGAAAAGTGAGGTTCAGAGAGGGGAGGCAAGTTGCCTACTGCCACACAGCAATAGACGCTCCAGAGGCAGATCTAGGTGGCTTCTCTCTGTGTTGATGGGGGTGGGGGGCATTTCCTGAGTCTTAAAGCCCCAGGGCACACGTAAAGGGGAGCCCAGCTAGGGGAGCTCTTCCCCACCAAGTTCTCTGGTTCCAAGCTTCCTCAGGCCTCCTCGAAAGAGGCCCTGGGTGTGACTACAGCGACCCCTGGTGGCCAACCTCAGGATCAGCTGCCCCACCCTGCAAAGGCCATAGGCAAATCTGTAGGATCCAGCAGGGGCATCCCAAGGGTGGGGTGGCTGAGAGCAAGCGGGACTCTCTGATGTCACTGAGTATGTTGAGGAGCTGAGGAGCACCTGAACCAGGATTGGGGGAGCTGGGTCTGAGTCCCATCTCCACCAAACTCTACCGTCCTCACCTGTTAGAAGCCACTACACCCCATTGCTGTGTCGGCTTTGGAAAGGACTCAGTCATTTAAGAAAAAATCCTGCCACCCTCCAAAAAGTCTCTCCTCCTAAAACAGAGTGTTCAAATCCCGACTCCACCATGTCCGGGCTGTGTGTCCTTAGGTAAATGTGTTTACTTCACTGGGTCTCACTTTATCTGTAAAGTGGGGCTAAAAATTGGTTCTTGTATCTGCATGAATTGAGCAGAGTAATAGGAAATCCTGACCTTTAAAAAAGAAAGAAAAATTATCTGAAACAAACATAAGAAGACCAGGGTAGGTTAATTCAGCTGCTCGAGGGTGTCATCCAGAACCCATGCCCTCTTCACTTTCCTGTTCCGCCAAGCCCCGTCCTGGGCGCAAAATGGCTGCTGCAGTTCCAGCTGTCACATCCAGGCCTGAGAGCGCCCAGCAAAGGAGGAGACGGCATCTTCCTACAGCCCCAGACTTCCTCCTCCTTCAGACTTCCCCCTTGTCTCACAGGTCAGAATCAGTTCATGTGGTTATTGTTCTGCCAATACCCAGTAGAGGCAATAGCCATGCATTGCCAGAGTGGAGAATGCTACACAAACCCAGGTGCTGTGAATCGGGAAGAGGGGACTTGATTTCTGGGGAGGCATCGGCACCAGCGCATAGCTCTGTCCATGGCTCCTGGGATAAGAGTGCCTGACACCTGGTAGGTGGCTTATCCACATTCATCTGCTTCCTCCTTTTTGTGGTTCCTCCAAGCACACAGGACTCCCAGCCTGGCCTCTCCTGACCCAGCTGCCTGAGCCCCCTTCCCGGGGGACTGGGTCTCCACTGTCCTCTCTCCTGTCCTCCGCTTCCATCACCGCCAGCCCCTTTGGTTTCAGTCTCTACGCTCGGGACAAACAAAGACCTCCCTGTTGTCCCCAAAGACTTTGGAACCCTAAAAAGTAAAAGGTAGGGGGTGCTTGATTCTCCTCAAATGTTTTTACCGAGGAGTCAACAATTAATAACTATAAACGGAGGCCTGGAATATGTAACCTCCCCATCCAAACAATTGCAGTGACCAGGATACTGTGCCGCCTGGGCGAGGTGCGGAGACCCACCGCCCACTACAACATCCGGGAAGGTCGGAAGCGCGCATTTGGGGGAGGCGAACAGTGTGATAGAAAAATGGCTCTTGATTTTAAAAAATCCCCAGCATTCATCAAAAACAATAATAACAGCTAATAATAACAGGGCATGTAATAATGAACTATTCACAGGCATAAGAGGTAATTGTTCAATTAAGATCTGAGAGTTTCTGAGACTGTCTTTTCTGATGGGGCCCCATTGTTTTTGACGCCAGTAGTGCTAATTATTTCCCAGTAGTGCTTTAAACTTGGGATGAAAAAGCCCTCTTGTCAAATATGACATACAAGTGCTTTATCATTATGAGATACACATGCATGCACATAACAAGAAACGCTTGCTGGAGTAAAGTTAGGGGCAGGTTCCAAGGGAGTGGGCTTGAAATGGGGGCTGAGAGTCTCTGGCTCAACAAAAGGGGCTGGCGGCAGCCCGGGTCCTTATCACACAAGCGACCTGGCCTCATCCCTTCTCACTCCTCAGGGGTCAGTGTTCTCTTTCCAGGATGGACTCTGAGGACAGAATGCCTGAGTTCAAATCCCACCTCCACCACTTGTCAGCCAGGTGTCCAGAGTAAGAATTTTCACTTCTCTCCGCCTCAGTCTCTTGGTCCCCAACATGGAGAGCAGCAGACATTCAATTTTTGGCCTGCCCGAGTTCTATTTACTGTTTCTTCCAGAGCCTGTATCCATTATTGCCACAAAATTGATACCTTCACTTCTTTTAAAAAACCACAGAAACTCAGTGGCATACAAAACCAGTTCTTTCTCACGCATCTGTGGGCTCCCTCTGATCTCAGCTAGGCCTGCCTGGGAGATAGAGCTCAGCTCCAAGTCTCCCTCATCCTCCTTTGGGGGGCGGGGCTAGGCATGTCTGCTAACATTCCATTGGTTAAAAATGTCATATGGCCCTGGCTGGTGTAGTTCAGTGGATTGAGCGCAGGCTGCAAAAAACAAACGGTTGCCGTTTTGATTCCGGGTGAGGGCACTTGCCTGGGTTGCAGGCCAGGTCCCCAGTAGGGGCTGCACAAGAAACAACCACACATTGATGTTTCTTTCCCTCTCTCTAAAAAAAATAAAATAAAATCTTAAAAAAAAAGTCACATGGCCAAGCCCAGGGGTGGGCAATTATGCTTTGCCCACAGTGGGAGGACACCACGCAGTGATGCCTCGAAGGCGTGGATGAAGGGCAGAGTCAGGCACTGGGGCCGCTGGCCCAGGTGCCAACATGCCAACTCTCCTCCCCCGTCATGGACCCTGGGGTCTCGGGGAAGCTAACACCATCCTTGGCTCCAACTCTGCCTTTCAGGGCTGCTGAGCCTCAGGATTCTCTCTATTAGAGAGAGAGGTTAGCAGGTGTGGGGAAGGCATTAACAACACAGAAGCACCCGACGGAGACCTCGTCATAATCAGGAGGGCAGAGAACTGAAAAGGGAGCATGCTTCCCCCTAAGTGACTCTGCCCAGGTGCCCCCTAAAAACGCTGCAGCACACCACCAGTGTGTGTCCCATGGTCGAAGGACACTGGGAGAGGTCATCTTTAACACCTTCCTGGACCAAACTGGAAATCTCGGCGACTTGAAAACACTGTAAATGGACCCTAATCAGCTTTCAAGTGATAAAGAATCAAAACCCAAACCACCAATATTTAGAAAATCAGTTGAAAAAGTTACTACATGCTTAGGTAAAAATGTACTCAGAGGAAAATTCATAGCCAACAATTACTTAATTATTTTTTAAAAAATGAGTGAATAAAGTATTCACCTTGGTAAGTTAAGGAGTCCTTTCGAGTTGAGAGGGTGCCTTGATTTTGCCGGCAGGCCCATCCATAACCCCCCAGAGAAGTGACCTTGTCATGGCCCCAGAATGAGCTATAGCCATTCTCAGTGACCATACTGGTCCCCACTGGAAAGATGGCACGGAGGGGGGACAACTGTAGCAGATGCTACTGGTTGCCCAGGTGATAAGTGATTCCTCCATTCTCCTTCCCCACAGAACTCCAGACCTGGCCAGGGAAACCACCTACCTCCATAGTGCCCTCTGCTTCTCTAGGCCACCCCTGGCTTCCTGCCTGCTGATTGGCTGGAGCATGGGACACGTGACCCAAACCTGGCTAATGTCACAATAAGGGGGTCAGCTGGGGGACTGGGGAAAAGTTTCCACCCTCATAAAAAGAGACATAGAATCATCTGTCCTCTTCCTTCCTTTAGAAGTAGCTGAATCTGGGTCTGATGCCTGGAACAGCGGTGACATCCTGTGTCCTTGAAGGGAGCCAGTGAGAAACCATCAGCACACCTGGGTGGGTGGGGCCTATCACAGAGCCTGACAATGGAGTGACAGGCAGAACCCTTCCTGCTTCCCAGAGACTGAATACCCTCCCTCCCTTGAGACTTCCTGGAGACAACAAATACTCCTTTCCCTTTAAGCCAGTGTAAATTTTCCGTTACTTGCTGCCCCAAACATGTAACTGTATACAAACCACACCACAATCCTCTCTTCTTTAAAACACAAGGAATCTGCCCTGGCTGGTATAGCTCAGTGGACTGAGTGCGGGCCTGCGAACCAGAAGATCGCAGTTCGATTCCCAGTCAGGGCACATGCCTGGGTTGCAGGCCAGTTCCCAGCAGGGGACCCATGAGAGGCAACCACACATTGATATTTCTCTCCCTCTCTCCTTCCCTTCCCCTCTAAAGATAAATAAATGAAATCTTAAAAAAAAAAAAACACACACACACAAGGAATCACTAGATCTTCACAAAGACTGCCCTGTCTTACAGAGGAGGAAACTGAGGCTTGGGGTTTATGGTCTACCCACAGCTCCCCAGAAGGCCTGGCTCAGCCAGGAAGGGCCTCCCATTCCCTGGCCATGGGACTGGCTCACACAGGACGTGGCCCAAAGCCCATCACATCAGAATGGCTGTTAGGACAACACCCACTCCCTTGAGAATGCTGGATGAGGACCCCTCTGTCCGTGTGTCAGATCGGCATGAGAAAGCATGCAGGCCTGTGCAGAGCTGGGCCACCCATGGACCACGAGAACCCATCAGCCCTGGAAGGCAACACAGAAGGAGATGGAGAGAATGGTCCCTTGGAAAGCAGCGGTCCCCCCGCCACTCTTGGTGGTGACACAGTTAGCCCCCCTTTCTTCTAAATGGACTCACGTCCATCCCGTCATCGATTCTCCTCCTTCCGATGGATGGGGACATGGAGGCCCAGAGAGGCAGAGGGACCCATTGTCAAGATTTGGACAGAAGTGCAGACCCCATGCCCTGTGCTTTTCCCTCTGCAGCTGCCCCTGGCCAGGTCCTGAGACTCATGGTCTTCTCAGCTGAAGCTTCGGAGGGGACCAAGACCCCAGCCCTGAACCAGGCCTGGGAACCGGGGAGGTCATGGAAACACTGTAGCTAGCTGCAGGTCACCGGGCTCTGTGGGGGTGGGCTACACCACAGGGCGGGGTGAGGAAGGGGAGCGGGTCAGCCTTCAGCTCCGACTCAGTCACAGCCATGATGACGAGAGAAGGGCAGGGGACCATCCGTACCCCAGACACCCCAGCACTCCCGCCTCTCCAGGCACCACCACCATCCTATAGCCACCTCGTCCTC